>JAHEWH010000022.1:0-600000 GCA_020726485.1 Halenospora varia | reverse complement strand
ACATTTCAAGCATTTCTCAAGTAATCGTCGTTGTTTAGTCAGAAGTCTGACTGTGATTTCGTGGCGCGTTGAGTCCATAATCATCCGATCATAGTCATTTCTAGGTTGAAGTTACACAAGTCTTCCGAGTCCATCATCAATTCTGGCTTTCACATGACGTGGACATCCCTTTCACAGCCACTTCAGCCATGGAAAACGTGTTAAAGGTTTTATCTCAAGAAATGTCAATCCAGTATCCGCTTGGTTATTTTCCTCTTCGAGTCCCTTCAGTGTTGCAAAGATAGCTTACATGCCAAGCGGATGCAGGAATGTTGCAAACCTCACAGTACCAGTCACAAATCTCATATTCCGCCACACAGTAGAAAGGGCATTCTTCACATTCCATTCTTCAAGATCTGCAAAATAAAATTTAATTTCCTGATGTTATTATTATGATTCTCGTCGCCTGCGAGTTTTTGCTTTTCCTTCCTCGTCCAAATCAATACTTTTCGTCGACACTTTAATATATCGTTTAATGATGGCTGGAATCAAGTTTTATGGTTCGCAGATTGGTGGGGAGGCTATCACTGCCCACAGTCATACCGGAAACCCAATCAATCTCCTCTGGCACGATATCTTGCTTGCGCTCAGTTTGACCAAGTACTTTCCAACGATTCTTTGGCCATTCAAGAACACGGGGAAATGGTGCGAATTACATCTAGATATGATGAACGTTTGGTGCATGATGCTACACATCGTTCTGTTCTGTCTTCAATTGATGTTCATCATTTCGATTCCCCTTTGGGTTTGCTTCCCGGTTGGTGTTGTGGGTATGGGCATTGCGATATTCTTGATGCTCAACAGGGGAATATGCTTCGTGCTCAATGGAAAGGGGAGACAGCTTCACTCGGATCCAAAATATGTTCAGGCGATGGATGAACACAGAGGAGAGCATTGGGTATATATCAATGGAATTTGTGTTGGGTGAGTGTTTTCATATGTCCAAGTTGGAAAAAGTACTGACGAGGTCCAAGAAAACACTGGATGCAGAGCAATCTCGATCAACTAGCCCTCACTTTCGGCCGACCTGTACTTGGCATCCACAACAAGAGGTATGCTACTCCTCTCTTTTACATGAACGCAAATCTAACTATTATACTCTAGCAATGGCTTTATCTTCGACATAATTGAATGCATGATCCAGCGAAACTTTAACTACGCTGGTGCCGACATTCGTGCCGCGTTCAGTGCTGTCAAAACTCTCCTTTACGATGCCTCCCTTACCAAAGTCGTCATAATTCTTCATAGCCAAGGCGCAATCGAAGGAGGCATGGTCCTTGACTGGCTTCTAGAGGAAGTCCCCTCCGACTTGCTCGCCAAAATCGAGATCTACACCTTCGGTAACGCGGCAAATCACTTCAATAATCCTCATCGCGCATTCAAAGCACAAGAGAGAGCACTAGCTGCATCCCACAAGCGAAGAAGCTGGACCATTCTCCCAACCACGCAGATGAATGGTAATGGAAGCTCAAGAAATGGAGCAAGTGTAGAGGATAACGAGATTGGCGATGAGCGGACAATCCACCACATCGAGCACTACTCTCACTCTGAGGACTTCGTCGCCCAGTTTGGAATCTTGCATTTCATCTCACCAGCCCCCTCTTCATCTTCACCCGAGTGCCCTCGCTTCATGGGCCGGGCCTTCGAGCAAATTGGCGCTGGCCATCTCCTCAACCAGCACTACCTCGACGCAATGTTCCCTCTTTGTCCAGCTCCAAAAGGCCAAATCGGTGTCGGTGGCTCCGGCTTCACAGGCTGCAACGAGGACAACGAATTCATGGAGATGAAAGTCAAATGGGCTTCTTCTCCATCCGTCTTTTCTGGACCAAATTGTCGAGAGGGGATGCAAGAATCTGCGTGGGCACTTGGAGCGAGCATCAATGGAAGTCGAGTCAGTGATGAGGATGAGAATATGATTAGTCCGAGGAGTACGGGGAAGGGTTCAAAGGTGGTGAATGGGGAGAAGAACAAGCATGGGAAGAATATGTATAAGGTTAAGGAGTTGAGTCGGCTTTGGCAGTATAGGAATGGGAGGTGTCCGCCTATGGACGCTGTTGATATTAGGAATGAGAGGATTCTTGGTGGGAGATAGGTTTGAGGTTGTACTGGGAATTTTGATGGTTGTTGGGAGGTAAGTGTAGGATTCTGGCGGTGATGTACAACAGGAGATGTTCAGCAAGTAATTTCTTTTCTTCGTAGCTTCTCTTAATCTTCTAGTAATCTCGTTCACAGAATGCTTTTCAATTATTCCATGTAGTGTTGCATGTAATAACATATCTATAAAATTGCACTCGGTACGAACCCAGTCTTAAGTTGTTCATCCCAATTGGGCAGCATAAGGCCTTGTCCCTTTCAGTTCAGGAAGGTTATCTAAGGCTTCCGCATTCATAAGCTCATCATGAGTAGTTCGAGCATGACGTCGAGGCCTTCCGGGTGCAGAAATGATACCACCTGCTCCTACTAGGCCTTTCGCAACTGCTCCTACTAGCACTCTTCTGCGGAAAACTCTTGAAAGCCAGTATGGCCTCCAATGACTTGCTCTGCGTATCATAGTAGGGAATGTCTGGCGAAGCCAAGTGTAATACCATACTAAACTCATTGAGGCGGCTGTGACTGGCAGAGCTACCACAAAGTATATCCAGATTGGGACTTTGATTTCAGGATTAAACGTTGTGACGTTCATTCCAAATATGCCAGCCACGAAGGACAACGGAATGTAGAAGGTGGCTAGAGTTGTTAAAGCTCTGAAAGACACATTTTGGATCAGGTTTTCACATCTTTTACATCTTGGTACTCGTCAGGGCACTCACTTGACGTCATTGGCTTGCTCAATAGCTTTCCTGCTTTCCTTCACTGCCATCATTGCAGTAATTATTGGTATAGTGCTTGCATTCTGCTTTACCTGCCCCAGTCCCTTTTCCAGCATAAAGGTGTAATCCCTTTTGAGATCAGCCATGTAGAATTGGATAAGGGGGTGATCGATGATCAAAAGATCAGCTTTCAGTAAGTTAACCCCTCGCTTCAGGTACTCATCAAAGAGCTCTTTTTCTTCGAGCCTGAGGTCTGCAGTTGCCACGCCCGAGCTTCTGCTTCGTTTTAGATAATAACGTTCCTGTTCCTGAATGACTTGCACCCATCGTCTTCTCACCACTCTCAAAACAATCCCGTAGAAAAATCCCAGGTGGCGTCTTTCCCATTTCTTTTGCACTTCTACTTCTAACAATTTGCTAGTTGTTGTAGCCGATATTGATGTATCCAGCCACCTGAGTCTTTCGCTGCCCACTGTGAACCCAATGGTTCCGAATCACAAAGGACAATACCTAGGGATGTATGTTAGTGCCTTTAATTGCTTAAGATCTCAAGGAAGTTGACTTGTCCATTTTGCGCCGTTACTGCGAGCAGAAGTGGACCATACTGTGACATGTTCTTCAGTCACGGATAATTCTCCATGAGAAAAGAATGGTCTCAGGTTTCTATCTTTTGCTAAAACTCTGCGGTTAGGGTTTCTTTTGTAGGCTCTGAAAAACGGGAATACTGTATGCGACTGTTTATTTAGTGCACTTGGAAGCAACAGCTTGTGCTCGTCGCCGAATGCCCCAAGGTGGTCGTTGAAAAAGTCAATCTCGCAGCCAAGTCCTGTGCCAAGGACTTCGATCACGGAAGCCGAGATTTGGCTAACAAAATATACACGGGCATACTCGTTGTAGGTTGACGGAGTGGAAAAGCACTTTTCCAACTCCTCTATCTCTTTGACTTCTTTCCAATGGGTATCCAAACCAGATGACATTTCGATATCAACTATTCGAACATCAACAAGCTCCGTGCTATGGCCGTTCATTGCTCTGTGAAGGAAATGCGTGATAGCTGATAAGCTACCAGAGTCAGCGCTGTGCGCCTTTATTAGTCTACCTGCAAGAAACTTTGGCTGAACAGTTGACTAACGCTTCCTGAACAATCTTTTGGTGGTAAGGGCCGGTGTACACACCGCCTTTATAGGTAGCCGTTTGACTGAAGCCTTCAAAACCTCGATAGGGTAGTAAGATACTTGTTTCTTTCGACAGGCTTCCAACAGAGTCCTAAATCAATTCGACTTGCTCTTCACTCGGGGGCTCGTGGAAAATCTGCCAGTGACTAGATTCATCTTCATGAGACATATTAGTCTGTTTTTCTTTCGTGTTTGGATGTGCAGGCGTCTCAATATCCAAGGGACGCGTTCTGCCCCATCGATTCCTTCCTGTTTTGGGCTGTTTTCGAGACTCGATCTCCGCTAACGTTGCACGTTTTTCATTGTGAGTGAAGTACCCGAATGGGCGGGCGAAAATATTTAGAAAAGCGTTTGACGGTAGAATATAGGCAAAGAAATGGAATCAGAATCTCCGCAGCCACAATTCAGCAAACCTTGCGAAAGGCTTGCTTTTTTAGATGCAGTGTTACAATGATTTTTGTTAGTGGGCGGTTAGTCGTACCCGCTGGTTGGCTGCTTCCTCGGCGCCCTCAGATCTCGTGATTCTCGTAATTTCGTTCTTCAACCTTTTCTATTGTAGTTTGGTAAGGTTCTTCTTTGAATACGAGCAGTGGTAAATCTGTGGCAAAGCTACTTGTTCTGGTCGACCGCAACACATCATTGATTTCTGTGTTCAAGTCAACGGCAATAGCAGGACGCCGAGCACTTCCGGGTAGGTTCTCATACATTCGAAAGGTTTTTACCCAGGTACAGCTGTTAGTTGCAAAGGCTTTTTATTTTGGAATGTTTTCCATTCTACGTAGCAAAATCAACATACTGCACGTCGGTATCTCACTTGTCATGTTTGATTCTTCGCCTCTTACCTCTCAGTCACTCAAAGTAAATGAGATCACTTTTGTAAACCAATATCTCCATGTACTAACATCTTACAATCCCAGGGCCAAGTATAGAAACAATGTTAGTAATTGACCTTTGATAAGCTATGCGCCACTCCTTGAAAATTATCACAGGGTCAAGTTGTCATGAATATACCATCAGAATGGGTCAATTCTTCTGCTTAATCTCATTATTGCAATAAAAATAAATTATTTAAAAAACATAAAAAATATTAAAACGTTAATTTTATTAAAATATTAAATATTAAATTAAAATGATATGAATAACTAAATAATAAAAACGTAAATTAGTCGTTTCATTATAAATAAAAGGCTTATTTACGCTCATTGTTATAAACTTTTAAATTTGTGTTTATATTTATTTAATAAAACCACTATTAAAAAGAATAAATATTTAACAAGTTGCTTATAAATAATAGAAACTTGTTGTTTATAAACACATTCAATAATTACGAAGTACAAATTTAAAAACTGAAGTACTTCAAGTTTTAATATCATGATGCGAGGAGCTTGAGTTTGAAGCGTAAAGCAGAGGCGTTCGCAGTGAAAGAACCGAGCTAATGCGAATCTTAAAACAATCATAGGACAGAACAACTTCTGGCTACTTTGGATAATTTTCTATCTGATACCACTTCCAGAATGGTTATTTTGAAATAGATTACCTAGTTCTTTAGCACGGAAACAAACTTCCAGCGGCACAATCGGCACAGCAGCAACCCATTCCAACCGCTCCGGGAGCGACGCCTCCGTAGAGGGAGGGTGTAGCCCAGTACGCGGCAAGCCTAGGTAGAAGGACTTCAGGATTAGTGAGACAGAGAGGTAGAGCTCAAGGTATGCGAAACTATCAGGGTCAGTTAGTTACAATTTGCCTAGCTTCCGACTTCGGCAACGAGAATAGTAAGGGAGGATACGTACTGGGCGCCAATACAAGCTGCAGAGCCCGTAGAAAACGGGATATAGAACCTATCCCGTAGCGCCGAGGCAGTGAGATCATCATTATCTAACCACCGGGCCGGGCGATACATTTTGGGGTCCGGGAACGCGTCCTTGTTGTGCAAGTACCAGATTGGAGAGCTGCTAATCACAGTCTAGAAACGGTGAGTTGTTGTCAGCTGGAGGAGTTACGATGTGTAGGGATGAATGAATGAGCAAGAGAAAAGACCTACACCACCTGGCACGAACGTCCCAGCCAAGACCACGCCGTCGGGAGGGACGACTCGTGGCAGCATAGCGGCGGCGGCGCCGGCCCATCGGATGCCTTCTTTGACGGCAGCGCGCAGGCGTGGCACGCCTTCCAGGGCCGTCATGTCGGTGGGCCAGGCAGCGGCGGCTAGGTCAGCTGCGAGCGCGGTTTGGAAATCGTGGTCGTGAGCTAGGGCCCAGAGGATATGGGCTAGTGTTGCGGAAGTGGTGTCAGTTCCTGGGCCAAGCATTTCTTTGGCTTCTGCGAGGGCGGAGTAAGGGCTTAGGTTCGAGCGGATCATGGTGCTTATGAAGTTGGGGTGAGCCTGTGGAACGGATGATTTGGAGTTGTATAGCAAGCGCTGGAGTTGGGAGTCCGACCACTAGAATTGTTAGTGCCGTAAAGGGAGGTGTTGGAGCTAGAGGGGTCTGACGAGATCGAATTTCTTCAGCGCTGAGGAAGATTTGGTTTCATAGCCCGTGAGCGAGAAAACTAAACAATCTATGCGCGAGAACGCTTCTGCGATAGTCGGAATATTGGAAAGCTGATAGGTTTAGTTAGATGTCTCATTGCCGCTAATGGAGCTCCTACGAAGGCAATGTATTTTGATTTTTCGTCATTGGCCTTTACCATGTCAATTTCCTCTCCATCTGTCCAGGCGCAAATGGCACCAATCTCCTTTCCAAAACCAAAAGCAGCTACAGTAATTTATTGTCAGTCACGGCGAACTTAGTGTGTAAAGATATTATCTTACAAACTATATCCACTTCAAGTGCGCGACATGCTTGCACTAGGCTAACTGGCTGCGAGTCATATTGGTGCAATGTCATGATGAACGTGGATACCTTCTCCGTCATCATATTTCCCATGAGACCCATCTTACTTCTGTTGAACAGTTGCCCCATGAGACGACGTCTTTGGGAATGTGCGTATGGATCTCTGAGTATAAGTCAGTCCATTTGCTATGCATGCGGTTCTAATGAGTCTGATATTATTGAATTACGGACGTTATTGAAAATAGTCCCGGATGCTCATCTTGCACAAACTGCCCATAGACCCTGGGGTCCTTGGTAAAAGGTGTTTGTATCGAGTTCACTGTTCTGTATACATCCATAGAATAGAAAGAAAGCTCATTTGGACCAATACGGATCAAGGGACCTTTAGAATTAGCTCACGACTTCTCATATTTTGTCCTCCTAGTTTCTACAAAACAGACGAAGTGCTTACCGTGTTTCTCATGTAGCAACGGCAAATCAATGGTAATACGCCCTCTATGCTCGAACGGGAAAGCCCAGAGCAACCTCGAGACCGGGGCAAGAAACCCGGCATTAGGGATAGATGATAGTGGTGATTTAATGTAAGTCTGCCATAGCTAGGATGAATATAAGTTAGGTGCATCGCAACTTAGAGCAAACAGGAACGAAAAGGAATTCTTCGACAATACAAGAAATGAATATAAGCTTTCAGAGACTTACCAAAAACGATGTGTAAAGAAGTCCAATGACAATAGCAAAGAGCAAGAAATTGCTAACTGTCAAAGGCATCTTAATGTTTGAGGCTAAGGAATACTTAGGATTGTATTAGCAAAGGAGGAGTATTGCCAGGAGAGAGAGTCATGCCCTCACCTCTGTTCTATTCCATTCTTTTACCGAGAAATCGATATCAAATGAGGATGGGCTGATTGCAGTAAAAGCTTCGCTTAAGGCGTTAGAGAAATTCCCGATGACGTGCTTTGGAGGTATCCATAATTGCCCCCAACGCAATTACATTGTCGAAGAGAAGGGAGGATTTATCTCTTTGAATCCACTTGCTTGCGTGCCCAGTATCGCATACAGAAAAATCTCCGTGGCTAGTAGATGGCGACGATAATTTAGTGTATTACGACACTGCTCTTGCCTGTGCCTTACTGCGTTGGTCGAAACCAGCTTCGGTCACACTACCCCACTAGAGATTAGCGGCTTGCTTAATTGCTATGCAAACTAAAAGTTCTCTCTGGAACTTCTGATGTTGATTCAAGACTGTCTCCTTGCAAATTGATAAAGGCAACGCGACTGTCTTGTCTATAACACCTGGGTTGCATTTCAGCAATGGCTGACATCGCTACTACAACCGAGGGATCTCGTGCCAATGGAACCCTTCTCGTAGATGAAGACACAAAGTCTCAGGCCGCAGAAAAGGCGGATGAGGATATTCTTGTACGTCCTGCCTGATGTACTGAAAGAGATCTTACTTATTAATTGACAATTAGCAAGCCTTGGGATACGAACCAGTGAGTTTTCAAACCCTTCAGTTCCAGAAACTGTGACTGAGTGCGGACCATTCAGGTCCTCCACCGCACCTATGGTCTCATCGAGAACTTCTCCACGTCCTTTGGTGAGCTCATCCGGCAGCGACCTCTCTCCATCACCATCTACGATAAGCCGGCAAGCTGACATCCATTCTAGCGGCTCTATACTTCATTGGAGGCGTTCGAGTCACCTTCAGTACCGGAATCGCCAGCGGCGGGAATCTGGCTTACTGGTCAGCACCACCCATAAATAATACCACGAGTATCTATATCCGCGCCTAACCCTCTCATAGGACCAGCTACATCATCACAGTTTTTTTCACGCTCATCACCGCAGCCGTAATTGCAGAAGCCTGCTCGGCCTCGCCATCAGCCGGCTCCATCTATCTCTGGGCTGCTGAATCAGGCGGCCCTCGATTTGGACGCTTGTTCGGTTTCGTTGTCGCTTGGTGGAGCACGACTGCTTGGACAACGTTCTGTGCAAGTATGTGTCTCTTCTCAGACTTGTAGAACTCTCTTAACATATGGGACTAGGCAATTCGCAGGCTGCGGCGAATTACATGCTCTCCGTACGTCTCTAGACCCCACAGATGATATATGTTGCTTATGTTTGTAGGAAATCACGGTGTTTGGCCTAGACTTTCCCTCGGATAGCAGTGATGTGAAATTCAGAGCTGTTCAGTGGATTAGTACGGAGCTGTTGCTCGGAACTGCCGCTGTCGCTAACCTACTACCCCGTAAGATTTCTCCTTGGCGAGGAAGCTCGAGCTACTACTAAACTCTATGATTGTAGCCCGTATCTTCAGATATATTTTCTATATCTCATCATTCTTTGTTCTCTTAGACTTTCTCCTCAACATCATCTGGCTACCTATCGGCGTAGCTAATACGATCGGCTTCCGCACCGCCTCAGAAGCTTTCATGACAACGTATAACGGCACCGGTGCACCAGCCGGCTGGAACTGGTGTCTTTCGTATCTTGCGACTGCTGGAATCTTGATCGGATTCGACGCTTCCGGGCACGTTGCAGAAGAGACCAAGAACGCTACCGTGAATGCGGCGAAAGGGATCTTCTGGAGCGTGGTCGTGAGCGCTGTCGGTGGTTTCTTGACCATTATCTTGTTTCTCTTCTGTACCGTAGGTTACGTCTGTTTCAACTCGTTGCTGCTATGGTCTGACACTTTCCAGCCCGATCCTGACATCCTATTTTCTTTCGGCTCTCCTCAACCCTTTGTCCCGCTCTACGCTGTCGTTCTCGGGCAAGGCGGCCACGTGTTCATGAACATCGTCTGCATCATCGCGCTCTGGCTCGTAAGTCCCTCCATTGCCCCCCTTCGAAACGCTCTGACCACAAGAAATCCAGAACACCGCAATCGCAATCGTCGCAGCATCCCGCCTCGTGTTTGCCGTAGCCCGCGACGGCATCCTCCCCTTCTCGACCTGGGTCTCGCGCGTCTCCCCCGAAGGCCAGCCCCGCAATGCCGTCCTTGTGGTATGGGGCATCGCCGCGTTCGTCACATGCACCATCCTTCCGTCGGCCGTAGCCTTTACGTCGCTGATCTCCGCCGCTGGCGTCCCATCCGCCGCAGCCTACGGCCTCATCTGCCTAGGACGCTTCTTCCTCACCTCTAAGCAGTTCCCCAAGCCTACTTGGAGCCTTGGCCGGCTGAGCCGGCCGTTTCAGTTCGTGGGGATCTTCTGGAATGGCTGGGTCGTTGCAGTGCTGTTCTCGCCATATGTGTTTCCTGTTAGTGGGGAGACGCTAAACTATGCACCAGTTATTATGGCTATTGTTACTATTTTTGCGCTTGTCTCGTGGTGGGTGACGCCTGAGTCGGCGTGGTTACCAAAGGAGCGTCTTACACATTTCGTTGAGAGTCAGGGTGTGGATACCTCTGGTAAACAATAGAGACTAGAAGATACTAGGTAGGCAAGCGTATAAATTGTATACTAAATGCATTTCCCGCAAGGATGAAGTGTAGTTGTACTTTTTGCAATATTGGTCATGTACAAGGCGACTACTAATGCTGGTCTCCACCTTCACGTTTTTGCCCTATAACACTAGTGTGACACTTGACAACATGGTCCTGCAAACAGCGTGTGCTTTATAACCCAAGCTGGTGCAGCCTAGACAAGTGTAATATCCGGCAGATGTGATCGCTCAAACCCTTCCCCATACATAATCCCGTGTACAAGAGCTGCACCAACTACTGTATAAATACCACCCTCGCCACTGGCTCTGCGCTGACGGAAAGCCATTGGAACCGGTACGCCGTCAAGGAGGAATATCTCGTCTCCAATATCCATATCCAAGGGACCAGTGCTGACCATGCCACTTGATGGAACGAAGACGCACCTCCAATCTGTCTAGATGCTACTAGTGATCTTCACAAACCATTTCAGGTATTCTCCATTATTTTTTATTTCGTAGATGATGCCGTCGAGGCTGCCTTCTCCAAACCCAAGTATTGGCCTGTGTATTGTCGGATTTAATCGCTGTCTAATAAGGTCTTAAAAACGGCAGAAGATACCAAAATCCTCCTCGATCGCTGAAGTCATACGGGGCCTCTTAGCGCTGGGTTACAAATATGGATGGGGTATAGTCATGAATGTACTGTACTATTAGAATGAGTCAATTATTCCGCTTAGTCTCATTGTTGCAAAAATTTCAAACTGCTTTCGAGATGTCGAGTCGAAATGCAAGTTGAATCTATTTATTCTCCTTACTGTCAAAATTCAGACAGGCAACTCGCCGACTTCTGAGTGTAAGTATCCGAGGCAAAATCAATATTCACGTGATACATATGGGAGGCACTTCCAAGTCCTCGATGTTAATACCACTTCAAATTAGGCTGGAGCCAGCCTATCTGAGATCTGAGTAGGTTTATGGGCACGTTACGTGGTAATAAGATCATTCCAACCATTCTATTGCTGAGTTGGGATCATCGAAGTGGGCTGGGCAGGAGTTCACCTGACAGGCGGCCGACCATCCAGTTCCGTCGGCAGAATCGCTGTGTGAACCTACTGGAACATACTTCAAATTACTGAAAACAAAAATCGATTGTTTCCTAAGAATGCGACACGACCCAAACTTCCAAGTGTTGGGGCTCAAGTCTGCAGACCTTGGCAGCTTGGTCTCGCCTAAAACTCCCTGCCAACTTGTGCCAAGATGATGAAATCCTCCGACGCAGGGTCCTCATGTTCAAACGGAGGTTGTCGCTTCGCCTGAGAATAATTCGCATTTGGGATCTGTACGGTCATCATTTTACGGCTGGATATGCTTCATGAAGGCATCGCCTCAAGGAAGCGCTTGGGATTGACATCCTGAATTTCCTAAAATGATAGACGACCACGGGAATATGGAGATTCTGTCATGGGATGTAGGAATGACAGACAAGATGATTATTTAGCGACGTTTGAATCTTGTAAGGGTTGCTGCGGCTGTTATTCTTCACGTCATATTTCCTGGGTCCTTGTGTGGTTTTGTTAAGCACACTTCAATAGACCCCAGTATGCGGAGCTTTGAATAGAAGTGAGGATTCATCACAGCACGAGAAGACTGAGAGTGTGTCTGGAGCTTAAGAAATAGTTGTTCATACCTTTGCAGTAAATTGAAATGATTTCGACAATTTTAAGATCATTCTTCGAATCGTAAAATACGGGTTCTTTTCCCCAATGTCAGTCAACCAACAGAGCCTAAACGGAAAAGACTATCATTAGTGAAGCTCCGTCTTTCCCCAGTCGAACAAAATCCACGTCAGCAATTGTCCTGGAAATTTTGATCTGGAGGGATGTATGCACATATCAGACACGACTCAGATGATTCTATATTTCAGCTCAAACCGGATCTTCTTGAAGAGGACATCCACAACCCAACAGGATGCGCTGGTTTGAAGACGATGCATGCCCATCCAGGCATCGAAATCAGGAGTTGCATTTCAATCTTCATCTGACCTCATTGTTGTGATATGCGCGATTTTCCACAGGCCTTCGATGCACGGAAACGAGGTTGCACAGCATCCAATGCATTATCCGGCATAATCATCGTACACCATCCAGATTCTCATGGTGGACTGCAAAAACAAGGTCAGGGTCTACGCGTCTAGCAGAAAAAGGGGTGACAGAGAGTTCATACAGCGGCTGCACCTGTATCATTTAAGTGTAAATGGAAACTGGGAATTCGGTGGAGCTCGCGATCTGCAAGGTACCCCACCACCCACTGGGGCAGCGTCGATCCGGAAAACTCTCTGGGACCAATCAGCACCTCGGCGAGCCTCAATCACACCACAAGTGATACATGCAACAAAACACCCTCAGCCTAGATCAAATCGCAGACCAAGAGGATCCTGGTTTTGAGGTGTTGAAGCCACGATGTCGCGATTTGCCGCCCAATCCGAAGCTGAGACATCGCTCTGTCCCGGCTTGGCATTCTCCGACAAAGTCTGTTCCACAGAATGACAACCACTAGCGTCCCCCCTGAACGCTTGGCAAAAGCTTGGCTTTGCATGGACACATGGGTTTAATTCTGGAGTGGTCAAGACCTGGTAACGAATAACCTTACAGAGGAATGAGTATCTGTACTGTGTCACTGTTAGAGCATGTTTTGAATCTGCTTCCAGTGTGGTTTGGACTGCGGAGAGGCATGTGACCCGGGAGGCTCCTAAGCACTTGCTCGGTCCCGAATTACTTGGAAGGCATTGTATAAAGATGGCTGAAGTCTTGTGGTGGAAAACTTCAGATCATTTTCTCATCTCTTTCAATATCAACTAGTCAAACTCAGCTGGTCTGCACATTCATTCTAGTATCAATTTAATATTCATTCATTCAAGATGCGTCTCTCAACGGCTTCGTTGATCCTCGCCTATGTGGCAGCATTGGCTGTCCAAGCAGCTCCAGTCAGCGAGTCTGAAGGCGCTAGCTTGGCCCTTCGCTCGGTCGAAATTGCCAGCAATGTAGTAGCACGTGGGGTTGATGGCTTTGAACTGGAGGAGAGAGATCCCAAGAAGTGAGTATCAATTTTGAAGCGGTTGTACATTGGGCTTTTTACTAACACTTTTCCAGGAAGAAGGCAAAGAAGGCAGCGGCAGCACGAGATCTAGACGAAATCGAAGCACGAGAGCCAAAAAAGAAGAAGAAGGCGAAGGCTGCTGCAGCCCGCGACATCAATGATATCGAAACAAGAGAGCCGAAGAAGAAGAAGGCCAAGAAGGCTGCTGCAGCTCGTGACTTGGAAGATCTGGAAGCTCGCGAACAAGAAATCGAAACTCGAGAGCCCAAGAAAAAGAAGAAGGCCAAGAAGGCCGCCGCCGCAAGGGACTTGGAAGAGTTGGAAGCTCGTGAGCAAGAGATTGAAACTCGTGAGCCAAAGAAGAAGAAGAAGGCAAAGAAGGCCGCCGCCGCAAGGGACTTGGAAGAGTTGGAAGCTCGTGAGCAAGAGATCGAAGCTCGTGAGCAAGAGATTGAAACCCGTGAGCCAAAGAAGAAGAAGAAGGCAAAGAAGGCCGCTGCCGCAAGAGACCTGGAGGAGTTGGAAGCACGCGACCCGAAGAAAGCTAAGAAGGGAAAGAAGGCTGCTGCTGCTCGCGACTTGGAGGAGCTCGAAGCTCGTGAACCAAAGAAGGCCAAGAAGGGAAAGAAGAAGGCTGCCGCCTAAGTGGTGAAAAGGTCAATTTTGTCATAATGTTTAAGATTCCCTATTTGTTTGCTTTTTAGTTTTTTGAAATGAACGAAAATTTCTTTAGATTGCAATTCTCATTTCATGTGATGGATTTCTTTCTTTGATTTCTTGGACAATTACATCTGAGTTTCGCAGGTCAATATTTGCAAATGCTGCAGATGCTGGGGTTGTTCATTACCTCCAGAAAAATCAATCAATTGCAGCGACCGCCTTCCGGCATCTCCAGACCCGATCGTAGATTTCTGATCCTAATGCTTTGGTTCCCCCCTTTCCTTCTAGAAACATCCTAGAATTCAAGCCAGGAACGCTCTCAGATCCCTGATGACAGACGTAAATCTCCGCGAAACTTTCGGCAGGAGTCTAGGCACGGTCTGTGCACTTGTGACATGCCCTGGCCACTTTTCGCTACAAATTGCAAAATGCTGTCAGTGAGCTGCAGCATCGCCATGATATAGAACTGAAAGTATCTGTTTGTTTGCCAGAACTGTGTCTCGCAGGAATTTTGTTGCTGTTGAATAAGGAAAATTCAAGACCTACCAGTTCGCTACCGGTTTGCCAGCGAAGAGTCAAAACCTCTGTGAACAGAACACTTCAACAATCAACAGCAAATCACTTCATGGCTTGCTCATCATAGTAGGAACTCTCTCTGCCCTCACGCTGATTGCATGTACGGGGGACATAGGGAAATTCTGAGGTATTGCATTGGTCCCCTGCTTCGCTTCTTAGAGCATAGTGCACATCGCAATCAACATCACCTCACACGTTCAAACTTTCTTGCCTTGCACCAAGATTCTAACACCTTCCCGTCCAAATTAAATTCTCTTGCCATTTCATACAATGAGTAGTCGCATCTATGATGCTTCTTTTGATAGGAATATTTTGGGTCGCCACACAAGTGTTCGTTTCCGGTCGCGTGTAATCTGAAGTGTCCCATTCAACCTTTCCAAACTTCTTGCAACGGTAAAGAAGAACAAAACCTTAAAGTCCAGTTTCCGTAACCCTTGAACCTTACTTTTATGTTCCATTGATCCGTAACGCTCGGCATATTGATTCTCCGCACTTGTCCCCACGGCCCCAGATCCAAAGAAGCACGACCATGATAAGAAAATTATGCATTACTATTCAAACTATTCTCTGACTTCTGTCATGCAATTCTGCATTACTTTTCTCATCCCATAATTCCAAAACCCACAGCCCTACACTCACATAGCCACAGTCTCACTCGTACGCCCACCCCCAAAATCCTTCACCCCCCCCCCTAAAAACATCTGCTAACCACACAAAACTATACGGCCCCAACGCCGCCGCCGCAGCCAAATTTCCACCCTTTGTATTATTATTCCTATGCTTCTCAATCACAGCACCCATCTCACAATACCCCCTCACCAAATTATCCGTATCTTCAATGGGACGGATTTCATCTTTTCTGCTTTGATGGATAAACATCGGCATGCTGCGGACGCCGTGATAGCCCATTATTCCGTCGTAGTAGATGGCCTTTGAAAGGGTGGAGCGAGGAGCGTGGAGCGTGGAGAGAGTGGTGGTGAAGTATTTTTATATTGACTGCATGCTAAAGCGCGCTTCTGCTTCGCTGAGAGGTTTGTTTTGGACGGAGAGGAAGGTTGTCTTGTTGTACTAACCCGTCGGTCGAGACTTTGATAATCTCTGCTTTAGCTGCCGGATACTGGCTCAATATCCCCATCATAGTAGTAGGTATTAACCCCGCATGCGCCTTCCCGTCGATTTTCCCAAGTACATTCGTGATATTCGGCATCAAACCGCCCATCAATGCTCCAGAGAAGTTCATTTCAGGTGCATACTAGACTTGAAGTTCAGCAGCCCATTCGATAGGGAATGCGCCGCCTAAATAACCCCACATCGCGTACTTTGTACTTTCAGACATGCCTCTTTCTCCTCCAAATGAAAGAGCAGCACGGATGGAGTCGATGATTGCGTGGCCGGAAGTGACGCCCGCTCCGAAAAAGGCATTGGCTCCTTCATAGTCAGGTAGATTCAGATAACACCCCAAAGCTACCATGACGGTTTCAAGCTACCATGTCTTTTATGCGTAGGTATCATTTGGGTTGTTGGCGGTGTAAATTGAGTAGCTGGGACTTGCGTCCAGGAAGACTGAATCGTATGGGATTTGATAGGAAAGGAGAAAATTTCCGAATGGTGACGGCGTGCTGGGGATGAGCAAAGTTGTGACAGCTCATGTTGGATCATAATGGCTCTCTGTTGTACGGTAGAGGAGGTTGTATCCTTTTGCAGCTCCGGGCATGACGTTTGCTAGGTCGCCTGGAATTTCTCAGTGCCGGAGGACGGTTCCGGGTTTGAGTGACTCGAAGCCGAGTGGTGCCGAATACCAGCTACCTTGGCTTGGAGGTATTGGTGTGAATCTCGAAGCTGTCGGTAGAGATGTTGATAGGCCGAAGAGGCCAGCTGATAGTAGTAGTAGGCTTAATATGGGAGAACATATCGAAAGTCTAATCAAGCAAATTAACTGCTGCTTTTTAATCTGGAGATAGCCATGAAACAAACACAGAATTACAGATTTAACTCGTAGAAGGATTTATATGTGTGAAGTAGCGTTACTTGAGAACCAGAACATGGTGTTGTAAGTGAGTTAAGCCGAGGCTTGGGCTCCTGTGGTGTCTTGAAGAAAATGTAGAGTGGCTAAGTCTCGATTCCCCAGCAGTAGCATTGTTGCCTCACAGCACTCCAGAGCAAGATGAGGATCGACTACAAAATCAGACTGGAGGGCAGCGGCCAGGCATCTCACTCAGCTGACCTCGACGGTTGCTTCGCAGGGCAATGCTCGCACCGATGACAGCACCCGCAACATGAGACAGAAATAGAAAGCTGAATGCCTAACCACCAAGCTTACTTTTGAGGCGCAAAGATTCTGTTCAAGTTGGAAAGGTGATTGATGTGGGCTATGTCGGTGATAATGGGAATGTGGGGTGATTGAGTTGTGGGAATCTCGCGATCACCTCAAGCGAAGCCCCTATTCGCGCCTGATTAGCTTCCACCAAACCTTTCTCTGTGGCTGCGTTTTCGATAAAATGCAGCGAATTAAAAGTAGGGTGAGGGTTGTACACAGAAAACCTTGCATCCGGGTATGGCTGAGTAGCATAGCTGATAGTATCGTAGGACAGCGGCCTGATTGAGGACAGAGTTGCAGTGTGGGTGGTCATCGCGGTAAGAGTGGAGAGAGGAATATCTCCAATCGACAGAGCTCGTAGACTCGTTTACGAAACAGTACAATGCCATTTACTAGTAGCGACAAAAGAAACGGCTAATACACCAATCTGTAATTTCTAGAAGAGTATCAATCTTTTTGGTAGAAGACCGGGAAATGATTCTTCGTACTTCTCCCCTGTCCATTCCATTATTTCCACTTAATATCTTCCTTTACC
Source organism: Halenospora varia (assembly GCA_020726485.1). Taxonomy (NCBI): domain Eukaryota; kingdom Fungi; phylum Ascomycota; class Leotiomycetes; order Helotiales; family Solenopeziaceae; genus Halenospora; species Halenospora varia. The sequence continues at coordinate 582,535 of JAHEWH010000022.1, read as the reverse complement.
TCGACAATTCCGTATAGATATATACATACCTACGTTTAGACTCGATCTTGACATGTTAAATTGTGACTGAAAGATGAAAAGGCCGAGCCATGTGAGTTCTCCTAAGGAGAGTGCCAAGCCAACAATATTTCTTTCCATATCGGTCCCGGGGGCAAACTCCTTTCGATCGCTTGCCTGAGTATGGTACCACTTCCTCTTCTCTCTGCTATTCCCTTGCTCCATTCTAGAAGTAAACCATGGAATTCAGGCCACCGGGAGGGTTTCCCGGGCACCGGTCGAGCAGAACTTGCCGCAGAGAGAACAATGATTTCCAAACCCCCTTCCTTTTCCAAAAATGGCTTTTCCTCAATCGAGTTGATACAGATTTTGCCGCAAGGGTAATTTTTGTTGTCCAATAATTCCGCTTCCCCAGTGAAGATATCTAGGTTCGAAACTCTGAAGTAAACTGCGAGGGTCCAGAATTCGAGGATTGGATATTCAATTGTGGCTTGATGTTGAGGACAGGAACCCGATGGCTGAGTTTCAAACGTCAAGAATGCAAGTGATTCCTGTTCTGTGAATCTTGATCTCTTTCTATAGCCTATGACATTCGTTGAGGCAGTTCGGAAAGATTCCTCTGCCTTGATATCCCACACCAAGCCAACATCTCCAGTTTTGCTCCGCTTGTACCACACAATCCATGTCCGTTCAGCAAGCCACTTATCGTCGTACCACGGCTCGGTCGCAAACTGCAATGCACCAATCCACCCAGTTCATGAATAGCTTGGGAGCCCTTTTCAGCGATGTAGGTTTCCATCTCCTTGAAACAACATGAATTGGTCGAAGACTGCTGTAGGTATTCCTTGCAAGAATGTGCACTTCATTTTGTCCGAAATCCTGCGGATAATTCCCGTCATAGCTAGAAGGGCGTCTCCTTGGTCGGTTAATGCTCGTTGCGTATAGTGGTGCAGCCTCTCGCGATACTGAAAGGAGGGAGAATCCGGCGCGAAGAGGCTACTAGTTTGAAGCGGGGATGAGAGAAAGCGCATATTATCACGACCATCAAATTCGTGGACAGTATTTTCAGACCATGTAGACTCTCGGCAGCGAAAGTAGACCTCCCCGTTCAGGAAGAAGAGTCCGCGACGAGACAGGAGCTGTTCTTGAAATCTATTTGAGAGGATTTGTTAGCTCCAAATTCGGAGACATGGGTGACAGCGGACAAAATTGTTATATGAAAACTCACGTCCAAGCCCTGTTGCTGTATGTTGCATCTTTAAGCAGGTTATCAAAATCGATGTAAACGGCTAGTTGGACGCCCGGTGCAATCGTCTCAATCTTTTGGCTTATCCAACGGCTTGTCTCTTGCACCCCAGGGAGCCCCGAATTAGCCGTATTCCCAGAAGACGCGACTATCGTCAAGAGTGCCCTCTCATAGATAAAGTCCATGACTTCCATGCCTTTCCTGGTTGCCTCTTGGTCATTTTGAGTAAGACACATAGCATCAACCCATAGATAGCGTCCGCCCAAATTCCTGACCAAGTCAATTGCATCGCGAATAGTTCTTGGTAAGCTATACCAAATTACATGGAATGCCTTTTGACGCATGAGCTTGCTCTTATTAATTGTTGTTAATCGAAAATTTGACACTTGGCCCCAGACATAACTCAGAGCGATGTATTTACAATACAAACCAACTTCAACAAGGCAGCCTTCAAAGACATCAATAAGCAGAAGATGATCAAGATCTGGAATGATAGGGGTATTCTTCAAACTACTTTCCATGCTCCAGGAAGGGTTGCAATCTTTCCCGTGCGAATTGGCGCAGGTGGAAAGCCATTTTCGAACCCTGTGGAAATCAAGCTGTGTGTTTGGAATGGAAAGAAAGGACATGAATGGCGATGTTGGAATGGACCTTGACGAGTCATGCTTGAAACAAATGCTATGGCCAGAAATCCCTGAAATGAATAGAGCTCCGTTTGGGCCGTTCTAGTAGGACCAATTAAGATCTAAGTACCCATCATGCGTGGTATATTTGCTGGGTTGCTGGCCTTGTTGTACAGCCTGAATAAGGAGGAAGTGTAAGATCCGACATAGCGGGCAGTCTGGATGTTCCTGAATCCACTGAATTGTTCCCACTTTCCAAAACAGAACTCTATATTTGGCCTTAATGTTGAGCTCATCCCCAAAAGGGGGTTTATGGGCATCAAATGGTACCGCAATACACTTTTCACATAGCTTGTCGTTGGGTCCATCAATATGGGGATTCTTGCGCCTCTTCCAAAGACTTATTCCAGTGGACATGGTTGTCATCGAGGGTGCAATTCAAATCGTGTGTTAAGATCAATATATGAGCGAATAATAGTTTGTAAGAAGCGAGTTTCTTTCATGCTAATGGAGACAGAGAGCTCTCCCAACTTCAAGTTTAGGAGGAGGTTGAAGCCGGCTGGCACAAATCTGAAAAGAAACATCGTAAGGCGCGATTAATAATTTTCCGCACCAATGGCAGCATGTCAAATGGAAACAAAAGCAAATATAAAAGTGGCGCACGGGAATGAGGCAATCTTTCGGTCAAACAGGATTGTTGCGCAAGGAAAGTAAGCGAAGGATCTTGTTCATATACTGTCAGGACTTCAGACAGTGTGAAGAAACATACTGCTAGGCTCAGCTAGTAACGATGATCTCAAAGTGCAAACAAACAGTCACCTGCACAGAGATAGAGGATATCACAACTGCGCTTGCTACTTGACATCCATCTCAAAAACGGTCTTCAACCCCATCCTAACATTCACCTCCCTCCCCCACCCCCTCAACGCAGCACGCTCAACCACCCTCCTACTCCACATCCAACTCATATACATCCCCCCACCCCCGCCTCTCATGCCTCTCCCTCCCCACCTTCACCATCGCCACACCCTCCACAACTCGTCTACTCCCCTCATTCTCCGGCGCAACACAAGCCCTCAACACCTTAATACCCTCCATCTCCCGTGCAAGATGCACCATAATCCGCATCGCGGCCTTGGCGTGACCTTGCCGCCGGTGCTCGGGTGAAACTTCATACCCTACTTCGAGGGTGTCTGTGGGGAATGGAGGACCGTGGAAGCCGATGCGTCCTATGATTATTGGCTTGGGGATTTCTGAGCAGGATGGTTGAGTGTTTGAGTCACGACCCAGATCCGGGTCTAGATTTAACTCCTCATCGCCTTTGACAGAAGCTGGGGGGGAGTAAACAACCACTCTCGATAACCAAGGGACTTCTTCCTTTTCGCGACCAGTGAGTTGATCTAGTCGCCGACGCCAGTGAGCGCGATTAGCGTAGCTCATGAGAAATGGGGGGAGGGCAGGGAGAGTGGATGAAGAACGGGAATTGGCGAGGTCTAGATCTCCGGCTTCGAGGGCGTGGAAGGTGGCGAGGGGGAGAGGGTGGATGCTATGGTGGGGGATGGTGGGGGAGGTCCAGGGACCGGGTGGCGGAGTTGGTGTTGGTGTTGGTGTTGACATTTAGAATGGGCGGGTGATGTGGGTTGGAGAGTTTGGAATGGGTGAGAAAGGTTGAAGGTGAGTTGAAGTGCAGATTTTGAAGTGACTGAGGTGATTTAGGAGTGATGAAAATGAGAAATACCTTGGAGTGAAGTTGACACGTTCAAGAGTCGCAGGCACCAGCAATCCAGATTCCCGACTTTCATGTGACACGCATCAAAGATTATTCGACCAATCAGATGAAAAAGTGCTCGCTCAAAACACAAATCGAGAACAAAATTTGAGATGGCACTTGCCAGTTTCAAGTGACAGGGACAAAAATGTATTCACGTCTTGTCACTCAGGCATCCAGGAACTTTTGGCCTCACGCTTCATTACGCACCATCTAACTACAACTAGACCTAGGTATCATTATTGCCAGCCCCCCTTTGTTGTACAACCCTCCACGTCTTCCAGTTTACACACATCAGCGAGATACACTGTTGTTCCTTCTCGCTTGATCTCGTGCCCAAGCGATCGGATCCCGCCATCTTGGCATACTAGCTACGCTTTCGACTCTGCTGTTCCTCGCCGCAATAGTCACAGAATCATCCAATTGTCCCGCAGCTTCAATATCCAAGATGTCAACACCTTCCCCTCCCCTCCTCTCTCGGACTGTCGGGAACCTCCTAGGTGGCGGACTCAATCCCGACCCATTCGCTGGTATCCCAACCCCCTGAAATCCCTGACCGGCTTTACTCTGACTCCGCATAAGCGACCCCCCGAGACTAGTATTCAAATCCTTATTGTTTAACAAATCCGTCCTCACCCTACCCAGACGTTCCTGTCTATCCACCGCATCATTACTAGCTTGACCCATAGGACCAGCATTGTTCACCATGCCATCTTTATCATTGAAGTCATCTCCCGTTCGAGATCTACCCATGACGGACGCGATGAAGTTGTTGAAGCTGGTGCGTGGGGACATGGTTGGGGCGGGAGCGATATTAGGAGCGGCGCCGTAGGCGGAGGCTGAGCTGGAGCTGCCGCCCCAGATGGAGCGGGTTGCATTGGATCGGGCTTCACGGGGAATTTGGGAGTTGGAGGCTTTGGCAAGGCGGCGGCGTTTGGCCATCAAGATGAAGAGGAAGATGATGGCACCGAAGGCAGCTGGTAGTAGGTTAGCATGGATATTCGGGCTGTGGTATGGTTCAAAGAGTTGAGAACAAGGGTTCTTTCAAGAAAGTGGAAAGTACGAACCAGCAGCACCAATCCCAATGAACACCAAGCCAGTATGGCTTGGACCTGGACTTGATTCTATAACCGGTCGGTTCGACTGTTGAGCGGCGTCTTTGTTAGTTACGGAAGTTGGAGGTGCAGTCAATGCAGGCTCGTGGATTGAGGTTGAAAATGTCGAGGAAGGTGATACTGGGGTGATAGCAAGCGAGCTTTGTGTTTGCGAGAGTGCTGGGATTGGAGTCGTTACACTTGATGCTTTTGCCGCTGTGGAAGTAGCTAAAGTAGTTGGCTGTAGTGATGAAGTTTTTGGAGGAGCAGACTTTATTTTTTGTTAGCTGTGATAGTCCGAAACGGGCTTGGAGAACGTACTGAAGAGAGTATGGGAACAGCTGCTGCCGCGGAGGTGCTTGATACTTGAGGCGGCGCGCTCGCTCGAGAAGTCGATGACGCTGAGGTAGTTGGTGGTGGAGGTGGAGGTAAAGTCTGAGAAGCCGACGTGCTTGTGGTACTGCTTGTCTTGGATTGCGTCGATGTTTTCGTACTATCATCGTCGCTATCACCTGATTCTTCTGATTCTGCTGATTCTGGCTCCTCAGGCTTTGCTTCATCCCCTTTCTTGACCTCATCATCTCGACGAGCACGCTGCCGTCTTGCTAGCCTCCGTCGCAGACGCTCCTTCTCCCTCCATTCAACAAACTCCTGGTAAGGCATTGTGATTTTCGATTTTCAAAAGTAAGAAACTAAAAGAACAGGACTTTAAAGGATCTCTCAGAGATAAGTGAATGTATCGAAGAATAAGCTTGCAGCGCCAGCGCACGAACTCTCCAAGAAAGAAGAATAGATGAAAATATTAAAAGGTCAAGAAGTGTGGTAAACCAGTATGTACAAGCCACGCCCGCCACCTAGCACGTTCCTTGGCGACACTCATGAGATACTTAAGTACGGATGAAGGTCGTCGTGTTCAGGAGGCTCTCAGGGTCGACCGGGGCTGTAGACGCCCTACCAGAATGATCGCCTTGACCTTGGGTAATCGGGTTTGAGCGGCATCTTGAAACTGCTAGCAGTACACACTGACAATTATAAAGCGCATGTTCTGCCGCGAGGTGCAGAATTCTTTGCTCTTTCGGGGAGTGATCTATGGCGATCGGGAAATCCGCGGTGTTGAGTGGTCGCTTGGCGATGTTTGCCAATGTTTCGTTCTGGGGTTGTTCATGAGATGGTGTTACCTGCCCAGAGCTTGGCTGTTTTATATCGAGGGGTGGGGGTGGAAATGCCACAGCAAAACTAACAATCAGCAAAGACCCTATGGCGCTCGATGACCGAACGGTACCGGTTAGTGACATCTTGAGGCTTAAAGTGAATCGTTTGTGGCGAACGGATAGGATTTAGCCATTGCAGTGACATTCGTCGTCGTCGTCGGCAGTACGGCGCATAACTTCTCTTTGGCCACGAAAAGAAAGTTTAACATCGCTAAAATAAATAAAAAGCTGCTTTTGCAATTGCAATAGGGAGACACGATCTCCCATTGAGTACCAAGGTATCAGGGTGCCACCGGCAGAGGCAGTGATATCAGATGGAGCACTTGGAAATGCTGGATGACACTCCTTGGCAGTTTGCTTACCGGTTTGGCATCCAGTCTTTTCATGTGCGTTATTCCTGCTGGCCAGTCACGACTTGTGCTGGTCGTGTGCTCATGTACCCCTTCTATTAAGCCCCCCCCACTGGTAGGTTTAAGAAGTCCCTGTTGTTGTTGGAGCCATGAGGTTGCGTGGAGCAGAATCTTGAGATCACTCTCTGGGCGCTTCTGAGCGAAAAAGTGGGGTTCTCCACGACATCGATGCCTTCAGAACGCATCCTTCGCTTCTCCCTCATGACCACAAACACAATTGTATATACAGTAATGTAAATATGTAACATCCTTGGAGCATGTAACGCTGATTTGAATCAGATAGCCGCTTCGATCTCAATATCCAGTCGATCGATTGTATAATACCCACGGAGAATTATTTCCGTTGTGCGACTGAGAATTGTCCATGGGCTACCATCAGAAATCACTCAATTCGTCTTCCACGGACTCAATGACAACTCCGTGAAACTTGAGGGTAGAGAGAAGCCAATTCCAAAATATTCCGACCACTTCAGTGATGCAAAGCTTTGACAATGAAACATTTCTTTTGCGCGGGAATTTATTGCATTAAGATGGAGAGATATAGACCTCGAGTCCTCCGGCTTGGTTTGGCAACAAGTCTACCAAGGAAAAGAGCCCTGCCATACCATAAATCTACGAAAAACCCCTCTTCACGCCGGGTGCAACAGGCCGGGATGATTTCTTAATGTTGTGATTGGGAGGCAGACACATATGGAACATCACTTTCTTTCTCTTCACAGCAGCTTAGAGATGAAAGGTTCGAAGAACGTGGGTAGAGTCTAAAACAGCCTTCTTTAGAGTTCCGACCATGAAGCACAGTGCTGTTGTGGAGATATTGGCTTTGAGCTCGATCCCACAAGGACATTTCGACTGTCCTGAAATCGTATAGATCACCTGGTCCTCAACATGAAAGTTTCGGCGGCCGGAAGCTTGAGATATATCTCGGAAATATATATAACCTTACTTCGCCTCCGGGTGTAAAGTCATGAGTCGCAGCAGGTTTCAACCTCCAAGACCATTCGTGTGCCGGATGTCGGAAGAAGACTGCCTTACCATATACCCACCCGGCTCTGCTTGCCGATTTTCGGGTATGGGGAATATTTGACGAACCCAACAGTGAAATTCCTTGTTCAGCTGAAATATTCAGAGATATGTTTGCTGGAGAGCGCATTGATTTTCGGAATTCCGGTCAACCTTCAGGACGATTTCCTTAGCAATCGCTACCACATCTAGGAGATTTCGAAACAAGTACAGAACCCTCAGATGAAATCGAAATATTAGGTGTGATGGTGAGTGGTCCACCAAAGGTTCCAGAAGTTGAACGAGAAATGTATCGAGCGTAAATTTCTATGTTGTATCTCCCTCCTTCTTCTCTTCCTTCACCCTTCTATCTAATATTTCATCAACAATTCCCATGTCCAGCGCCTCTTGTGCACTCAAGAACTTGTCTCTCTCCATCAACCTCTCAATCTCCTCCAAGCTATGCTCCTTCGTCAAATGCTTTATGTATATCTCGTTCAGCTGTTTCCGAACCCGCAGTATCTCGGTAGCATGGATAGCAATATCTGAAGCCTGCCCAATGTACCCTCCACTCGGCTGATGTACCATAATCGAAGAATGTGGCAAGCAGAATCGTTTCCCCTTCTCTCCACCACAGAGCAGCAGAGATCCCATTGATGCCGCTTGTCCAACGCATACTGTAGATACCGGAGACCGGATATATGACATTGTGTCGTAGATCGCAAGGCCGGCTGTGACTGAACCACCGGGCGAGTTGATGTAGAGTGTTATGGCTTTTTCGGGGTTATCGGATTCGAGGAAGAGGAGTTGAGCTACGACGGCGGCGGAAACGGTCTCATTGACTTCGCCATTCAGACATATTATTCGTTCCTGTGTATATATTAGAATTGCTGAAAAGGTTGTCGGAGGGCAAGCAAGTACCTGTAGCAATTTAGAGAATATGTCGGCTGCAACAGATTAGCAACAAGCCATTGAGCTTTCCAGAAGGAACATACAGGTGCGCCAACCACCTCCCTGCGAAGTTAGCATTTAGAATCGCGGATGCGACTGTTGAAGGTTGCTTACAATTGTCTCTGTTATGTATGGAACTGGAGTCCAGGATTTTGGTTCAGATCTGGAAGGTATGGAGAAGCTCCGCAGGCTCGTCTGGAGAACGTTGCGAACAGGTGCCCGAAAGGCTGCTCTTGAGGCAAACATATCGAGGTGTAGGACTGAGGTCGTGGTTGTTATCGAGTCATGCTGTGGCCTCGATGTTGAAGTTCTCGAGTCGAGATGACGATGGGACACGCGACTGGGATGAAAGAAGCGCGACTCGGAGCTCGGCCAAATTTAATTTTCGACACCTGGAGCTTCAACAAGACGACAACCTCCGACGACGATACAGTGCAACAAAGATCAAGAGAGATGTGGCATGGTGGGATTGCTGGCATCCAGAGGTAGCAGCACTGTGCGCTGCTTCAAAGCCACAAAGCCATGGCCTACCACGATTCGAACGGTCTCATCACAGAGATATAATAAATCTGATCCCGAATTCGACCTCAACCCTTCGGAAGCTCACGATGACGACGTTGACTTCTCCTCATTCTCTGAGGATCTGGAGGCACTCCTTGATCTGCCAACGTCCAGCCCTTCCCAGATTTCAAAGGACGGCGTGATCAGGCGCAGCTTCTCAACCCCAGACCTACCACTGTCACCTTTGATGGACCCAGCCTTTCACGAAGCCAGAAACAAAAACTTCAAACCCAAAGCTGCTCCTCCTACCGCGAATGATCCGAGACTTTCCCGATTTCAAAGGAAGCTATATAAGAATCCGTATGCTCAGGCTCTTGCAACCCCTGTTCGAGTGTGTACACTTTCAAAGACTGCAGTGCCGAAGTTCTTCTTACAGACATTTCGCATCATTGCACACCCAGACACTGGCGAACCTTTCTATGTTCCCGCTAGCAGAATACTGCAAGATACCCGAAAGGCACTTAAGGAGAATGAATCCTCAGAACCGACGTCCAAAGAAGTTCAAACCACTGATAACTTGACTCTGGTCCGACGCGTAAAGCCGGCGGAGAGAGTGCAAGGAAATCGACTGAGAGGGTCCTCGTACATGTTGGCTCGGAAATCTCTGGTTGGATCGATGTACGACCTCAATTCAGGCTATGGGAAACACCCGTTCACATACCTTATACCGCATCGAGCCAGACAGAATCAGGAGTTGTGTGCTATATACTACAAGGCGATTTACCGAAAGGACATGGCCGACTTCATTATGATGATAATGCGAAGAAGGATTACTGAGCACTTGCGATATTTGATGATCGAGAGGCCATTCTATGTCCCCGGCCTGGATAACTTGAAGGACCTCAGACAGCCTGCACGAACGGCCGCATTTTTCTGGACTGGATGTGACGATTCCCCCCCACCTCCAGAATTCTCCGAGATCAACGGCAAGCCTTTCTATAACCTACGGGCCTTGCTTGGCGACGAGAACATGGCGGAATTGCAGAAAGAAATACTCGGGGCTGGAGCTGCTGGGTCAATTTTGGTCCTTAAAACCATTTCCCCGTTCTCAAAACCATTTATTGCACTTAAACACCAGCCAGGCACTATCAACTTACAACTACGACTTTGGTGGTTACAAGGCTACATTGCTGAGCACAAGGAATACTTGGCGGCTGATGTCAGTGCAGGGAGGCAACAGCAAGAGAAAGGGTTCAGGGTGCGAAAAGAATAAAAACAATTTAGATTATTTTCCCAATCCTTTGGAAATTTTCTTGACCGATTACACCTCATTAATTGGTTGAAGCTCCCAACACCCCGATTCATAGCTTTGAGTCAACAGCTGGCCAGGCCTCCTCATTCCCACAACGAGCCAAAATCCAATCTCCAACATCCTTTGCAAATACCGGCCTATCTTCTGGCAAATCCGCATGCAGCTGGTGGTACCATCCTTCATAGGTCTTGAACTCCTTATCCTGAACCTCAGTCTGACGTTCAAACCACTTCTTACTCCCATCATAGCCTGCCCCCTTATCGTTCGTTCCATGACCCAACCATATACTCTTAACACCCTTATTCAATGTGGCCTTTCCCTGGTCTAGCAGATCCGTCCGTTCCAGCAATCCAGAAAGTCCTTCTAAAGTCCCAGTACCATGTAGCAGTGTGTCCTCCTTCAACGACTTTACGACCTCTGGATCCCTTGTCAAGTTCTCCGGTGGTAGAGTAGACAGCCGATGCATGTGCGGCAACACCCTTCCTGCAAGCTTTCCAAAGAAAACAGTGAGAGAATTAGGCTCGAAACCCTTCGGAAATGCAATGAACGGACTCTCCAATATCCATCCTCGTATACTCGGCATCAAATCTTCGTACTTTGGCTCACTTGCCAACATCAACGCCTCGCCTCCTCCCATACTATGTCCCATGACAAAGACCGGTATTGAGGAGGGAAGTTGTGTTTTGATGAACGAGACAATGTCAGACAGCACTTGTGAAGTCGGCCCTGTGAGACCTTTCTCCGCAGGCTTGCGTACAGACCGACCCCATCCTCTCTGATCAAAACCGTATACTTCAATGCCGCGCGCAGCGAGTGTAGGAAATAGTTCGTAGTACCGATCGATGTGGTCGTCAAAGCCGTGAATAAAGATCAGCTTGGCTTTGGCGGGACCGTCAGGCTGCAGATCCGGGGTTAGTTGAAGCTTTGGAGCTATGCTCTCGGGCTGGTAGCACCAAGAATCAGCTAGAAACTTACCAGCCAAGTCTTCGTGAAGAGGACATGGTCTCCAATCTGATAGGTTCCTTCTTTCTCCGATGGCATCGCGAAGAGTATCTCTCTCAAGCTGGTGGTGTAGCGTAATCGTTTTGCGATGCTGGCATTCTTGATGCTAGTCGTGAGGTGATGGGTTGTCTTTGTGCCTCGGCCAATTCCGAGGTACTGAGTGGAGTAGTCCAACTCCACCCGGCCGCTAGTCTGCCGCTCCCATGTGAAATTTACAGGTCCCATCTGTCAGGGGAGCTTCAAGGTTAATTTTCTAGCCTGAAGCTATTCACATTCTTTTCCTCCGACTCGATGAACATCCTACCACGCACCTATATACAAGCCATTCGTGCGCGATCGAATATCCGAGCGGGATCGTCTGTGTGCTTTTCTTGTAGACGGCAATTTACTAGCCATGGCGTGGTTGAAGGTGTGTCCGAAACAATTGCTCCCCCAAAGTGCGTTTCTGACTTTGGATGCATAGAAAATGATGTTGTGCTATTGAAACGTGTTGGCGGATCCGGTATCGCGGGTCCGCTTCTATCTACGCCTCTTCAAAACTTTCAAGAGCTCAGTTATGGCAGCGATTCGATCAGACATAACGACATTATTGGCAAAAAGTTAGGGCATATAGTGAGAACGAGGAGAAAAAAACTAGATTACAGAATATCGCAGCCGACATTGGCAGAATATACCGATCTGACACCCAGGCTGGTGACTCCAGTTAGTATATACCCATTCATTCGGTAGCCGCTCCTAAGATTGTCTGCAGATATATTCGCAAGATGCCGGTGTAATTGTTTCCCTTCTCGACATAAACCCTACCCTCCCAGGAGGCGAAGATGCGTTGGATAATGAGAGGCTCGAGATATTTGAAGCTGGCACAGGTCATGGAGCCCTGACTCTGAATTTGGCACGAGCAATACATGCAGCGAATACCGTATCTCCAAAGACCGCGAGTCCTACCTCAGCTAGTCTTAATACGGCAACCCCCCAGTCAGGGACTAAGACAGAAGCAGAGACAGAAACGGAGACGAAGACGGAGACGGAGACAGTAAATGGTGCAGAAACGGACAGTCTGGACACGACACAGACAGCATACCAAGCATGGCGGGACAGCCGTAGAGCTGTCCTACATACTTTGGATATATCAGGAAAACACTCCGATTTCGCTCAAAACGTAGTCAAAAACTTCCGAAACGGGATATACTTCCACCACGTCGACTTCCACGTCGGCCTCATCGAAGACTACCTCTCAAATCGACTAGAGAAATCACCCAAGCCATTTCTCGACATCGCGATCCTAGATCTACCCGCCACCAATAACTATCTAGATATCGTCTCTAAAGCACTAAAACCAAGCGGCAAACTCCTTGTATTCTGTCCGAATATCACTCAGATCAATGAATGCGTTTTGGATGTGAAGAAGAAGGGGATACCGTTGTTCTTGGAAAAGGTCGTGGAGTTAGGTGCTAGTTTGGGGAGTGGAGGGAGAGTGTGGGATGTTAGGCCTGTGAGGCCAAGGGCGTATTTAAAGGCCATGGCTGAGAAGGCTGCGGTGAATGTCTTGGGGGGTTCGTTTAAAAGACTTCAACTTGGAGACGAAACTACGGAGGAGGTCACGCCTTCAGTTGTGACTGGGGAAGTCGCAAGTGATGTTGACAACACGACAGAGATACAAGAGACAACTCCGACAGACGACGGTGGTGGCTGGGAACTTGTATGTCGACCCATGGTAGGAGGAAGAATTGTCGGAGGTGGATTTGTAGGATTATGGCGAAAGATGGATTAGATACCCAGAGCTAGATGCTCTTGTACCACCACTTCACTCCTAATTTCAAGATGTAGATCTTTTGATCCATGTATACTGAATAAGAAGTTTGTCACCTAGGAAATGATATTTTCGCGTGCACTGCATTCCACTTCCGGAAACCCCCCTTACCCGCATTGCAATTCTTTGGGAGACTACTTCGTTTGAGTGCCGAAGTCGAAGTCCTCATGGCCACCAATCGCGACAACGGAGCCTCGACCTAGATTGGCAGTATCGTAGTTCTTGGGCGAGGAGAAGGGGGGATGTTTGGAATGAGCAGGAGTTAAGGAAGCGGTGCGTTCGATCTTTGGCCAAGCTTTGACCCTGTCGGTGAAATAGAAGGTTAAGTGGCTAGTGGAGAGTGTCTACCGAGATGTGGCTTCCGCGGCGGTGTATTTTAGTTGCTGGATATGGTGCTGTCTAACGCGGAAGATCAAGAAGTCGCTCGGGGATAGGAACCTCCGGGTAGGTTTTATTTTAGTTGAGAACATACTTCTTTTGGAAAGGGAACTTTGTATTTGTTGCGGGCTTATGTTTGCAGGAAGGGAAATATGTGTGGTGTTGTCATTGGATTGACTACAAGTTAGATGGGAGGATATGGTAGATGGGTCGTTGAGGATGTTCACGGGAATAGCAATGCCGTGGAGGCTTTTGTTTGGCGGAAAGGGGGGGAGAGGGTGGGGAGAGGGTGTCAGGAGTGCTGAAAAATGGTGGTGTGAAGAATGTTTACTTAGGATCGATGGATAGTGCGAACGTAGAAGCTAGAAATATCTACAAGGGTGGTGCGAAAGCAAACGAGATTTTGCGGTTAGTAGAGGTGATCTTTGGTAATGTACCAGCTCTTCATACTCCACCACGGCTATGTGTCCAAATAGCAGTAGTACTGACCGGTATCCTGGTAATTTTGACGTTGTATCATACCGTTTCTTTAACCTTTGCCTGACGATACCCCTCACAGAATAGTTGATAATCAGAAATTGGGTCCACGACGAATTTGCGCAGTTGCAAGAATGCAATTGCATTGACATGAGTTCGGATCCTTCCCTTAGCTTCGACTTGCTTGAGCTTTATTGCAAGGTTGCCCTGAGAACTTGGACCATGCTTTGGCAAATTTGCCCAAGCTTGAACTACCATATTGTGCATTTGCACACCAATTTGGCAAGTGCTCGCCTAGAGAATTTGAGGTTTCCTATCATTGTAGGTATATTGGAATAAAGAAGCATGCCCTTCACCGCCGTTCCATATCTCCATAACCTCAAGCTTGGGCATGAAATGAGCAGCGTGGGCAGCACACGTCAGCAGGTTGTTGATCTTCCAGAATAGGATCTTTGGATGTAGTCAACGTGATGTCAGAGATAACTCTTAGAGGTTCTCCCATGGAACGGTGTTTGGATCATATTGCTTAATTGGCCAGAAATCCGCGAAGAAGTGTTCGGCATCAACAAGAAAGGCGGCAGATAAATTCTTGAGCAAACGAGTGGATTTCGAAAGTGCTTCGCCTAACGAGGGATTGGCACGCTTGGCAGGTAGCTCGGGATGGAGAAGTGTACTGAAGTCTTCGAATATATATAGCTCACGGAGAGATCTCGGTATGTTGGTTGAAATCAGAGACTTGCAGCCCATGACGGTCAAGTTAGCCAAGTTTCAAATGTGCGGGGCTGTCTTTCACGACAATGGGCGGGAGAAATGTAGTTTCAACAAACTCTTCTTGAAAATCACCTGTTGATCTGGAGCGACATCATGCCATCCTTTATGGCGGAACCACCGAAGACATGTAAAGCCGTTGTGGAGAGGTTTGCGAAGGGAGGCAACTTCGATTTTCCGGTAGATGTGTCGACGATAAGCAGGCCAGTCACAATCTCCACCTTGGGGGATTTCAAGTCGCGCGTCCGGCCTTGAAAAGGTCAGGATAGATGCTCAATGTTCCCATTATCCTTTGCTTTACTTGCAAGCTTACATCCGCCTGTTGGTCTTTAACCCATCCATGATACAAATCGTTCAAGCGCTTGACCTCAGGTCTGTCGGCTCGGAGCCTATAGGCATCACAGTGTTTGTCCAAGTCTGACGCTTCCTGGTATGGGTAATCCGGTTCAAGATGGAAGTCTCTAAATGATTCTGACAATCACTCGGAGAGTAGGCGCCGAGCTCTAAGTCAACCCATGTTAGCGGTGACTGGTCCACTTCGATAAGATTTTCAACAGCTACATGATTGTCCATCCGAAGAGTTCGTCGTTCCTGTCAAAGTCAGTGTGGCAAGCAAATTTTACTCGCTAGCAACTTCGTACATATTTCGTGGTTGTCTGAGGTCCTCCTTAGACTGGCAAATTGTGCAGTCGTACTCGGCAAGCCTGACGCGAAGGAAGAGGTGTTGGAGGTGATGCTGTCTGTGTCTAGTATTCTCAGTGCCCATGATCTGTTCAAGGTCAGATATCCGCCCTTGGTCAACAATGAGTCGCTAAATTTTTTGCTGTTCGAAGACGGATTGCCACTCGCGACAGACTCTGGCGTAGCCGGCGCGGGCGTGTGGTTCAGTTCTATATCTGTGATCATTTGTCACTATCTTGAAGATCATTGTGCGAAGCTCAGCGGGCAAGTCTGTCCAGTGCGCCATGGTGGAGAGGGTTGTTCAAGAACTTTCAGGGAGACATGGAGTTGTTGTTGAAATTAAGGATCAAGAACAAGAAAGGAAGGCGTAGTGCGGAGCGTCGAGATTTAAGTTTCCTTGCTTTCTAGGCTTCTAGGCTTCCACTTTGGCCAGACAATTTGATCTATCGTGGGGACATCCGATGATAGCAAGATCTCTTGGTTTCATCTAGTTTCCGTCACCATGTGTCTGACTTATGCACATCTTTTGAAGTGTACGTCCTTGAGAGAGCTTGAGACTGTGGTGATGTGATTGCTATGAGGAAGAAGTCTTAGTTTGGCTAGAGAGACCATGTCGGAATGAACAACAGCTGAATGATTCTTGTTTACCGAATATCCACTGAATCTTTGGCGGATGTTAACGAGAAAAGGGGGGTTGATCACGAGACTTATCGATCAGCAGGGGTAAATTTAGCATTTTAGCTTCCGCAAGCGAGGCGAGGCTTTGGCCAAAATCTGGGGAACTCGAACGCATCAACCACCTTTCCACCCCTTTTCATCTCATCTCGTACCACGACTCTCTGATACCAAACCAGTCGCTCGCACTCTCTGCGACATGCTGGCCTGACGCTCTCGCGAATGGAACACCGACGCCATTCGCGCATCCAAAGCTACACAATCGCCATTGCTGCCAGCACATGTGAATCGTCGCCACCATGACAAGAAGAATTGTACGTTGCGGTATTTCTGCAAGTAGTATTGCGCAATAAGGAGATATACTGATGGGCAGCTAGGTCAGAACGATATGCCAGCTTGCGGCACTCACCGTAGTCTCGATCGTCGTCGTCTACTTCCTCGACAACCGATTTCGTGTCCTACCCTCCGCTCTACACAATGTGATGCCCGCACATCATCCAGGGCTTATCATTACAGACATAACAGTCACCACATGTTCGCGCGTTAATGTTTTCTCAAGCTGTAAGCTTGACGCCGATGTATGGCATAGGATAGAGAAGGACTTGTACTTGGGAAGTGGCTGGGTATCGAGTGCATACGTACATATCAAACGAAAGAAGGAGGAAGAACTGAAGGCAGATGATAAAGTGGTAGTCGATGTAAAGGTCGGCAGATTAGATCCCTCGAATGGGCAGAAAGGCGAAGAGAACGAGAGATGGGAATCTCGACCAGCAGGCCTGTGGCTGAAGCGATCTGCGAAACGGCATGCAAGCGATTCTTCGAAAGCGATAACGGCGGTGGATGTTCTTTTCGGTGCAGACGCTGTAGATCCAAGGAATGGCTGGGAGACAGTCGGGACAGGGCTGTTACTGGATACTGCTGGGGAGGGTCAAGAAGCACGATTAAGTATACGGAGAGGAAAACCTACGACGCCTCCGAAGACCACTCCCAGAATCAACGAGCATGGAAAATTCAAGATTATGCAAGTGGCAGATCTGCATCTTAGCACTGGCACAGGGAAATGTAGGGACGAAATGCCAGTTGGGCATAATGGAGGAAAATGTGAGGCTGATCCAAGGACATTGGATTTTGTTAGAAAGCTATTGGATGAGGAGAAACCTGATCTTGTAATCTTGAGTGGAGACCAAGTCAATGGCGAGACCGCGCCTGATGCTCAAAGTGTACGACTTCTCAAATTTCTTTCCAATTCCGGACTAACAAAGAATAGGCAATCTTCAAATACGCAGATCTATTTATCGAAAGAAAAATTCCATATGCCTCGATTTTCGGAAATCACGATGACGAAGGTTCATTACCTCGAGCACAGCAAATGGCTCTCATTGAGTCGCTTCCATATTCGCTCTCAATAGCGGGACCAGAAGATATTGATGGAGTTGGAAATTACTACGTCGAAGTTTTGTCTCGTGGAGGATCTAAGCATTCTGCCCTTACGATATACCTGCTCGATACGCATGCATACTCCCCGGATGAGCGATCATTCAAAGGGTACGATTGGTTGAAGAAAAATCAAATCGACTGGTTCACAAAAACAGCAAAAGGACTTAAGAAAGCACACGAAGGATACACACATATCCATATGGATCTAGCTTTCATCCACATCCCACTTCCCGAGTATAATGACCCAGATCTCCCAAGAAAGGGAGAGTGGAGGGAAGGTGTAACAGCTCCCGGTTTCAACTCTGGCTTCAGAGATGCACTTGTGAAAGAAGGTGTGGTCATGGTTAGCTGTGGACAGTAAGTGTTTCTACCAGTCCTCTCATTATCAATCACTAACAAGGTCTCCAACAGTGACCATGCAAACGAATACTGTGCCCTCTCCAAACACGAAAACGACTCTCCAGCTCTCTGGATGTGCTACGCTGGGGGGGTAGGCTTCGGCGGATATGGTGGATATGGCGGCTACCACCGCCGCGTGCGCTTCTTCGAAATCGACATGAACGAAGCTAGGATAAATACATACAAGCGGGTGGAATATGGCGAGGTGGATAAACGAATCGATGAGCAAATTATCGTTGAAGGTGGGAAACCTGCACCACTCAGATAATGGTAATATTATTACCAGTACCTCGAAACTATATTTCACAACCCTAGCATGGGAGAATGGCGCAAAAGTACGATAATTCGTTGAGCTGGAAAGGAACGAACATTTCGCAAGGCGTTTGGGCAGCCAAAAGGGCATGGTTGGCGTGATATGAATGGGATTGAAGAGCAACGGCCACATACCGCATCTCTGTACAGCAGCTTTTGGATTTGGCAGAAGGCATGTCAGTTGTATTTTGGGCTGTACATATAGGAAGGAAGATATGCTGAGGCATAATCAAAGATACCACTTTTTTATTTGCATATGCAATTTCCCCCACGATCACAACCCCTTCAGTTTCTCCCGGCCATTGATTTAATTCCATCGGATTTGGGTTCCAGCTGTCACTATGAATTACTGAGGTGCCCGCTGGTCGGGAATTCTCTCTGTTGGGGATTGATTGTCTCCCGTTCATATGCATTAAGGGAACTGGATACGAAACACCCTAAAGTTCTATATTTTCAACGAATGTTATAACTTTCAAAGGAAATTGATCTGATCATAAACCTGGCTACGCCTTGTATCGCTACAGACCGGATTAAATTGCAAGTGGTATCTCGAAAACATGTGCCGACTTCTAGGCTTTCCATGTAAATGTTGGGGTCCTTTCCAACATCAAGCCCCAAAACATTTCTTCATCCCTTTCATCAGTTCCTTTGCTTCTCAACATCCAACATCAACAACCACCAGATCGCGAATGAACTTCGGTGCAAGTAGTATCGACGGATCCACCATTGACAAGTCCGAGTCACCCATTTCCTCAAATCTCCAATCTCAATTCAATTCGTTCTTCGCGACGAGCTCGCGGACGAGACCTTCTCTGTTCCCCTCTTCTTCAAGGCAGCCGCCGCCTGTTCACTTCTAGTTCTCTCATCTTTTGCAACGCGAATAGCAGTGGTCAGGATATCGCGACAGCGCTCTATTCGGTAGGCGCTTCCAGATACCACCGTACCATCAATATGCGCTGCAGCCGCCTCTCTGATCTTTCCCTTCGCAAACTCACTTGTAGCTTGCTCGACTGCCTGGATCGTCAATTTAAGTCCCTGTTGTTCTCGCTGCTTCCAAAATAGGTCTTCAAAGATGAGTATCAACCCTGCTGCGGCTTTGAGGAGTGCAGCGGTTATGAGATGGGTTGTGAATGGCCCAGCGATGTTGACTGCTAACCCAACCTTCGTAGCAATGCGTCCGCCCTTGCTTAGTTTCAGGCACGCTTCAAACAGTCTGCGTCGAGTAGAATTCTTCTTCAAGACTCCTGACGTGTCGATAAGTCCCCATTGAAGGATCAGGCGACATAAAATATCGTTGAACGATGCAGCGAACATGCCCCCTCCCAGAAAAGGTACGAAGGGTAGCGAATTGGATACATTAACGCGCATCACATACTCAATTGCGATCTCAATAGATTCTATAGTGATATTAGCATCTCATCGAATCTGCACATCATGGTCTGGATATTTACCATCGCGTTTCAGGTGAGCCGATTGCTGTTGCGCCGAGATCCAAAGTCGTCGGAGGGATCCTTCTTTATCCAACATGTTGAAGGTAGTCTCTATCAAGTCATTGATTCCTTGCTCTCCAGCCGGATCACCTGTGTGGCAGTCAGCATGATACCCTATCAAACTCTACGTTTAGGCTGGGGTAGAAGCACCATCTGGTGGTATCGCAACTCGACGGATTTCGATATTTTTGTGAGGTCCTCCTCTAATCACTTTCTTCAATTGTGGCAAATAAGTCTCGTCATAGTCCCTCACTGCTAGTGCATGGGCGGTTTGCGATAGGTCCGCTGGAATTCCGGCACCTGGACGTTCTCGTTGATGTTTTTTCATGAGCGTAAACTCATACTTATTTTCCACGTCGTCGAAATGGGTGAAAACAGCGATAACTGGGATATCTCCTACGTCGACCTCTTGGAAGAACCTTTCCTCAGAAGTCTGAATAGGACGAGGACCTCCTAGTGGAATACAGTACCTACAAGCACATTAGCAAGATGCAAGCACTTACAAAGAACACACTCACCAGATACAATGGAGCTGGTCGGGAAGTTTTGATGCATACAGCTTCGACTCGATAAACTTCTGTATCTCTTCAAAGCCAGCCTCATTCCCAGCCTCAAATCCACCAGAGTCATGGAGAATGATGTCCTCGTTTTGTCCTGGAAATGTAATCTCGTTCCAAACTTGGTGCATTTGGGTGCCACGTGAATAGTGGCTAATTCCTAGCTTTGGAGAAGTTAGTGCTGTTCACAAGCTCTGAAAGTGGCAGCGTACATTTCGCGGAGTCTTTGATGTCCCAGCTCCCTCCGAAACGTCGAAGACTTTGCTACAAATCGTTGTCTTTCCTGCGCCTGTTTGACCGATGACGAGGATTCTGAATTTGGGGCATTCTGCAAGGATATCTGCAGGATAAAAGGTTGACTTGTCATAACTTTCGAGAACGTCGTCGTAGTGCTTGTCGTCGAGGGAATATGTTTTAACGTCCATTATAGCGAATGTCCTCACTGTCAGTGGATCAGAAAGTGTGTGCAGCGAAGGAAAGACTCAAATGTTCGAAAAAATCTCGAAGAACGATAGCCTCGATATGGCCCTTCCTATCTATTTGGCCTTTCTGACTCAATATCCCTGTGGCTTACTTGTGGTCACACATCCGGGGGTGAGTAAAGCGTGCCGCTCAAGGCTGGGGTAAGACATTGTGGTGGCTGTCTTTTCAATATACCTTCTCCCCAAAATAGCCTTGCCCAGCAGAGCCTCGTGATAATCATCGGTATTCCGACCCAATTCCATCCATTCCATTGTGCTCTTAGTTGTTCTTGTCTGCCTTATCTTCTTGTTCAAGCTTGTTTGAGTTGAACCTCTAGCAGATTCAACCTTACAGATGAAGCCCATGTTTTCGCCTTGTCAGTTGACTCAAGTAATCTCAATTACCTGCCTTTAAAGTTTCCCAGCCTCATCAGTCTGCACGAAGTTCGCTTGATCTTAACCTTATCACCAGGCGACCCCCCTCGGTGACCCCTTGTGGTCTCTTCGAGGGTTGGAGGAGCCAATCATGAAAATGGGCTCAGCTCCACTAATTTTATGGTTGGCGGTTGGCGGCAGCCACATAAATCGCATTGTTTTGATTGGAAATTAGCGAACGAACGGCTGAGGCTGTTCGGCTCCGCCGCAACCGAAACCAAGAAATGTCAAAGAAAAAGTAATCATTTGTGAGCATGAGAGGGGTGGCAGAGTTAAATTTGTGTAAGATGCGACTCCGATAACCTTTCGTCTTCAAGAGAACCAGCTTCTTTCTGCAAATCACTACAAACCACCATGTCTT
Source organism: Halenospora varia (assembly GCA_020726485.1). Classification (NCBI taxonomy): domain Eukaryota; kingdom Fungi; phylum Ascomycota; class Leotiomycetes; order Helotiales; family Solenopeziaceae; genus Halenospora; species Halenospora varia. The sequence goes on along the minus strand of JAHEWH010000022.1, from coordinate 561,180 downwards.
TTGCGCCGTCTATTGGAGATCTTGTCAAAGCAGGCAAGTTAGCCTTCGATCTTTATCGAGCTTGCGAAAGTGCTCCAGATGTTTTCCAAGAGGCCGCTCAGCAATGCCACAGCATTTATATCGCTATCAAACAAACACAACGCTATCTTCTACAGCACACTGCACCGTCAGATCACATCAGTGACGAAAATACACAAAAGTTATCGACCATCACAGCCGCGTGTTGGAATACCCTCCAGCAGCTACAAGGTCTTCTACAAGGCTATCATAGCCTGGGAACTGCTGCTCCGAAAATTAGGGATGCTTTCAGATTCGGCACCAGGGGGATTAAGGACGATCTCACTGATGTTCGTTTGAATCTTGGGATTCATCTCCACTCCTTGAGCGTTCTTATGATTGGGCTTCAAGGAGAAACGCTTGGGACAATACAACAAAGTCTTGATAGGATCGAAACGAATAGCCAGCAATCTGTGGCTCGTCTGCCACCTCCCATTCATCATGTGCAGGATGCTAAAGAAGTTGAGAAGCCAGAAGATGATTCGGATCATTATCAACAATCCCTACAACAAGCACTGGCTCAGAAAAGGAATGCACTTCAAGATAAACTTACCGAATTTCCTGAAATACAGACTGCGCTGGTACTCTGTTCCGCTGTGGAGCAGTCTCTAATTCAAATTCCTGAGAAACTGATTCGGTACAGTAGGCACGATGCGTGGCTGAGCCAAGTGCCTGAAGGGTGGCAAAGAATCAAAGTCGGCCCTGACAAGTACCAATACAAATATTTACTTGGGAATAAACCAATTTCAAGCCGAATTTACGACATGAAATGTCCCTTCGAAACAACTTTGGATGTCCTAGACAGTACTTCACTTCCCGAAGGATGGATCGAGTGTGGAAGTGGTCGCCGGAAGCACTACTTGCATTTGAAAACAGCGACCAAATCTTTTGAGAGACCTGTGTTGAAGGTAGAAGATTATTTCGATAATCACTATGTGGGGTATGTTTCCCTTTGTCCCGGTTATACATCAAGCACTAAACGAAACTTCAGTTGGGTCTCAGTTACCGGCTTGCCACTGGATTTAGACGATATTTGCTCCGTAGAGCTCGCCAACGCTTTGTTCGTCGACCAAGAGCCGCCAGTTGACGATATCCAGGCGTCACTTCCAGCAGGGTGGCAAGACCTATTTGACAATGATACAGGTCGATCGATGTATGCATTTTCAACCCCTGGTGAACCATCCTGGAAGACCACAGTCCATCCAGCATATTTTTCTGGTACTCCACTACCCATATGCTTGCCTCCCGGTTGGGATTATAGGCTTGATAGCTGGGGCAATGTTTACTACGTTAGCCATCACACGGCCGTGGCCCAATCTCTGAATCCCTACGAAGATGTGATGGTTAACTCTACCACTGGTTTGCCGCTCGGCTGGAAGGAAATGACTGATCATAACGGGATCCAATACTACTTCCACCGAGAGACTCTTCGCGCGACATACCACGGCTCTACCATTATCTCAGGATCCGAATCTAAAGGGCAGATGCTAGTGTTGCAGCGTGTTCCGAGACCTGGCGAAATTCCGCCTATTAAGAAGACGGCGATAACTTCAACAACTCTCGAGTTAGTTGTAAATGCTGAGGAGAACTTTGCCAACCCTAACGAGAAGCAAACTAAATACAAGGAACAGCCTTCTCGCACCGAGATGATCCATAGTATGACAGAAATTTCGAGAAGGCAGTCCTTCTGAAATGTACTTTCAATATCCTTTGTGCATAGTTGTACTACCTGGTGGCGCACTGGTTGGTAATAAAATCCCTCGCAAAGAGCATTGGAACTGAGCGATCTCACGCAGGAATTTGCCCAGTTGGTTGCACATGTTTAAAACTCGTCTCAAAGGGGGTTGAGTTGATCGATCTCACACAGGAATTTGCCTAGTTGGTTGCACAGGTTTGGAACCCGTCCCAAAGGGGGTTGAGTTGGTCGATCTCGAGGAGTATATAACGCAGCCCACTCTGCGAGTTCAAAAATCCTCTCCAAAATACCCAGCAGAAGCACTTCGAAATCTACTGCACCACTCCTTGGTCAGTCCCTTACCTTTTCAAACAATTCCCCCAGGAGATTATTTACTAGGCTCTCATTCTCCAACTCAAACTAATTGATTATTAGTACCTCTTCCCCAGCTCATCATCGCCGCCACCATGCATATCCGCGATTTCTTCCTCGCGGCCCTCGCCTCCACCGCAGCAGCCCGCGTCTTAATCCCTCGTTCGTCCCCTCTTTCATTCCCTTTCCCTACCCTCAAACCTTCTTCAACCAACAAGGCCACCCCAGAACAATTCACCAACGAGCACCCAATTCCTCATTGCGAAATTGAGGCAGCAATCAACAATGGCGGCATCGTCCATGCTCAAGAAGAATGCTTCTGGTCTGGTACTGCGCCGCACTGTCAGAGGGGTTGCCCGTATGGGTATAGAGAAACGAGAACAGACGCTTATGGGGATGGCGCTTACTGCTGGTCCGGGTGGAAGAGTCTTTGTTGCAAGATTGGGAGTTAGAGGTTGCTCTTTGGATTTGGAAAGAGTACCTAGATACAGTCAGTGGCCACAAGTCTAAGCGAGATTATGTAAAAGCGCGTTTTTACGCGTTTCCAACTTACCAACTACAACAAATGAAGCCTCCTGGAGTACCACGCCAACCCTTAGGGGAAGTCTCTCCTAATCAAAGATCAAGAGTCGTCAGTGCTTATAATCATAGCATTAAATTTCCTGCTATTGCGCAGATAGAATCGCTCGTAGATTCTACCTGCAGATCAATCGTCCGGAACGCGCCAAACCAGACCTTATACATCACTAATAAACGCGTAGGTGCACCCTCCGTCCTTACTCCTAGCGACCACCGCAACATACGACGTGCTATTGTGGTAAATCCAAAGATTACTGCCTAGCAGCTTTTTGTTTAGTGTGCGCCTTATGCCTCTAAGAAGACAATCTATCGGTACCTTCAAAAATCAGGCATATAGAAGTGGAGGGCAAAGCAGAGGCCATTTCTTATAGCAGAACATGCCCGACTTCGTATGGAATGGGCTCTCAAGTATGATGGGAAGCTAGTAGAGTTTTGGAGAAGGTTACGATGGTCAGATAAGTGCTTAATTGAGCGTGGGAAGGGAGGCGCCATCGAGTGGGTATATCGTAAGCGGGGTAAATTACCCCTCCTTTTATACCTGTTATGCCTTAGCTAATTACTTGTCAACACCTTTAGGTGAAGCTCTAGAGATATGGGCAATTCAGACCAAGGCACCTAAGGGTAAAACACAGATGTTTTGGGCGGCATTTGGCTTTGGGTGTAGGAGTGATCTTGTGGTAATGGAGGGGGACTAGAATGCAAAGAGGGGGGGTGTTATAGCCAAAGTATACATCAAGGTCTTGCGCGAATACCTTCCTACGATCCTCGAACACAATAGCATCTTTATACAAGATAATGCCCCTATATATAAGGCACACGAGGTCATGGACTTCCTAGAAGAGATGGGGATAGCTATTATAGCTTGGCCGCCATATTCGCCAGACTTGAACCCTATAGAAAACCTCTAGAAGATGTTAAAAGCAGAAATCGATAGAGCACATCCTGAGCTTAAGGGTATGGGCAATAGTAAGGCAGTTATAGACTTTATGATTAAGTGTGCACAGGAGGCTTGGGAGACCCTGGCGCCAGAGCTCTTAAATAAGCTAGCTGAGGGGATGCAGAAGAGGGTAGACGCTGTGAAGGCTGCAAATGGGTGGTATACAAAATACTAAGTTAGTAGAATTGTTAATTAGACACTTAGCTATCAGATATATCAATCATAATATAAATAGCTTTAATTTTGCCTGTTTAATAGGTTAAATGCGACAGTGAGTTTTGGTGGGGGAGACGCTGATTAAGCGATCCGTTTAGACTTGTGGCCACCCACTGTAGCTCTGTACGGAAAGTAGGGGAATCTGGCAAGCCGGTAGTTCGTAATGAAATGTGGAATTGCGCTTTCTCGCTATCTGAAACTAAACTTAGTGAGGGAGGTTTTTATTCCCCAGCTCTTGAAGATAGTTGAGAAGTAACATCTTAGAATCATGCCTCTTGAGATGGCACTACACAATTCTTCAGAAAGAAGTTGTTGGTATTGTTGTTTGTAATCTCTGAATGACGGATCGTTGAATCAAGGAAACAAACTTACATATTACGACTACGCAACTCCATGAGCTTCATTCTGCAAGAATAGGAATTAGTTCCAAATGATGAAATTCCTGGCGGATACGGCATCCTGTTAGTACAAAAGGGACTATGGCCGACCTAGGACCAAATCGCAAATCGCAAATCTCTAATACTAGTTTCTTCCTGTTTCCCGGTCATCGAATCTTTTATTCCTAATATTTTAAGAGCTTAAGAAGTTTAGGTAAGTAGATAATATAAGCTCGAGATATTAGGTACGCGCTCTTCTCCTCGTATATTACGGTATTATTCCTTATTCACACTCTTCTTCTATCTATTACCCCCCTCTTCTCTAATATACGAGAAGAACTATAGGAACTTATTAATTAAATTAAAAGGATAAATAGAATATATAAAAGCGGGAATCGAAAGAAGCATAAGAAGTAAAAGATGAGCGGGGGAAAAACTTTTCTTCCTAAAACACGTGTTTATGCACCTTCCTGAAACCCGTGTTTTACTTATTCCTTGAATTTTAGCCTCATTCTCCCTCCTCTCTCCTACCTCTTTCTTCTTTTTTCCCTTTCTTAGGATTTATATAAGAAGACAGATAGCTCGTGATATAAGGAAAATCTATAGAAAGGAGTAGAAAGTCGCCTACGAGAAAAGAAAAGAAGTAAAGATGAAATGAAATACAACAATTTGCTCTTCAGTCTGAATCTAAAGTCAAAACGAAAATACTAAACTAGAATTAATTCTCCCTCAAGCAAAAGGTCTTCGGGAAGGTCAAAGATCATGGACTCCTAGCAAGTTAGCATGAAAGATATTCACAAGGTGAGAGAATCCCACGAGCGACTATACACGAGGGCGTGGAAATGCCCACAAGCTCATTCGGAAAATCCGAAGAGAGGGGGTTACACAAGCTTAGATTTAATGATGAAATAACAAGCCATTGTGAGACATTAGACGGTGGTACTGAGGCCGAGGAGAGTGCGCTTCAGGTCGGGTAAAACTTTACCTTCCTGCTCCCTAAACTAAACAGAAGAGGAGTTAACAGCGAGAAAGAATTTCACAAGAGTGCAAATACTTTCAAATGCTGTTAGACGTCCATAGGGACACATGATAAAAGAATCGCATGCTACCGTGACACCGTAAAATTGCCACATAGAGGTCGCCCGCCCGCGAAAATAACCGCCTTCACATTACAACCAAGCGCCTGAAATGTTGAACTGGCTTCTCCTTATTAAGATTTTTAATCTATTAGCGAGAGTGACTCACATCGAGACAGCCACTTATGTCTGCACTAATGCTAAGAATGAGGCTGGTCTCGTGGGACAAGGGGGAGTCTTCTATCATTGCTATAGGTCTAGATTAGGCAAGACTATATTTATATCAGTGATTCTGGCTTCATCACAGACGACAAAATAATTCATGAAGAGTTCGATACCACTTTGCTGTTTAATATTAAGGCGAAGTGAAAGTGTTAGGCGCGTTAATCTTTTTTTTAAAAAGGCCATGCTGGTAGGTTTTACCCCTATGCTCGATTTCAATAAGCGAATCTTCTCAATTAGCAAGAAATAAACAGTAACCGCAGGAATTAGCCAACTCCGGCACGCTAGGTTTGTTTATATCAATATATATCTCGAGCTTGTTTCTCTTTCGGGGAATGTAAATTATCTTGTAAATAGATCAATCGATGACTTTTACTGAAGCGAGGGAAGTCGTTAGAGTTTCTGAGGGAGCAGGGTCCAGAAGTAGGAGTTGTTGATTTTCTGTGCTACGGAAGATTGATGTTTTGAATGGAGCGGGGTGTTTTAAGTGGACGGAGGGGAATGTGAGAAGCCTTTGGAGAGCAGCTACCAGGGGTCCGATTGATTTCAGGTAAGTCAGGGGAAGCGACTTGTCGCTCGCTTGTTCTGGGCAGGGCTTGACTGGCTGTAGAAGCGAGCTTACAACGGTTGAACCACCACCCAGGTTCCCAACGTAACGTCCCGTAGGGCTGAATCCTCCAGAGACTACGGGCTTTGCTCCTCCATCACGATTAATTACCGACAGACGCCGGTTTGAACCAAATCGTTGTCGGGCGGGCTGAAAGGTTCTCTTTTGGCGGACTGAGCGGTGTGGAGGTACATCAAGGGCGTGTAAGCTACATTTCACTCAGCTAGCCTCAATCGCGGGGCAGAGACTAGAAGTATTTGTTGCTTCGAGAAGGTGACAGACAATTTTAGGTTGGTTCAGTTGATTTATGCTTAATTTTTAGGGTTAGAAGAAGCTGATTGAGGGTAAACTTCCATGTGGTATCGCGAAGAGCACGACAGTCTCTGTTCACTTTCAAACCCAAACACCTCAGCGGTTCATGGCCGAGTCGCATTAGTATTCCTGGAGATTTCTGTTTCTGGTGACTACCTCTTGAATCTGGAAGACCAGCAAATGAGGCCATTTCGAGAGGCAGGGGCTGAAGCTTTTGACCGCAGTCTCTGGCGCCAAGATGAATCCCAACCACCATCAGCCAACTATATACCCTCTTCTTTCGAACCAGTTCAGAACCAAACGGAGGCCCCGTCAGGATAAATCTAAGCTGCGTCAATCACAAGAACATTACTGGCGTTGTGAATTGCTGGGAATCATGGATTTTAAATCCGCACAAACCGCTCAGGAGATGGTGCTCTCGTTTCACGACAGTGAATCTAATTATGAGAACACGGTCCGCTCAAGGTCCGGATCCGTGGTACAACGTGGTGGTTTGGCATCACTCCCGGTACATTTGGTATATTCCCTTCAAATACCTTTCAAAGTAGCGAGGGTTTAATTAAGTGATCACAGGGCATAGTTGGGATGGTTTTCTCCAAGCAATTTTCCTTTCAAAACAATCCAGCTGCCAAGATATGTTGGTAGGGCCGCCACAACTCGCTTCTTACTGCTTCCAAGGCTGCAAAGGCTTTGCAGGTTCAGCGTATATCCTTCACTGCCAACATGATGACCTCACCTTGAACAGCTCAAGTATACATGCAAACGGAAATATTTGTGGAGATTTTTTATTTATTTATTTTTTAGAAGTTGATTTGAAAAGAAGGCATTGATTCTGGAAAATAAAAGTCTTGCATGCACACCTGTACCTCTTCTCAAACGGAACAAGCATTCACACCTCGGAAAGCATCTTCAGATCTTCCACGCGAATAATTGTCAACAAGCGGGAAAATCTGTAACTGTATCAAAGATGGTAAGAGAACCAGCTACTGGAAGATACTGAGCTCCCTGGGTGGATTCTAAGCTCTTGTCACAGGTGACAAGCCGGAAACATGCCTAATATCCCTCTGGATGAAACTTGAGGGTTAGGCCTTGTGTGTTCTGTTCCAGAAATGATTACAGAGTGTTTTATAACGAGAAAGAAGGAGGCTACCATCAATGCTGTGTTTCTGAGAGAGGAAATTTGTCCCGTCAATGGGAAGTAGAGACTTGTTCTTTTGTTAGGCCATTCGCCAGATTTGCGCGAGATCATGTGCATTCCTGCTGGCAATTTATTTATTCTCTTTCTGATGGCTATGTTAAGTTGAACTCGGTAGATATACACTCCTGCTGTTTGGTGGTGGGGTACATGGAAAGCGTTATGCGGAGTTGTGTGGTTCGTTATTGGGTGGACAGAAGATTTTCTCCCTTCTATCGAACCCAACAAGCGAATTCTCCTCGTTTCCAACGAAATGTTATCATAGGGAGGAGGAAAATAAGAAACGCTATCAATTTAAATATATCACTACCAAAGAGACGTTCATCGCCAAGAAATGGTCATCTCATTTTTTTCCTTTTTTTGATTGTTTATTATAGAATTGCTGAAGTGTTTGATGTTGTGTGGTCCTCACCGGACTCTCTGTAAGTAAGGCACAAGAGCAAAATCATAGCTTATGGTAATGTGGTGTTATGTAGTGAAAAAGAATTCGATATTTTATGACTAATTAGACATAAGAGAGCTGAGTAGGCGATCCTTGATGTGTTCAGGACTCGAGAACTTGTGAGGGCATTGTAGCATGTACAGTAGATTGACGACATCACACGACGGCGAGGGTTTCAGTTACGGATAAGAAGAGGCCCACCCAGAGAGAACACCAAGGAGATCTAGGAAAATTGAGAGAGCTGGTGCGACTGGCAGCTCCGCAGTTCCTACGCCCCCTAAACCTACACCTCATTCTTACAGCGGGAAAGTTAATCATGGGGGTTTTGGTTGCGATATGTGCTTCGGAAGCGAGAAGGAGAAAGGGAGAGGGTAGTCTCTTCGTGATAAAACTGCTAACAGGCACTGTGTTCCTTGTGCTGGGTATGTGAGGACGTCTTGGAGATATGGATTGCATGAAAAGTGATGATATTGAGACGGAATCCAAAGGCCAGCTAGCGGAGGAGAGGTTGAGGAGAGTAGCTCACAGCGGTATGATTGCTGGCGGACGTGAAAATTCCCTACCTGTCTCTATCTCTCAGGCGGGAAGGAAACAAACTCGGAAATTATTGATCGAATTCTTGTTCTCGACGAGAAAAGCCTTTGTGACCACCTCGTGGAGGAAGTCAGTTCGGTCCGTTTGACATGCTCCTGAGAGGTCATATCACCGTCAATTCTTCTCTCGCGACCCTGATTGACATTGGCTGAGTCTGCAGTTTCAGGCACAAGCTCACCGAGCTTGCAATCATGGTGTTGAGATATGTGACACATTTGTGATAAGATTTCCCCTTTTCGGTCCTTCTGATTTTTTACGCAACACTCTTTCTTCGCGGATCCGCCTGATTGTCAACAGCTGAGTGTACAACTCCGATTCCGTGCCCGTCATCCTCGACCTGACGTTTTGAAGGGGGTAAACTCGCTTGTAGAATTCTCACCGTGGCCTTGTTCGGTCCTTCTGCATCTCCATCGACAGTCTTAAAGTTTGTCGCATTTCGGTGTACTCGATCGAAATGTATGTACTCCGGTTTGCGTGCATAGCCTTACCAAACTTCAGGCCCTGTAAGTTGTAGCGTTCCAAGATATGTTCTTCCCATTTTCTGTGCGCCATTTTCGCGAATCGCACCCCTACCGCGGAGAGGATGGAGACCCCGCATGCAGAGCCCTCTCCCGCCTGTCAAGATGCACCCCATTCGTCTCCTCGATCGCGGAAATGTCTATACTTGGACTCTGCATCTTGCAAACGCGGGAGAGGCTCAAAAGTACGGAAGCGAAGCGAATCTCGGCTGTATTGTGGATCAGGCGGTTGGCGATCAAGAGTTTGGGTGGGTGGTGTTCCGTGACACCTTGATGAGCTGCATGTGATTATGTGAGGTCGTTGTACGGTTCGCATGCTTTGCAGATCGATGATGTGTTCCTGTACCTGGATGGACGGACGTTCTGCGGCTCTTTGACTGCATGTTAGGAAAGTAAGGTCTGTCGGTGTGGTTGTTTCTGCGGTGAGGTTGGGCGCGGAATCGATGTTGTGAGGTTCGTTGGCGTTATTCGGAGGACCGACGAGGTTGGAAGGATTGATTTTTTCAAAGATCATCACATTGATACGACTTCTTTGACAAGGCTAGGAGGTATAATCCAGCATATGCTATCGGTCACTGCACGCCCAGGAGTATCAAGTGACCAGAACATCGCATTGGATAAACTTGCTGGTAGACTTACCACAAGGATTGCAGCTCTGACAAACCCAGAAGATAAAAACTGAATTATGGATGCATAGAAAGATGGTATGTACCCATGAAGATTATGTGACAGGACGAATAGATGAGCGGGAAGATATCCTTTCCAAGCCATCCACAACGGCTCAGGATTTATGGTGAGAGAATCCGCAGTTTGGCAGTGACCAATGTAAGTCATTTCCCAAAAGATTAGAATACAAGGCAGGATCAAGTTGATGTAAGGGTCTCCAGGAGCGAGAAGTGCTCAATTGTTATTCCTGAATATAATCCGTCAGGACATTTCATGCAAAAGGAGCACACTGAACAGCTCTAGAACAGCCTAGAGGCAGAAGCCTCCCGCAGCATGTCGACTTGACGTCCCGTTCCCGGATAGTGTGGAGATTTGGAAATGCCGCAAGAAACAACAACTGTAAATTTGCAACAGACGCACAGCTGTTTTGCCCCAAATCTTGCTTGCATTTGACGCTGCCAACTTGACAACACAGAAGCGCTACTTCTGTGGCGTCTTAAACCCGATTCTATGAGCCTGGCAACCCCATGTTGTACAAGCCGTCCTCACTAGAAACAGCCACTGGAGATTTAGGGTCTGACCACCTCCGCAAAATTGAAGCATAAATCCAACATCTCCGCACGAAAGTTTGGAGGCAGGAACAAGTCGGTCCTATTCTGATTCCACCCCCGGACTCATGTCCGTATCGGGGATGACGTTCATGCATCCTCAGAATGTCACATGTTGAGATGGTCCAGCAGATCACATGACCAGAGGCGGGTGACGGCTTCACCTCGGCAAACTATGAAGCATCGTTGACTGTACATCGCTCAACACTTGGAGGGTCTCTATAATAAGATACGAAAGCTTTTTGCATTCTTGCGTGACATGTGAAGAAGATAAGGAGATGCAAACTTCAGAAAAATCGTTTCGATTGTGGATGTTTCGTGATGGCGGTCTTTCCCGGGTGAGGCGCAGGGTTCCGGTTATTCGGCTTCAGGGACCGTGGTGAGTAAAGGCAGAATCGTGCGATGAAACGAGGTTGAAGTCCAGACTCCGGTTGTTGTTCGTAAGGCGACGGAGAATTAGTTCCAGGTGGACATCGTATGGAAATACTCAAGTACAGTACATTGCTGATACCATGGCATGGTGTTGTTGATGAATTGCACTTCTGACAGGACCCAAGCCAATTTGGCTTTCAGGATGGGCTTCCGTACTTGAAGATTCTGAACCAGGTTTGAATCGTGATCTCCCAGAGGATTTTCCCTCTGTCAACCAATTGCGGGTCGGCCTCGGTCCCGCTGTCATCGAAACTTCATGGATCATGGAAGCATAATGGAAGACACCAAGAACAACACTATGTTTGGGAACCGTCCCGTCTCGTTTGGGATACCGAAAGAGGTTGGTCTTGCCAGTTGGTCATCGATTAGTCTCGCTGACCAGACGGCGGCGCAGACGGCTCCTTCGTAGGCGACCTTCCCATTGGGTGCGCGAGCTGAACAGGAAAACCACAAAAGGAGGGCGACAGAGCGATGGGGGCTGAGCCGCTGAGGATGGCGATGCCATGATTTCTCTCGGAGATGGAATTGGGGAAGCTCGTGATGTGGCACGGCATATCGTGAGTCGTGACTGCCAGCTCGGATGGGAAGTACCGAAGCCTTGGTCCACCGACGCACTATCGTGACTTATGCCGTGGAAAGGAGAGGGTGGAGGAGATCGCGAGGGTGAAATGTGGCGGCGTGCGTCTTCTGCCTTGATTTTGCAGCGCTGGCGGGACGGAAGTTGGGTCTGATCTGGAGTGAGAGAACCTATCCCCACGGGCGTACCAGCGCCATGGCCAATTATTCAGCGCGTCGCTGCCGCAACTTTGCTGCATGCCATCCCTGACTGGGAAGGACGAGATGCCTGAATCTGCGAATTATGCCTCGAGAATGGAAGCCAAAGAGACGATGCAAGTGCGGAACAAATGGCGCGCGAAGTGAAGGCTGCACGTAGTGAATAATGAATGCCACCCGACATCGTCCTCATTACTCGTCGAGGCGGAGGGAAAAGGGTCTCAAGAATCAGAAATCAGGAGTCCGCTCTTTAAGGTTGTTCTTGCACCAGCAGCAGCTGACAAGCCTAACATTCGACCTGCCTGCTACGTTACGGTCGCCATCCGCTCTCTCCAGCGCTGTTCCCCGCGAGCTGTCCTCGAAAACCAGGGGCAGAACACCGAAATCTCCCTTTTTTGCCTGGCTTCCTCACGCTTTCGCTCTAGCCAAAGCGCCCTTGGCCACTCGCCGTCCACTGGTCACCCGACTTTGACTCCCGACTTTCTCTTCGAAGGTTCCACTGTTTCCTCCAGATCAACAACCTCACAAGTACATACGCAGCGACCTCTCTTCGGCGTGCGTAGCAACCTGCGCCTTCGTACACGCTCATCTCGTCGCAACTCCAAACAGACGCGAAATTCCTGCGTTTCCCAGTCCCGTGCCACGCCCTGCACACCGCGCCCAATAGCAGGCCCGGCAGCCAGCGTCCTCTACAATCCCCGCACTTTCTGAAATGAGCGTCCCGTCTCCGCCATACAGCAACATACGGACCGAATAAGTACTCCAGTACTCCACGCAGAACACCATACACACCTCCCACACTCCACGCCGCCCCATACTGTCACCAACCATCGCTACACGATCCCCTCAATTGACCATCACTCGCCACTGCTAGTGTCCATCATATCGACGACCAGAGGAGTGGACCACAAGAACGTTGCCTTGGGCGTGAGAAACCATCGCCATGTCGTCGTCGGTCAAAAGGGCTTGTGACGCCTGTCATCGACGCAAAGTCAAGTGCGACGGCATCAATCCGTGTCGAAACTGTTCATCAGCACAATTATCCTGTACCTACCACGCTATTCCGCAGAAGAAGGGCCCGAAAGGATCGCGAGCGAAAGTCATCAGCGAACTGCGCGAAACCCAACGACAGTCAACGCTTTCATCGAAAGTCGCGAATCGATTGAACGGCATCAACAGCCCACCATGTAGTCCCACTCTCGCGCCCACGCCGGGCCTCCTTACGAACGACATGATCAAAGATTGTATCGAGTTTTTCTTCGCAAACATGTACCCAACGCTCCCCATTTTACATCGAGGAAGGTTGGAACAACAGGCGATGTACGCAGATCAAAATGTCGACACATACTGTCTTTTGACATCGCTATGCGCTTTCATGATGATACAACCAGGAATGGGCATACCAGGAGATCCTCTCGGGCTCGATAGCATGCCAGGAGCGAATCTTGTGTCGGGAAATCTGTTGATGCAAGAGACAATTCGGGTCAGAAAGAGCTACGATCATCTGGAAACTCCCACACTCAACAGTCTTGTGACGAGTTTCTTCCTGTTTGGATGCTACTATGGACTCGATTTACACAACAAAGCCTGGTTCCATTTGCGCGAGGCAACAACTTTAGCGCATGTTCTTAACATGCAAAAGGAGGAGACATATCTACAATTCGATGCAGTAGAGTCTTCACGAAGACGGAGACTCTACTACCTACTCTTCGTTACAGAGAGGTGCGTACAGGGTCAGAAAACAATTAATTTACACAGTTGCTGATGTCCAAATAGAGCATACGCCCTTCAACACCATCGTCCACTCTCCCTCCAAGCCACCATCAACCTTCCAACCCAAAATGATGATCCTTCCGACACTCAAGCGCACCACTTACATGGCTTCTTACATCTAGTCAACCTATTCCGACCCTTTGATGAAGCTTTCGTTGCTTTGTGGAACAAGACACGGACAGATTGTTCTCCTGCTTACTTGGCTGCACTGCAGAAGCAGCTGAACGATGCATTACCGACGTTCCTCAACTCGACCGAGAATCAAACTGCCGATCTACGAACCAGTCAACAATGGCTGCGCACCATGGTTTGGCAGCTGAGCATTCAGAACGGATGCTTGAGCTCGAATCATGATGATCCTAGCATGACTTTTAATTATCCTGTCGAGATTGCACGCGATTTGGTATCGATGACTTCCCAGTTCTCGCAGCAAAGCATGGAGGTACATGGTGTTGGATTGGTAGGTCGCTCGCTGTTGCTAAAATTGATGAGGCTAACGTTTCCTAGATTGAGAAGCTCTTTGATGTCGCTTGCTCATTGACAGACGTCCTTTCGCTCCTGCCACCCAATCCCGATCCTTTCCAGCTTGGTCCTCGTGATTACCTCCAAGACTTTATGTCACTTCTCTCAGTTCTCCGCAACGGTGATCACCGCTTCCTACCGCTTCTCCTGTCCAAGGTCAATGATGTCCTACCTCGCCTAGTCAACCCAATCCTTCAGACTGTACCAGATACGCCTGCCAACATGTGCGCTGATATCGACATCTTCGATGGATTTGGAAATGCAGGAATGGGTGTTGCAAGCAGCTTCCCAGGCTACAACGGCGATGGAACCAGTGGTGGATTTAAGACAGAGCCAGATACCGACAACGGCCTCGCAAATGTTCCACAAGCTTCCTTCCCCAAGCGGATCGAGGAATTGAACTCTCCTATCAATGGGACCAGCGACAACACCCCGTTCACCAGCCCCCCGATAATACAGAGCCCGATGAGTCCAATGGAGTTCCCTGGCATGGGTGACTATGCTGGATTCCAGAACATAGGTTCACCAGCGATAGGGAACAACATGAATTTCAACCAAATGAGTAATTTTGGCGAGAATCGGCAAATAGAATACAAGCAAGAGTTTGATGGAAACATGACTCTCGGAAGCCAGATGGGAGGCCAACGATTCGGATCGAACGGATTGATACGTCGACCACCTATTCGGCAGGGAAGTGGTTCGAGCTTCGGAATACAGATTCCTAGAAGCATTCCCGGACAGTTCAACCAGCTCCAGAGAACAAATAGTAATGGTGAAGCCGTCGATATGGGATTGGATGGATCCGGAGAAATGGGATATCGATGACCTTGACCACCTTCGACCATACCACACCTGGATGCTCGGTGCTGAGGGCAACCCGAGTTTAGGACGATACCATCTTCAAAAGTCCTAAGCACATTCGTCCAAACAAAAATGCTGTAGGAACCCAAATCAACCAACCGCGGGACAGCTAGTTGCGACCTAACTGAAAGCATTCGTCGCTTACACCTTGCCAACGCTATTGCAACCTGGCAAGAGATTGCTTTCAAGGTCGACAACATCACAGTACACCACTTATATTTCCTTTGTCTTTGGCATAGCCTGCATAATGGAGGGGTTCTTGTTTTGGAGTCTTTGGATGCACTGCTCTGGCAGCATGATCACCAGCTTATTTGCTCGCACAGAGATCTGCTATTGTATGTTTTGTGTTTTGAAAAGGTATTTGCAGCGGATGAAATGATGTTGAGATATCAGAAGAGGTATTTTGGCGAATATGAAGATGAATTTTGCGTAGAAATATGAGGAGAAGCTTTTTGGAATGAGGGTGTTGAGAAGTGATTTGATTGAGGTCTTCGCAAATACGTATATAGCATTGCAATGAGAAGGAATGATGTTGAGAAATTGAATCCCACCTGTGATGTGCCTTCCGATTCTTTATCTTCCTTTTCAACCTCGTCGTCTTCACCTGTAGTTTTCTTCCATGTTGGCAAGCGCCTTTCCTTCGCTTCACTGGTTTACTTCTATAATTCGCAAACATGTGTCCGAATACACATCCTCTCTAGCAGCGCTACAAGGCTGGGTACCTTCTGCGTCCTGGCTGCATATCTGTCGTTAGGGCTCTTGAGATCTAGACCTGACGAACAGAGACGGAGAGCAGATCTTCCAAAATCAATATAGCGCGAAACTTTTCCTTTTCATCGTTCGTTCTCCATATCTCCGGAAATAGCTTCCCGCTTGACTTTTCTCTCCGCCCTCGACTCAGCTATCATATCGACGAAAACGACGAAGGAATTCCCTCAACTCCTGTTTCTACAGAAACAGAAGAGTGAAAAGCGTGGTGCAGGAAGCTAACACGTGACCTTTGAGTGGATGGGAGAGCAAAGGCTTGCAGGGGTCCACGTAACGCCTCTCCTAGCTACCCCTTTCTAAAATTACACGAAACGACCCACCAGAAAAGCTTGTCTTGTTCTTTCTCCACACCTTCCAGGGAGTTGGGACGACATTTCTTTCCCCTTGGGTTTCTCTGGCCTTGATGAGAAACTCTACTTCAGATGCGGAGAGCTCTCTAGCTGAAGTTCATGGAAAATAAATGAGAGGAAGTTTTAGGAAAGAGAGGCATAGTGAGTTGGGTGAGAGAGTGAGGCGGGACAAACATGCCCACAAAAACCATCCTATTCGATTCCATCGCATTGCGTACCCAACTCCACCCGTTTCGTACCCTCCCCGCCCACAGTTCTCGACGAACACATCTCCTTGGTGTAGAATCTCTTGCGCCTCAGCCACAACATACGAATGAGAGACAGCTTCATCATTCCCTAAGCTCTGTCATTAGCTACTTGTTGCCGTTTTCCGGCATATTGATAGAACAATAAAAGTCTCCATTCCCTTGTTTCATCTTCTCCTCTTTCTCTTTTCCTTCATCTGTTTATTCAGAGCAGCTGCAACTTTTTTAAAACATTCATCACATTCGCTTTTTCATTCCGACTCTCGTTACACCTTGAAAATGCGTTCCAGTATCATCTCATTAGCAGGGACAATTCTGTCATTGTCTTCGCTAGCCCAAGCACAAACATACACTGACTGTAACCCCACAACAAACACCTGTATGCTCTCCCCCCTCCCCCTTTCTACCTCCAAACCCCTAACATCCCCCCTCCAGCCTGTCCCAGCGACGCCGCTCTCGGCACAACGAAGACGATAGATTTCACCTCCGGCGCCAATAGCTTCTTCACGGAAGACGATGGAACGAGCATCACATATGATGCTACCAACGGAGCAGAGTTTGTCATTAGTTCAGATGGGTTAGCGCAGACGATCACCAGTTCGAAATATATTTTCTTCGGTAAGGTGAGCGTAGTTTTGCGCGCGGCGAACGGGACCGGGATCGTGAGTAGTTTTGTTATGGAGAGTGATGATTTAGATGAGATTGATTGGGTAAGTTTGCCTTGCCTTGAAGCTTGATAGGATTGGGATTGACAATAAGTGATAGGAATGGTTAGGCGGCGACACAACCCAAGTAGAAACAAACTATTTCGGCAAAGGCAACACTACAACCTACGACCGCGCTACCTACGAAACCGTCTCAACCCCCCAAGATGAATTCCACACCTACACCATCGACTGGACATCCGCCTCCATCAAATGGTACGTCGACGACGTCCTCGTCCGCACACTCCTCTACTCCGACGCCCTCTCCGGAAAGAACTACCCCCAAACACCCATGATGATCAAGATCGGGAACTGGGTCGGCGGCGCCGCAGACGCTAGTGAGGGGACGGTGGAGTGGGCAGGCGGCTATACGGATTTGGATGATGCGCCGTTCACGATGTATGTTAAAAGTGTTACGGTGGAGGACTACTCGACTGGCGCGACGGAGTATACGTATGGGGATATGACGGGCGATTATACCTCTATCGTTATCACCACAGGCTCGAACAGCACCACCTCTTCGTCGTCAAGCTCGAGTTCAAACTCAACCTCGACCACAAGCTACAGCACTAACTCGACTGCCAGCGGCAGCAGCTCCTCGTCGAGCAGCAACGCCAGCTCGAGCAGTAACGCCTCAACCACAGGATCCAGCGCATCGGCAAGCAGCTCGACTGTTCTTACGAGCGGCGCTGGAAGTTTGGCGAGGTGTGGAGGTCTTCTGGGTGGTGTGTTTGCTGTGGCTTTTGCTTTCTTGTAGATGATTTGGGCATGATTCTTGTTTGGGTGGAAGGATACGATTGTATATATATAGAAATTGAGAGGGGTCTTAAAGTGTTTGGAGATAGATCTAGAGATTGTAGTGATATTTGTAATTTTCTGACACTGGGTTTTCTCACTTGTCTCGTGCCTGTTATGCAGGGACCGCAGCGCAAGTGAAGAGTCTCACGACAGACATGAAAGTCAGCGACAAGATCCTATTCCAGCTCCTCCTGCGCGCGGGATGAAGTGGGTTTGACTTACCTGTGCAGATGGGCTTTATGCGCCTGCTGGGTAGGCCCGGTAAAGTAGGAAAGAACGGTATTCGTGGCGTACACTGCCAAAGTATGCGGATATTTGTCACATATCGCAACATCATGACTCTCAAATTCAGTAAGCATATGGCAGACTTAACTCATGTTATTCCGGATCGCGAAAAGAACTAGCAGTGACATGACCTCTCAACAGAACCTCAAACGAACCTGCCCAGATCCCAATTAGAGTTGCGCATGAGACTATTTCTCACCGAAAATGCAAGCTCGATCGATGGTTGCTCACTTCATCCCTCACTCCCTTACAAAGTACCGAGCCCTGTACCCCTCGTCACTCATACCGCTGTGATATCCTCTTCCTGATTTTTCATCCATTGTCTAGTCTCTAAATCACATTTCATTACTTCCACCTTTGCTTGGAGGCTTGTCTCTAAAGCCCGCTCTTCTTCCTAGCACAACAAACCCATCTATCTATTAGCAGCCTATCCACTATGATAACAGTCTTCCACGCCAACAAGGGTACCCTCCCTTCTAGAAAGTCCCTCTACTTCCTTTGGCTTAATTTTGATTCCTATTTCCTGTAGTGCGCGCTATTTACAGCGGAGAAATTTCTCCTGTCAGAAACTATACCACTGCGATACCATGTCCTCTGCTATCTTTTCCTTGCTCTCGCTTGCTTCCGAGGGTGATCTTTTCTTAATTGAACAGCTCGCTAGCTCGACAGTCGAGCTAACGACCCTCGCCTAAATTACGTGACCACTCCCTGGTCGCTAGAACAAGGGCCTTGTTACCCATTTGCCAGTTTACTTAGTTTTTATTATTTAAACTAGTAATAAGATAAACAACGTTTTCGAGGGTTTCTATATTCTCTTCCACACTATCATTAGTCTTCTACCTCGTATAATCGTCAACAAATCTCATTGCCCCCTTCCTGTTATTAGCCCTTTCCTAAACCAAGTCGGCGTTGAAGATGGATATGATAGGCGAGAGTGGCGGTACTTGTGGTAGTCCTAGGAAGGCGATGTCTATGGACTCTGTCGCCATGCCTATTAGTACCCGTATACTAAGTTCTATAATCGTTATTAGCTCAAAGTCTTGCGTTGAACTACCATTAAGGATGCCCAGTTATGCTTCTCTTCTTTTGCCAACGTTCTAATAATATCCCTGATCGTGATGCAATCTTTAGGAACATTACGCAACAAATCATATAATGCATGATAGGATGACCAAGGCGTTCAACAGCGAAATTAGTGCTGTCGAAAAGGAAGGAAGTTGGTGGTATACGTTTGTATTTCAGTCTGATAAGGGATTGATTTCCATACTTTTCATTTGAATGCTTGAAATGTCTTCTCACAACATTGTATTACAGTAGCATCTTAGCACAATGTCAATGCAGAAAGCAATGTTATAACACAACAAAGCCGCTTCCGATGACAGCATCCCTCTTCTGGTTAAAGAGAAGCATGTCCTGAGCATCAATCCCTTCCCGCTTCTATCCTCCAGCGGAAGCAAATCTTGCACACAATGTTCCTGCCTCCAGCCTCTGCACCTGTCTCTGCCCCTGTTTTCAGCCGATCGTGAGCATCGGTGCACCACTTGGAAGTTACTGAACCTCATACTCCGGGTTACGGAGGATGTCAAGGTAACGCCAAGTTCGTCAGCAGCTGTAATCTAAAAAAAAAACACACTACCTTTAAGAAAGAGGTATTCGTTCACTCCGCAGTGGTAGGGGAAGCATTAGTGCTGGCTTGTTGTTGCTGAACATACGTTAAGCGAACCAGGCTGAGAACGCACTATGAAGTGGAGGAATAGCAAGATGATCGTGTCAGTAAGAGACAATTTTTAGACTCAGAATGGAGGCTACCTGTTCCGCAACCAGTGTACCCTAAGTAACTTGGCATCCAAATCCCAGCGCTAAGGCTATCATACCAGCAGAGATTTCTCTTCCTTCAGAATTTCCGCATCTCTCTGCTCAATCGCCCGTCCGTCCATGCATCCATGCACATACGCCGTACCAACAAGCATGTAAATCCTCTCTTTGCCAGCGACATGTCTCGGTACATACGGCTGTTCCGAGTCATACAGGATATATAGAACGTCTTCTTCCCGTGCGATATCCGGAATCATAGCCATAAACCTATTCGTAGTTTATTTCCTATTAAAAAAGTTACGTCCCCTAAAGACGCCTTTAATAAATACTCTGGTTCTCTTATGCCTAAAGCTCCTATGTATACGCCCCGTCGGGGGGGGGGATACGATACTATCCCTTACCAAATGACCAACTACTATGAGGCAGGCGCTGTGGGGTCTACATACTATAGAAACAGGAACAAATAACCGTTAACAAATCCATAGTGCTTTGGAAACTTTTGAATTAAGCAGTCCTTTTACTAGAGTATATTATATAGGTTTAGCACTAGCTATAAAGAAACATTAAACATCGCTTTGCCTCTCCCTGACCGACCCAGCATGTGAACTCGACCCACCCATCTCCTCCATCTGAAAAGTCTCAACCTTCGTTTCACTTGTAACAGCAATCCACCGCGCCGACTCGGAACTGTTATTCCTCGCCTTTGTGCTCGTCACCGTCGTAACATTCTTCGCCGGTCCTCCCGCCGGTCTCTCAATCGCCCTATCTGTCGTGTTATGCATATTTCTGGAACTGTGCCAATTGTCGTCTTTACCCCGTCGCTCCGCTTGTGTTATATTATAACGAGATAATTTATCGAGCGCAGTCTTGAAATCATCGAGGATAACACTGTCTGTAAGCAACTTGAAAACAAATGATAGCTTCCAGAAGGGGTTGATGCCAACCGGGAGCACAGATTTGAAGGCGTCTGTTACGGCGCAGATGTCGATGATAAGGAAGATTATGGAGAGAACCATGGCGACGAGCATAACGGCGAGGCGAGGCGAGAGGTACAGTATTTCGAAGACACCAAAGTTATAGCGAGTGCGGATATTATAGACGAGGCAACAGGTTGTGTAGATCCACCATGGATCACTGTTTCATGTCAGTAAAGCTCTTGTAGGACATGAGGAGTAAACACTAACCGGAACAGAGCCTCAAATACCCTCGTCTTCAAGAAAATGTCATTGATGTTGTTAAAGTAAGTGAAGTTGGCATATATTTCGAGGATCCAGTATGGCTGGACCAGACAGACAGTGACAATATAGAAGATGCTTGTCTTCCTGCCCATGAAAGGCCTCGTTTTCATCCACGCCACCACATTATGAAGACTCCACGAAATATTCAGGAAAACTGCGGTGATCGATAAATACCAACCATAGACCGGGGCGTGGTTGAAAATGAAAGTTCCATGGAAGGTGCCAAAAACGAGCTACGACAGAGTTAGTAAACTTATGATCTTAGAAAATCTGCTAGGACTGATGGAACACACCTCGAGGAGAATAAGTTTATGGAGAAGAACACCACGTCTGACATTACACAGCGTGATGAAGATCATAATAATGATCGAGCCGACCATATAGCCCTGAGCCCAAGCCTCAAGGATCAGTCCATCGGGATCCGTAGGCTTGGTGACCTCAGTCATTCTACGTCCCAAGACCCGCAAGGAGGAAGCGAGCTGCTGTGCCATGTTGAATAGATAAAATATAGGAAAGTACACAGTCAGAAGAGACCTGGGAAACAGAAAGTTAATTTCTGGGGAAGACGGGGGATCAGCAGTTATAGACTTATTTGATGGCAACGGGCCCGAGAACACATGGAGACAGGGATGGATGAGAAGAAAACAAGGATAACAGCATCGAATTGGGCAACTTTGCCAAGGCAACTCTCCTGTACCTCACCCGTAGTTCTGGGACGACAAATGTTCCAGGATTCTAGTTCTGGGGTCTCCATGCGTTGTAGTCTGGAGAAATACCCAGTCGGTTGTCGTCGGCCCACCACAAACCCGCAGCGGCACGTGTCGGACCGATTACATAACCAGACGTGGTTAGAACCGTCCTGCGTTCCGCAGCTTCGGGAATTCGCGTTCATCTCGGTCATTGGTTCCAAACTTTTCGACAGCTGTGGAGAGTGATAAAGAGGGATTTAGAACATCGATGATATGGCTTACGACTTAAAGCTTTCGCGAAGTCAGAGAAGACCCTTTTCTCGTAGATCCTGCGAGGTGTTTAATCCTGTGTGAGCTACTGACGGATACTCAAAATATGAACCAGATCTAGAGGAGGATAACGGCTTTGTGATGTGGCCCACTTTTAGCCGGATGAACCTAACGTCCTTGAGCAAAGCCAAGAGCTGCGTTCCGGCGGCCAGATGCAGGTCTTTTTGCCCCAGATTCAGCACGTCCCATTACACAAAACGCTGCTGCCTCTCAGGGTTCCCTTCTTTCTGGACAAGAGGCCCGGATTGAGTGACAGTCAGCACTGCACCTTGAGCGTCAGATGAGAGAGCAACTGCAGTAACAAAACCAAGCTTTGTAACGAGAGAAACATTTTCACACTATACTGGAGCCTGAAACTACCAGGGTTAGTCTAGGAAGGTAGATAGAAAAGATAAGAAAGCAATACGTAGTATATACAGTGGGGTGACAAAAGTGTGAAGAGCCCCTATTCATAGCTGGCCATCTTATTGGGTGGCATAAAATTTTCAAGAGTTTCTATTGGTCCGACTTGTTTGTTGTGACAATGGGGGGATTCAAACTTATGTCACCCCACTGTAACTATATTAGCTAAAATAATATAATTATAATATTTTATACATTTTATATTATTTTTTAAATATATTAATATAACGATTCCTGTTCCTATTAGACTATCTGACAGCTGATAGGTGTAGTACGTCGGTTGGCATTATAATAGAAGTGTGGTATTTAAGTCGGGGTTGGAAGACGTTGGGGGAACCAGGAGAAGGGTGTCTGAATCGGTGTGCTGATCCGGTATTTCAGAGGGAGCTTTTTGGGTATGATGTCGAAGGGGAGGTGGAGAGGACTTGGAGGACGTATAAGGCTAGAAAGGATGAACTGTTGGAAAGTGGTGGGAGATGAGTGAATCAGCGGAAATGATGTTTTGGGATGCTGCCGCTCTGGTCTTCCTTCAAATTATGTCGCTGCAACAAGTAACCAGATTCGAAAAATCTTAAAAACTTTACTTTTTATTCATAAGGCTTCAGTTTGGTTTATTCTCTAAAATATCGAACCATCATATATTCCATCAAGAGGAAACCTGTGGGTATAGTCCCGAGATCCGAATTAGAGCTCCATTTTGCTAATTTCAATTCATTTTATCAACCATTTATCAACCCCATCGAGGCGAACAGCCAAGTAAAGAAGTTTATGGGACCAAATATCGACATGGGAATCACAGAGAGAACCACAATCCCTAAAATATTCATAAATTAGCAAGCATTCCACAATTTAGCACCCTTCCATTATCAAAACATACCGAAAAAGCCACCACGTCGAGTAATCGTCTCCCACAACTCATTTTTCATAATATCCTCCGCTTCTTTGAACGCCCATGGGCCGATTAACCTGAACTTCGTGTTGAAATTGGCTCCAAGAGCCCAAGTAGTGAACATCTTTGGTCCGCGGGTTAGCATGTAGGAGACTGTGGGGGCAGCTTCCATATCGATTGCTAATTGATAGGCATAGTTTTCGTGGTCGACGCCGTATTGGATTCTTCGGTCCTCGGCGATGTGCAGGCGGTAATGCTCCTCTTTTACTAGTGGATGAGGAAGCTTTTGGAGCAGTGCTAGTACCCAGAGCTGTGCTTGGAACTCGGCGAGTGGAGGGATTGCACCTGAAACGTAGCTAGTGAACATGGACCTTACAACAGGAGCATGGTGAAATACCGAAACTCGGCCGTATAAAACCAATATAACCCACAGTTTCATCCCTCGTTTTCCATATTCGTCTAATATCCGCATCTTCAGGACGTGGGTATGCTTTGTCGAGAAATGGAAACGTTTGGTCGTACCCGGTGGCAAAGACTAGGATATCGACCTTGCGTCTGACGTTTCGCATTGTGTAGGCTTCGGGGCGTCCGTTGTCGGTGAAGTGAATTACACCATTTGCATCGATCTGGCTAGGCCATGGTGCCAAATCTATTACCCTCCCTTTTGTGTCAGGGAGTTGTACTTGTGCAATTGACGAACGAATACGGTGTAGCAGGGACTTGGATCTGTAGGGGGCACTAATGTATGGCATTGCGCGACTAGATTTGGTGAAGAATACTAGAATATGTTGACTATTATCACTGGGTTTAAGTTAAAGAAAGCGGAGGTCCTACGCTCAGAAGTGTGGTACGTCTCATCAGGGAGCCCACCAACCCACTGATCAATTCCATGTTTTGTCCCAGAGACAAGCCACAGTGTATACTTAACAAAAGCATCATAATATCGCCATGGTATAAGCGACTTTTTCATAATGGGATGGACATACATTGACTCGAACAGACTTGCTGTAACAACGTCGGTAGGGATATCGGGGCCACTTGATCGGAATCTGCCAAACAGGATGGGATTAGGGACTCTGTATGGCCAGGTCAGCATCGAAAGCAGTTCAAAAGAAGGGTACTTATTTTTGCCGCGCAGAGGAATCCATTTCGATGACATAAAGTCACGGTTTTTGTGGGCGAGGTCACAGCCAAGTGCGCCATATCCATACCCGTTTCGCCCGTACCCAGAACTACCACATTCGTATTCTCACCAAATTGTTTCCTAGCTTTGAATTGAGAAGAATGTAAAACGAGGGGAACATTTTCAATTCCAGCCACATTTGGCACATTTGGGGTAACATGCAGTCCAGTACAGATGGCGACTGCGTCACACTCCCAATCTTCTGCAGTTCCGTCCGCTCTGACTAGCGAAATAGTGTGTCCGGAGACGCCTCGACGTTGAAGTTTTATCACCGTTGTAGAGAGCTCGATGTACTTCCACAAGTTAAAACGGGTACAGTATTCCTCGAGATAGACAACGTAATCCTCTATCGGCAGGAAGTCCGGCGCTTCTTTAGATGGTCGAAAATCGGAAAAAGTGGTCAAGTACTTTGAAGATACTTGCTGCAACATAGATCAGTGGTCAGAATGTAATAGAATTGGGATGAAGGATGAAATATACCTCAGCATCTTCATAAGTTCGTTGGCGAAAGGTTCCGCCGATCTCAGGACCCCGTTCAAATAAACGGACTTCGATAGGCTTTGCGGATAGAAATTCGTGTGCTTGGGTGAGGTATTTAAGTGTAACAAGACCTCCTGGGCCACCGCCTATTACTGCAACCTTCATATTCTTGGCTTGTTGAGAAAGTGATTAATTCCAATGCTGTTTCTGGTGAATCGGTAGTGCCGGGCAGGGTCTTCGACTTGATGTTGCTCTCCAAGACTTCGAGAATATTCCATTCGAAATCTCGTAGCAGGTTGGAGCGAGGAGTAGTCGGCACGAGGTTTTGCGGGCGTCGGGTGGTCGGAGTACAGTAGCTACCAGAGGGTTGACCGTGCAAGAGGGGTAGATAATTTTATTAGTAGACTACCGTATTACTATTACAAATGCAAATACCCTAAAACTGCCTTACTTATTTCTCGGGAGCGGGTAGTAGAATTAAGAAATTATTGATTAGTGCTGAGACGCTTTGACTTAATCGCGGGATAACTATGCATAACCGGGTATACAAGCTGCTGACAGCTCCCTTACTTTGTTGCACTGCATATGAAACCTTTCATTATTCTGGACGATGCTCTGACCAGATTGTGAAATCATATGGTTACCCGTTGCCCAGCCTGACTACGGAACGGTCCACCCTTGCCAAGGTTCGGCTGAGGTGAGAATCTAGTGTTGAGATGGGGAATTACTATCAAAACAAACATTGTTTATTAATCAAATTCTAAAGGATTGGGATCTGTGGGATTTAAATAAACTGCGGGGTTAAGATCTGTGGGACTAAAAAGTATCACTCTCGAGTGAGGCCTGGAGGTGTGACGAAGGCGAAGAGACAGTTTTATGGATATCACCTACAGCTCTCTTAAGTTTGTCATCGCACTGTAGAAACCATCCTACAAGCTGAATATATATTGGGAGCGTAATGCAAGCTATCCCACTCAAATTCACCGTCCTTGTTGTGGGCGGTGGACCAGGAGGCTCATTTACAGCTTCTGCCTTGACCCGCGAAGGCATTGATACTGTTCTGTTAGAAGCGGATGTATTTCCCGGGTTGAATAAATCCTTTTATCAGTATATGCCTCTTTATTGAATATGGAAATGTAGATATCACATCAGAGAAAGTATGCCTCCTTCTTTACGCCACTTCTTGCGTTTCATCAACGTAAATAACGTGTTTCGAGAACACGGCTTCTACAGAAAGGTATATACTCACCTCTAAAGGTATAAAGGCCCATGGTCCTCACAATATTTAGAATGGGGCTGCTTTTAAACTCAACCAGGAAAAACGTGAAGGCTGTAATATGTCCCTTGTCCTCATCGAAATATCGCAAATATTAACCATCCTGCGTATAGATGCAAATTTCCTCCAACGGAAACACATCAAGAACACCTCCCGAACTAACATGCGAAATTCCAATCTCTGCATCGTATAAATGTAGATCCGACGGAAAACGGGGGCAGATCATGTTCGATTATATCGTTGATGCTAGTGGCCGCGCTGGAATCTTACACACCAAGTATCTGAAAAATCGAACTTACAGCAAGGGGCTCAAAAACCTTGCGCATTGGGGATATTGGACTGGCACTGGATCGTATGGACTTGGAATGGAACGAACTTACTCGCCTTTCTTTGAAGCATTGAAAGGTAAGGTGTTCTTTAACTCACTTTTAGTCAACGTGGAACTGACAGTATGTTATTCTGTAGGCGAAAGTGGTTGGGCATGACTTATTTCCTTACATAACGGCACAGCATCCATTGGAATCCTCATGAACCAGGATATCTCAATATCACGAAGGCAAGCGGCAGGAAAAGGAGACAATTGTCAGTCCGTACGGGACTTCTACCTCTCGTCTCTCTCGCTGGCTCCGAACCTATTCCAGCTTCTTGAAGGAAGCAAGCTAGCCACCGACGTTAAGTCCGCGACAGACTATTCCTACAGCTCATCATCTTATGCTATTCCCCATGCACGTACTGTTGGCGATGCAGGCTGTTTCATCGACCCTTTCTTTTCCTCTGGCGTGCACCTAGCTCTCACCGGCGGTGTACCTGCCGCAGCCACGATCTGTGCCGCGATTAGAGGTGATTGTACTGAGGAAACAGCAGCCAAGTGGTATTCTGCGAAGGCCGCGGAGGCATACACGAACCAACCCCAGTCAATCTCTACTACATGTCACTGCAATCAAACATTTTCAACCCTATTTCCGAGGAAATAAGTTACTTCGTGAAGACTAACTGTTGGCAAGGGAATGGGGCTTGGCAAAGGAATATTTGAAGCTGGTGCGGGGTGACCTGTCTTCCTTCTTCCGTGCAACTCAAAAGTCACTCCTCCAACGTTCACCATTTCACCAACATCCCCAAAATCATATCAGCACACAATTTCTATTCATTCATCCATATACCAAACCCAACCCTACATAATGTGAATTAGAAAAGAAAACAACGCCAGCTTTTTATTCAACAACAATTTTCTAACTGCATTGCTGCATCCTTTAGTCGCCTTTCTGTTCGTTCATTTGTTCATGCAAGCAAGCAAGGTATTTACGCCAAACGGCTTTTTATCGTCCTCTTCCAATATGTCCCAAACAATATTTTTACTCCGTTCCAAAAGCAATTTGTTGCGAGATCCAATCTGTCCATTTTCGTAAAGTGTCGGTCGTGTAATCGTTTCGTAATCGTTTCGTAATCGTTAAGTCATCATCGTTCTTCTCCTCCCTCATTCACTCAAAGCTGTCCTCCATTGATTCGGGAGACCCACCTGAAGTACTAGGTGTGCTCATCCCAGAATCTCCGTTCCACCTCTCACCCTTCTGTACGCTCTCCTTAACCAGCTCAGGAACCCCAAACGCCGGCTCCCAGATATCCGTTCTGAACAACCCGACAGTCCATTGATCCCCATCCATACCACAGGTCATATCAACGAACCTCTCCCCCATCCAAGCACTCACCACCTTCTTCTCCACATCAAACGCGAAGCTGGACCACAGCACCAATCCATTCTGCCTCAAAACTTCGTATTGACTTGATTTGAGTGACGATTCGGATTCATCAGCTGCAGGGTCGAGGAGGGTTCGAGGATAGAATTTTAGTCGATCCGTTGCGGCATTATCGGGGATTGAGGAAGTGTATTTGTGGGACATGAAAAGTAGGGCGAGACATGAGGGTTGAGGATTGGAGCTGTTGTAGCCTGGTAGGTGGAAGTTATACCGATAGATATCTTCCTTCTCTGGTACGAGTGACTCTGAGAGCTGGAAAGGTAAAAGAGGTTCAAAAATCCTCATCAAAGTTGCAAGCTCATGCTTGAAAGGCGAAGTACAGAGCCTGCGGGTTGTATGAGGGCGGTTTACCTCGCTTGCTTTTAGCGGACTCGCATAAGGAGCTCGCGCACTTGTAGTGATGGAGCCGGAGATAATGCTATGAAAAACCTCGGAAAACCAATGAGCTGGATATCCCAAGGATACCATGTGATTCGCTAGCCTCAGAAAAATGCTCATATTACAAGGACTGAAAATTATCCTCGTCTTGGGTTCCAGACTCTGTTTGAATGGCAACACAACCCGCCAAAACAGCCCATAGAACCATTTCGTGAACTCAACCCGTGATACTAGGTTCGAGAATTTGCTTTCCTTAGACCAGGAGCGGACCAATTGGGCTTGAGACCATGCATAGTAGGTATAATCTGCCATAGGCCAGGTCATGGCTTTATTTTCACGGACAAGGACACGGACCCCAGCGAGGGAGGAAAGGTGAGCGTCTGAGGTGAGGAGGTTATATTCTGAGGTGTAGGAGAGGAGGGTCATAAAGGAGCTCGAATTGCGGAGACAATTGGCTTTAATGTAGCTGGAAGGCTTTTTCGCGAGTAGTGGGAGGGCGTGGAGGAAGGTAGTTAGGTGGCCGGATGTGTAGTCTCTGAATTTGGATTAGGCAAAAGGGGCTGGTAGGTTCTGGGGAAGGAAGAGACTTACGGAACGTTGCTTAGATGAACTCTGTCATACAAGACTGGAAATGAGGTAGGTCGATGCGGCAAGTCATCTTCGTCTTCCTCATTCGAGTAAAGGCCAAACTGAAGTCTCTCCGCAACATCAACATAATCTCCCAAGAAGGCTTCAGCCTGTAGCCTTCCCCCAAGAAATTTGACAGCTTTCGCAGCTTGCATAAAGAATGGCGCAAAATGATCAAACATTCTCGTTGGCTTCTTTGGTTTCGTGACCATCTCGTCTGCTGGGAAATGACGAATTGACTCAAATGGATCAAACCCAACGTCGAAGTGTTGCCGGAGATCCTTGTACCACGTAGCGTCCATTAAAGTTGTGTTGAAATGCCAGTTTTCCTCAATGTGCTCTTTGAATACTTCGACTGGAGTCTGCGAAGATTTGTTGACCATTTCCGATATGGCAGGATCGTATTTCTCCAGGACCTTTTGAGCAGGGAACAGGACGGCAGATTTGAGGTAGCATTTGCGCTCCTTCTCATACGCCACCTCATTCGGTTCCAAGAATTCCGCATCCTCGTCCTTCCAAATCATAGCCGCTCTGACCCTCTGCACGATCTCCGCGCTCGTAAAAAGGTCTTTCGATGATCCGATCCAATCACCTAGCGCCTCGATGTACTTCTCCATGTCCTCTTCATGTAAATACAACCATTTCAACGGCTGTTCTCCCTTCTTCAACGTGTTCAAAGCCTTTTCAGTGAACTCACACAATTGCTCAAAAGTATATCCTGGCATCATCGTCCCGATATACACAAAATATATCGTGTTCATCAACATGACCGCCTCTTCTCCTCCCTCCTCCAAGCCACTCAACTCATCAAGCATCATCCAAAGTACCAAATCTCTCGCAATTGCACTCTTCGAAATGTCATTCACGCTGAAATGATACTTTCTCTCCTTCACCTTGCCTATCTGTTCCAAATTCGCAATGTCGATGAATGTCTGCAGCACGTTCCGTCCATCGCCTACACCGCCGAAAAAGAATGCCACACTTTCGGATTCCGGATCGAGGACATCAGGGTCGAAAAGCGAGGTAGCGATATCGTGGCCAACGGTGAAATATTCTGATGTTTGGAACATACTCGGTCTACATCTCGCCACACCTTCACGTCCCATTAACCAATTCCTTCGTTTTTGCTTCTCTTCATCGCCAAAATCGGCAATGCAGCTTTGGGCTTTTTCAATCCTCGCATTCAATTTCTTGACTTGGATTTGCATATCTGCAGCCTCCTCTTGCTCAACGAGCTTGAGAGCTGCTTGAGCATGAAAAATGCATTCTCCATACTTTCCCAATTCGTAAAGTGCAGCTGATAAATTCCGTACCGGTGCACTTTCAGTTGGGGAGAGCTTGGCGGCCTCGATATATTTGGTGCATGCTGTTTGCCGTCAGGATCCATATCTCAAAATAGAACCAGGTACAGAACAAAAAAAAATCGGCAAGGGATCCCAGTCCCTCAACAAACAACAACATACCTTCATCCAACTTTCCGCCCTTATAACGTGCATTTCCTTCTTCTCTCAAATTGTTTGCCGTCACCGCTGTTATGGCCGCCTTCTCAGACACCGGAGTACTGGCCGGCTCCGCCCCGATGACTTTGTTTTTCCTCTTGGGACGCTTCATTTTCACCAACGGACTTGACGTAAAAAGAGGGAAAATGTGAGGGATTAGAGAAAGGGATGGAAAAAGGTGTGGATGGGCTTTTTACCTTGGGAAAAAGTGTTGCTCACAACAAATTTTATGTGAGAAAGTCGGTGAAGATGACCGTAAGGCGGAAAGCCGCTAGTGTCTCCTGCCGAGACGCGTTGACCACTTCGCGAACTGAGTGCGATGTCACGTGTAGATTGAGTTTACGACAGGCATCGAGCTCGATTTATTTGTTGTTGGTACTCCCTAGGGCTGATAAATAGAGCCGAAGGGAGCTGTGAGAGAAGGAAATATTGTGGTGGTGATGCATGCCGGTGTTGCTGGTTGAGGTGGTGGGTAGCGAGGCGAGAAAAGGGGTAAAATGGTTGGAAGAAGATTCGTGGAATTGAGATTACCCATTGTGGTCATGCAATGCCAGGAAGCTGAGGGTATGGAGTAGGAAAGGACAAGACGATGTGTGTACTCGTGCTGGTGTGGGTGATCGTGTTGATTTGAATTGATGTGAGTAGAAAATGAGGAGATGATCACTGTAAGCACCGAAGACGACAGATGAAAGGCGAGATGAAGGGAGATGGGAAGGAGTTGAAGCAGTTGCAGATATTTCAAGGCTCGTACGTTGCTCTAGTAGACGCTATTACCTCAACATTCCATGAAATCTCGAGGGCAACTACCATACGCACGACAAGTGCTACCAAGACGCAGTTTTGGGACCCCGATTTGACGACATTTGGTTCATGCCTGTGTGGGTGATTATTGTAGTGGCATTGTAAGAAATAAAGGTTGATAAGGCTATAAGAATTAATGGTGGGAGGAGAGAGGGAAAATAGGATGCAATGAGCTTGATTGTTGTTGGTATTTCTAGCTCGTGGGGGTGCTTGTGGCGATGATGAAGGAAGGTTGAAGACGCGGAAGGGAAAGAGGAAGAACGAACGTAGTCAGGATGGGACATGAGAGAAAACATATCTAACAGTTCTTGCTATTGTGGATATTTCTGATCGTTTTGTGTTGACTGTATACACAAAGTCCATGATTACCCTATTCCATCCTAAACGCCGCAACACCAAATCCCGGCCAACGTCATCCGTCATGCAAAATCATTACCACTCCAACTAATCCTCCATCTTTACATCCCTACTCTGACCCTCTTCATCCACCGGCTGTTTCCCCATATTCTTCAACAGGTAACTCCGCTTGAAGTACTCGTTCGGATGTACGATCGTTTCCAGCTGATTAGCACCCCAAATGCCATCTTCGCGGACTTTCTTGATCTCCTGCCTATGTGCGTACTCAAACACCCTTCAACATCATCAGCAACTTTGTAGCACCCTCACAGAGAGAAAATAAACATACCGATTACAAGCCAAATGAAACTTAGTCTTCTCCTTATCCTCCCTAACCCCCCTCAGCACCTCCTGATCCCTCACCCCAACAGCCTGCAACAACCCCATCAAATTATCCACACTAAAATGCCTATACGGACACCCATGTGCCTCCCCGGGTCCAGGTGGATGTTCCGTCAATATTTTCTGACAGCTAAAAGGGCTATATCCATTTCCCCTCCTATTCGAATCACCCCCACGTCTCCGTACACGTGCCGGACATTGTATCTGTATTCTTTGTTGAAAGTGTCGTCTGTGATTTTTGAGAATGATGACCGCCAGAAAACGAGACATTCTTCGAGGTTTAGGCCGATTCCTTTGAGGAAGAGAGTGTATTGTAGGCGGCCGTAGTGTTTTAGGTGTGCGTCGCGGCGGAGAGAGCGGTGGAGGTTTTGCATGCAGAGGGGGAAGGAGGCGGATAGGGCGTCGACGTTTCGGGCTGAGATGTCGGCGCCGGGGAGGGAGGTGTTGCTGCTGGAGTAGCTTGCGTCTGGCGTGGTGAAGTTGTTACTTAGATGGTTGAGTATAGGCGTCAACCGATCGTCTTCGTCTAGTCGTGGTAATGCTCTTGAAGTCATTTCCAGCGCTTTCTCCAATTTGGACGTGAACTCTGCAACAACCATCGAAACTTGATCTCGCTCAGGAACATATGCCTTTCCATACTTTAGGAAGACTTTTCGCCCTTCGACCAATTCGGGAACTTTTTCCCAATCAACCTTAAAATAACTCTCCTCCAACGGCATCGTCTTCCCATACCCACTCGCACCCCTCAACTCCTCCTCATACAACTTCTTCTCCTCCATTCCCACCGGCTCCCAATCAAGTGTCAGCTCCTTAACAAAAGCCTGTCTATCAGCCTGCACCTCATCCTGGAACCGTATCCGAAAAAGCATCGTCTCCACGCGCGAAAATCGTCTGCGTAAATCTTCTGTTGAGGCAAAAGCCAATCGCAGGATGAAGTGACTGTAATGGTCTTTCTGTCGCTCTGCATGTTGCGTGGAAGATCCGAGGGACGTGAAGGAGAGAGGAAGGTATTTATCGAGGATAGGCTTCATGTGCGCTGCCGTCTCGGTGGGAGATTTATTTCGGAACGAGCATGCTTCGAGTTCTGCGAGGACTGTTTCTCTCGATCAGCACATCTCCAAAGCTCCCTCTCCCCCACTCCCCATCACACTGTCAATAGAAAAGGAAAGCGTACCTCTCAACCGATCAATAGCCCACTGCTCAAACTGCTCCAGCGTAATATCCGCCGTCGGAGGCGTTGTGTAGAAATTCAATCGATGCTTATAATCCACCTCCTTGTACTGCGGTGTCACAAACTGTTTCTGCCGATGATTGCCATTCGCCCTCCTTTTTGCATCAATCCTCAAAAATTCTTGCTTGATCATCTTTGCGAATCTGCCCGCTATTGGCGTTGCGTAGAGGTTGTGAAATTGTCGTGTTGTGTTCAATTGTAGTGGTGTTGAAATTCCTTCGTCAGGTCGACGCGTCCCGAACTCGAGTGACGCGACGGGACGCGCCAAAACCACTTTGCCTGCTTTCTCTCGCTTCCCCAACCCCCGTCCACCAATTCATCCACCACAACCACCGTTTCCGCAACAAACTTGGGGGCCAGACCTCGACACGCAACAAAACACTCTCAGTTCCCTAAAACCCAGCAGTCGATCAGCCAGTGGCTTGCATAAACACGTTTCCCTCCCCTTCTCAAGTAATTGAGACGGTCTGCTTTTCTGCGACCAAGGGGTACGTCACGCGGTCTTTTGGCTAAGAGGTGCTGATGTAGCATTGCATGATGTGTTGGTTTTTGGCTGAAGGAGGAGGGAGGAATTGTTGGCAGGTGGAGATAGTGGTTCCGCTGGGTTGGGATTGGGAAACGTGAAGCGATTTTGAAAAGGGGTTGGGTCGCGTGAGCGCATGTTTGGGTTTGTACTTCATACTTCGTACCAATTTGAAATGCAAAATACCGGGATCACAGGGGTGCAAGGTAGAAATTCACAATGGAAGAAATGTATCTAGAGACGGAACAAGTATTTTATTTCTGGTTCCCCAGTTTTGTACTCGGCAATCGCAATAGATCCTTATATCGCAACAGATTCATCAACATCACTTCACAAGCTTGCCATTTCCAACAACTGGACTTTTGGGATCGCCCACACTGCCAGGTCCACTACCACTGCCACTGCCACTTCCACTTCCACTGCTTCCATGCCTATTGTCGTCGTCCCAAACAGCTGTGCTCATCATGGGAGGATGTAAAGGTCCAGGACCCTCGCCATCACTCTGCGTGAATCCAGACAGATTGCTCAACATGCTGCTGCTTCTCCCTCGAGTTCTGTATCCTGGTCCTGCCGATGGAACTATGGGGCCGTAAATTCCAGGATAGAAGCTATTTGTGACAGCTGGATTCCAGGGGTAATTGGCTTGCGCAAGGCCCTCGGGGATAATATCGGGACCAAAAGCACCATTGGGAGCGAGACTTGGAGCGCTGTTTGTTGGACTCTGAGCCGCAGCATACATTTCCATCTCTGCTTGACGCATGAGTTCGATTTGCGCACTGAGGACTTGAATAGCATTGATGGTCTCGACTTCCTGAGCGCTTTGTATGCCAAGACGTTCTAGATAGAAATCCTCAATCTTAGTTCTCTCTGCTTCCTTAGCTTGTCTCTCGCGATCCTTGCGTTGAGCCTCATCCAAACCCTTGGCATTCGCATCGGTGATACGTTCATGCTCGCCGTTGAGCTTAGTAATCCGGGCCTGCATACGGTCGCGCTTTTGTTGCAGAGTAGTGAGTTCAGATGTGAGAGATGCCATTTCACGGTCAGCAACCTCCTTAGCATTATTGAGCTCAGATCGAGCTTTCTTTTGTAGCTCTTTCTCCTTGTGGAACTCGGACTTTGTCGATGAGAACAGAGAAGCATCTTCAGCTGGAACAGTATCAAAAGCCCTGATTTCAGCAACGAGATCATTGGCTGCATCTTCTGCTTGCTTCGCGTGAAGATTTGTCTGTTGAATCTTTTGGCGTTGTCGATCATCGCTGCCACCAGCAGAAGAAATTTTGGCGTTAAGATTGTCAATCTCCTTACGGGCAGAATTGAGCTTCCCGCGCTGATCCTTTCTCTCGGCCTTTTGTCGTTTCTTCTCTTCTGATAGCTTCGCTTCCGATGAGGCAATGGATGTCTTGAGAGTTGTGGTTGGAGAGCCAGGTCGGCCAGTAACTTGAGGATTGGGGGAAAGTGCAGCTGAAGTATCAGCAATTGGCGGCTGAAGTGTTCGAACACTGGTAGAAAAGATGACTGCATCATCAATGGTGCTAACGAAATCGCACTCGTAATTCGATGCTGGCGCGAGCCCGAATACCTCTCCAGTCCACCTCGTGTCTTGTCCGGCTGGGTGATTGGGATCGATTATGGCATTGATTCGAGTTGGCTGCCAGATAGTCTTGTTGACTCTGACATAGAAAGGTTTCGCCTTGTCTATGCCAGAAGAATCTACATTTTTCTCCTCGTAATTCTTCTGTGGTATATGGGTTGGGAAATAACTCGTGCTAAAGAAGACTTCATCAGACCCAACATATGTGATCCATATGCGATCTGCTTCGGTGTTAAATGGTGCATTCCCTAGATTGTTGATGTCTGTTGCATTTGTGCCAGCAGACTCGGCTGCTGTGTGTGATGTCTCGTACTCCTTGACCATCACGATCTTCGTACTTGCTAAAGCAGCCCATAAGGGTTGCTTCATGCGGACCTGAGCACTCTGCTTCCTCTTCTTCTTTGAATTTATGACCGTATTGCTCATGGGCAAAGAAGTCGAAGAATCATTGTCTGGTGTCTGATTTGTCGTAGAAGGATCGGTGGTGCCATCTGTTAGCGTCTTGCCTGCCTCCGGATCACTGATTGCTGTTGCTGTGTCTCTTTTTTCTCTTAAATTCCTCCTCACGTACCAATCCCTAACATATCGTACAACTCCCTGTGCTAAAATATGAATCGCGAAAATGCTTCGAATCCAACCATGAGCTCCTTTTTTGTTGCCATCCCGAGAAACGGGTTCTAGGGGGTCGTCCGGGTCCGGGGACCCTAGAAGACCGTTCGACGAGGATAGTATCGCGCGAAGACCGGACTGTTTGATGTTCCCAGTTCGGGCAAAATGGGACACCCCAATAATTCCAAAACAAACAAAAACATTGTTAATACCAGCTTCTCTCCCGCTGGTGCCCCCTCCAAGGGTCAAGGCTATCACTGTTTGAGCAAGATCAAGCGCTATATCTTGAAGAGGGCCCCATAAGAAGAGCCAGATGAGCAAGACAATGAGGTCCACAACTACAATCGTGGCGAACGATGGGGTACCGAGAGCTCCCTCGAAGATGTCGGTAAACCCAAGACCAGTGACCGCAGAGGTGGAAGGCGGGACGAAAGTAAGTGTTGCAAAGAGGATATGGATGAGTGTCAGAAAGGTTGGTGGCAATTGCAGAAGGACAATAAGAATGGCAATCGTGTCGTAAAGCGGGCAGGCCTGCAGAACAGTGAGCGCAAGACTGAGCGGTCCCATATCACGGTGAACAGCAGGGTTCTTGGCAGCATTCACGTCGATTCGGCGGTGATTCTCGTGAGAGACGGACATCCCGGTCGTGTGGTGGTATGATTCGGACGACGAAGACTCCGAATAGGTGCCCACGGATGGCCTTCTCATAGATTCGATACCCATCTTATGGTCTGCAGTCGAGTCGCCGAGCTGTGGTTGTCTCGCATGTCCGTTTGTCGTCGGTGGGGTTGATGGGAGAGGAGGTGTTGAGTTGCTCTCTGATTGCTTGGCGTGCCCATTGAGATGACCATTGCTCTTCTGCTTCTGCACCCTCTTGCCCGGACCTACAAGACCATTCTCGTGCCTGGTATCGCGTTGGTTCGCCGCACCCTGCTGTCGCTTTGCTGGCTGTTGGCTTCGAGGCGGCATACGCCTTTGCTGACCCAGAGAGACTTCCGAGTCAGCGAGGAGGAGCTGGTGGGCACCGCAGCCTGGTTGTTCGCGGGCTGTCCGTCCTGCCAGACCCTATTGTTATATATCGCAGCGTCGACCGAGTGTTAAGGATGTTCGGAGTCGTAGGGTCCTCATTCGAAGGGGCCTGCGCCAGTCGTGGTGGAATGAGGCGTGTTGTAGAGGTTGATTTGTGTGGTGAAGGAAGTTTGGTGGTTGCAACTTGCAAAGCTGCGATTGACGCTCTGGCGAAAGTCCGGCAGACTACGGCAACTCAAGCACGAAAGCAAATTTGGTTCTGATGCACATTCGCATATCCTTCCAACTCCACTCCTCCCTGCGAACGGTGCTTCGAATGACAAACGGCTTTTCTAGGAGCGGGAGAGTCGCCGACGAGGGGCAATCAGAGTTCAACTAGCCATTGATACGAACTGTTCTTTTGCATCTCTTTTCTCTGGTCATTTTACAGGATCCGCCCCCATAAAACTCTGCAGCTAGCTGCAAACTTGCACTCCGGCAGGATTCTCACTCGATTATTTCCTCCGTAGCGGTCTAGTGCCTTCCCCGATCTTCCCAAGCCACCCGCACTTTGAAGGCGTTGTGAGCTGAGATGGGTGCGATGGCACTTTAAGACCAACAGGCACAGCAGGGCAGGACAACGTGTGTAACTCATGTAGCTCTCGTCTGACATCTTTCCCTTCTGAATCCCCCAGGCGTTCAGGGGTGAGGGCACAGTGCATTTTTACGCACACATGAATTTCGAAATGAATGTTGGCGGTTTTTTGCGGTTCGCGCACGCTGAAGAACCTGCGACAACTTGGCTCAAAATCGACTGGCGCAACACCGACCCTCGGTATGGACCTGGTCTCCCCCGCCGAGAGGACTGGCTTCGAGGCCATCGACATCAACACATGCACGTTTGACGGATCAACCAGCTCTTATCAGCCACTTACAGCACCTCGAAATTCAATGAGGAATTCGTGAAATGTGTCTTCACGAACTCTAGAAATCCTCCTGAGCCAGCTCGCTCAATTGAGGGCATTCCAAAATCTTCACAGCGGCATTGATGTTACCGGAAGACGGAGCCCATGGTCATGCCCCTCGAGCTCCTCACTTGGCAAATATTAATAAGGTTGCATATCGTCGATCATTGCTTTCAGAGATAAGCAATGTGACGAAGACTTCGCGCTGCAGATTTTCACCTCCGCAGCCCTCACAACACATCTGCACGCCATCCACTGAGATTAAGTTGTTTCTGTCGCCTTGTGCGGAGATAGCCCCTTGTCACTCAGCATGATGGCACCAACCACCGCTTTTCCTGCATCGGCACTTGAAGTTCAACATCAACTGACTCCCGAATGAGGTGTGTGTGGGCAGCAACATCAGTGGATAAAAGCTCCAGAAGCCCTATCTTGTCCACCGTTCACCGTTGACCGGCTGCACTCAGAGCGTTTTGTTCACGGCTGAATAATGATCCTAGAGCGGGATCTTATATCAAAACATTTATTTCTTCACCGTGAACTTTCCGAGCAACCCGATTGTCATCAAGCCAACCTCGAGTCCTCGATTACGTGCATGGACTCGGTACACAAAGGCGCCTGCGGCGTCTGAAAACACTCGACCACAGATGAAACATTTACTGACTGGTCGAGCTGAATCATCTCACCGCATCGCCAACGCCAAACTCTTCCCAAGAGGCGGTGATCACGACATATCACTGGGTGAGTTATATGTGTGGAGTTTCGTTTGTCCAGCGCACCCTCTTCATGCAACCAGTGCCGCATTCTTATTTGACGTCTGATATGCATGTCCAGTTGGTTTGTTGATATTTCAAGGATGCCGTTGCCGTTTTTTCTTGATGCTTCTCGTTTTCATTGCTTCTCAAAAATGGGGTCATTGATTCATTATCACGTGTTTGCTGATCGATGCCGATTTTCGGCACGATTAATTGAGCTAGAACGGCTTCAAGACGGCGATTGAAGTCGTGTGATCGTTGTTTTCTAAGTACAGTAAGAATTCTGAAAGTCAGATACTTTAGCTCAATCATGCTAGGTTCGCTGGGCAATATACCGAGAAGCCTTTTACCAGACCTGGATCGAGATGCGGCACTGTAGGCTTTAGCGAATATAATATCAGGAGTCTGATATTATTGTCATCAGTTTGAGCTTGGAGGTCTATTAACATGTGTTTGATCGTCCCGTCTGCTTTGCCTTGTGTCTCTTTCCCCCCGCGTTGTGTGCGACACTGTGTGTCCAATTGACTTTCTCCCCGATGTTCCCCGCAAAACTCTGACATACAAGTTCCAAAAGCAATAGCGTCTGCTTACGGTGGCTATCCGTGACTAATACTTCGTAGTCTGTAGACACAAATTCCGTACAGAATCATATGACAAGTCCCGAATCGAGCTGGCTGCTCTCGATTCAGCAGAAGCTCTATTTCTCCATGGCAACCTGTGCCTGATGGGGATATATATCTCTACTGGAACACTCTCTCGCCTACGAGAACGAATTAAATAAGTCCAAATCCCTTTCAAGGATGAGCCAATGACCAATCTCTATCTTTGAGGCCTGAAAGCTAGACTTAAGGATCCTCTGTAGCACATCGTCATGCTGTGAAACTCTCAGGCTTCCGGCAATGAACAACACAGTTGGCCGTTCTCTATCGAGCTCATGCTTATCGATATACTTCATGTTACACCAGAGACTGGGCATGAACCATGGTATACTGTCACACCATGGCACTCTCACCGATTCTCATACATATAAATTTTAATTAGCATTTCCCCCCAAAACCACATCTGTCCAACACCATCGATCCTGAGCCATAAACT
Source organism: Halenospora varia (assembly GCA_020726485.1). NCBI lineage: Eukaryota > Fungi > Ascomycota > Leotiomycetes > Helotiales > Solenopeziaceae > Halenospora > Halenospora varia. The sequence goes on along the minus strand of JAHEWH010000022.1, from coordinate 521,342 downwards.
GCTCCGCGGGATATTTTTCGTCCCGGTGTGATGCTTTCGCGTCCCCTCTCCATGAATGAACCTAGGTATATTTTAGGAGCAGTTATCAATGCCAGTGAGCGTTGCTTAAAGAGACAATCATGCCACTCACCATGTATACAACTTAATTCATGTATTCAAGATATTATCACTCCGCTACAAACTCCACCAGGAGATAACATTCAACGACCACCGGTTGTTTCCATTAACATCCGAGCCAATGTGTGGGGTCTCCGTACTACTGAGGTGGGCACTTGTCAATGATCAAGGTCTCGTATTACCGCAAGAGATCATCGAGTCACGTTATCACCAGGGGAGCAATTGTGACAGGTAAGGTTTAGGAATATCATTGATGTACAGAGAGGTATAATCCATTGCGTTTTATAGTGGGTATATGGCAAACATCAACGATCCGCCCAGGCAATGCACGCATATATACAGGGATATCTAACAAAGAACATACAACGAACATATCCCACTCAGTCCCAAGATCATGGAACACCAGAAGCAGACATTGTTCAAGACTCTCTTGCCACGAACCCATTTCGTACGTTGGAGCATGACGATGGGAAGTTGGCTCATTTGTGCCAGAAAACCGTAACCTCGGATCTTTTTGGTGATGCAGGCCATAACTATTTCGTGTCCGATGGCGGAAATGAGAAAGGTTATCAGGGTTGCCATCGGACGACCAATATGTGGTCTGGAGGCGCTGTAAACGTGTCGTCGGAAGAAGTGGTGGACGGGAATGTTCCACTCGCGTGAGAATTCCAGCCAGTCGGTACTATTCCACCAGTCTGAGTAGAAGTGTCTATCTCCGAAACCTAGAACTAATGAGCACAGGCAAAGAATCAAGAGCAATGAACTTACATGTTATTTCTGCGAAAGCTCCGAGAACGTATTCAAATATCACAAGGAATACCAGTAAGAAGGTGACCATAAATGGGAAGAGAAGCAATGATATGGACTCGGCCAGGATCAAAGCTGTCTCTGAGAAGGACTCAACATTCTCAAGGCGTGCTGCTGATTCGATCAAGACTGGGAGAATGAATTCTTCGGATGTAATTGTCAAAAGAAAAATGACCCCAAAAGTAGCGAGAACTTTGTACCCAAGCTGAGGCCAATCTATGCCACCTGTTCGAGGATATTCCAATTCGTAACAAAGGGTTGGACAGAACAAGAAGTCGGTGTAATTCGACCAGGTCAGGTTCTTCGGGTAGCTTACCGAGCCGAGGGGAGAAATAAGCTCAATGGCCAAGTCTTCTCTTAGCTGTGCCACTTCCAATGTCTCTGCTGCTGTCTGCTCGCGCTTTTCTGAAACCTGCTTATGACCGGACAATGGATATTGGTAGGCTGGCGCTTTTGAGGCAGTTGAGGGATTGTCAAGAGCTCTTAGTCTTTTTTCGGTCTCGCTGAGGTGACCATTGTAGAAAGCATATGAATGCATCTTCATGAGAAGGACAATCGTGTGGAGTGTAAGGAATACCTGGGCAGTCCAGGTCCATTCTTGATGAAAAGGAACACTGCAATGATTAGCAATATTCCTAACATTGGGATTTTGAAACGTACACAACCCAGAAGGCAAACCACACTGCTTGAAAGAGGCTTTGGAGCGCCATTCCACCACCTTGCCACCTCAAGCCTAGCATTGTGCCTGTAGAGCTTCGGAATAATCGATGCAAAGGCAGACTGACAGCGGTCGTCGCGACCATCAGAGCGTCTGCCAAAGCCAATTCCCAGACCTTAACAGTAAAAAGTTGCCATATCTTCACTCTCATAGGATATCCGGTGTCTTTAATATTCCTCAGCATTGTAGTTATGGCCATGATAGTCAGAGCAATCCAGAATAAAATATAAAACCCCTGGAAATCCCGGTAGTCACTGTTGCGATCAAAGTGCGAAACTCGTGAAGCATATTCTATGGTAGGGAACAATCGGCGTCTTGACTCGGCTTTGACCTGCTTTCGTGCTGAGGACAGCGAGTGGGCTGAAGGAGGCGCATCTTCAGGTATCGGTGTCGAACGACCACTAGTAGGATTAGTATAGATCATGAAGAGCCCAAGAAGTATAAATACCTTGTCTGGGCAGACATATTCCCGTTTGCGACAGCTTTACTGCCATCTACTGACAAGAGACCCTCCTCACTAAGTGTCCGTAGCACGGCTGGGTTTCCTTGTTTCACAGCTCGAGGACGAAGAATATGGTCATGCTCTGCTCGGCCATTGCCGTTCACAAACACATCGGCGGAGGTAGACATTGTGGAAGCGGTATATGTGTACGATTCAGGAGTGCTGAGAAGCTGACAGGATTAGGAGACTGCGAAATGTCGGGAGAGTTGGAAAGATTTCCCAAGGACAAAAAAGACAGACATTGAATTATAAAGGAGAGTTATGATCAATGTTTAAATGGTCAACAAAATGCACAATGCCCATGCGAGAACACCAAGAACCCCATACGTAAATCACAAAAGGATGATGCCTTGACGATTCGGTCACTATAACTTGCGATCCGCGATGTTTCCAGACAAAAGCCTGCGCGGCCGCTGCACCGCCACACCCAAATCATCATGGTTCTTTCTGCAATTGGCAGATGAAACAAGGTGTGGCTTGCCTCAGAAGTTGACGCCTTGGTGCCTCACAGCCGCAATCGCAAATGCCACCCCCAGACAATTCGAGCCAGGAGCACAAGCGAAGAGTATCTCAATATCTCCAGCTTCTGTGCCAACACATTTCGAAGATCACAACCTCTGCCTGGCCTGCGTACCTGATCTGCAGCTTAGCCAAATCTCTAGCTGGTCCACATTTTAAGGCCGGCCCATCGAGGGCCCAGAAGAAGCCAGAATGAGTTCATGTAAGGCGTCAGCTTTCCCCCTCCATGCGAGTCTTTGACTGACCAGAACTTCCAGTAAAGCAATTCATTCGTAATGTCCGCGCCTCGAAAACAATTGCAGACGAGAGGGCTGTTGTGCAAAAAGAAAGCGCAGCTATAAGAGCAAGTTTCAGGGAGGAAAGCGGAGACTCGAATGTCAGGTAGGAGGACACCGTATATTCATATTCGGAGTTGCAGTTGACCGGCCGTTAGACGGAACAATGTAGCGAAGTTACTCTACCTCTTCACACTTGGTGAGCGGACGCATTTTGGCCAAATAGAATGTCTAAAGCTGCTGGCATCACCTCGATTCGCCGACAAAAGACTAGGTTATTTGGGCACAATGTTGTTACTGGATGAGAACCAGGAGGTCTTGACACTGGTCACAAATTCCCTCAAGAAGTAAGATAGACACATCTGTACGGTCTCGTGAATACTGACCATATATGCAGTGATCTTAACCACTCAAACCAATATATTGTCGGTCTCGCTCTTTGTACACTTGGAAATATTGCCTCGGTGGAAATGTCAAGAGATCTCTTCCCGGAAATCGAAACCCTACTTTCTACTGCGAATCCATACATACGACGAAAGGCTGCTCTGTGTGCCATGCGCATATGTCGAAAAGTACCCGATCTCCAAGAGCATTTCTTAGAAAAGGCAGCAACTCTTCTTTCGGACAGAAATCACGGTGTGCTACTTTGTGGTCTGACATTGGTCACAAACTTGTGCGAGGCCGACGAGGCGGAAGGAGGTGAAGAGGGAATTGTTGAAAAGTTCAGACCATTCGCTGGGAGTCTGGTTCGGACACTGAAAGCTCTCGCCAGCTCAGGTTATGCGCCAGAACACGATGTCACAGGCATCACAGATCCGTTCTTGCAAGTCAAGATTCTTCAATTGTTGCGGGTACTCAGTCGAGGTGATGCGCAGACGAGCGAATTAATCAATGATATCCTGGCTCAGGTGGCTACCAACACAGACTCGTCGAAGAATGTCGGGAACTCGATTCTGTACGAAGCGGTCCTTACAATCCTCGAAATCGAGGCCGATTCGGGGTTGCGTGTACTTGGTGTCAACATTCTGGGTAAATTCTTGTCAAACAGGGACAACAACATCCGTTATGTTGCCTTGAACACTCTCATCAAAGTTGTTGCTGTTGAGCCGAATGCAGTACAACGACATCGTAACACGATCCTCGAGTGTTTGCGAGACCCAGATATCAGTATCAGAAGAAGAGCTCTTGATCTGAGTTTTACTCTCATCAACGAGAGCAATGTTCGCTTATTGATCCGAGAATTACTAGCTTTCTTGGAAGTTGCGGACAACGAGTTCAAGCCCATCATGACGAGTCAAATCGGAGTCGCTGCCGACAGATTCTCGCCCAACAAGCGATGGCACGTTGACACAATGCTGCGAGTACTATCACTGGCTGGTAATTACGTCAAGGAGCAAATTCTTTCTTCTTTTATTCGACTTATTGCCACAACCCCTGAATTACAAACATACGCCGTACAGAAACTATATATCAGCTTGAAGAAAGACATCACACAAGAGAGTCTGACTCTTGCTGGTGCATGGTGCATTGGCGAATATGGTGACGCACTTCTCAAGGGTGGCCAATACGAAGAGGAGGAACTCGTCCAAGAAGTCAAGCAGAGTGAGGTTGTTGATCTCTTCTCCTCGATCTTGAACAGCAGCTATGCCACGCAAATCGCGACTGAATACATCATGACCTCTTTAATGAAACTCACGACTCGTTTCACAGAGGATGCACAAATCACGAGGATTCGGAGAATATTATCTAGCAACTCTGCTAGTTTGGATGTCGAGGTACAGCAACGTTCAGTAGAATATGGCAACTTGTTCGCATACGACGAAATTCGAAGAGGCGTTTTAGAGAAGATGCCACCTCCACAAATCAAGGAAGAGTCGAGAGTGCTTGGTGAAGCAGCCAAGAAATCGACGAAGGTGTCGAACAGAAAGTCTAAGGCTGCTAAGCCAGCTGAAGAAGATCTTTTGTTCGATCTTATGGGTGATGGCCCAGCAGCAACCGATCTTGGTACCAATGGCTCCTCAAACAATGCGGATCTTCTCGCAGACATTCTTGGAGGGAGCGGTTCTCCAGCAGCTGCATCACCTGGGCCTGCCAAGTCGAACATGAGTTCGATTATGGATTTGTTCGACAATTCCGCACCTTCTCAACCTCCCGCCAATGCTCCAACTCCATCAAATGACCTCTTCTCCGGCATGTCATCACCCCCACCTCAACCAGCCGCTCCATCAATCCCAACGCATCCTTGCTACGATAAAAACGAACTCAATATCACTCTTCAATTACAACGAAATGCAGAAGGTACTGTGCAGGTCATGGCACGATTCCGAAACAACTCGATGCACCAGTCTCTATCAGGTGTCACTCTCCAAGCTGCCGTACCAAAAACTCAGAAGCTTCAACTCAACGCCATGTCGAATCCAGAACTTGGTCCAGGTGCGGAAGCGACTCAGACCATGAGAATAACTGGGAGCAAAGGAGTACGTCTTTCCACTCTCATTTAACACTTTTACTAACACCTGCGTTTCCAGCCACCTCTTCGATTACGACTTAAGATAGCATATGCACATCCTTCTGGGCAAGTAACGGATCAGGTAGATTGGTCGGAACCACGATAAAATTATGGTATTTAAATGCATGAAATCACGACACAAGACAAGGCACCAATTGAGCTAGAATTGATAGAGCTCCTCTGTTATGTTCGTGTTTTGTACAAAATCCTTGAATAATTTATTCTGTGAGTTCGTTGGTATTCTAAGCCATTCGTGCTAGCCTTAAGCGAGGGCTGGTCCATGAAAGTAGATGTTATATTCTCGCTAACAAGCCCCATAATCAACAATTCGCATCAAGTCAGCGTACTATCTCCTCCCCCCTCACTCTTCAAGTGTAGAGCGTTGTCGTCACCCCGGACTTTTGCTTGTCACTACCCCGTAGTCGTGTTGTCGTCTTTGCGGGGATGCTGGGGAGCTTTGAGCTTATCCATCACCAGTGAAAGATGATTATCTCATTGTGAAGCACCATCAACGCATTATCAGACGTCTGCTACTGTTTTTATGCGCTTAGTATGGCCGGAAACTGCGTGGACGAAGCTGTGGCAGCCCAAGCTTTCACGTCGTCATGAAAATGACACTCGTGACATATATCACGTGGCTTCTAAACATCGACTTTAATTTTATATCTAGTTTAGTCTCCATCAAGTTCAACAACCATGTGTGCCAATATGGACACCGTTGAAGAGGCTATCGGTATAGCTATGAAGCTCGCCTGTTGATCGTGTTGGCTACACCGCACGTCATGTAAAATTGCTTTCCTACCAGATTACAAAACTGCTAGATCTGCATCGACCCCTAACCTTTCCTTCTCTCAATTTTCCTCCCACGTTTTAGCCTCGATTTCATTCAATTGACTCAAAAGTTTACGCAGCCCAACTCTGGCTCCAAATGGCGTGCTAAAAACCCTTTTGGGTGTTACTGCCTACCGTCTTGTTGGTCACCCTTTCTATAATTATCTTTCCACTGCTGGTTTCTCAACGTCTACGGCTACAATTCCGAATGGTTTCCGGTATCCTGTCACAACATTCAACAAAAGAGCCACCAATACTAGCATTCCTGTTCATACGAACAGCACAGGCAATGCGGTTGACAGTGACTTGTGACATGGCACCCACCTCCTTGGGAGAAGTAAGTGCTTTTCCTCAAATTTCCTCACCAACGCTAACCTGTCTAGACCTTTGAAGGAGCAGTTCGCCAAGGCACTCATCAGCCAAGTCCTTGAGAACGACGGGACATGCACCGCGTGCACCCACGAGAAGAATGCTCAGGAGCATTTCGCCAGCGCTCTCAAAAGACCCTTTAACGGGATGAGCGTTTCTATCTTCTGCCCCGAGCCCGAACAGTCCCCTCACATTATTTGCAAGACTGCACAGTGGTTTATAGATGTAGAGGGTGGGCACGAATCGAAGATGGCAGCTTTGAACGGAACCGAAGACTTCGACGAGACGCTTCGCAAATTCCACGATGGCGAGTTCAATCTTGAGTATCACGAGTTGATAAAACAATCTTGGAAGAATTATCGTAAGTATGGAAATTCGGAAGATAAGCATCTTGCGGAATGGGCATTGGGAAAATTCGATGCTGGCGGGTTTCAGATCCCAATTTGTTACAATGAACATCTGCCTTTCAATAACTTTACTGGCACGAATGACTGGGGCTTTCCAACTTTCTGTGGGGATCAGCATGCCAGTGAGAGTAAAGCAGTGATGGAATGGACAGGAATGGGAATTGGTACGGACACGTATAAGAACCCAAAAATGTCTTTGCTCTACGAAGACAGGATCCCTAGAGTAAGTCTGGCATATTTTTGAAAAGAATTCAATAGTCCACATGAAAAGCTGACTCTGTCACCAGATTTTCGAGGGTCTCTCCCCAGGTGAAGCCATGGCCGACTACTGCGCAAACGGCATCCACTGGCCCAAGAATGGCGACGTACTCCATGAAGAAGCATGGCTAGAGGGCTAATGGTACGTCCGCATGAGACGAGCCGACTACTACGATGTTTTCGAAGCTTCGACAAAGGACTTGAATTACACCCAACAAGCCACTGGCTTTGTTCCATCACAGAAGGTCGGATCGTCGTGGATAAACTGGTGGATCATGTTGATATGAAGAGTAATCCTAGGGTGAGGATTGAGGGCTTGGGTCATGCTTGTAAGAAATGGGAGGAGAAGGTCGAGGCAGGTGGGGATATTCATACGCGGCTTGGCCCTGTTGTGTAGACTCGGAAAGAATTATGGGAATGAACGGAGACAATACTGCTCATTTACCCCCGCTTGGAGCCTTACTCGCTTCCTTTTCACTGTCTTACACCGACGATCATACTATATGCATTCCACGAGCGCTTTGTCAATGAGAAGTGGATTACTCTTATCCGATCTGATCCACTCTCTTCGGCCCCTCTTCTCCGCATTAATTCCTCAGCCGCAACGACGGCCTCATACTGGAGGCCAGCTCACGACGTCCGATAAAAACATATACGGAAAACACCATGGACGCCTTCACCACCAACTCCCCTCAAATAGGCACCGGTCTCATAGAAATCGCTGCTCTCACAACCCGCGTCAGCTCCTCCTCCGCCGAGTCCCTCATTCTCGACAATAAGGGTGGAGCAGGCATAGCATGGGGTTCAATGAGCGCCTTCGGTTCTCTCTCCATGTCAAAGGATGTACTGCAGGTGCTTCCCCAAACTAGTCAAGGGAAGCTTTGGGTATGAGAAGCGCTGTGTCGGATGGCGCGACGGAGTTGAGGTTGGATTAAGAGGTGGGTTAAGATTATCCCTCTACGACACCTGTCTCCTCCTTATCCCAGGCTTCGAATCCAGCCACCCTATTGCGATTCCCTCCGTCCGCGCCCCTTCAAGCCCAAGCTTACAGAAACTTTTTGGACAGAATAAAAATCCCGAAATAGCGAGTGCGAAGTTTCGCTCTGCGAAAGGGTTGGAGTTTGCGAGGAGGTGTTGGGGAACTTCTTAGTCTGGTGTGATAGGTTGGGTGAGAAGTTCACTTTGTTCACCATGGAGGTGACAACAGATATTGGGTGCAACTTCTCGAATGTAGTACCTGCCGGGGTCGGGTCTTCTAAAGCCTAGTTGTGTCCAAAACCTACTTGCTGCGTCATGCGTGCTATGTGGTCAATCAGCTCCCCCTCAGAGGTATCGTCCATCTCATCATCTTCTTCGTTGCCATGTTCAGTTTCCCTTTCGCTCGCTTCCTCCTTCTCACCCTCCTCCGCATCCACTTCCCCCTCACTACCACCATCCCATCTCCTTCCCCTTTTCGTCGTTCTTTTAACATAATCAACTCCACCCCACATAGCCCCCCAAACATCCGTCCTCCAAAGTCCAACAGCCCAACCCTTCTTTACCCACTCTTCCACCAAACTCCTCGGGATCCAAGCCCTCGCTACCTGCTTCTTAACATCGAAGTCAAATGTACTCCAAAACACAATATGCTTTTCCCTAAACTCCCTGAACTTCTTCCCCTTCGTCTCAGCATCAACCTCGTCTCCCCAGCTGGGGTCAATGACTGGTCGAATATCCATGCGGAATTGGAAAGTGGAGAAGTGTCCGCCGCCAGGCTCGAGAGCATCGAGGTAGTCGTTGTCCCAGAAGGCGAGAATGAGGCAGGATGGTTGGGGGAGCATCGAGTTGTAATTATGGAGGTGAAAGGCGTATTCGTGGATTTCGTCCAAGCTTGGAATCGACAGACTTTTTGAAAGTGAAAATGGGAGAAGGGTTTGGAAGAGGCGTGTCAGTGTGACGATCTCTTGGGAGAATGGCGCGATGGAGAGGGCTTTAGGAGGATATTTCTTTTCAGCTTCTGCTTTCAGTGTTGGCATTGTCCGAGGCGGACGTGCGGAAGTTGTGATGCTGGGTTGGCAGATCGATTCCAGCAATTCCGAGAGCCAGTGGCTTGGATAGTTGAGTGTGCGGAGGTGAGTGATGAGACGAAAGAGTATGGTGAGATTCAGTGGCGCGTAGACGATAAGGGAATGGTTTTGAATGTCCGCGTTGTAAGGAAGGGTGAGCTGGAAGAAGAGCGAGTAGAACCACGTCTTGAATTGTTCTCGTGGAAGAAGGGATTCAAATGGGAGTGGGGTTAATATTCCTTTGGTATAGCGAGAATAGCAAACTAACGGGCTAGGTCCTTGTCCTTTGTCGTAAACGCGAATACCAGTGAGGGAGAAAAGCATCTCGTCGCTGGTTATACGTTGATAGTGGGCTGTAAAGTCTTCGAAGGTCTTCCAAAGAGGTGGGTTTCGAAGGCAGTTCGATTGGCAGATAGAAAACAGGTTGTCTTTCAAAAGGGGTGTCATATGAAGGAATGTCGTCAAGTGTCCACCGATGTAGTCTCTATTATTGGTTGTGAGCATGTTATGTTGCTGTGGTACCTCGAAAACTTACGGAACATTGCTCAAAGACATGCGAGTGTATCTATTAGGAAATTTATTTGGTCGAACAAACTTCTTGGCTTTGTTGTTTCCAGATTTATTCCCTTGATCTTGGTAAAGGCCAAAGTGAAGACAGTCCGCGAAATCGATGCAGTCTCCTTCCACGACTTCAACTACGAGTCTGTCCTTGATGTGATACAGCGCATCCGCAAATTGGCCAAAGAAATAAGCAACATGATCATACAATCGTGTTGCATTTCCCGGACCAGTATCACTTTCATCGTGGTAATTCTTTAGACAGTTAATCAATTCGAACGGATCATTACTGAAATCCCCCTCTGCGTTTTCTTCGTACCAGGAGGGGTCCACAAAAGTTGTGTTGGTTTTCCAGGTCTTCTTAAGAAGGTCCTTGAACTCGTTGGCGTTGGCTTTTGATTGCTGGGAATGTTGCTCCCACAGGCGAAGCATCGCTGAATCGTGCTTTTCCATGAACCTCTGCGGTGGAAAGAGTGCTGCAGATTGCATATAAAGTAGTTTCTCATTCCTGTACATGGTTGGTGTCATTGTGACGAATTTTGAGATGCCCTTTCTCTTGGCCTCCATCTCCTCCGCCACCCTTAAAATGACTTTCGAGGGCGGCAGGACTCTTAATGCCTTACCCTGCCAATATTTCAAAGCGTCAATGTAGAGATCAATATCTTGTTTGGGGATATAAACCCAGGACAAAGGCTGCTTACCATCTTCTAAGATGGCCAGTACCTTGGCAATGGCTTGATGCAATCGATCGAATGCAGCTCGCGGCATCATTGGACTGGTGAAGGTAAAGAAGAGCGTCGTCATAAGGTCAACAAATTCATCGGTCTCTTCCGTAATTGTCATTTCCGACATCTCATCTAGCATGGTCCAAATCACAAGATTCCTTGCGAGCACACGAACATTGATATCATTCAGCGTAAAGTGGTACTTCTTCTCCGGGATCTTTTTGGCATCTTCGTCAGAAGAGATCGCAATGACTGATCGGAGTAAATGCCGAGCGTCGCCTGCGCCGCCAAAGAAGAACGATAAGACTTCATCATCGCGATGGCTCTTATTGAGGGAACTGTCAAACAAGCTCTGTGCTTCATCGTGGCCAACGACGTAATACTCGCGAGCTGAGAACCTATGCGATGAAGCATCAGCTCTCACTCTCTGCACATATTAGGAAGGCTGTTCAAAAACTTACATAGACGGTCGGTATCTTCCCAACCTATCCAGAATCTCAAGTCTTCTTTCTCTCTGCTCTTCGTCCGAGGCTATGTTTGAGGACAATACTGCTTTCTCCTCTCTGGCATCTAATTTCGCAATCTGTGCCTGCATATCCACGTTCTTGTACCTAGTCTCTAGCGTCTTGGCTCGAACCGTCATCTTCTTGCAGGTCTCATAGTCTCCGGTCTCAAACAGTGCCGCTGAAAGATTTCTCACAGGACGAACAGCATTGAGATCTGCCTTGATCGCTTTCTTGTACGCCGAAATTGCTAATCCAAGTGAGCCATTATTCTCATTTCAAGTAAAGGATGCCACAGTGTTTGGAAGACTGACCGGCAGAGAGTCTACCCCTCTTGTACCGCTCATTCCCCTCATCTGTAAATTTCTTGCAAACTGGATTTTCCGTTTGCGAAGCCATGGTGATTCAAGTTCTATCCAGAGATTCGCTGTCTTGAAGTGCAGTGGTAGAATAAAGAAGAAAAATAAAAATTTCACATGGGAAATGAGAAAAGTGAATGAAAGGAAGAAAATGAAACGTTGAGGAAGATCAGTGAAGTATTCCCATGGCAACGCGTTTCGCTTGAGCGCGACATCACGTGTAGCGCGTAAAGTGGATTGAGACATGCAGATGCTGTTGGCTTCATGCACTGTCTTCAATCCATCGTAGTAGTCATGACGTGTGATTGTAAGAGAAGGTAATTCTATATTATTGTTGGTTGAGAGGATTGTCCTACAAATCTGTCTCAACCTTTGGAAAGCAAGAAGAGAACCTGGAAGAGACGAAAGGAACAACCCAAGAAAGAAAGGTTCTCGGCCCCACCGTAGTTTCCCCGATCGACCAACCATAATCGTTGCTTCCGCAGCATTCCTGGTCGCTTAGAATTCTCAATATATATCAGAGCAGCACCATTTGTCAGCAAACACATCAAACACAAAACAGGCCTGCTGGCCCAATGGCAAGGCGCTTGACTACGAATCAAGAGATTGCAGGTTCGATGTAAGTTTACTGCGATTGATTCCGTCTCCAATAATCCCAAAGCTAACACATCTATAGCCCTGCGTAGGTCATACATGAAGTAGAATTACCTATTTCAACAATTCTTTTTTTGATTCTTTCCCCCCAAAATCTAGTGTATCTCTAGTTCCTTTTGAGGGAACCTAGAACAATACATGATCTACACTTGGAAATCCGGCGGAAGCTACTGCTATGATCTTTTGTCCGCTGAGGGACGGCGAACCTTATTCCTGCCAAGTTTAATATACGTAGGACAGCGACAGTATAATAAACTATTAAGCACAGCCTGTCGAGCTAAAGTGATTAATTCTTTTGATCGCCGGTGCATAATTATCGCTTTGCTGCCGAACATTATCCCTTATCACCACGTGCGCCACAATTGCCTCCATTTGGACCCGCCGCACTTTCCTCTCCATTGCTCATCACGAACCAGAGCATCACGATTCAAGGCATGGCGCCATCAAGGTGTCCACGCCTCCATTGCTATCGGTACAAGCTATTGAGCTATCCTCTACACATCCTACCAAAAACCTCACATTCTTACTTGATCAGTGACCACAAACATTGAACCACTCAGAGGCTCGAGTGATCAGACAAAAATATGTTCGCATTTGCATCTATCCTCATGTCGAGATGTGCCAGCCTTCATCGCGCTTTCGCCGCCTTTCCACAGGATGTACCTGCCTTCGTGAGGCTTTCGATCTCTTTCGACCCCTTCTAACTGATCGGACCTTCCACCGCCTCTGTGAAAGCAGGCACAATCATCCAGCATGGCGTCTCGGTCTGTAGTCTCTCCAGCAGAAACCCGGGAAGCTCCTTCCCTCTCTTCAGCCGAGAAGCTCTTTCCCTCCCTCTCTAGTCAAAAAGACCGTCTTGTCGTTCGTCTTGTCGTTCGTTCTTCTTCATTCATCCATCCACCACAAACACTGGCGATTGGGTTCAGGACTAGGACTCGTCTGGGATCTCAATGGTAAGCTGATTCTGCCAACGACTATTCGCAATTGCTGACCTCCTTTCCTAAAGGAATGCCTACGAATCCATACGAGACCGATCTTGGAGAGGAGATCGAAACGCAACAGGAAAATGAGTATGAAATCATGTCAGCGCAACAATGGTATAGTTCACATTGCCATTAGCAAGTGTACTTCTCTACAGACATGCTAATGAATGACCAGGTATATGAATGGCAATAGCTGGGTTGATCCCGACTCTGGTGCCTTTTTCGAGCAAACCACTCAACCACACCCCCGTCGAGGTCCTCCCGGCCCGTTACAGCGGAATCAGCACCGGAATCGGCCGTCGAATCAGCGTTGGAACCAACGATGGCCCCGCAAACGACCATGAACGCATTCCAGAGCCAGTGGGATCGTCTAGAATTGATGAACCGGCCTCAGCATCAATGGTCATCCACCCAGCGATACCAGCCTTTTTTACTGCATCGGCCCGCCCTAGCGAGCAACCATCCATACCATTCTTTCTCCGAACCTGAGCCCGCTCAACACAATCGAGTAAAGTGAGTGATTTCTTTCGTCTTCGACGCCTCCAACATACCATGTAATAGCTAGTGCTACCTGCCTACTTCGCGATGGGTGCACGTTTCGTACATCGCTAAGCGATGAAGCTGCTCCTCATATCGCCAACGATTGCGTTTCATTCTCAAAGTCACTTCCTGATAGTTCATAACCACGCATATCACATTGTGATTGTGGAATGTAACGAAAATCAGATTGCAGCGTGTATACCAACGATTGCGTTTCATTCTCAAAATCACTTCCCGATAGTTCACAACCACGCATATCACATTGTGATTGTGGAATGTAACGAAAATCAGACTACAGCGTGTATATCGCGTAAGCTTCTTGTGCTACTTCTCAGACATCTGTGCTCTACTTCATATGTGGCTTTAAACGGTTAGTGCAGCGACTAACCCACTCACAGGCGATCAGAGAAGGGTGAGGCGAATGAGAAGGGGCATCGGGCCAGGCACAATGCAGCAGCCGCTGGCAGAAAAACAGAACAGGATGCGAAAAAGGCTATCAAGGAGGCCGAGGCTCGAGCTCTAAGAGGGAGGGCAGGAACCTGGAATCGCAGCTTCTTGAAGCCAACAATAGACTCAAAGAGATGGAAGATCGAGCTCGCAAGGAGTCCCCCGCCCACGACAGCGGTGGCCTTACGAATATCGATGCTTCCAACGCTATCCCCGTATCCGCCAATGAGACTGTGGATCCGCCACCGCCCACCGAAGCCGAACACGCCGACCCCGGTCCCCACGCTCAAGACAGCGGGGGAGGTGCGGATGTTAGTAGGCCATGTGAAATTGCGAATCTTCTTTTGCATTTTTGTTTTTTGGGGCTTGGAGATGTCTTGGTTTGCGGGTTGGGCCGTTGCGGGGTGATATCGTGGTGTGGTGCAGAAGGTGCAAGTTTGAGGCTCGCTTACAGTTTTGGTGTTGCAACCCTGCCAACTTGAGGAAGGCACGATCTTGCTCTGCGCACTGTATGTTTGGGTGTCTCACTGCGATACAACAGGAGAACAGAGGTTTTGATTAGAGGTTCTAAATCAGCGGTGCTGAGATAGAAGAGCATATCAACTTAGAGCATGGACATTCTTTAAGATTTCTTATCTTCACGGTAGCAAATGGAAGGCGAGCAGTAGTGGGGATAGGATTAGACGAAAACAGCGCTCCTCGAGGAAAAGGTATTCTTGATGCGTATGTCGCTGTGGCAAATTCTTCGTCTTTCACCCAACTTAGAGGTGACCATTATATCCGCGATTTCTTGTGCCCCGTGTGCCCCGCGAACTACTACAGCATCAAGAGTCATGCAGCTCCAAAAGCTATGTCAACGGACGTAGACAATACTTCACCTAGCACGAACCTCACTTACAGGCGCGTCAACCCAACGACATTCTTGATCGCCGAAGACGACTCTTATGGGGAATACCCCTATAGAATTATTACGAAAATTGACAAGGTACATGTGTAGTACAGTTTCTTTGAGGTTCCCAGAGTAGGAGGAATCATTACTTTAAATGGCAGTATCGTTGTATTTTCATCTAGACAGTATTTATTTCATGACGGATGCGTCACTTCTGCTTTTGTCTTCTTCTATAGTAGCTGGTTACTTTATCAGTTGACCACGTCTTCTAACCAAGGTTAGAGGAGATGTGAAGGAATGTGGTGCCGGATCCGTCATCGACCAACGGGCCAGCGGACCAGTGGAAAGGACTTGGGGTGTTTTGGACTTCTTTCGCCGGCTCCAGAGCTTGTTTGCGGGTTATATGGTATTCACCCTCGACTGGGGAGATTTCTTGGAATCGTTGCTGAGCGTTCGCCTTAATCTCCAGCGATGGTTGAAGTAAGCGTAACCCTTCATCAATGGTGGTTTGCAACAATGCTGTTGTGCGTCGACGTCGGGGTCCAGCCTCCAGCGCATTTCAATGCTGTGACTCGACCTGTCCGTGTATCGGTATACCCAGCTATAACGCCGCATATGTGTATGCGCCAGTCGAATTCGCTTTAAACACTCGAGTCACTTGCTTTCGTCGCTGAACCCATATCCTCTACAGCGCCAGGTTTATCCCAAGTTTCCTTCTCAATTGCCCTCAATTGTTTATGCAGTTCCGTCATCCTAACTTGGACATGCCCCTGCCTTGCCTGCTGGTCTTGCCAAGTCTTTTTAAATGCCTCCAACATGAAGGGTTCAATAGGAATCTTATGGCCTTGCTGGTAATCATATACAACAATGTCTTCTGTACATCGAGCCGCGATTCGTTGGCGTTTTTCAGACACGATTGCGACATCGAGGATGAAATGGGAATCTTCAGGTCGAGGCCGGGATGCAAGTTTGTGATAGACGCTGACTCGATCAGGAAAAGTCATTGGCTATCACAATGTTAGAGCTGTTCAAGCAAGAGGAAGGTGAACACTGACGAATTTGTAATCTATCTTTATGCTCCGTAGAATCATTCCAACTCCTTTTGACGTTGCGAGTTGACTCCACTCACTCTTGTGTTTTGGATCGTTGTGTGTAGCATAGCTATTCGCCCAATTGACTCTTGCACTCTCGGCATATCGTACATAGGTAACATTGTTAACATGACCCTGTTCCCATGATTAGCACGGCTGTAGAATAACGAACCTGGGAATGAAGACATACCATCACATCCATTTCGCCCCAAGCCACTTTATGCCGTAGCAGACCTACGCTCTTGGAATCCGTCGGAAACCCTTCGCTTCCCACGACGTATCTCCTCCAGTCGCGGGCTAGAGTGCGCAATACCCCACCGATTTGTCTGGTTTGTTCTTGGGTCGTTCCGAACATGATGCATTTCCCAATCCGTGCTTTCATGGTCGATAGCCATCTTTTATCAGTCGTGACCTCGACAGCGATAATGGCACTGTCTTTTATTGCCGGTTTAGTCTGTCTTAGAATTCTGGACCTTTTCGTTGGGGAATGCAATGCGCTTTGTCGTCCATTGGCAGTGACTTCTGAACCCTGCGTCGCTTCTGTGTTTCGTATGGCTTCTGTAATCTGTGTCGCTTTTGTTTCTTGTGCCGGCTCTATAGACGCAGGTATTTCAAGAGAACTGGAGCGGCACGTAGGGGAAGAGGAGAATGATCGTACGAAGTGCGAGGGCCGCAAATGGGACGTGGGCTGGCGAGAGATCACAAAAGAACGAGAGGGTAACCGGACTTTCATCGTGAAGTGAGAGATGGGTTGTAAGGTCGGAATTGGAGTGTAGAAGAAAGGAAGACGTTGAAGCTTCCAGGTTGAGCTTTCCCCACCAACTGCGGTGGCTTCGGCTCGCTTGTCGGCTCCAAGGAGCTGGGAATCCGCCTCACTCTGGAATACTGTCTCCTGGGAATTACAAGAAGTCTCGGGTATAAGAATTTTGCACAAAACTTATTGATATCCGCATCTCTCGAAAAACAAAGAAAATACTTAGTCACAGAAGAAATACTGACAGAAGTTGAAAAGACATCCATATGCTCGGCTCAACTCCTGAACCTCGGGACAAAGGCGGCCGCTTCCTCCGACGGAATTTCCCTCGATACTTGCATCATCACATCGATGAATATCAACATCTTCAGAACTCCACCATCGACGCCAATACCTCAGATCTTACGATTCAATTCCGAAACTCATCGATAACTTCAGAAGCCCTCCTACCTTGCTCGCCCTTTACCATTCGCTGCTTTACCTGGAATCCGCAAGAGATACGACTCCCGACCGCGAGCACGACATGGCAGTACCAAATTCGGCGCTTAGAGGAGAGGTGATTAACCTTTATAAACGTATGTATATGAACCTATCATTGTGCTTTTGAATTTTCGCTACATTTTCCCGCATTTTATCTCCTTGGCTATTTAAATACCCACAGTCTACTTCGACACCCCCACCCTTTACTTCAATGTATCTTCATCCTATAGAGACTATTCAACATTTCAATTCACCTCAACTTATTATTTCACTTTTACTACAGCTCTTCCTTTTCCCGTCTTCACCACCCTTCCGGAACCTCACCCCGTTCCCCTCGTCTACCTCTTACACCGGCCTCAAACCCCAACCTCGTATCGCTAACAAAGCAACGCTATAGAACTCCTACACCTAGGCAAGAACTATCCCTTGGGCTTCGACTATTTCCGTCCTCGGCTGCACAAAGCGTTTATGAGTAATGCTTCTATGACCGACGAGGAGAAGATCAAGGAGGGGATTAAGAGGGGGGAGTTTGTTGTTAAAGGTGTGTGTCCTTATATGTGCAGGTTTGAGATGATGCTAATTGCTTATTGTGTGTAGAGATAGAAGCTTTGTAAGTTTTCCTCACTTAACCGAGAGATGATAAGAGGCAATGTCAGAGGAGAGACAAAGGATAGGACGAGGGAAAGATAGGTAAATGACATTGACTGATGGGTATATCTAGGTACTATCTAAAAAAATACCGAGCGCTACGCCAACGATACGACGCGGCTCCCTAAATCACCACACAAACATACAATTCGATCCAGCAATATATGCATCAGTATAACCCAGCTATGCTCGCAATGCAGTACAAAATGTAATCGACACCAAGACCATACGCCAAGAACTCTATCCTCTTTCCCGTTCTGGCTGTCTCTCATATCAACCGCCCCCGGCCCGCATATGCCAAAGGATACACCCGCTGCACCGACACTCATCCATGCGATGCATCTCGGTCCTTGATCCGGAGGATCCCTACCGACCAACCGCCGCATCTAGATGTGATGTGCATATGCTAGAATATATTGCCCGCCTGCTCCGTGCGGGTAAATAAAGTGGCAAGTGGCGGGGATCGAGGCGCACCAACGAACGAACTCCTCCGCTTCGATGATCCCGAATATCCTGTATGACTTTGAGGCTTCACTACACTCATGACCCCGGAGGCTTCTTCTTACGCGCCCACCATGCCCCGACTTCCAGGCATTCGCCCCATGATGTGCCATTGTTCTTCAGCAAGTCGTTCATCATGTTCCCCTGCCAGCGATCCCACTCATCCTGGCCTTTACCACTTGTTTCTCGAAGGATAGGCTCCAGAGACTCAATCATCTGCACGACCGTTAACAGCGCCGTCCGCCTCAATGCTGCTTGCCCCGCAGTCAACATCTTCCTATCGGACTCTCTCGCTTTCCCCTTCGAGGACGAAATCGCATGTCCATTCGTCCCCTGTGTCACAGCTCCGCCAACACCTTCCCTCTCCCACCTCACCTCACCAAGAGGGATAGCCAACCTCCGACTGTCTATCTCAGCCAAATTTTCGTCTTCCTGTAGGAGCATAGGACGTATAGTCGTACACGGCATAGGCGTCAACTTCCTGGCCTCCAGCGCCTTAGAAATCCACCCGTTATATTCCATCAGATATTGATTTTGCGGGGTTGCCAAAGGAGTCTGAGGCGTCAACGTATATGTACCCATAGCATTCGTATGAACCTGTTCTTCATCCTCACTATCATCCTCGTCATCCTTCGTGCTGGGTGGCGCATGCGGCAACAGCATTCGTAAACTATGATCTCCATCCCAAATCTCAATCGTGCCTCCTGGTTTCAAAATCCGTAGATATTCATCCATTAAACTCTGTTGCATCCCCATTGTAGACGTAACCATGCTGAGATCTTTGACCATCACGAGATTGAACTCGTCGTCACGGAATGGAAGCGGTGTACGTCGAAGATCGTGCTGCACGAATCGCCAATTCATGTCGTCGTCTGAGTCCATTCGAGGCGCCAGCGGAGCTATATCAATGCCCGTGAAATTTATAGAAGTGAAACCTCGCTGTGAGAAATGCCGATGGCACATCACGCTCCAAAATCCTGTCCCACATCCGACTTCTAGAACGCGTTTTGGAGGCTTGACATTGAATGCTGGCGAACAGACAGGGCCGTTGAAAACTTGACATAGCAGCATTGTTCGAAGTGTTTGTCGGTGGATTTCGGTGAGGTCGCAGGGGAGCGGATAGGGAAGAGTCATGTCTCGGAGGTATCGTCGTCCATTTCGTCGCGCGAAAGGCTTGGGAAGAAGAGCGTCGGTGGGAAGAGGTTCCGACGAGGTGATTGTTGTTAGAGCACTGGACGCCGTAGTACTTGATATGCTACTTGAGCGACCTGCAGTTTCCCCCCGTGCTGCAGCCGCAGCGTGCGATTCTATCGAGTGGGCATGTTTGCTTCTGGAACCCGAGGCAGAGGAGCCGCTGCCGGTCGAGGAGGACTTGCGGTTGGCTTTCTCGAGGGCAGCGTGGTGTTGCGCCTGGGCGCGGGCTTTGGTGGTTTGGTTCGCGGCGAGTTTGTAGTCTGGTAGCGGTGTTGAGAGAAACATACGATCGTGTGCTCCCTTTTCGACGCGTGGAGAGGTTGC
Source organism: Halenospora varia (assembly GCA_020726485.1). Taxonomy (NCBI): domain Eukaryota; kingdom Fungi; phylum Ascomycota; class Leotiomycetes; order Helotiales; family Solenopeziaceae; genus Halenospora; species Halenospora varia. The sequence goes on along the minus strand of JAHEWH010000022.1, from coordinate 501,335 downwards.
TTGTGCTTGTGCTTGTGCTTGTGCCTGTGGGTCTAGACTTGTCGCCTGCCCGATGGGATTGGAGCTCTCAGAGTGCTGGTGAGACTTGGTCTTCGGCGAGCCTTTCCCTTTCTTGAAGAGGGGCTTCACGGGTTGGGCGCGTGAATGAACCGAGATGTTTGTGTGCGCAGAGGGAGGCTTGCTTTTATCGGGACGTTGGCAGGTGGTGTTGAAGTAGAATGCAGCTTCGGACATCTTTGTAGGGGTCCTCGACTCGAGTCAAGGGCCTGGCTCAGTGGGTGTTCAGGGGCGCGAGTCCGGTGGGGACGCTGACTGGCTCCGCTGCTGGAGCTTCTTCGGTAGCGGAATCCAGCCAGGACAGCCAGGACAGCCTAATCGCAGAATCTGGAGAAAGGTCCCCGTACAACATCCAACTCGTCCAGCTCTGGTGCTTGTGGCAATGCGACGCTGGAACAAGAGAGCAGATTCCTCCTTTTGGCCGTTGGGAGGCTCGCTACCAAATCACAGATGCGCCTGCGATTATGGGAACGGGACACACGAACGATGGCCAAGAGCAGACGATGAGGCAGCCGGCCTCCACATCTGGAACAGCAGCATGCGACCCTCGGATATGTTGTCGCAAAGAAAAGGGGCGTTTTCGATTGCGACCGTTCAAAATACAACCAAAAATTGAACTTCAGACGACACGCTCCACGACCATGGGAGAGCCTCAACCTTATAGCAATCCCCCTTCTCACGACTTCGGCATCCACATCGCTGGGAGGAAGGAAATGACCGCGGCTCCGCACAAATCAAGTCTCAGATACGCTGCCTGATTCATGGGATATCCCGTGCCGTGCAGACATCTCGGAACACTACGGTTTGTTGCTCCTGGCTTTCCATGCGTTCTTGCCTTTCACAAGCAAGTGGCTTAAATTAGCTTGAAGGGAACCCATTGGCGGCGCTCGCTGCTTGTTTCCCCAGAAATCCACCAACGTTTCCCCGCCTCGCAGAGATACCCCGGACAGAGTATAAGGTACAACGTCAGCAGAAGACCAAGTTTGTACTTTCCCGAATTGTCGAGCCCTGATTGGGTTACGTGAGCGATATTCGGGGTAAAGTGGATATCTTTGAGCTGCAAGGATCCATTTGTGATTTTGTGAAGCAATAGCAAGATGTAGTAAGTCCGTGACGAAGCCTTCATCCAAGTTGCAACCTTCGCCAATTATTCGAGCGAGACAGCACATCTCGCCCTCGGAGGTCTCACCTCCTGTCCATTGATGTGAGCTCCCCGGAATCGTTTTGCTTTTACCTGTAGCCACGGCACGAAGCCGAGACAACCATGAAAGAGTTTCGAATTCCCGGTATCACGGAGGAAGGTTCGGTCGTTCTAGATGTTGAAAGAAGTATGGCCGAGTATCAAACATGCAGGTTGGTAGGCCGGCTGCAGCTCGACCTCGACCGAGGCGATGGGTACCTACATATTCCTAATCGAGGTGTCTGCCATAGATGAAGAGAGCTTCTTTGAGCCACCTTAGTGCCGCTGCATGTGTCACGGCTTGGGGGTCGGCAACCAGCTCGACGGGTCAGGACTCCTGCCTTGAGGATCCGACATCTTGGTCAGTATCTTGGTTGGGTCTGGAGTATATTGTAGACGGTGAAACAACATTTTCATTTTTAGCAAAAACGCCCTTCGGAAATTCCTCCCTTTGAGTCCTAACGGGTGTGCACTTTGGTGTGAATGAAGGGAGAGCGATGACTCAAACCCGGACTAAGGTGGCGAGTAACTCTTTGTGACAAACTGCGCCTCATTTAAGAGAACTGTAAGAGAAATTCGAGACACTCGTCATATTGTTGACGTTACGGGCAGTTGTGATGTCAAAAAGTAAAGAGGGCGTTATAAGGTTCACATGCTTGTGCAACATCATGAAGTTTTGAAAGGAAGGTCGGGTCGCAACGCCAGGGGCTGAGAGTCCGATCTCGCTTAAGCGATCTCCAGCTTACATAATCAGTCGCGCTAACGCCCTGCTATCCAGATGCTCTGTTGAAGGCGCTGGGAAGAACCAAACAGAAAGCAGCATAACGACAAGCAATCTGCTCCCCGAGAGATCTACCCCACATTGAAGCTCTCAGACTTGCACTCCTTTAGCATCAGGTACGTTCGTTGACCTTGTTCCTTGTGAGAATTCGTCCCCGTACTCCAACGTCACTCCGCTCGTCTTGCGCTCGAGCTTAACAGTCAAGCCAGCCAGCAAACTCTCCTATCAAGATTGAGATTCACTGACGCCGGTTTCAGGATTCAGAAGGCTCGTCCTCTCTGGAGCGCGTCTGCCAAACAGTATCGGTCAATTACCACCCAGCCCAAGACGGCCAGTATTTACAACGCCCCCGATAACCTCCCGAACGCGCCTGAACAGCTGGCATCCTGGTGAAGCAAACACTCCTTTGAAGTAGATGCACAAAAGACACATACGGCAGACCTATGTGCCAACGAAGAAGGCTCCGATCCCCGCTCTCCAGTTCACCTACCTAGACCTCCAGCAACCCCTTCGACTCCCATCCTGCACGGCTTGCGAAGGTTGCTCCGAGCCGCCACCTCTATACAACCTGTCTGCGGCGGACTTAGATGGCAGATGGGTACAGATACCCGCAGCAGAGCGCTGGGAATTACTATTATCAACAACACACTCAAAGCCACCACACGCGACACCAGATAATTCGGAACACCACACCTCCCAATAACCTCCTCTCCGCCTTTACCACCGAGACTCCTTCTCCTTCCAGATCTCCCGATTCACACTCTCCTGCCCCGAATTTATACGGTATGTATAATCAAAGCCAGCAACAAGGGCATCATGGCCGCGTCAATGGAGCTCCCAGTGGACGAGGGATGCCATTGATGTACAACTTTCAGCAGCATCAGAGCAGTCATCAACAGCATGCCCAGCATCATACAAATATACAGCAAGATCATGCGGCACATGCGGCAAATGGGACAGCTCTGGGCCACCATACCAATTACTCCTCCGGCATATTATCGAACTCGACACCAAGCTTTACTCCAAACAGCCTCCAGAATGGCCACAACGGAACAACGCGTGGAAGCCAGGCACAGCAGATCACTGAGCACTGGGCAGAGCAATTAAAGTTACACAAGCAGTCCGAAGACGCGAATTTGGCAATGGTCGATCACAATGCGCCAAATCATTTTGCGAGGACGAGGGCTGGCGAGAATCGAGGACTGGCTACTGCCAACTCGAACGCTGATGCCGCTAGTCAACAAGAAGAAAATGACGAGGACCGAGGTCGACCGTACCGCCAGGAATCCGTGGTAAAGCGACAAGATTGGCACAATATAGACCTGAGCGGACAAGGTCTGAAGGTTTTAGCTCCTCCACTTTTCAAATACACGTTTTTGAACGTCCTCTACATTGCGTCGAACAAGATCACACAGCTGCCATCTGCGATTGGTGCCTTACGGCACTTGAAGCATCTTGACGCCTCTTTCAACCAATTGAAGGAACTGCCACGGGAATTAGGAATGTGCGTGTATCTGCGAGACCTTCTTGTCTTCAACAACCAGATCCATACTCTACCCAATGAGCTCGGATCACTTCACCAACTCAGGATGCTCGGAATTGAAGGAAATCCTCTCGATGCTAACCTCAAATTGGCGATAATGGAACACGGCACAGAATCCGTTATCTCGCAGCTTAGAGAGGAAGCACCAAGTAAGTAATTACCATGCAGACAACCTTGCAATTTACTGATATTGAGCAGCTCCAATGCCGCCACCGCCTCGAAAGATTGTGCCCCTCCAAGATGGCTTACCTCCAAGCAACCAGGAGAGCTTCAAGATCTTCACCTACAATATCCTCTGCGATAAAGCCTGCACACAACAGCTATATGGATACACTCCGTCGGATGCACTTGCATGGGAATGGAGAAGAGAACAGGTCCTCAAAGAGATTGATGAACAAGATGCCGATATTGTGTGTTTACAAGAGGTGGACTCCGATACCCACTACGAATTCCTCAGTCCAAAGCTTTCAGTCCGGGGATACAAAGGTGTTTTCTGGCCTAGACCCAAGGCGAAAACCATGCCGGAAAAGGATGCGAAATTCGTGGACGGCTGTGCAACCTTTTACAAAGGCAGCAAATTCATCCTGCTTGAGAAATCACTCATCGACATTGCGAACCTTGCCATCAATCGACCTGACATGAAGAACCAACATGACATATTCAATCGTGTGATGCCGAGGGACAATATTGCAATTGTGACTTTCCTGGAAAACAGAGTGACCGGATCGAGAGTGATCATCGGAAACGCTCATCTTCATTGGGATCCTCAATACTCGGACGTCAAATTGATCCAAATGGCTATTCTGATGGATAATATCAACAGCCTGGCAACGAAGTACGCAACAAGACCAGCAAGCACTGAGAAGGAAAAGAAAGCGGGCCTTGTTGATGAGAACGGAAGCCCAGAAACCAAGTTTGAGTCGGACTTCGCACCATCCATAAAGTATTCAAGCAACACTCAAATCCCTCTAATCGTCTGTGGCGATCTCAATTCTACCTCAGACTCCAGCGTATACGAATTGCTTGCAAAGGGAAATATAAAGCCTTCGCACAAGGAACTCGCTAATCACCAATATGGAAATTTCACCAAGAACGGCATCGAGCATCCTTTCGCGTTGCGATCAGCTTACAGTGCCCTTGACAAGGGACCAGACCGGGTGACATTCACGAATTACGTCCCTGGTTTCCAAGATGTCATCGATCATATCTGGTACTCCACCAATACCTTGGAGCTGACAGCTCTCCTAGGAGGCGTGGATGCAGAGTATATGAAGACAGTTCCGGGATTTCCGAACCACCACTTCCCCAGCGATCACTTATCCATCATGGGCGAATTCGTTGTCAAAGGTAGAAAGGAAAAGAAGACACATCCTGAGCCTGATTTCGGCTCGTCTTCGTCAAACCGGCGGAGGGATTAGTTGGGCTCGTCATATACGGCTTGGCTTTTTGATCTGAAAGACGGTGGTGCATTGTGGAACTTTTTCCTTCTCTTTCTGCTCATGTATCAAGGCGAAGGGAATGGTGTTTGGTTTGTCTTTCTCTTGGGCCAGGGCAGGGCGAGAATACGGGACGAGCGAGATGCATGCGCACAGCGGGAGTGGATGGTACTGAAATGCATTGCATTGAATGGAAGGGAATGAATGACTGGATGGATGGATGGACGGGATGGTCTAATAGGGACAACGCAAACAAGAAAGCCAGAAAACAAACAAACTCAGTGTGAATCAGAGCAAGAATTCTTGCCTGCCTGCCTGTCCTGTCCTGTCCTGTCTGTCTATTGAGCGGTGTTTTGATAGGCGTATTTTTCTTTTTGCGCTTGGTTGGCTGGCTGGCGGTGTGGTTTTGTCTGGTCTGGTTTTGCGAGCATGGAACGAACTGGTTTGTATGGAGTGGATGATAGTATAGCAGTTCGTTGAGCGTGAGAAAGAAAGAATAGAGATGATTTTCCCATCATATCATATGCTCCTTTCATGTGTACCCTGGTGAGAGAATGCTCAGTCCCATTTTGATCACCCCCAAATCTATGGTACCTTCACTCCTCTCAACACTACCCACAATGCCTCAACTAAAGTCAGCTTCTTATCCCACCTCACTCTGCGCTTTTGTTTTACCCTTTTGCAAGTCACGTCAACCTTTCCACTTCCTGATCCTTTTCTTCGTCTCATTTCTAACACGACAGAGTCATGTGTAAGCCGAGGCTGCTTGTGTGTTCAATCCACTAGGGAGAGGATTATGATTTCCAAGTTTACTACATCCCTTCCATAAACCAAAAGAAACTTACCTCATATCGTCCAAGCTAGCAACGACATTTTCCCTTCCCTTCCCTTCCCTTCCCTTCCCTCCTCTTTACATCCATCCAACCTCACAACGACATCCCTCTTCTTCCGCCCTCCCCTTCCCCGCTCACCCCTTTCCTACAAGCTCGGAAAGGAAATTACATGCCGCCCGCCTCCAAAGCCCCAGCAATACCCTTGCACATCTGTCCCGCCATACTCTCCGCCCCCAATTCAATAGCTGCGAAAGCGACGACGCTGGAGGCGGTGCTGTTGATGCTTTGCACGATTGCTGCTTGTCCCGCCCTACCCATCCCTCTGTCATCAGTAGACTGCAATCTCAATATGGCAAGGAAATGAAAGAGATTGTATAGGCTAAGGGGTTAGGAAGGAGGTTATGGAGGGAGAGGGGACAGTGACGAACACGGCGATAGTAACCTCCACAGCCTGCATATCAACAACAGGATAGACGACATACGGGCAGACGGCTGCTTCTAGGGGAGGCATTGCCACGCCTTGAGCAATGGCGAAGAAGCCGACAAGTGCGGCGAGTGTAGTGGCTAAGAACTGCATTTTGATGTTCGGTGGTGGTAACAAATGTTTGAAGTAGAAGGTAGCGAGTGTGGTGATGTTGGTTAGAACGAGAGTGGTTGGATTAGAATGATGAATGATGGAGAAGGGGTTTGAGGTGGAAGCTGGTGGATTTATATATGAGATCGAGAAATTCATGAGGGCCGCCGAAATGATAGTATTGGACAATTCACGCAAAGTAATCTTGACTTCCTTCCCGATATCCGAAGGGAGACTTGCATTCCTAATCTGAGAACGGAAATAAACCGAAAGTGGCCCTGGTATTCTATGAGCTATTTGTTGTGCCAATTTGAAAAACGGCAGGTGATGATGGATGGCATCGAGCCGAAGCTAAAAGTGGGTTGTTGAAGCTGCTGCTAACGTCCAGGGCAGCGAAGAAATCTTGGTTAGTACAAGCATCAGAACTCCCTGTAGAAGGAAATCAACATTATCATCCTTATTCCACTGATTTCTTGGTCCGGAAAGTAATTGGTGTTACCGACACTTGTTCGGTTTTACCAAGTGCCCGAAACCAAGACCTTAGGAACGGAACTTCAACACATGATTTCATCCGAAATCAAGATTAGAGAGGGTATGTTTGTCTGTGTAATTTTATGTAATGATTTGTGATGGTCAACGTGCTCAAAACGGACAGCTTTGAGGTGTTTTCAATAAAGAATATTCACAAAATGGCCCCTTTCTTAAGCGAGACAGTCAGCACATCTGGATTCCGAGTTGACAACGGTACCTAGGGACGTTTACCTTGAGACCTCGTAATCAACACTATAAGCGGTCTATTTATAATAAGACAAATGATAAAGTGTTTAACTAAAGCAATTAGGCGTTTGTTAGGAAGAAGTATTTTTGTGGTCTTTCTTGCACGTGACATCCGAGGAGGTGATATTAGTTCCATGATCAAGTCTCAGGTTGTTTCATGAATACTTGGGAATGTAATTTTCCCACTCAAAATACCGAGCGATTTGTTTTGAACTCAGTTGAGTATCGACCCTCTCAGATTGTTGCCTGAGAAATCATGATTATTGCTGCAGCTCACTTCGGGAGAATTTGTCCAGACAGAATAGCTCAGAATAAGCCGATAACCTTCTACTAAAGCCTCGCAGTGGCTCATTGTATTTCGGAATGAAACTTGCGCAGATTTAGACAAAGAAGAAAGACTTACAGGGAGAAGAACCACCTACGAAAAGTATCGCATCAATCCAAGTTTGATGCTCGCAGGGTTAATAGTAGTTAAAACCGTTTAATTTTCCCCATTTAAAATTAGCTAGTCCGTTTGACGGACTTTGAGATCTCCAACTTCCGTTTAAAAAAATTAACATGAAGGGACTAGCTACTTATCCTATTCAACTGGTTAAACTATAGTCTAAGGACACGTAATATGTATCTTTCTAAATAACTTAAAAATACACTCTATAAGTAATCGCTATAGGAAGGAGACTATATATATACTAACCGTGCAAGTAGGGGAAGTATTTATGGTCGAATAGGAAGTAAATATCTACGTCATAAGAACCCCAGGTGTGAAATCTAGGAATCGGGTTGAAAGCGCCATGCACGTTCCACACCGGACGCCATGAACACTTGAAAGCAAGTGTAATTCGGGATAAGAGGGTCATGATGGAAGTTCACTCGGTGTTTCGAATAGAAAGAAATCTCCATGTTCAGGCCCAAAGAATGTAAGCAAGAATGAGATTCAAACACGCTCAGGAGGATCCGGGTTCTAGAGAAATGCTTATCATCGCGACAGAAGTATTTGAAGCCAGGTTCTGGTATACCGTTTATACTAAGCAACAAAGCAAGAGGGAATATACCCCACAGATCCTGATCAACCCTCAGATGCAGCAATCGTTGAGATTTTCAACCTCTTCAGATACAAGTCCATTTTATGACACTTCGGATTGCCCATAACAACCTCACCTAGACTCCCGTCTCCGGTCTCATTCGGTTTCACAAAGAGTGTTGAACCATCGGTCTCGACGTCCTTCGGAATCAGAACAATCTCACCAGCGTTATATATCAGTGGCTTGGGAAGTGACCATTTGGCCTTAACTTTCGGCATGGGCGAAACAAAGAGTCTCAAAAGGGAGTTGACGTAATCCTTGTCGCAACGTGGAATCGGATCTCCTTCATTGATCAAGGCAAGAAAGATGGAACCTTCGTTGGCGGTACTTATTGCGGGTGCGGTGACAGGTGGTGCGCCGAATGTGATGCAGTGGACTGTTGAAAAGCGATTACGGAGGCTGGTGAGTTGGTCCTTTGCTTGCGATTTCAAAAGATGAATGTAGAGCAATGCAGCAACAGCACCTCCTGCGGAGTGGCCAGCGAAGACAAGGATTGGTCGGGTTGTGGTAGGAGCATCTTTTAGAGTGTCATCTATCATTGTTGAAATCTGAGAGACCATTGATTTTGCGCATTGGAGGAAACCTTCGTGGGTTGTGTATGGAATGTCATCTTCGGCTTTACCCTTTCCTCGGAAGTTAGTTAGTGTTCTTAGAGAAAAACTTCCAAATACACACCAGGAACTCAGGCTCCACAGTGGTATCTGAATCCGCAATCTTCAGACCTGCCATTACACTCTCAAATCCACTCTTTGCCGGTTTTGGCAGTGCAATATCATTGAAGTTCACCATCCAATCATGAATCGATGCTGTACCACGAATCGCAACTACAATAACCCTGATATCGTCACCATCAGGTCCTGTGAGACCAACCTTGCCTTTGAAAAGACCCACAGTGGTCGCCTTCACAGAGCCTCCGAGCTCATCCCCGGAAATCTTTCTCGACGGTCCTTCTTCCTCGAAAGCAAAGGAGTTTAAGTCGGCTGATGCTGGCTTCCTGTATACCTTTTTCGCGCAAGTAGCAGCAAGGTCAACTAAGAGAAGCGTTGGTGCATCGCTGATATTGGTGTTAGTAGTACGCTTCCGAAGTGATGACTGCCTGCTCACAAATTCATCTCTCGGACCGCACATCCAGCGAACGAAGAATTCGAATACGCATCCAGCTTCTCCAGATATCGACTCATAGAAATGACATCAGCGATGTGGTCGTCATTATCATCCATTTCCCTGAGATAGTCCTCTAGTTGTTTTGAGGCATTTTGGAGGTTCCTTGAAGTTGCGGCGGAGTTGTCGCTACCTGAGAATGCTCCCGAAGCTGCTGAAGTTCCCGCAAAGGCGCCCACTGCCGACAAAGTCGTCGCGTGAACTTCCTTGCTCTTCTTGAAGCGACTGAATAACCCGGACTTGAGCCTTTTCTCTCCACCCATCTTGATAGCTCTATGAACCAAGTTCGATGTTATGCACGTGATTTTAGGCACTTGTCTCCTCCACAGATCAACATAACATATGGATCATTGTGACGACGGATGACAGAAGTTAAGTCTCCTGGCCCGAAATCTGGATTTGAAATAGGAAGAAGTGACAAAATTGGGTATTGTGGAGAGGTTGCGTTTGTGATGGTTGGAAAATGCTGAGCATATGGAGCTAGTCCACATTGGTTTGCGCTAGCTACCCGAAGTGAGGCTTAGCAGCTTCCGCCGTAGCTGTCTTCAACCATACAGAACATGCTGTTGCACCACACATGCTTCCTGGAAATATGGAATCGACAAATGTGCGGAGGGTCATGTCCGAGAACCCATCTGTCTGTTTAGAGTTGTGGAGAAGAGACAATCTCGTGGTACTTCATCCCGGGCATCTCCGGTGTCCTTGATCGTCCCATCTTACCAAGGTTCCTTCGCCTTACACCAAAGATACATCGCATCCACAACGATCACTAGTTGCCTTTATACCAAGACCATGAGCTCAGATGCTTTCGATGACGTTCTTTGTGCGATATCTCGCGATGCCAGCCTCGACAATGGTTGGGCTGAAATCAAAACAACATCTGGCTCAAAAGCCGATATGGAAACGATTTTCGATGCCATATGTTCTCAGTATTGGCAAGCTGTGGAGCGCGAGATTGCAGGTGCCATTGTCGCTCTCGCGGATTTCGAGGAGCATCAACCCGATGCTCTGCCAGGAGAATCGGTCAAAAGAGATGACCTATCTAGCGCGAAATTGATGGGCCTTCTCGATTTGTGGAATCCTTTCGACGTCGGAGATTGGCCTAAGGACATCAACAGGCCAAAACCAGACCTAAACACGATTGCAGCTGCGGTTGAGCAGAGTGTCGGAGAATACTTTGAGCATGAATTGATTTCCAAAAGACGCGCTCGCAGTATCCTCCAGGCTCTCGGCATCATGGACATCGATTTTGTCTATGAACATCGGCAACCAACGTTTCGGTCTTGGGGACAGCGGCCTCAAGTTTTTGAGGAGAAGCCTCTGCTGATGGCGCGTCAATGCTCCGAATGCAGACGCTGCATTCGTTCTTTCCACTACTACGAGTGCATCAAAGGGTGTAAGGACAGCGAGTTCCAACGGAATATGACCAACATTCAGCCCAAGGTGGACTCAGATCCGATGAATGAACTTATGCATTCACTGGCTCTCAACAAGCTCATGGAAGGGAAGTCTCCATACAGGTTATGCCCACCTTGTCTGTTGTCCTCTACCCATCCACGTGACCACCTCCGTGCTGTCAGAGGGTTCACGAAAGCTGGGGATAGACCAGTGATGGAATTTGCTCGTCAATTGGATATCTGGGAGGATCATCTCGATGGGCGATCTCTCCTATCTATTGGCACAATTGCACTTGATCGACTTTCAATGGGACGCCCCTTGTTCAAGAAGACTTCGAGTAGGCATTTCTTCCCTGGAGGAAATTCTCACTGCGCTGTCATGTTTGGCCCTCTTCTCATCGAGAACGGAATGACTAAACACCCCGGAGGAGCATTGATCTCCACGCGGAACCCACCGAACCTCTCTGCGTCGTCATCCAAAGATCTCATGGAGTTTCTGGCGGAACCATCTGAGTGGAGTCTTGATGATGAGGATGAGGTTGTCCACAAGATCCTACTCTCAGTTTCAGGTGACAGACGACTTTACAAGATAGAGAAGCCGGTTCGAGAAAGGAGATTCATGAGTACGCGAAAACAGATGTCAGGGGGCCTGTTCACAGGTCATTGTGATCGATTTCTTGAAGGCGAAGAGACTATATTAAAAGTGTTCATGGCAAGCGCCATGGTATGGACCTTGATGAAATCTCAGGACAAAACTCAAGCACAACACCGAGCTGCGCTGAAGGCAGTCGCAGAACGCGTAACAGCCACGATCAGGCAGGTATACGGGTTTGAAATCCAAAAAGTCCTCGTTGGTTTTGCAGATCGGTTGCACAAGCGATCAAAGCTTCAGTATAATCGATTATCAAACAATTGCCAGGATTTCTGCAGTGGAATGCTCCTAAACGATGACAAATGGGACACAATTTTCAATTTCACCTACCCAACAGTTCCGGCAGACCGCGAGCACACAGCCGATAATGTATGCTTGCGATACATGATGAGTTTCTCTGAGAAAATGCTAGATCCCATGAACGAAATGCCTTTCGTCAATCCTCTAGTTTGTTCTGTCCCCCTGTACAACTCTTTCGGACATAATGACGCTGATCTCATTGATCACGTCACAAGTATTCGCCTCAGAGAAAGTCCAAATTTTTCGGATGGAGTCACAGCATTCGGAGAGTGCCATGATGAGTTGCTTATGAAAGATACAGAATTCACTTGTCCAAAGGAGGATGATATTCCCAGGTATGTGCAAAACCTCTCCTCCTATCTGCGTGCGATTTCCATTCTCCAGAAGAATGAATAGCCCTATCCATATATCTCCTCTCAATGTTCCAATTTCTGTCAACTGACCCAAAAGCACAGGGTACCTTGTACGATAGCAGATCATTTGCTTGACTGTCCTCACGATAATCTCTCTGTTTTGGCAATGCACGTCCATCGTCGCAGGGGCCTTTATACTATCCCGTCAAGTGAGCCATGCTTTGATGAGTTCCTATCAAGTAAAGGACCCTCGGCATGGATTGAAAATAGGCTCGAGGTCCTTCATCGCTTGCTCATACTAAACACGTATTTAGCCATGATTTCCCGTCATTTCCAAGAAGTCAGCAAACCTTTGACTACCAAAGAACTAGTCAAGGCTTGGGAACCTCCATCTAGTTATTTCGCAAGGGCATGGTACAATAACAAAAGAGATGGTCGGAGTTTACGAAGGCCGGATTGGTCTGATAGTTGGGACTCACAAGCTGGGTCTAGCATGATGACTGCGATGGTTATGATTCATACCCATCCATACATGCAAGCGCCCGATGTGTGGAACTCGCGGCTAACTGCAATAAAAAAGCGTCTCTTTGATGAGTCGAAAGATAAAACCAGAATATTCGATTCTCCATGGACGAATTGCGGATGCAATGATTGCTTGTACGCTTTTGCGAAGCAGAACTGTACGCGAGCGTACTCATATGCCGCTACACAGGCTGATATCCCTTCACATGAGAGAAGATACTTCAAACGACATCCAGATTATGTGTCTTTTGCTCAGTTGCAGTCTTCAATTAGTGCTCTCGGTCAAGCTCATCCCGCCGTGGTCATACTGCTTGATCAACTCGAAAAGACCCCGGAGTACTTAGAAGCACAGTAGGGAGGGATTCGGTAGGACGCGTGTTTGAAATGACCCGGGTCAATTTCAATGAAACCGGATATTTCAAGAACAGGTTTTGTATCTACAGAAAGAGACGGACAGTAGGTAGCGGCAGGTAATCATCGATACATACTTCTAACTCGAGAAATTACGATAGCAGTGTCAATGGCTCTTCATCTCAGAATCTTCTCTCCTTGCCTTCTCCATATCCATATTTCTAACCCATTCCGCCTCTTCATGCCTGACACTCTCGGCCCATCTTATCAAGTGCAAACCATTCCGCCACCGAATCGCCACGAAGATGAAGTAACATATCTGCGCCAGGAGGCATACGCTAACTACACCGGGATACAATGTTCGATCATTGAAATCATAAAATGGCGCCGAATTTAACAAGATCCTGGCCCCAGCGGCGCCATATTGGAAATACCCGCTCCAACAGAAACATGAATTGAACAGGCCAGCACTAGACAGGAAAATTACGATAACGCTCGGGATGGCAATCAAAGCATCCTTGACAAGGACGAAACGCCAATGGTATTTTCCTGTCACGAATCTCGATGCATTTGAATACCAGGTGATGAATGCACTGAAATACCAAGCGGTGAATATGGCTATCAACCAAAAGTGTCGACAATTAAATCCGTTCGGCAGAGTATACCAAATGATGACGAAGCCGCCGATCATTGCAATACAAACTGGCACAGTTGCGAGGATTCCTATACAGAGCGTCTTTTTCACATTCCTTTCGCAGGTTATATATTGGAATTTCCATGGTCGAAATGTGTAGATACCGCCAGTCCAGGCAAGTGCTTCGAACATATCAGTGGCCGAGCCTGGAATGACTTTGCCTCGAAATTGACTAGATCGTCTGCGCAAAGGTGGACCGACGTTTTTCGTGCGCTCAGCAAACCGATGGATGATGTTGTAGCATGAGCGCCTTGACGTGAAGCTTCCTAGGGCATTACTCAACAGCACTGCTGGTACAAGCCAAGATATGAACATCGCGGTACCGATTCTCCCTCCTGGTGGACTTGTATTTCCCCCTCCAATCTCAGGCACGAAGCTAGCTACGACTTGCCAGATGTATAAGATAATAGCCAACCAAGTCCGCAGAAACTCATCACTTCTGCTGTCGGCCAACTCGATGGCCGTCCGTGTCCATTCCACAAATGTATCATCATGCGTCAATCCAGATCTTTCAGCAAGCGTATTCCAGTAATCTTCAGAGAAAATCTCAGGGCCCTCGATCTCCTCGAAGGCAGCAAATACATTTGCAATTATCCTTCTCCTTCTCTCAGACTCATTTTCCCACCTTCCCGCCAGTTTGTAACACTGCTCCCATGCATCAAGCTTATGGATCAAGCTCCAGAAGGAATCAATTGGATCTCCCACTAGGTGAATAATCGCCATGAATCTTCGTTTATCAAGTGGCGACAAATCTACGTTGCTGACAAGTAACAGGATCGGGACCAGCCAAGTCGATATTCGTGGTCCGAGATCCCAGTACCATGTTTGATGGCCACACATTTGCTCGCATCCTGGAAGGGTCAAGGTGAGATTCTCGCGATTCATAGCATTGCCGTCATTGAAGAAGATAGAGTCATTCAGGAAAAGTGTTTCGTTGGTGAGCATATCGAGGGTGCGTTTGTAGCAATACTCTCTAATGAAGCCGCCATGGTAGGTGAAATCTGTTGCCGCAGCAAAGGACAGCAAAGCTGCGAAAACCAGAGATATCGCCATATTTGCCGTACAAAAGTGGTTCGTTAATTGAAGTGCAGTGGGGTCACTAAGTGAGCCGTCAACATGGCGATACCCATCGACGATCTGAAGTGTTGTGATGGATTTACATCTTGACCGACGGAGAAATCATGGTTATTTATCAATAGTTTCCAAGGCGACACTGATTCAGAATATTGATAATATATCGTTTTAGGTCGATGTCTTGCATCCATTATTGACAGGAGGCTTTCAGAATGTGGAGGTGTGGAGTGGTCAATCCCGACACGTGGTGGCGAAGTAACCTGCATGGCTACACAACACCAATCATATATCCGCAGCATGGCATTTAAGATCTCATGGCCACCAAATTATCTGTGTATCCCGCAAAGCTGAAGAGTGCCTTGAAGATGGTGATGTGGGTTTGGCAGATTTGCATCGTGGTTGAATGCAGTTGTCTTCTCCCATGTGGTTTGGGTGGGTGGTCATGCACGAAATCGGACACAGTTTTCTGAGTGGTCTTCCAGTAAGAAGTGGCCACTTAGGAACGTGTTTTTGGATGGATAGTATGTGGTACGGGATCATGAGTCGTCTCTTAACTTCAACACCTGCGTGTTGGCAACTTGCCTCCCTAAAATCTTTCTTCACTTTTCTCAATCGGAAGTCTTCTTAGTACATATCTAACAATGGCATAGTTTCGTTCATCTCTAGAAGGAAAAATATCACTTTGTTGAATATATTATTCGTGATAAAATCAACCCATTGCCATTTGACAACACTGAGGCCATACGACGAACAACGCTACCGAGAATAGCGGAATCAAGTATCTCGAGGTTTCTCAATTCATGATGTTTCTTGCTGGCGTCATCGCATGTTCACAAATAAGCTGTGCTTACTGCTGAAGTTTGTTAACGTTCTTTTCTTTTTAACAATCCACTCTCATTTACTTCACTGAAATTGTTCCGAGTATTCTTCTCGTTTTCACTCATCCTAAAATTGATCACGCGCCAAGCAAGCAACACATCATACAAATCCTCCACGGCCGATGTGTGTCAATCAGCTCCAGGAGAAATCGCAATATCCAAGCCATATGGGCAAAGTTTTCTCTAATGATGCATCAATACTGTGTGAAGAGGAGGTTGAGGAATACAAGCAGTCGTATGGATGAATATCATGTCCTGGAAGCTCTTCAGTGTAAGGTATGCCACAAGCTGAGAGATGTTTTGCAGCTGAATAGTGCGATTGCATATTAAGGCTAGCTAGCTTGGGTGCCGAATCGACGGGTTGCCTATTGTTTTTGTCTTTTTAAAAACTGATAGTTGCGTGTGATGTTCCTCCTATTCGGAGTAAATGTTCCAGAGATATTCCGCTGAACTTGTTACTCCCATTGATTCCCAAGACTCTCGATTAACCGCCTTCTTAGCAGCAGCAATATCTTCAGCGCGTGAGCCATATGCTTCAGCAAGCGCCACGCTCCCCGTTAGAGGATCGTACGTACTGGAGGACGCAATAAAAAGCCGAACCGCTAACAGAAGATATTGCCATGCAGGGTGGACCAGAAAACTAGGATTTTCAATATTCTCAGGCTTGACTAGCTCAACTATGCCGCGTCTGACGTAAGATTGGATGCAGAGGCTATAAAAGACCGAGAGCCACCATCTCTTGTTGTGCTTGTTGTCCTTCCTGAATAGAACTCGTGAGAGCTCGTCGACATAGAGGTTTACGTGCATTTCTAAGTTTGAAATGCACTCGATTTTACATGAAGATATTGTACAAACCTGATGGGAGGACGCATGAAGCTGCCCAAGGTTCTTTGCACGTAGCGCCTCGAGGCTGCTGCGTAGACATACAAGCGATTGAGGTATTAGTTGATCCTATTTAACAAGGGGTCAACATTAGCTCGGAGAATGAAAACCATAGGTTACTTACAGTCTCCAACTTCGCCTGATAGAGTGCGGCTGATTGAAGCAATACTAGGAGAGTTCCAGGTGTCTCCACATCAAGGAACTCGTCTGATGAAATGCTCCCAGAAATCTCCCATGCTATATCCAAAATGCAATCATTTAATGGGGCGAGTATATGTGGTGAAAGATGATCAATCGATGCTGATGTAGTATTTCGAACAACTCCTAGAATACTCTGACAAACGTCGGACAGGCCAATTCCTTCGGAAGTTGAAGTTTTGTCCGAACCTTGACATTCTCTCGCAGTCTTAATATCCGTCACTCGGCTCTGAACTGATTCGCGAGAGTATTTGTTGACCTTGATGGAAGGATAGTTGAGAGGAGATCTATCAAACGGGCTAATAACCAGGCTTAGGTCATGAGGCACGGGATTGGGACAAAGTGACAGTTGAGGCATCTCGGCTCTCAAATCCCCCCGCCTACATCCGATGGAATGCCACTCCGACCGGCAAACTTTCGGACACGAGCTACAAGGCAAGTCTACGTCGCACTGTTTGTGTTAGTATTCGATCAACTACCTAGACTTACATGGCGCTCAACTTACTTGCTTCCTCATAATTTTGCATCTCCAGCACGCTTTAACCGCCTTGACAGCATTTGCAGCCGCCCGGGCGACAGTGTCTAATGGCCCTTTTCGTCCCGAAGCACATGATGTCCTGCTTGAATTGCGACGTGGTTTAGAATCAAAGACAATCTCGTGGAATTTTGTACTGGCTGTACTGTTCGTACTTGATCTTCGACTAAATGCTTTCGATATTCGGTTTCGCCCCCGATCGCTTTGGTTGCTGTTAATGGATACTGCTCTGCTGCTAGCTTGACTGCGAGATGCCGTTGGCGGGCGTGAAGCTGCACCGTAGTATTCTTGATGATCTGCGGCGAGCGGGGAGGTCGGACTCATCAACGAGCAACTACTAACCTCAGAAGCCTCCAAAGTAAATGGTTCAGTACTCTGTTTCCTCGACTGCTCTCGAAGAATAGCGAGTTCTCGGTGTAATCTATTAACCTATTTAGGTATCTTAGCGCGGAATCCCCACTGATGTTCTTGCAAACTTGGTGCTTACCACAGCTTCCTGTTCTTTCTCTAATTGCAATTGCAACTCGGCAGTAGTCAGAGGTTGCCGGTGCTTCAGAGGTCCTGGGCTAATAGCGTTTATTTCTGAAGTCACAGGAGTTCTCACTTGCTGCCCGCATGATTGTGCACGGGTACTTAGTGCATGAGATGAATATTCCTGGTTTGGTAGGAGAGTCTGAGCGCTTGTCTCTATGTTGTGATCAGCGAAAGGGTCTTGATCTTGTTGGTTCTGGTATCCTTGTGTTTGCGAAAGGTGGCTTAGAGAATTAAGGCCAAGAAAGCTCTCGCCCAAAAGGTTGGTAGGGTCATTTTCAAATTCCAGGTGTGGATAAATCGTTTCCATGACGGTGGGGCTGTTAACAATTTCCTCTGGTGGTGACGTGAAGTCGAGTTGACCATCAATTTGTGCATTAGGGAGAACCGCCTCTTCAAAGTGGAGAAGACCAGAAAAATCGAACTCAGATTCTAAAGCTTCAGGTTGCATTGCCAGCTCCTGAAGGGGTGAGGGACATGGTCTCGTAATTGTCACGTATCGAGTCTTTCGGGAATATTCATACTCAAGGTCTAGGGAGTGAGCTATGGCTTGAAGGTTTCTCTGCTCGGAGGGATCCCGGCGATAGAAACAAATATTTTCCCTAGACCAATCATCTTTGAATCTGACCAGAAGAGTATGCCATGCTAGATTGAGGGGGTCGTTCATATCTGTTGGATTTGGGTTAGCGATCCGTCGTTAAGAGGACGTGGAAAATAGGCTCAAAACTCACCAACCCCAGCAATGCTCGTCGACGAAGCCATGCTTGGAGAATCAGAAATTAGTGACTAAATATCCACCACAATTGCATTCCTATGCAGCGATACAACCCTCAGACTTCACTCTGGAGTTTACTGCTTCAGTCTGCTCAAT
The DNA here is from genome assembly GCA_020726485.1 of Halenospora varia. Classification (NCBI taxonomy): domain Eukaryota; kingdom Fungi; phylum Ascomycota; class Leotiomycetes; order Helotiales; family Solenopeziaceae; genus Halenospora; species Halenospora varia. The sequence continues at coordinate 482,673 of JAHEWH010000022.1, read as the reverse complement.
TGGGTTGTCGCACCGACATGATTCCTTCGATCAACCGCAGACGATGAGGTCGGAATGCTGCAATGCATCGACCGAGGATTTGAAGTTGTGCTCGGCAGAGTATCATGTAGGAACGATGGGTTCCCATTTGAAAAGAAATAATTGTCCCTCTTCTATCGGCAAGGCTGATGGTGGTCAAGACCTCTTGCCAAAACGGGAGGACCGACTTCGAACAAGGATATATACTCAGCCACGTGTGGCGCAGCCAATCAGAAGAATTATTTCGCTTGAAGAGAATAAAGGAGGTAGAATAAGGTGATGGATGAAAACTAGAAGAGCTTTATATAGTACTACATTTAAGCTTACGGATGCTCTTCAAAGCTCTGTTTCTTTGCTAAGGCTTAAGGTTCTATGAAGCACATAAGCACGTGACTAATATTATTCCGGTAGTCTGAGTGTATTATTTGCTACTAGAGAAGAATGCCCTTCGGCGTTTATTATATAAGTTTCTCTCTTAGTCGCCGTGATATTGGAACAAAATTCATCGCACGAGAACTTAACATTTCACGTAATTTACGCTCACTCAAAGGACATTGGGAGGTTTTAATAAATTAGAAGGATATTTTGAATAGAATAAGGCTTTTCTTTGCAGAGGCACGTGTCAACAGCTGATGACCCAAGCATTAATCAAATGGCTGCTTGTAGTAAAAGCATAGTCTGGGTGAGGTGGTTTCGGTCTCCCTAACAAAATGCGTGGTTTAATGCTAGAAACCAGCTTTTCTGTTATCTTTACAAGTGGGGTCAGTACTCTGGGAAAAGCGACGATGAATCAGATATTTAGTGCAACTGTTACGTGAGTGCCCCATTCCTCTTCTCCTCCTCCTCTTCTTTTTCTATACGTCATGCTGATTTGCTGCTTAGGGTCTCAGCCCCTCAGCCGTTCTAGTTGCTTTTATTTTAGTGTCAATGATTGTTGTTTCGCCAACCAAGGCATCCTCAATTGGTAGCTAAACAAGTAAGGGCCATAAGTAATGTAACACGAAGATTTTAATCCCAAGTGAAGTCGTATCATCCCCCTTCTTCGGCTAAGCCCCTTTCCTAAATTTTGGTTCGCAATAACAATTTCTTTGCAAGGTCCTTCAGAATAAAGCTATATTGCACTTCTCACCCAGTTGGGCAATATTCAATCGTTGCTACTTCGTATGTAGGGACTCGAGCTTGCCACAAATCGAGCCTGTTGATCACGTGATATTACATCTGCTTGTGGATCATTTAATTGTCTTAAAGAGCTGAAATGGAGTCCAGAGAGAACGCTAGTCTAACACACTTTTCTATGAGCTCAACTTCTGCAACCTCATGCTCTTCCCCTATGTGACACCATTGATGTCCGGAGAAATGGCCTCGTGACATCCGCCAAGAACGATCTATCCTGGTGCCGGGCGATGAGTCAGCAACTTATTTCGACGTTCTTCCATCAATGTCGCGCCCTTCCATCGACACGCCTCCAATTGAAAAGCTTTAAATCTCAATTATCTCCCAAGATCTGTGCTAAATACTATTCGACCATGGGCTCAATTCAGACAGACGCTCAGGGCTGCATTGTCGGGGCATTGGTTTGCCAGAAAGATTCTTATCTCCGAACATTTGAAGCGGAAGTCATTTCATGCGTGAAGGCACCTGAGGTAAAAGCCCCCAAAGCAAAAGGAAAAGCAAATGGAACCTCAAAGACTCCAAATGGAGATTCTACTGCTCCTTTAGATATCTGGCACATAGAATTTAATGATTCCGTACTCTTTCCCGAAGGCAGGTCCTGCACACTTCCGGATTTGCTTCACATGACTGACAGCATCTAGGTGGTGGTCAACCTTCAGATCAGGGGACTCTCACAATATTGAACCAACCAGATACTGAACCACTCCCAATTAAATTCGTAGAACGCCAAGGCCTCCGCTGCATCTACCACTCCCCTAAACCCCTAGACCCCGGAACTCGTGTCCTCCAAACTGTCGACCATCCCCGTCGTTGGGACCACATGCAGCAACACACCGGACAGCACCTCCTCTCTAACATTATGGAAACGCATTACACCGGCATCGAAACTATCGGCTGGTCAATGGGAAGCGCAAATGAAGTGAATTACATCGAATTACCGCGGAAACCCACAGACGAAGAGATGGTAAGTATTCAAGATAGATGTAATGAGGAAATCAGACAGAATCATGGGATTACGGTTGAGATACCGGAGGATGCGAAGACGGATAAGATGCCGGGGGATTACGATAGGGAGAAGGGTGTTGTGAGGGTTATCAGGATTGGGGAGTTGGATCGTGATACGTGAGTCTCCCATCCTCTAGCGATGTATTTATTGATGATTGATGGGAATAGATGCTGTGGGACTCACCTCCGCCAAACATCACATATTTCCCTTATCCTCCTCCACAACACTCAACCTATCCGCGGCACAAACACCCGCCTCTATTTCTCCTGCGGCGATCGCGCCATCAAATTCGCTACTTCGTCCGTTCGCTCTCTGCGCTCTATTGCCGGCACGCTTTCTTCCAAGACGGAGGCGGAAGAAGTTCTTTCCGCCGTGCAGCGAATTGCTGAATCTGAGAAGGAAGGAAAGCGGAGGGAAAATAAACTCCTTGCTGAGATTGCGAAGTATGAAGGGGAAAGGGTCAAAGGTGTTTTGGCAGCGGGGAAGAAAGCCTACGTCTATCGCTCTGAGCCTGGCTTGTATTTCCTTGATCTTGTCATTATTGAGATCAGAGATGCTTTGAAGGAAGGCGGGTTGGTGGTTCTGGCATCAGGACAGTCGAAAACTGCTGGGCAAGTCGTGATCTTGGGCACGAAAGAGGCAGTGGAAGAGATGGCTGCCAAGGTTAAGGGGGCCGTGTCTGGTCTGAAAGGAGGTGGAAGAGGGGAGAAATGGCAGGGAAAAGTTGTGGAATGGAAGAAGGGTGAGGTCGAGGCGTTGAGGAAGCTTGTGGAAGGAGAGGAATTAGTACTGAGATGAATAGACACGTTAGATTTCTTTGCTATTGTATTTTATTGTTAAAGATAGACTCCATAGAACAGTTACAATGACATAAATCATCAAGTGTTACGAAAGACCAGGAATTAACGTCCGGAAAAAGACTTGCAATCTACAAACCCAAATCCCCGTGGAAGTGTCACAGCGACATGGTGGCTGAGATGTTGTTTTCTGATGGAAAATGGATGATACTTTCAGGCTAGAGGTTTCTTCACAAAACTTCTACAGTGACATGGTTCGTAAATTGTCATAAAAGGCAAGGAATTACTGTCCAGAAGCAGAATCCGGATTTCACATAAAGCATTACTTAAATGTACCACAACGAAATGACCACGCAGAGGTCACATAAAGCAAGGTACTCGAGCCCGGAAGAAAATCTTCGCATTCTATAAGCCTCGAGCAGGAGGCATCACAGCGACACGGCGATCATAGTCCAGCCTGCGATGTGCAACAAAAAAATCTAAAACTCCCCCATCCGGCCGCGCTGGCAGTGTATAAAATAATCATAGTGAGAAACGCCCCCATCCATCTCATAATAAGCATCAGTCCGGAACGCCAAACCACCCTCTAAAAGTCATCCACAACGCCATAACTTCTCTGCTCAATCTCGATACATCCATCCCCCAGCCGTCTTCTCAGCCATAGTGACCCAATGTCTCAACACACCAGCCACATATCTGCAATCCATTCCTTCCTCATGGACACCCATCATGGCAACATTCATGCCATTGTGAAGCTCTGCGTTACTGCGCCATTCTGTTGTACCATCTGCCAATTCCACTTTGACCTTGAATCCCATCTCTAACGCAGCCTGCGGGTTGTTGAATGCCTTTCCATTTCTCCCCTTGCCTTTAAATCCAGGCCTCTCGCTCTTGCGCTGCCATGCGAAATGGTTATCAGCTTCAAGAACACCAAGCGCAACAGCAACAGTGGGAGGACCAAGGAGGAGAGGACCAAGGAGGAAGTTGCCATCTCGGCCGTAAATTGTGGATGCTGGAGCGGGAATTTCGATATTTGGTGGCATGTACACAGCTTCCTTTCGCTCAATTCCTCCTTCAACAGAGTTTCGTGGGAGACCGACAAGAGCATTGACTGTGATAGTGCCATGGTTGATCAAATCCTTCTCTATCTCAGTGCCAAACCACCCAATAGACTTCTCGCGCGCAAATTGGGTGACTTCGATTTGTTGAACTTCGACTCCGTACTCTTCATCTTTCTCTTTGGCACACAGCAAGTCATAATCGCGCTCGCTCAATGCATAGATGTACCCCCAGACATCTTGGCCTTCGCATTTCTCGATCTTGACCTTCTCATGCTCATTGATGTACCATCTGTGACCTGATAGCTTTGCAAGTGAATGATATTGTGCGCCAGGGTGGTGGAGATCCATGTAATTCATATCCATCTCTGGTCCGTAAGCGAAATATGCGAAACGTCCTTCTTCGGCTGGGATTTCTGGACCAGCAGGACGAGGAGGGAGGATAGGAGAGGGAGGTTGGGGTCGATCCTCGGGAATGATAATGCGGTCGTCAGCGAGAGTGCCGGCGAGCTCTGGGTCTTTGTTGCGCGATATGATGAATTGTTGCGCGGCGGTAAGGGGGGCAGGAAAATCTTCGGGAAGCTCTTGGCCTTTTGCGGCCGCTTCTGCTCTCCTTGATTCAATCGCTCGGTCGGAGGGGCGGGGGTTACGATTGGAGCGGCGGGGTGGGGAGGAGGAGGTGGGTTTCTTTGCGGCAGGCTTCTTCGCTGCAGCTGGTGCTGGCTTCTTCGCTGCTGGTATTTTCTTCCCAGACAGCTTCTGCTCAGCGACCGTTCTTGGTTCGGCCCAGGACACGTTCTTCTTCTCCCCAGACTGCTTCTTTGCAGCTGGTTTCTTCTCTTCTGCGGCAACGGTACCGGTTGTGGGCTTGCTGGTCGATGCGACAGCAGCAAGACTCTTGCTCGAAGAGCCAATAGTAGCGATCGCTCGCTCACCACGAACGAAAGAAGTTGCAGGTTCGGAGGTGGGGAGTCCGAGAGGCTGTCTTCCCTTACGAGGTTGAGCGAGAGGGAGGGTAGCAGGAGCTTTGACAACCGAAGCTGTCTCAGCTGCCTTGAACTTCTTCAAGGCCGGCATCTCAATAGCCTCCCCGTCCTCATCCTCACCGTCTTCCTCGATGAGAGTCGACAGAACTCTCTTCTTCCGGATGGGCCCTTCCGCGACATCATCCTGCTCCACCCTCTGCTTCTTGACCGGGCGGGAGACTTCGTTGTCCTCATCGCCGTTGTTGTCGGCGGCAGAGAAAGGCTTGTCGGAAAAGCCCTTTCTCTTTCGCACTGGTGGGAGTTCGGCCAGTGGTTGAGGAGGAGCCACGGCGCGAGGAGTAACCTCCGGATGAGGGACAGACGGGACAGCGACGGCGGGGGCAGCAACCGAACGGTGACGAGGTGCTGCCACAGCGACATGAGGATTGTGACCGGGCGTAGGGTCTTGCTTGATTGTGGCCATAGGGACCGGTTCTCGGCTTGCCGACCGAGTTGCTCCTCGGGACATGGGAGCGCCATAAGGAGGTGGTGACTCTGCCTGTGGTGTGGCAGCAGCAAGACTCTTTGGTGGACGTCCACGACGCTTGGGAACAGCATTGGGGTCGACCTCCGGCTTTGGCTTTGGAGGACGACCCCGCCGCTTTGGTGCTGCATTGGGATCGGACTTGACTTTGGTTGGGGGACGGCCGCGACGCTTTGGAAGGTTGGCTGGGAGAGCTACAGCGGCAGGGACACCAGCAGCCTGGAAGGAATTAGCAAAATGTTTACCGGAAGCGCGATCAGGGGAGGTACTTACAGCGACAAGAGGCCCCGCAGGACCGGCAACAGGACCAGCTGGAAGCTGACCCACAGGAACGTTCACAGCGGCTTGTTGACTCATGTTCGCAGGCCGTACAGCAGCAGCGGGAATATGACTGAAAGGGGGATTGCTCCAGAACGATGGCGACGTTGGTGGTGATGGAGTTGCGCCAAGGATTGAAAGAGGGCTCATAGGAGGGCTTCTGTTGATGATGCCGAAGCGGTTCATTTTATGTCGCTAAAAAAGAGCCGAGAAAGGTGACAGGGTATGGAAAGGGTATGTGTGAATTTGGATGCACAAAGCTGGATTAAAAATCGAGTCGCTGGTAGCCGCAAAGGTCGAATTCGAATTCGAGTTCGAGTTCGAGTTGCGCGCGGTGCTGAAGAAGAGAAGGTCAAGGTCAGAAAATGATTCGAGAATTCAGCGAAATTAGCTCGTGGCCTGCGCGGAGAAAAAAATCTGCTCGAAACTCAATTCAATTGTTGTCAATGGGTGCAATTGTGCAGACCTCGGTTAGTATTGTGGTGTAAACAAACCTTGAGATCTAGGGCGGTAACGCGCAAAGACAATTGTGGGCAGAAATTCTGCTGAAATTGCAGTAAGTAGAAGGTGAATGGAAGGATTTTCGATTGCGCACGTGAATGCTCAAAGACAATAGCTTCCGAATAGTTTCCGGAAATTGTGTGAAAATCGTGCGAGCGAAGCTCGAGGAAAGGGTCGACGTCGATGCGGAGGGTGCGAGATGTCTGTTTATAAAATAAGTGTGCGCGTAGCGTCGAAGACAATAGCTTAAAGAAGATATGTGTATATCGTAGATCGCAGAAGGTGACAAAGTGCGCAAGTCGTGGGGCTTAAGGTCGCGAAAATTTCTCTGGCGAAGAAGTGCGCGCGTAGTCGATAGGCGACGAGAAGAGTCTAGGCTCGACAAAGTTGAGAGGGAAAAAAGCAAATGAAAGTAGAGAAACATGAAGAAGTGGTATCCCTCCTGCGGTGAGAGAAGAGTCGACGTCGAGGTGGAAGATCGCGAGAATTCTGCTGAAGAGGAATTGCGAGCGGGATCAAGAAGCGAAGGGAAGATTCCGAGTCCGGAAAGAACGTTGATGGTAGAAAACCAGATGAAAGTACGAAGACCCAATGAAGCGTCTTTGCTGCAGTGGACAACTAGAACTCAGTGTGAAGCTTGGAAAGAGCGCTGCGACATTTGTCTATGAATTTCGAGCCTGCCAGCTTGTGGTGGGTGGTTTCACAAGAGGTGCAGCGAGCTGATCAGACATGAAGTCAAGATGCTTCGTTCACGCTCGAAGCTCTTATTGGTCCCCAGGAAGGTATTCCTTTGCAGTCATAATACGCCAAAGAATACGCAACGAGGATCGCGCTGAGCGAACTGGCCTTTGCCGTGAAGGTTGATGTTAGAGGCGAAGTGTGAATCGATATAATGCAATCATAGATACAACAACCTTACGATCAAGCTTGGCATGTTCCCAGCTCATGTCTCGAGCTCTTCCTTTCTTGCTCGTGGTATTTCCCACCTTTATGTTCGGGATGCATTAAGCTCAGATCTGAGATGCGTCGTGAACTCTACGTGGAAATGGGGCAGGGCACACATCTCGTCGACCTTGATACTGGTGACTGGCCAACTGAAACACATACGAGAGGATATTCAATGGTATCCTTTGCTTTTTCACTCTCCGTGGCTCGCAACATATATTTATGGCCGTTCACTGGAAGACTTAGGGTAATAACAGAGACAAGATGACGGCAATATTTCAGGCAACATTGCAACAATATTACAATGCAAGATAGGCAGTTTGTCGGCAGTAAATGCTAATTCCGACACTTCGTAGATTTTACGATGATTTGAAGAAAAATGTAGCTACAATAGGATATCTCTCTCATGAAGTGAAGTACAAAGAGCCTCAGCAATGTCTCGGGACGGTCCGCACTGTGATCAACAGGGGGACTCTGAGGCGGGAGCGGACGGATGTGCCAAAGAAATTAGCCGTTGCTAGACTGCGATCGTTTCATTTCTAATTTGACTTCTCAGGGAAGTCGGAAGTCATTTGGGTTGCTGATATGACTTTGCTGGTTTATAAAAGGGATGATTGGTGCTTTTCCTTTGCTGACAATCATTAAGGCGAGGCTTTGTTTGGAGCCAAAAGAGTCGTTCCGATTTAAGAACCAGGGTCTTTACAGAGTTGCGGAAAATATGTTGCCATTACGGAGGATTGATTGAAGGTCAAAGGTTTGTAGCGGCTTTGTGGTTTTTGGTTGGGGAAATTATCCTACGAGTAGCGCTGAGTAGTGGCTGTGCAAAAGTATTTTGAGGTGAAGTATTCACTCTTACAGCAATATCCAGAAAACTGAACGTAGATTTACCATTTATTTGCCCAACAAAAATTGTGTGAGGCCGCGGTGGTTGCTTGCTGCAATGCGCCTTGTTGCATCCCACTCCTTAATGAGCAAAAGCAGAATGCCATAGACGGATCCACAGTCATCCCAGTATATGTCCGTTGAGATTTCCATTGAAAGCCCCCAGGTGTCGCCTTCGAAGATCGCTCAAAGACCACACAAAGATTATGGTGAAGTTGAGTAATAGTAATGCTAGCGCCATCTGGGCTTTCATCTCTAGACCACCACATAAAGCCGCAGGTGCGTCATCGCGCGTCCCTTCCATATCGATGACCCTTCAAATGATCCATCGAATCGCAGGATAAGGCCGACAGACTTTGACCCTCCGAGAATCCAGGAAAGGGACCGAGTTCTCATTCGATCTCCTCATCTCCATCGACCCTCCAAGCCACACCACCATCACCAGCTCATTAATGCCAACAAGCGGCCTCAAACGCAAGACGCAGAAAGCGTCAAAAGTGATTGGACTCAAGCAGAGCAATCAAAACTTAGTGCATGTTTGAACAAGAGCTTTTAAGGCGAACGAAAATTCAGTGGCTGGGCTGCAACAACGTCATGGTTCGCTTGTGGTGTGGTGGAAAAGTTTTGGTGTTGGTGCCCAACGAAAATAATCACACCAGAAACAGAAAGACAACACCACCAAATGAAGTGACAATCGAACCAATCTGCAGAGGAATAGGCAAACAGGCAAAAAGTCCAATATTCAATAGTGCAAACCAAAGCCGAAAAAACAATCCTAAAAGTCGCACTTGCGAGATGTATAGTACAGAAGAGATCGCAAATAAAATCACAATCAAAACAAGATATCACAAATATGCAAAAACTGCGGAGAACCATATAAATTGATCCATCCAGGTCCATCGCTATCATATCAAACCACACGTGCATTCCGCAACGTGGAGATGTGAGAATCGTATCGTATCGAATCGAATTCCATCCACGTATCATATGTATATCTTCTCTATGCAATGCCCTCAATCCAGCCATGCATGACCTCAAATCTGCGCAATCCATCCAAATCATCAATATCATCATCATCGGCTCTTCCCAGGAAGCTTGCCGGAAAGACTCGCGAGGTCTTGTTGAGAACCCCTGTGGGTGCAACATTTGTGCGCGTGCGCAGTCATAAAGTACAACAACGAACGAATGAATGTAAGGAAGCAAATATGCAAGCAGTAAGGAAAACAAGAAAAGAGGAAAATCTCCTATACCGAAAACTCGCGTCTTCCCTCGTTCTTCATCATCCATCACACTCCCCTGCCATGCTATTGCCCATACGCCCATTCGTTCGTGAAAAGCAAGGAAATGAAAAGAGAAAAAGGTAAGGAGACGCCGAATTGAGTTTCATCCAATCGTTCGTTCGTTACTGTATCATTATGATTTTCGTAATTGCCCTTTGTACAATGAAGTGGAAAAGAAAATCTCCTTGCACAAGCGGAACGACCGTTGTTGTGCAGGAGGATAAAAGGTACAAGAGAGTAACTAGTGTACTTTCTGATATGGAGTATAGTAGCCGTCATTGTTCCGACCAGAATCGGCTTTGCGATAAATGTCCGGCGGCTGTGAGCCGTATTTCACGTTGGCTGTTGTGTATGTTGGCGCATATTTAACATCCTGAAAGTACTGGGCTGATGCCGGGACTGCTCTGCTCGAGCTACGATAGCTTGATTCACGGGGTGGCATTGAAGGTCGCACGGTATGGATGATGGGTTCTGGAGGATCGGGTGTGTAGTAAGCTTGAGAGTTTGATCGTGTCGCTGCTCGAGGTCGATCGTGACTGCTGGGATTTCTTGTGACCGAAGGTCGTTCCTTACTGCGGTGACCGCCACGAGGAGACTCATCTCGACCACGGGGGTTGTAGCTGTATTCGTCATCAATATTGTGCATTTCGGAGCGGTGATTGCTGGTGATCGGCATTGCGCGACTCTCTTTGACGACATAACGAACGGGTTCCGGGGCATGACGGGGAGGAGGACTGTATGAACGACGCTGAGTCGCGTAGGCTGGAGAGTCAGAGTCAGACGAATCACTGTCGTACTCGACGTTTTTCTTCAGCCGACTCCCACCACTACTTCGCTCTCTGCTCCTATCTCCAGATTGGAATGTCGCTGCACGAGGTAGTGAAGGGGGTGTGGCGTCTTTCCGAGGATAATCTTGCGTTTTTGAGCGACTGGGCTTTTCCCGAATTGGCACCGAGTATTGAGGTGAAATATTGGGCGGTGCTGAGCTATACGTTTGCAGAGTAGGTTTTCTTGTGGTCGGAGGTGGAGAGGGAGGCTCGACAATATATGGATCCCGAGTTTGCGCAGGTGGTGATCTTCGATCCTTACTCGACCTATCCTTATCACGTCGATGTGGGGGGGTATCCGATGATTTTCTCGACTTCTCTCGAGCAGCAGAAGACCTACGAGGAGAATCATCTTCACTCAGGGGAGTGGCGTGTCGTATATGGCTCGATGGAGCCGCAAAGGTCTCCGCTCTGCGTGGGGGACCGGGGCGGAAGTCATCCTCGTCAGGTGCCGCCTTTCGACGAGCAGCTTGCATGTATTGTCCCGCGAAGTCCATATGTTTGTCCCATTTAGGATCAAGAGGTGCAGCTTTTATGCTCGATCGCTCGTGAGCTCTTTGAGCCTCTGCTCGTGCCTCCCTTGCAGCCTCCTCCCGTTGTCTGATCTCCTCCTCAATCCGTCGACTCGATTTCTTCTCCGACGACCTTGAGTACTTGTGGTAGTCATCATCGGACTCTTCTTCAATATACGCAGCCCGACTGTATTTCTCCTCAGTTCCACGTTTCCTATCCTTGTCCCGAGACTTCTTCTTCTCTCCATGTGACGATCGTTTGTGCTCCTTCTCAAATCGTAGCCTCGACTTCTCGTCCTCCTCGTGCCTCCTTCGTTCTTCATCTCTTGCCGCAGCACGTTTCCGGTCGGAAGAATCGTAGCTAGCCGTTTTGCGGGGTACGGCTCTAGGCTCTTCATAATCTACATGTTCCCAGGATCTTGGCGGAGTATGCGAGTACACCTTCGGCGATGATTGTGGTTGTGCTTTCGATCGTGGTATTGGCCCTCTTGGCTCTGCAGTCCTGACCTCAAACTCGAACACCGGTGGCTTGCCTCTTCCCATTTCCTTTCTCAATTCAAACAGTTTGACCAACTCATCGTATTGTGTTCTGCGGGTGTCATCGCTGAGAAGCTCGTAGGCTTGTTGTACTTTCTGGAACTCATCCTGCTTCTCTGCTTTCAGGGCGGCGTCCTGCACCTTGTCCGGATGGCATTTGAGGACGAGTTTTCGGTGAGCACTTCGAATCTCGGGAAGCTTTGCATCTTTCGCTACACCTAAGGCTTTGTATGGATCGGGAGGTAGACTCGACATCTTTAGCGAATGGTAAAATTGCTATTCGGTGACTGAAGCTGGTAAGCTGACGTTAAGGTAGTGTGGTGCTCGACGTTGGCGAGGGGCAAAGAGCTATTGCATGGCAGCTCGGTGAGTGTGATGGTCGACGATATTGGATGGGGGCGGTGAAATACAGATGCGTGATACTCGTCGTCGACCGACGGGGTATTAAAAGAATGAAGGATGAAAGACAGACAAAGCTCGAAGGCAATAGAAGCGCCGGGGTATGTTGTAGGCTTTGTATGGGGATTGCTTTTATCGCGCAAATCGATGCGGGAGCGGGATAGGGAGATGGAGCGATGAGAGACCTCTGTCGAGTTCTGATTGAAGGGACCCTGGCTGAGGCCGATGAGGTAATGCCTGTGGCTGCCTGAGGCTGCGAGGGGCCGCGATGGCTGCGAGTCGTCGAGTGGCTGGAGAGCCCGGCCTTGGCGAGTCAACTGTCTTTTACTCAGCGGGCCGCAGTCCAGTTCGTCAGCAGTGGCAAGCGGTTGACAAAGTCGCCGTCAGAAATTTGGAATGGACCTCGCACGGAGATGTGCAGAAAATAATCGCGAAAGCGAAGACGATGCGAAGAAGCAAGGCGTGATTAGAAGTTTTGTTGAGATACGAAGAGGGCCCCAGGTTGGTCGTGTGCGATGCGAACCAGATGTCCGGACAACCAGACAACCAGACGAGGCGGTGAAAGGTCGATGTTGTGTCCTGCGCTCAGCGAGGTGATTCGCAGGATGGCTCCGACACAATATTCCAGTGGTCGCAAAGGCCTGTCCAGTGTCCAGCTCAACTAACAGCCTCGAGACCGTCCCAAGTAGCAGCAACGTGGAGAGCCAGCAGCCGAGGGAGCAGGGCGATGGTCCTGAAGCAGTGCGAGTGACAGATATCAGAGCAACGTCGACCAAGAAGAAGGTAGGGCAAAAGAGTGGCCACCGGGCGAGTTCAGATTATGCCGTCCGCGGTATTCGAATAGTGGTGAGCTGACGTATTAATCGGGGCCTGGGAAGAAGGGAAGGATCAAGACGACACGGTAGGATTCGACGCTTGAACAATGGTTTGTTGGGCGACCTGGGCGTCCTCGAGATGTGTGGATTGCGTGAGGAAGTAGAAGTACATAGAAGTTATTGACGAAGTAATAGGAACGTGGGGAAGGCTGCACAGCAGAAGGGTATGTACGTCTCAACGTTTCTTGCCGTGGGGGATTATGTTGTGTATGTCCAGGTAATACAGGCTTGGTTTGTACGAAATAGTTATGATCAGTTGTGAAAAATGGAGGTCAAACTTTGAAGATCGACGGGCGAGAAGGTGCAAAGTCAGCAGGAGCACTGGGTGCAACCTGAATACCGGAAGGAGAGAGTGGAGCGAAGTTATGACCCGACAGAAGTGTGGGAAAGTGTGGACAGTGTGGGAGCTGAATTTGCTGGCTGGAAACTACTGGATTCGGGACTAAAGTGCTGATGAGGGCACTTTCTCGTTGCTGCAGACTGAACTCTCCTCTCCGAATCGGATGGATGGCTTCACCACGGCTCAGGCATGAGTCGACCTGAGTCGACCAAGCAGAGAGGGCCTCACAGTGATCCGGCTGGCAGATCACGATCACAGCACAATCAGTCTGTCACATTGCGGTCCGCATCGATACTGTAGCACATAATGGCACGACCTCGACTAGTAAAAACAACACCACCTAGGAGCCCTATTGCTGTCCAATTCACGGCCGGGTGCGCTGAGAGTGACCAGCAAGTCGATTGGCGAAGCAGAGCCAGTAGGAAAGCAGGTCAAGCCGAGCAGAGGACCTTGGTGCATGAGACCACCACGACTTGCAGCGACCTTGACTAATCGTCCACTCACCAAGACGTTGCACTGCCATAATTATCCAGCCACGGAGTAGAGGTTGCTTTAAAAAGGTCTTTGCGGATGGAAACTCGTAGCTCTGGTTGCGTCGTGCGACGTGAAGTGCCAGTGTCAAGCGCAAGCCGCAAGCCGCAACCTTATATCGAGAACACAGTTGTGAACTCCAGCCATGCGATGAACTTAAAACACCCCTTTTCTGTGCATTTTCTGGGGGCCGAAAAGACCCCAAAAACAGCTTCCGTGGCCCTCCCGCAGCGGTCAAGCATGTCTTTGGATAAATGTGGTAAAAGTCGACGTGAAGCCAACCAGAGACCATCGGGATCTGGCCATTGCCACGCCGCGCTGCCTCTTTCCCTCTTGGAAATGCCCTCACAAGTTACAACCACGCTTCACAATTCTGCCTCCATACAATGCCCGCCGAGCAGCACATCCCACCACACCAGCAGGGCCGCCAGCGTCTACAGTGGTTCCTGGGCCAATCGGGCACATTCTGCAGAATCGTTGCTGCACGTTTCAGGCCTTTCGGCGGTGAAGCCGCTAACCTCCCCTCAATATTCTGCGATCCCGGCATCGTGGATTTCTCTGGCTGTCGCGCAACACCATCAACGCTGCAGCTGCGCTTCTGCAACCATCTGCTTTCGTTCTGCGAGTGGGGAGGACGACTCGAGAGGGGAACCTTCACGTCCTGGGTAAGCTGACCAGACATCTAGTAGCACGGCGCCCTTGCAGGTGACAGGCAATGGGCACTGCCGGAAGCTGTTCTGGACTTCTCACTGGACAAATTCTCCCCCGTCTTAGGTCTGCGAGCTCTCTGCCAATCCACTCTTCAGCAGTAGTGATCATGGAATCCGCCTCGTCACCCGAATTCACAGAACCAGATAGAACGGTTACGCAGACCGAAGCAAGTGCGCGGGAGATCTATGGTGCGCGTTACCCACCGTTGCATCAGACTTATCTTGATGTCGCCAGGCGCGGGAGAGCCTCGCTCAATCCATGTGCTTAACCCGCCGAGAAACATGCCCCGCCATCACAAACGACCTCCACTCGAATGCCTTCTCCAGGATCTGATACGATACAGAATATGTACGACCGCGGATCTCGTTTCACCCCAAAGGCAGACTGCAGAATCCTGAGCTTCTCCCACTATTACCCCTCTCTTCTCTATCCGGCCATTTGACAACATACAAATTCCTACTTTCGTATCCCACTCCACAAGGTGGGGGATTTAAAGCTTCGATATCGGCCTCAAGGTCACCTCCACGAGACCGCCAACCTTCGCCGCACATCTGCCGTTGATCCTTCCGACCCCAAACCTCAGGAACATCATATCGTCTTCAATAGACGGCTGCATGAACGGGGCCTTTCCGGGTCGCCTCAAACAAGACCTACTTCCACCTATCGGTGACCAACATGACAACAACTTTAAGACAACGTCAACAAACAAACAGATCCCTTCCCCATTCTTCTTCCCCAGCCGTTCTAGACTTCTGTCCCCGGAATCTTCTCGTGGAGCAGAAGTCATGTGAAAGTGACATCTCAGCTCGACGCAGGGGCCTTCCTTTTGCCTTCAGCCACCAAAAGTAACATCGACTGTTTGGCTGGAAAAACGGCGTTTGCATGCAGGTCGTACATGTGCAGGAAAGGTGCAGTGCGGGGTTGTACTCGAACGTGCTGATCGATTTTGATGTCTTGTTTGCCTGGTTCCAGAGCCTCGTTTCATGGGCAACTACATATCTGTGGACACTGTTGGGAATACCTTCAATTGCACACAAGTACAATATGGTCGGGCACTCCGACTATCACGTGAAGAGCAGGACGCAGTAAGATGTTGGTTCTCGCAAGGCTGACGAGTTCGTCCGTTCTTGATTCGGTGCCTGTTGTTGTCTTACTTGCCCTGGTCGCCCTGTTTGCCTTACGGAGACAGAGCCCCGTGAGCAAAGGGCAATGTGATCATATGGGAAAGTTCTCATGCATCCATACCCAAGCTGAAATCAAAGTTTCTCTTGTAAGGCTGAGCCTTCTTTCTCGCGAATGGATATAAAGTGTTGGGAATGAGAACGACGCCCAGAGTTGGGTGAACCACGAATTGAAGCCATGTTTATCGTGGTTTGCAATGCACGAGACCGGGCGTATGCAGGTACTGAACGTCAATCGGGACCATGATGGGTCTGATCGGGCGTAGTATATGTTCGTGCCTGCATCTCAAGAAAAGGGAACGACCTCACGATATCTTGACCGAGTCGCTTATTCCTGCTAATTTTATGGGATATGGTTACCTCAGAACTCGGGAGACACGCTTCAGTCACTGGCCTTATTGTTCAGATTAGAGTTCAATCTAGTCTCTTGTAAGGCTATGCAACACTATGATGCTCTTTTCATGGGAAATCTGCAGGTCTGAACGCGGCGAACAAGTATCTGGATTCCAGGTTATAGAGGCGGAGGTCATCCGCTTGTCTCTCCTTGTAATTATTTTTGCGGCGCTATGAGTAGTCCTTAACTTTAATTCCAGCCAGCTGGATGCATTAAAATCACGTTATATCTTCCAATTGCGAAGGTCAGGAGGGCGTTCCGTGCATTGTGATGTTTTGGAGGAGGTAGTCTTTGAGTTAAACATAGGACTCGCACTTGTGTTCCCATGTCGGGCAAAGATTCTGGCTTGCTACCTACATTTTCCTAGGATTTCTCACCATAGTAACTTGATGTCGTCAAGTACAGGCCTGGTTAAAGATTTTGACTTCAGCGTTGTCATATTTTGAATGCATTGCCCCTCGAAGTCCACCTCCAAATTATCCGTCTCTATGATGCTGTCATCGCCTCAGACTTGGAAAATATTCCCCATGATCTCATTCGCCATCCTGCACGATCTCACAACTTCATTGCTTGAATCAGAAGTATTAATCAAAATCACCAGATAAAAATGGGAAGTTATCAAATTCCTATACGACATTTGAATAGCATTTCACTTCTCGATCCTTTATCCCATACACTGGTGACTCTGCTCCCATTGGCTGTAAAAAACATGCGATCGATGGATGGCGTATAAGACGTGATGGGTCTCTTTACCAGTTGTATCTTGCATTAGATATGCGTAGGGAAGCATGTTGGTCGTGGGCAGACTACCAGAGATTATTAGGGCAATTCCCAGTCTGCCCCCCTTCTTGACCTGTTTACCAACATCTACATTCTGGACCTTGAAAGTCTGTGCAACGGGAACTGAAACGCCAACTGATGCCGAAGCAAGAGTCTCCCACGTGAAAAAAGGAGCGAGTAATTCAGACTCATTGTGATAGCGAAAGATGGTGATGGGCATATCCTGATTTGGCGTGTTGGCAGCTAAGTTGATGCCGACATCGGTAAGGTTGCCTGTCTTGGAAGACGTCCAGGTCTGGTACCAGAACGCATATGGAACTCTAAGTTCAGACCAATAATCCCCATCATTACCAAAGCTATCAGTTGCCTTTGTAGCTATCTCGGTAGTGGGGATGGAGCTGTTTCCTAAGGGCGCATCAAAACGGTAGGTGGTATCGGGCGAGTAGCCGATCTTCGCAATGGAACCGTCAGGGTTGAGTCCCAAAGTTCAGAAGCTGTGCCCTTTTGCTGCCGTGAGGGACGTTCCAGGTGGTACAGTGTGGAACTCACCAGCTTCGTGGAGGTAAGTAACCTCTCCGGATTTCGTAACGGATGGAATGGTCATCATGCCCATAGCCTGGCCTCCACACGTATACTCACCGTCGACAACTTATCTCTTATAGGGCCTAAAAGGCGAGGTAGAGCGGTAAGAAAGTGCCAAGGTTCCATTACAGAATGCACAGGTTGCACTGCCAACCACGTAGTAATACTCCCCTCTTTTGAACAAATCCGGCGATTCAACTTGCCTATCAATAAGATTCTCACTCGCTGGCATAACGGGAAAATCCCCTCCTTCCTGCACTACCGGATACGCTTTCCCAGTACCATGCAAAAATCATCAGTCAGTTGTTGCACAAGCACAGTCTGTATAAAAGGCGGCCAGATACTACTCGGCGTGCGTGCTGTCCGCCATGGCTTTAGGGGAGACTAAATCTAGTCTAGATACCATGCCCCCTCCCATCTCGGGCAGAAAATTCATGAACACAAACGTCTTTGTCTTCTCGTTGAAAATCACTTTCGGGAGTTGATTTCGTTGCCGTTTACGTCGAAGTAGTAGCGGTGCTTGTTTATGAATGAGGTACTTGTAGCGGGTATTGGAGCGGTGGTGGTGGCAAAAGCAGCTGCGAAAAGTGCGAGGAAGGGAGTAATATGGGTGACGAGCATGATGGGTTTTGCTAGAGGCTATGTATCTAGCAACGAGCTATGAAGGATAAGCAGAAGAGTATACAGATCTCAACAGCGGACTAGGAAAACAGGGAGCCTTTTATAGATAACTTATATATGCGGAAATACAGCATCTGTAGATGGGTAAAGGCGACAAATTCAAGTTTTCCGAAATCGACACAACGAGCGTAGTAGCCGAGGGACGCTACTAAAACTTCCTTGTTGGCGTACCGCCCCTTAAGATTATGCGGAGCCGGTTCGAAAAGTGGCTTTTCAGAAGGCAGATCAACGGCTGGGTGTTTTCCTGTCAAAGATACATACTATCATAAGCGAGGCAAACCTCCTGTCCCGACCCCCAGGCACCATACATAATGCCCAGTCAGTCCGCGGAAAACAGGGTACTCCGCTTCAATTTACCACTCTATCATGATTAATGCTATGAAGTTCTTATTAACTTTGTTTGCTTTGCAAAACCCATTCTGGTTATGGAGGTGGTGACTACTTTTCCATCCCTGTTGAGATAAGCAGGCAGTTGATTCGATATCGAACACTAAAACACCTCTCTCTCCGAGCTTCAACACACATAATAGACATGTACTCTTTCATGCCGTCGATCGAAGAAGACGTCAATATCACGCTTTGGACGGAAGTTTGGTGCAGGGCGATCAAGGACATGGCCTCGCAAGCCATGGATCGACCAGCCACGAGAAACCAGTAGTGAATCGATGATACACCGAAGTTCAAATACATGATGTGGAAGAATCTTTTGTCGAACGTCTGTACCAGGTTTCTTCATCGCAAAAGAAGTGATGGCTCCAGCGAATTTATCAAGTCCATATATTCTCCTATACTTCTGCTACGGTCCATTGATCGACTAGTCCATAAGTTCTTACTTCCAGTGCTGCCCTTTCATGGTGTTGCGTTGGATGACGATAGATGAATAGACATTAACAAGATCATAAAGCCAATTTATTGTATATGCTCGACGCCATTTGATGCGTGTTTGCTTGCTTGCTGCAAATTTCGCTTGGGATCCCAATTGCTGATCTCTGCCGGCATAGGCTTTGTCGGTTTCCCGCTTCGTGTTGTCTGGAAGTCCTTGATAAAATCGACAAGATTCCTGTAAGTATGTATCAAGAATTGCTCCTCTACATCGAGAGTCGCGTTGTGGACTTCCTCGACTTCATTTGTGACATCGGAAACCCGTGGTAGCTTTGCAGAAAGGTTCTCCTAGATTTTGTCCGAATTACCTCAAGTAATAGTGTTCATGGTTGTTTCGTGCGACTTGTGGCCTAGGAAGTCTACAAAGATGTCCGCATCCGTCATTTTCACCATCGCAATCGCAAGATTTGAGACTGTTCCGGCAACGGCACTGTTGAGTCCTCCATAAGCTACATCTCCCCAAAGCTCTTGCACGTATTCTCGAAGCTCGCTCCATTGTTTTACAACGGAGTAAACAGCTATCAAGTAGTCCGTTACCATCCGGTTTTTATATTCAATGATACGATAACTCTCAAGTGGCACTTCTTTAAGGTCCGGCTGCTTGACAACTAACTCATTCTTTCCTTTGGCTTTCTTTCCTCATTTGCCCTTTTTGCCTTTGCTAGTGCCCTCTTTCTTCGGTCCTGCTTGCGAAATATTACGAGATGTTCATCAGAGTCCGAGGCCTCGGCGTCTTCTTCGCCGTTGCGTGCGCTAATATCGAGGGGGGCAAAAGTATTTGCAAAGATGGCATCTTCCAGATCTTCATCATCAAACTTCTCCGCCTCTGCACTTTGGTTTGCTGCCCATTCATTAACTCCCCCCCAAAGTTCAAACGCCTCGGTAAGAGCACCCAGGAAAATTTATGGGAAACATTGCTCCTCTCAATCTCGGGATCTGGCTTGTCGGAAGAACGAGAGTCCGGACCAGGCAACAATGGGTTTGTACAACTGAAATGCCATGTGACCGAAAACCTCAGGCAGAGGGTTGGGTGTCATTCCAACATAAAATAGCCCACGCTGACAATTGCCTCACTTGACGATCACCACATTCACCACTATCCGCGTACGCTCTCCACCACCTTAACTCTGCTCATCCAGCCCTAGCAGCTCGAACCCCCTGTCGCTCCTAAGGACTAACTCGATAGTTATCTAGCGCTACTTCGGCCAAGTTTTAGTCAAGGCTGCCGCTGAAACGCCTGATTCTCGATTTGCAAGGTTAGACTTTGTCCGTAATGTCAACCTTCCCATATCGTCCAATAAATCCGTTAACTCGCGATATCCGCCTCATATACCTCTTGCCATCACAACCGTTGGCGAGAGTACTCATGACCAAGATCGAAGAGAAATATAGCCCGAACACCGTCAACAGACCTCTTGATAGAATTTACGCCATTTTCAGCGACAAAGCTAGTAACAGTATCAGGTGTCAGATCCAGCAGGTATCACTTAACTCCGCTCCTCCTTACCAAGCTTTATCGTATACCTGGGGTGATAAGGACCAAACAATGTCGATTCTGCTCGATGATCACAATATACCTGTTACCAAAAACCTAAAGGCTGCCTTAGATGAACTCCACAAAAATCAGCTTGAATTCGGGGGCCGCAGCCAGACCTTATGGATTGATGCACTGTGTATAAATCAGGGAGATAATGAGGAGAAGAATCATCAAGTCCCGATGATGGGAGATATTTACCGAATCGCGGAGAGAGTGATCGTTTGGCTTGGACCAGAGGATAATGAAAGTGTTCTCGCTGTAGAGACCATTAGACAACTGGGATGCAAAACACTCTCCTGTCAGATCGACCCCAAATTCTTGCGAAACAGGCCCGACATCGGCAATGACGATCAAGCCCTTGCTCAGAAGGAAGCCCTTAATGCACTTATAAGCGACTCGACCAGAACACGTCAGCCTCGTGGGCAGCTCATTTCAAATATAGAAGCACTCAATCGATTTTTTACACGAAACTGGGTATGTTTATATGTTGTCTGAGCCTTGATATTGACTAATTAACGTCTCCGAAAATCAGTGGCAGCGAGTTTGGGTCGTCCAGGAAATAGCTGTTGCATCAGACGCTGTTATTATGTGTGGACCTCACATTATACCTTGGGAATTGCTTGTCGCCTTATTGTTATTGATTCGTCTTATACTCCAAGATCAAGATAACAGGGGTCCAAATTATGAAATACCTATATCAGGTGATTTAGCGGATATCATCATCAAAACCAATGCTGTATGTACTGCCAGGAGCTCCTATCAGTCGAGGATATATTGGTCGCTTCGAGATTGCCTGGAGCACACCTGTCTTGACGCCAGCCTGCAGGCTACGAATCCTCGCGACAGAGTCTTCGCGTTCTTGAGTTTGTTCACCAATGATGATAGGCAGGCTATTAGCGTCGATTACACCAAATCATCCGAGGAAGTATTTATTGAGGCCATGAAGACTTTGTTAAAAAGCGAGGGAGTACGTATGTTATCATACTGCAACCAATTTTCGATAGATTCAAAGGTACCATCGTGGGTAGTGGATTGGGCCAGCAGAGTTCCATCCCCACTACAGTCTTTTGCTTTCAAGCACGTTCCTGTGCCATACTCGGCCTGTAGCCGGATGACCGTCCCAAATCTGAGCTTTCCAAATGATACGATCCCAGTATTAGTATTACAAGGGACCCGTTTCGATAGTGTCCGTATGACCGGACGAGTCTGGGAAGGATGTGAGTCTTGGGATGCCGACGATGAGATCCCATCTATATTGCGTTGGCTAGGAGATGTTAGCGAAATGCTACCGAGCAGCGTTGTTGAAAGTGATCCTATGATAGTGAGAGAATTGGTATGGAGATTATCAATTGCAGATCGAATTCTTGAGCCCTTCACAAGTCGACGAGCTTCACTTGCTGATTTTGATGGATATTTGGTACTTATTGGGGCTACAAATCCTCCGGAAGGCTTCCAGGGAGATCTGATCAAGTGGCGCAACCACGAATCAACAGCCTTTCGTCTTCAACTGCGTCGCACAGCGTTAGAGAGAAGGCCATTCTTGACATGCAAAGGTCATATCGGTCTTGGGCCAAGAAACATACTACCAGGTGATGTGATATGCATTTTCCTTGGTGGAGAAATTCCGTTTGTGCTGCGAGAAGGCAACAATGGTCGATATCGTCTAGTGGGCGAGGCGTATGTTCATGGGATTATGGATGGGGAATTCATAAAGGACGACCTAAAAATTGAGGAGTTTAGATTGGAGTAGAAGGCTAAGGGACATTTCTAGCTTGCAAAGCGGCAATGAGTTTGACTAGTGTAAATAGGAGTAACGTCAACCTAGTTTATAGGACGGGGGATGTAGGTTACTACATCCCTAATGAGCTGAAGGTCGTATTGCACAAATAATATCTTGCCCAGCATAACTTTACTGATGTAGTGATTATACTTCGTCTTGCATAAATGGTAATAAGCGTAAGAGGTACACGAGACGTTAAGACCCTCTAAGGTCTATATTGTCGTCTTTTAAGGTCTTTGAAACTACATCGAATCATTTATCGACTGCAATTATCGTGCAGCATCGTGCCTAGTAGAGTGTGAGTTCTTGTAGTAGAGAGAATTTAAGAGTGCTTAACAGTTTGACTCTATATGCTTGTATACGATGAGGTTTTATTAATGAGCTCTGATAAGTGCGAGGTTTAGTCATAGGGAATTGACTCAACCATTGATCTTTTCTAATTAGCTCAGCTCAGGTGATTTGGGTAAGCCGAGTGTGATTAGAGCCCAAGCGAGAGCGACAAGCCCACTAATTGCATACGAAGCACAAGAGAAAAGAAAAAAAAATACCGTTTATAATACCTGACCATTCAAGATCTTGGAGATAGTCATAAGCCATGAAAACCCAACGACCCATTTGAGGGGGATCAGTAGAGTAGTGGTTATAAAGCATACTATAACTCTCTAACACTTCTGGCTCTTTAAATTATAGATCTCTAGCTCTAAACCTGCCTTAAAATGGCGCCTGTAAATATGGTTTATAAGCTCTCTCTAACTTTTTGGGCCAGAATGTTTAGAAAAAGTTATTAATATGCTTAGGGACAGCTTATACTAAGTCTGCCTTAAGCATTGTAGTAAGCTATAACAAATATGGTATAGCCTTTAATATAGAAGACTAAGGTAACGTCGGTTAGTATTATAACAGAAGTGTGGTAGTCAAGTCATATTGTTTACTTAGAAGTAAACTTGTTACTTGTATCAAGAGTAATAAAGTATATTGCAGATAATAAACTAAGTTAAGCACAAAGCTCCTATCTAAGGAAACACAAGCACTTACATAGGACCTTTGTTCCTTATGCTAGCTGGGCTAGTAGGCTTGCGCGCTCTGCTAGCCAGCTATCACATCACGTGACACAGACCCCCCTGTTCCCGAGGTCTTTCTGTTATCCTGTAAATAACTATTATAAGTCCAAACCTGGCGGGGACCAGAAGTTCTCCTAGGAGCGTTCTCCCCAGAACGCTGATGTCCTGGGAAAGGGCTCCTAGGAACCATAACTTCCTAAGAGCACGCTCTCCTAAGCCAATGGCTCCTGGGAGCCGTTTACGACATAAGCATAGTATTAATCAACAATTTATGCTACAAGCCATTACTAGTAATGCCAGAAGCTCCAGAAGTGTTTTCTTTGTCTCTTGGCTCTTTCTTCTAAAGACACTTATTAGAATAAGTTATAGGTGGGTGTTTCTTGTACTTATATGTTTTCTTTATTAGCTCTACTAACCTTCTTTTGTCGCGTAGTGTGGTGTAGTATCACAGAAGTGCAAGTGAGTATATGAAGGAGCATTTAGGTGAGCGTAGAGTTGGTTGAATAGACGCTTGATTTTTAACTAGAGAGAGAGAGCGTAGCTATATATACTACGGAGTGCCTGCCAAGCCTACTGTGAGCTGCCCACGTGCGTGCGGTGAGTGTTTCTGCCAGAGCTGGTGGAGCACGTGAGCTGGCTCACGTGACAATAAGACTATTACTTACGAAAGAATGGTATCTTTATATAGAGTAATCGAATTCGAAACCATGGGGTTTACCGTGTCCTTTAGCGTTCCGAGCTCGTTTTGTCTGTCCTTAAAAAACTTCATGTTTTTGAGCACTTGAAGAATAACAATAAGTCTGTAATAGTCGGACTCAGGTGACGTCTCTCCTAAAGTGCAGTGGCCTTTAGTCGGGGAAAGCAAGATGTCCCAGCCCAGCAAGATGTCCCAGCTCGCTAACAACCCACACTAAAATCTAGACCAACTTTTTTTTTATTTCATCACGAAAAGACATAACATTATTAGAAGATAATTTAATTAAGAAAATCTAATATAATCGCGATTCCAATTATTATCATTAGAATTAATTGATGCCACCGATCTTGGTGGTGACGAGGCCATATTGACGTCATCGTCATGCTCTTCCTGCCCCTCCTTCTCCTGCTCCTCATACTCACCGTCGCTGCCTATGCCCATTCTCCCTAATGGCGAAGAAGGAATATCATCTTGATCATCATCTTCAATTTGAATTTGGCTCAAAGGGGTATGTTTAACTCTGAATTGGCGCTCCATTTCCAGGATTTGAGGGTCAATTGGAATAGTAGAGAATAAGGTAATATCCTTTGTGATCATGGTATCGTATTCCTGCTACTCTTGTGCCAAAGTATCATATAACGATTAAGTGCTCATTTGTGCCTCCTCGAGCTCTTCTTGAGTTTGATTTTTCTCTTGATCGCGAATTGGGATTAACTTCTCTAGAGGGATCTCTATGCCTTGGTGTTGCTGGAGCCATTTCTTCCTCTCTTGCTCTGCCCTTTGATCAAGCACTCCAAGTGCCTTAAGCTCTTCTTTAGCCTTATTCTCTACGCGTATAATAGTAGTTTTAGCCCTCTTAAGAGTCAGCTTGACTTGAGTAAGCTCCTTCTTCTTGATTTGCTCAAGCGCAACTAATGCTAAAATTGACCCTCCCTTTTACAAGCTTGCTCGCGCACTTAGCTTCTTCTTATGCTTGTCGACCTGCCTAGCCTTTGCATTTTGTAAATCCATCTCTACTAAGCTTCCAAGCATTAGAAACTCGAATGTGCCTTCCTTTGCATTATTATATTTCGCGCGAGTTGGTGATGAGAGAGCTTGAGTGATCTTAGTGTCTATTCCATTCCAATGATTAAGGCAATTGGCATATGATGATGGCATTAAAGGCTTTGGAAGTCTAGGCTCTCCCTCAAGCCTAGGGTCGACGATAGGGTCAGGAATAGGAGTAGTATCGCCAGGAGTATCGTCAAGCTCTTCTGTCTCTGTTTCTGAGCCGTACTCTAGGAAATCGAGACTAGTATCCCTCTTCTTCTTCTTGCCGTATTCCTCTAGTTTCCTTTTGACTGCCTTGAAGCTTACTGGCCAAATGCCGGCGTTCTTGAATGAGTGTAAAATAGTCGTGATTGTGAACGTCTTTTCTTGTATTTCAGGGAGGTCGCGAAAGAAGCATTAGAGGTTATATTCTGGTTGAAATGAGCGAATAGCATCCATTAATTTACACTGCTAATAGCTCTTCTAAGTGCGAAAGCAGCCAACGTCGCAGGGTTGTAGAATATGGGTTTAATGAGAAGGTAACTTAACAAGCCATATCTTATTTGCCTTTGCCTTAATTGCAAATAATAGAGCTTTATAGCATGTTGCGCCATCAAGGAGAAGAATATGCCATTTGGAATTAGGCCCACAGTTGTTATGCTTAATAAAATGATCAAGCCAACAAAGGCATATGCCCTCATTTGTATAACCCGATTTAGACACTTCTATACACTCATAACCTGTCATATTCTTATAAAACCAACTAGCCATTATTCTAATGCCAGGAACGATGCATATGGGTGGTATTGTCCTTCCGTTTGCGCTGATACACTCTATAATTGTGACAGAGAGTCGATTCTCTGGTATGCCAGTATACATCTCCTTAATACCAATTAGCACCACCACTTGTTGCCCCGCGGGCATACACACTCGTGCGCCCTTCTTGTCTATATTATGGATATTGCTACCGTGTTTTATGCCTGTTGCTAATAGAGCTGGGCGGTACTCCGTCTCAAACCAGTGACGAAGAGTCTGCTCCGTATGTATATCCACTTGGTGGCTCGCAATTAGTTTTGTTTTAATCGTATAAAGCTCTGGGGTATTTTTTAACCAATTTTTAAACCATTTCTATAAGGGGGCGTCCTTGCCTTCTATAGCACGAAGGTTTATAGCACAGCCATAGAGCATTTGCTTCGTAGCTCCTTTGCCGCCGTCGATAGCATAAAGCGCTGAATATCGTATCATAGCCCTCTCCTGATCAGGTCGTAGAATCCTATTCGAGCCTCTATGCCTATTATTCTTCCTTATATTCCTCCGTTCTCTAAGCCATCTCTTCCGAAGGGTTTCGGGCTTCTGAAGCTTCCATATTCGTGCCGCCGTTGCGGGGGTCTCGAAGGGGTTCTCTCATAGCCATTTGATTGCTAATTGGAGCTTATCCTGCTCAGGAAGTTGGGATTCGCGCTGGCCAGTTGGCATATTTGTAAGGCGTGCCATAATCAAGAAGAGTATTTGCGCAAAAAATTCGGTGTAAATTGAATATTGTTGGTCGCAGGTTACGAGAGAGAGTTTCTATTTTTTGGTGGTGCGTCACATATTTTACGAAACAAAATTAAGCGAGCTGGGACATCTTGCTGGGCTGGGACATCTTGCTTTCCCCGACTAAAGGCCACTGCACTTTAGGAGAGACGTCACCTGAGTCCGACTATTAAATGATAATGGGATACAAGGAGAATTTTCTTACTAATATTCCACGTAGGTGATGCTACGAGAGCAAAACCTAGGCCAACCACGTCCGCAACTATCTTTGAAAGAGCAGATTGTTCTGTAATAGGTGCAAACGTCTTTGAGAATTTGGTTATCTCAGTTGACATTTGAGCCTGGGCCCGACCAATAGCATTATAGAAGTTGAGATTAATCTATATCTATCAGCCAATAAATCTTTCTGCAGGAGGGAAGCACTTACCTTGCTTAATTGTATAAGCGAGTTGATAATCATATATCCAGCTGGGTAATTCGCAGTGTCACACTCAATCGACTCATCACACCCATTACGATCAACTGTCACAGCGCAGTCCATACCCGGACGGCTTTCGAAGAATTTGCTGACTTGCTGTATGAAGCTCAAGCCACCGTTACTGGGGTTGGCACGCCAGTGTGAAATTGCCCCTATCCAAGCACCTGTTGCATTGACAGCATCCCAGCGAAGGGACGGGTCGAGAGCCTCGTCGGTCACGCCTACATCACTGCATTTTGCGTTTTGCCATACGGAGTTTGTGATATTAGCCAATCCACTCCCAAAGCAGTCGTTGTACCATTCCGTTACTGCGCCCGACGACGGCGAGACATCAAGGTAGTCCGCTCGCCCTTCTCCATTCGTATCCGCAAACTGAATGGATCCGCCGTTGGGGCCGCTCCCTCCGTTCAAAAATGCCTTGACGCTGCCATCGGTGTCTACCCAGAGGTAGTCCGCTCGCCCATCTCCGTCCAAGTCCGCGATACTAGAGAGGAATTTCTGTCAGTTCCGTGGTGGATTCACTTCTTGAAAATTCCAGAAAAGAAGCCCAACGCTCTGGGAGCTTACCGAATGTCCTTACGGGCAGCCGCGCCAGTAGCAATCTGCCCAGCATTTTCCCAATCCCACTAACTTGAGGCCGTATTGTAACCATGGTTGCGGTAAAGAGTGAGAGCACCATTTGGATCCACGGACAGGTAGTCCTCACGCCCATCCCCATCCATATCCGCGAACCGAATTCCATCTCCGGCTACATATGTGCCTCCAGTACCTGTGTTGAGCCATACAGTGAGTGCCCCTGTTTTGGGATCGACCTGGACGTAGTCCTTCTTGCCATCGCCGTTGAGGTCCCCAAAGACAATCTGCCAATATGGAGCACCCACACCGCTTGCAATTTTCCCAGCAGAGACCTAGTCAGGCGCCAGTCCCCTAGAACCTCCACGATTATTGATATAGGCTGTTGCTGCACCGTCTTTATCAAGCCAGATATAGTCGGCTCGTCCATCATTGTTGAGATCTATAAGAAAAACTCTCCCCTCAGCACCACCACCAATCCCCGTAGCAATTACACCAAGAGGTTCCCAGTCTGGTCGATCGTCATGACCGGAATTGAACCATGCGGTCAAAGATCCCTTGGGTCTAACAAAGAGGTAATCTGCCCGACCATCGCCATCGATATCGGCAAAGCGAGTTGTGAGTCGTGTAGCACCAGTTCCACCAGCAATTTTCCCAATAGGATTCCACAACCACCCCCCTTCGGATTTCTCTCCCCCATTGATATATGCAGTTACGTCTCCATTTTGCGCGACCTAGAGGTAATCATCAAGGCCGTCACCGTTGATATCAGCAAATATGACACCGAGCCCATCGCCAACACTAGTAGCAACTTGCCCTTTGGATATCCAGTTCACACCACCACTGGCTGTATAGCCTCCATTGATGTAGAGAGTCACAGCACCAGAAATTGGGTGAACCCATACATAGTCGTCTCGACCGTCGCCATTCATGTCCGCCAGGTGAACGGAAGCGGTTTGGACGAAGTCCCCAACTAACGGACCGACATTACCATCAGCAAGCTTCCCAGCAGATTGCCAACCAGAAACAAAGGCGGCGTCTCCATTGCCCACTCCAGTTGCAATTCTTCCAAATTTCTTATCCCAGGCTAGAAAGGTAGGACAAGATGTACTGTTGCCTTTCCCAGGAGTTGCAACAGGTGCCTTAATCCACCCTTTATCCACAGCCTGTTGCAGGCCATCATACCAGGCTTTGGCTATTTTGCTGTAGCCAAGATCGTTAGGATGCAGTCTATCTGCTAGATCCTTGGTAGTTACGGCAGTGTACATATCCACCACTAGAACATGAGCCCCTGCTTTTACTCTTGAGGCCACGATTCCAGGAATTGTAGCATTGAATGTCTTTACCAACTCTACCTTAGAAGAGTCAGTGTTTGGCGTGATCTGCGCAACCAGCACAGCTGCGTCCGGACATGCAAGAGTGATTTTGTCGATGAGACTTCCAAGGCGAGCTGGTGCACCTTCAGGATTGGATATCTTATCGATATCGTTCGTTCCAGCCATGAGCAGCACGACATTGGGCCGCTGTGGCAGGCTCCTCTCGGAATATGTGGCGATTTCCGTGATGATAGCACCAGAGTGGCCTTCGTTGTTGCTATTTTGCATGTTTCCAGACAGGATCGACCCAATATACTGAACCGAATTCCCCGAAAGCGTTAAAATCATGTTCACCAGATTCCAGCGGTATCCATTTCCATCTTTGCCCACGTGACCCCAGGTAATAGAATCTCCAAGTGGCAATATCCTCAGATCAACCACATCAGGGTCGTTATTAATAGAACGAGTGTTTAAGAAACTCCAACTCGCTGGAGAATTCAGGTTGTTTGGTAAGGAAACTACGCTACATGTTAGCTTTACTTGACTAACTATACACATTGAGGAAAGAAATAGATGGAAAGGAGTGAAGCTACCACAAGGGACTGCGAGAAGTGCGAGGGCCGAGAGGCTTCTCAGAAACAGCATTTTGGCTGCCTTTCTATTGTCGAATGCTCAAGAAGTTGTATAGAACTGTGAAAAACATACATACTGGCTACTCCAGCAGCATATTTAAAGGAATCAATTCATAGCCTTGGCGTCAAGCTGCGTCAACAGCAAGGCACAATAGATGGAGATTTCAAGACCTGAAAGCATTCCAGGCATTGCTAATTTCCAAGATACATCAGCTGCGGTTTTAGGCCTCCCCGTTAACAGCCGACAGCAGAGCCAGGACAGCCAGCCACCGCATCGTGAGTTTCTTGGAAGTCCAGCTCGTTGCATTATGGAGGAAGAATTGTAGGGGAGAGTCGGAGTACGCGAGCACGTATGCTGGTCATTCGGAGGTTCTGTATAATTAAATTTTTTCTCAGCTTGGTTGTTGCATCGGATAATTTGCACACACAGTCCTTGGGATTCGAGTGTCGAGACGAGGCGCAATAGGAATGTGCTTACCGCTTCTATTCACGCGAAGATGATGCAAAGTACCCAGGTATGTGAGCTTTTGCGCCAAATATACCCTGTATGGTACCTTGAACTCAGCTACTCTCGCATCTTGGCATCACCTTGGCATAAGTAGAGGCGGTGGGAAAACTCGAACTCTTGGTTAAGGTCGGTCCGGGTGTTTCCAATTGCTTAAATTTCTGCTTCTATAAGTATAGATCTAATTCATGATACGGAGGTCGCGGCCAGAAGTCTTGCAACTGCCAGGGTTGGCGCCACTTCTCGCTTAAGTGGCGGGGCGTTACATGGCAATCAGAAGGCGCTGTAATCGCAGGGCCATACAGGTCTCTCAAGGATCAAATATAGTGCACTAGCCCTATAACCATCGCTGAAGCAGCTCCACATTCAGGATTTCGAGCCCCCTAAGCGTCGTTGTTGTGCCAGAGCTATGTGGCGTCCTGAGGCTTGGCGCTCACCCCTGCCTGTTGCAAGACTTATGGCGCCGACCTCCGTAAGAGTTTGTAAAATAGCTGGGACATTGTACAAAGAATACACAATCAGGCCGAAAACGCTTTGCCAAAGCCCACGAAACAGAGCGAATCATTCCTACAAAGGTAAGTGATTGTTCTCGAGGTAAAAAGGTTAAAGATCTTACTGTCTATTGTATATTTTAATCCTATTCCTTCTGTAGATCTCCATGCTTATCTGCCTCCCTCCAAGGAAGGTTGTGGATTCGTGAGCATCTTTAAATCTTGAATACTCTTTTGAATGCACTTATTCACGTGATCTAGGAATGTTATGAAGGTTGTCGAAGTGTGCCTGGTGGCCTGAGGTACTAACAGTGGCCTGGCACACGTTTCAAGCACGTCTCACTTGCAGACCATATATGTGACCTGAATGCTCTTGTAGTTTATTCTGTGCAGTTGACAATTCACTTGATTTACTCTATTGAGTTCTGCCTACGATTCTTGTGATTGCATTGATATTGCGAAGCTGGAAGACGTCACATTCCAACAAAGGTGTTTTGTGGAGCTGATTCGGGCTGACAACCGTGCAGCTTGGCACCACACCTACCTTATCGACAAAACCAAGTTCCTAGAGATTTGGCACAAGGCACAAGATAAGGCTCTTATGGTTGAGAATATTCAAAGCGCATGGCGGAAATCTAATATTCTTGAGGAGTCTCTTGGGAGAGGCTTTATTGATCGCGACTATGTCCTAGCACAGCGTCTACAGCCAAAGAACGACCGGCCACTAACACCAGAAGCTTGGGCTATTGTTCCCTTTACTCAAAAAACCCCTAGGAATATTCAAGAAGTTTAAGCTGCTCTTAATCGATTTGAAAAAGGAGAAGTTAGTGAACAGGAACTCCTCCTTCTTATTATAAGGCTTGGCAAGTCTGCCACTTATACAATGACCAAAAACAAAACGACCCAACTTTTAAATGAAGACCTTGTTAAGGCTTCTAAAAAGCTTGCAAAGAAGAAACAACAAACCAAGAGGAAGGCAATAAAGGCTCTCTAGCTTGAGTTTGCAGTATAGAGGTTTTGAATTGTTATACTAAGTAGGTGTAACGTTTATGGTACAGCCGATGCTATATCAAGGTGGGAACGTTGGAGTTGTGTAGTATGCACAAGAGTGATAAGTCAGGGTGTTCCCGTACAGTTAAGTGAATGCCAATGTATTGCAAATAACTATGTTGAGTTGAGCATGAAGCTCCTATCTAAGAGAACAGCTACAGACTTATATAGAACCTTCCTGCCCTGGATCTTGGAGCTCCCCCAAGATCCCCTAGATCCCTATATCCATCACGTGATTACCAGTCACGTGACCCTGTGCCTAACGCCCTTGGTTCTCTGTGCTGTACCTAAGTACTCCCAAGCCTCAGGCCTGGGACTGCACGTGATAATGAAACCGTAACACTTTTCTACTCCTAGAGCTTTATTAGCTCCTAAGCCTCACCCCACAGATTCAAATCCCGGCTCCTCGCTTAACTACGACCCATACACCACCCCAGCTCAAAGCCTCTCGGCCTAAGTAAGCTTTTCCTCCGGCTTGGCAACGATTTCAGCTACGGATGAGGGTGCTTCAAATGGGCAGGCAACTCATGATTCACTGCCATCCTGGCAGTGGATCCTGATCTTCGTCTCTGATTGTGTGGAGTCCCGAAACCAATGTAGGGCACAGCTTCCGCCTTAACAGCCAAAGGGAATGCGTAAGGAAATGCCCCTTGGAGAAAAGGAAAAGCCCACTGGAGAAGGCTGCCAAGGGTTGTCTGAATTAAGCATGTCCAAGTATACAGATCCGTATTAAGCGGCTTAGCGTATGCAGGTCTGTCAATATTTCCTATCTATGTGGCGCATATATTGTTTAGGTGCTTTGTTCAGAAGCCTGCACCAAGCACAGACATTTCCCATGTGAAAATAATAGTCTGAGTGGCTATTAAACCTAGTAAGAGCCCTGCAAGATCCAGAAATGCCCTTGTCAAAAGATTGCAGATATTGGCATCGGACATGCCTCGATCGAGGAGGCACTAATGCATGAGCCTAAAGATATAGTTACTTCGCACAGGGCGGAACAATCTTCACTTTTTTGTCCGTGCTCCTCTTGAAGATTACGCGTCAATAAGGGTAATTCACTAATAGGCCTCCACGAGTCCGTTAACTATTACCGCTCTCAGTTTAGATATATTTCAACGCACAGACATAAAAGTGGAGATTGTTCCGCCCTGTGCGAAGTAGTTAATGGAATCATGAAGGCCTATTAGTGAATTACCCTTGTTGACGCGGAATCTTCAAGAGGAGCACGGACAAAAAAAGGGAAGATTGTTATGACTTGCGTTAAGTACTAGCTTGTGTTCAAGGGTCTTCGCTTATGAGAGCCAATTTCAGAGCCCCGAAGTCGAAGAACCCTGAACGCCTGAATGGTCCAAAAGCCCTAGCGGCTCATCACCTTGAGGCTCGAACTTACTGATTAAAGTCCGGTAAGCGGTGAGGACGATACAGGATAAGTAGCAATGGAGAGTCATCCTATTTAGAATTCCTCTGATTGTGAGCTTAGTGTTGTCATTTTCCGACCTGCATTTGTTACCACCCACCTACCACGATAATGCCTCGCCCATCATCTACCCTTCTCCTAGCTTTGCTAGGAACCGTGGCTAGCACATTGGCGTGCGTGATCCCTGACGAGCCACTCTCTAACAACATTACCGAGAAGTTCCAGATCTTTGTTCAGAACCCCGCCTTTCCTATAGTTCATGACAGCATTATGAACTTCAGGCCAAACGGCTTAGATATGCATCTAGTACTACGCCCGGCCGGCCAAGACACCTATGACACAATATGGCTTGAAAATGGCTTTCTTAGGAATGACGACCGGTATGCCGTCATCGATCTCGAGGTAAGGTTCTTATGGTAGGCTCTGGATGCTAAGATGAGCAATACTAAGAATAAATTTCATTAGTATAACGCCAATGATAATACTACTAAGATGTTTATGACGGACCGAAAGTACGCAACCGCCCTTTTTCAGCCAGTATATGGGTGCGATCCGGACACGGACGAGCTGCAAATCCGGCTGGTACTCGTGTCCCGCCTTGCCGATCCAGACGAGGGCCAGGCTAGAGAGGACGGTGGGCAGATCGGCATACAGGAAGCAGGATATACCGGAGTGTATGAGTTCCGATACTCGCCTGCCAATAACAGTTGTAAGTTGCCCTGAATGCTTCTATGCTCCAATAGTAACGTAATCGGTCTACTGACACGGATGTCCACGTTCCTTAGTACTTGTCGATACGTGGTTTACGGTTAATATGGTGATCTTCCG
Organism: Halenospora varia; assembly: GCA_020726485.1. NCBI lineage: Eukaryota > Fungi > Ascomycota > Leotiomycetes > Helotiales > Solenopeziaceae > Halenospora > Halenospora varia. The sequence goes on along the minus strand of JAHEWH010000022.1, from coordinate 449,024 downwards.
TGATGGCGTAACCCCTCCTGCTACCTCGACTACTACTAGCGCGAGTAGCCCTACTTCTACCGCTTCGATTAGCGACTACGACTTCGTGTCCTGCTGGGCGGAGCCGGATGATGGCAGCCGCACACTTACAACGGTTTATAGCATGACTAGTATGACGAATGAGATATGCGCAGTGGATTGCGCTGGTTCTGAGTATTTTGGTACACAATATAGTGTTGAGTGCTGGTGTGGTTCAAGTCTAGGGTCTGGATCTTATGCCGCTCCATCAACAGATTGCTCTAATGCTTGCTCTGGCGATGCTACTGAGATTTGTGGGGGCGGGCGCCGCCTCTCTCTTTACCAACTTAAATCATCAAATTCCTCAGCGACTATGACGACTTCCGTCGCCTCCTCCTCGTCCTCGACCACATCCTCCTTGTCCTCGACCACATCCTCCTCACCTCCAACCACATCCTCCTTGATATCTTCAACCACATCCTCCTCCTCATCCGTAACCACTTCCTCCCAATCTTTAACTTCGACTTCGATTTCGACTTCGACTTCGATAACAAGCACAACACTTTTAACTTCAACTTTAACAACAAGCACAACAGCATCTACAACATCAACAAACCCGACAGGTCTTCCATCAGTCGGTGTATACAGCTTTGTTTCCTGCTGGGCTGAGCCAGATGATGGACGAGCACTTTCAGCCGCATTTAAGGGTACTGATGATATGACTCTCGAAACATGCGCGGCATTCTGCTCCACTTACCCGTACTTTGGCACTGAGTGGAGCAGCGAGTGTTGGTGCGGCGATAAACTAACATCGGGATCTAATGCGGCTCCATTATTAGATTGCGACTATACATGCGCTGGCGACGCAACGGAGATGTGCGGCGGCTCACGACGTCTTTCTCTCTACCAGAACGTTAACTGGAGAGCCCCGGAGGACCCAAGTAGCATTGGCAGCTATGAGTTCTACGGCTGTGTCACCGATAGTCCAGCGCGTACATTAACGGCAAGTTCATTAACAAGCTCTGCTATGACGCTAGAGCTGTGTGCCACTTTCTGCAGCAGTTACAAGTACTTCGGAGTAGAGTGGAGCGTTGAGTGCTATTGCGGAAATGATTTCACTGCAGGCGCCGCCCTGGTTGATAGCAGCGAGTGTAGTATGACTTGTGGAGGGAATAGCGAGGAGCTGTGCGGCGCTGGAGATCGATTAAGTGTTTACCAATTGGCAGCGGTATAATCTTCATTTTGGGATACGCCTAGGGGAAATAAGTGATTAGTAATGGTAAAGGGTAGAATGAAGGGTAGAGTGGAAGGTTTCTCTGACCAGCTGTGGTTCTTTTCTAAGAGACGAGAAGTAATACTTAAATTCTAATCAAGATCGAAGAACAAACCGAACGCAAAACACCCAATCTCAATGCTAGAGACAAGAACACTGATTTAGGTCCGTTCAACAGCAAAATAAGCAAGTTCAAGACAACCTGGATAACGAAGTCCTTCAAGTGTCTCGTAAGGTTGAAGTTGCTCACGTGAGCAGCGCCAAGCCATCTCAGGCCTAGGCCCTTTCGATGATTGTGTTCTCCGTTCAAACACATCAGGACTGACGGCCATGTAGTCTAACACGAAGTATTTCGAACAAAGACTGCAATACTTCGCCCCAGACTTCGAGGTCTTGATCCCATGGCGGCCGTGACAAGAGAAAGCAGCCAAGATCAAGTGATCCTATCCCAAGTGATGTTGATCATTCCTGCTTTGTTTGAAGTCGTCGGTTGAAAGTTTGACGCTCGCACCACCACACCTATCAGGTGAGCCACAAGGTGGCACTTAACCTCAAGATCTGCGCTTTCAATTGGCTTATCGAGCAGCCACGAAACTCAAGTGACGTTCTAGCCACATTTATGACGAGGGGCTGTCTCCTATGTGTTCCGCCTTGTGGGGTTTCAGAGATAATCGATCTTTTCTGGCATATCGGGATCGAAGAGCTAGCCAATTGGCGGCGAGAAGGACTGTTAAGTGAGGAATCCCTTGGGGAAGGAAACCTGGTAAGGCGGGGATCGGCGGCGGGGTTGTACATAAAAAGATATCGGGGTAGGAGGGAGTTATGACGAAAATGGTTGCTTGTGCCTGAGATGCTGAGAGAGTTCGTCTGAAGTTACGCAACATGATCTATTTTTATAAGAATCTAGTTCGGGATCCTTAGGAGCCTGTTTAGGCTTCCTAGGGATCATCGTCAAAACTTGAAAAAAGGAGATGACAAGGTCCTTGGTCTACATTCAGCATGATTAGTTAAGGAGTTAAGAGATGAAATGCGTAAGTAGTGGGCACTGCTCAGGCAGCTCGGGTGAGCTGGGTGAGGAGAGGGTGAGCCAAGGGTGATTAGCGCCTGAGTAGAAGCGGCCAGCGTACTAACCGACCTTAGTATAAAGGAAAAAACAGTTGTGTTCAACTGCCCAAGGAGGGTCATTGAGATAACAGAACTCCATCTAGACATCGTCTTTGCAAGTTCTTTATGGCAGAGTATATGCGTTTGTGCAGAATCTCAGAACTAATCCGCCTTTGTCTTGAAGAATAGAACAAAACATGACCGGAAAAATAAACCTTTCTTTGTTCTCTATTCCCATGGAGATTGCAATATACCAAAATTATCAACATAATTTCAAATAAACCTTACGTACATAATCCGCACTTCAAAAATTCCCTAATTAGCCAACCCCAAATCCTAGAAAGCGCTGGCTGAGCATGCGAAATGTCAAATATAGCTACAGCTGACGCTAACGCCCAAGTCGAAGCCGCCGCCCAAGAACAATGGCTCGCCTCCGAACCAACTTGGGGCGACGCGCGCGTCGGCGAAGGATGGACCGCAATACGCGTCTTAGGCACAGGAGGCTACGGCATAGTCGGCCATTGGAGGTACACAGGACCAGAGAATAAAGCATTCAAAGACATCGTCGTAAAGCAAGGATTAGCGAAAAATGGAGGTCTCAACGATGATGCGGATATACATGTCGCTTTGGCCCCGGCAAACTCGAAACATATTGTTAAGATGTATAGACATGTTTATGCGGGCCAAGGGTCAGGGACGAGTGCGAAATTTGATCCAGGTGGTGTGGGGGTTCATAGGATGTTTTTGGAGTATTGTGAGGGTGGGGATTTGTTTGATAGGCAGGAAGTTCATGAAGAGTGGGTTTACTCCCATACCCGTTTTCTGGATAGTATTTAAGACCTGGCAGTGAGGATGAATACTGGAACGAGCTTGAACTATGGCAGATTTTCCACTGTCTTTCCCTTGGAATTCTGACAATGCATAAGGGGCTGGAAGATATGAACCCCAACATACCTCGTTGGGCTAAAAATGAGCTGGTTCATTTCGATATAAAGCTGGAGAATAGTAAGAGAATTCCGGCCTGGTGAGACGAATTTGAGCTAAATCAATAAAAGTACTGATTGGAGGGCCGGAAAACGATAACGAACACAATGGGAATCTAGTATATAAGGCGAGAAGAGAATCGTTTGGCAGTTTATTGCTCCCAGCTGATATTATCATCTAGTTTGCCGATTTTGGATTAGCACTATTCGTAATACCACCAAATTTACAAAACGACGCCATAAGACAGCGGGTCCATGATCGCGGCACAAACAAATGGTTATTCCCAGTATGTAAAATTCAAGCTCTTAATCGTAATGAACCGTGAACGAAAAGGCTGATTGAACTATAGGAACAAACAAGCTTCGACGTAATTGGCAGCGACGAAATCCCCCGCCCATGGAACGAGGTAGCCAACACCATCCGCTACCGCATCTTCCAAACCGCCCGCCCTATAATCGGTACAGCAAGCAACATTTGGCAAACAGGAGCCATAATCCACTGTCTCATGACCAACGTCTCAGAACCAGCATTCGATCTGGAAACGCACAGAAATTGGCGTTTACAGCTTCACAATTCTTTAGCAAATGCTTATTTACTGAGTCATTACCCGACGCTGGCTACGGGGCCTGGTGTTGAGGATGAGAAAAGTACGATTGGTAATGAGCAGGGGAAAGAGAAGCTCATGTATAGTGCTCAGTTGAGACAGCTGCTTATGGAGTGCTTGCTTATTCATCCCGAACATCGGCCTAAACCGGAGGAAATTGTTAAGAGGACGAGGCGGGGAATGGCGGCGGCGAGAATGAACGCTGCGAGGGCGGCTGGTGCTTTTGGTATGGCTCAGGGTGCGCCAGGTCCTACTTCTGGCCCGCCGGGCGGTGGAAAGAGAGGAAGGGATACGGACGACGACAACGACAACGATGACGATGATGATGATGATCAGAACAAGAGACGAAGACGGGGCGGAAATACGGAAGCACCGATAGCTAGAAATCGAAATAACTTTGACGAGCCAAGACGAGAGCAGCAGCGGCAGGTATCAGCTCGCTGGTTCTCTGGGCAGCCTGGATATCCAAGACGTCCACCCCGGCCCCCAGCAAACGTGGGCGTAGTACCAGCAATTGCTGGACCATCAGCACGAGCACCACAAGTAATGCTGCCACCTTCTATCCCACAACAGCAACGCCAGCTCCCTGGAAGCATAAATTTATTTCCAAGTCCTGCCAATCTCTTGCCACAAGCTCAAACTCTAGGTACAGCTCGGAACGCACTTCTCAACAGCTACTTTCAACTCACGTTGAAGTCAAGAGGGGGTTTTATAACCAACGCTGCGGGCGAAATCTCATATCGAGCAAAAGGCAGCTTGACTATTTGGGACTTGAGAGGGGAAATTGCTGTGGCTGCGAACCAAGACAAGAATAGGGTTACGATAGACAAGGGTGGTGGGTATCTTGAAGATGATGAGGTGATTGCTAATGTGTGTGATAGTAGTGGTAGAGATGTTTTGTGGATAGAACTTCTTGGTATGTAGAAGTATTAGAAATATCAAGGTTTTGCAGAACAAAGTCCCAATGGAAACGTGATTGAATATAATTAAGCGGTGAAAGATAACTTCCGCTACTATTAAAGATGTAGGCGTGTTGGCCTTTGAAACCCACCGTGCCAGTCTGAACACCCCCGAGAGCCTTGACGAAAAGAGAAAATCATATTAAGATGTGTCAATCAAAAGAGAAGCTAAGATAGCAAGAGCACTTGATTTGCTTTGGATGTCTCGGTTGTTGGACTTCGGATACATGTAAGACCGGAAAACATGACAGTGGCGGGTAGATCTCAATTGAGCCTGAAAATATATCCACAACGAGAAAAGCCGTGGGAATTCAAGAGGCGGGACATAGCTCCAGACAGAATGCCAAGCCGTTTAGACAAAGTGACGTTGAGAGTAGCGCACTAGCGCTCGTGAAAACAACTACAACGAGGAAGGTATAAGAAGCAGCCATATATCCTGAGCCTAAGATAGAATATTGTGAAGTAGAAACGCGTCGCAAATTATGCAAAAATGTCCACGAGAAAAAAGACGAGAGGCAGCAAAGCTGGTGCGAAGCTAGGGATAGATAGAAATGCAAGGAAGGAATTTGTACAAGATAATCCTTAACGAGGGTATCTTGAGGGCGGTAAATCATAATCAAGACTAGGGACAGAACGCCGACAATGGCAGGCTGCGGAACTATTCTGGCAAGACCGTAAGAATCTGCGGCCATGAAAGAGAAATGGAAAGAAGAATTGACATATTCATTGCAGCAAGGTAGAAGACAATTGTGCCTATGTACAGGAACTGCAACGAAAGTAGTCCAAACTCCTGCTTGATCTCGCAATTCAACAAACTCCCACGATTGTCGAACATGGCTTCAAGCAGGGGCTAGCAGCCACGATCAGCAGTACTGAAGATACCTCGTTGCTCCCACAACGGCAAATCAATGTCTACAACAATTGGCTTTTGGTATCTCTTCCCACCAGCGCCGTGCGGCCAGCTGGATGCCATAATCGCAGCATTAATAACACACGTCTCTTTGCGACCTAGTCTGCCAGACAAAGCTTCCAAATCGCATCGTTTCGAAGGAGGTATCCCACCTTGTCCTCGACTTGTGTTTGGGAGGATCTCTGGTGGGACTGCCGACAAAGCTGTGGTGACACGCGAAATGCCTTGTTCCACAGTACGTTGGGGACTCGAAGACTTCGACCTCCGCTTTGGACTGGGTTGGTTCGTCTCCGGAGTGAGAACTGGGACTGGGTATTGGCTCTCCATCATCTCGCTCGTCCAATCTCCTACAGATCCATCGTTCTGAAGTGGACTCTTTCCCTTGTACGAGAGGTCGATCAACGCCATCTTCTTATTATCTTTCCCAGGGTCTTCCCAACGGTCTATACCCAGCTCTTTGTACTTGTTGTTTGAGACATCGAGATCCCATTTTATGATTTCGGAGCCTCTCCCTTCGTGAATATGTCCGCAAATTGCGAGTCGTGGTCTGACCCGCCAGAGTGCTTCTCGCAAAGCTTCGCATCCTGCTAATCGTCTCTGCTGGGTTTCGTCGCAATGGTATTTCGCTGGAGTATGGGTAACCACGATGTCGGAATCGAGTGGGATGCGGTTCCAAAGGTTCATGGCTTCATCTGTGCCATATCCAAACGCCCACATCCCCTTGGCAGGGGAGAGCGGCGAACCAAACACCTTGAATGTTGTACGAGGTCCATTTGGAGACTCTAGCTTCACCACAGCTGCCTCATGCTTCAGCCAAAGAATGGATGATTCTCGTTCGAACAATTCTTTGCACCTGTCTGTATCTTGCGGGTTCTGATTGTGGAAGTAGGATCCGTACTGGGCGTAAAAATCGCTGTCGAGAGTGATGTCGTGGTTACCTGGGCATGTCAGTTGGCATGCAGTTGCATGAGCGATGCAACCTACCAGCAATCACAATCTTGACCTCGAAATCAGCTTCCGCAATCCACTTCACTGTCCTCTGCAGCTCTGTAAAAGACCCCTGATTCGTCATATCCCCGGCATGTATGAGCACATCTCCTTTGGGCAGCTTGAACGCGCCATTGGGGCTCGCGTTGTGTGTATCGGAAACGCACACAAAGCGTGTCTTGCGCATGGCAGGAGCCCCATAGTATCCTGAACTTGCCATTTTGACTGGAGATGAAGGAAATCGGCGGCGAGGGAATCGTCGGGTACAAAGGCGTATCAGGCATGGTACCTAGAGGAAGTGGCGATGGGGAGCAGGTGAACCCTTTGACGCAGGAACAGCTTTCTTCAGCCGCAGCGTTGGCATTGCTTAGGATCCATTTTGTATTTCTGACGATTCATGCGATCACAGACGATTCACAGAGTGAATATGCGAAGGCAAACCAGCAATTGACTACAGCTTCGTGAAGTTGACGATGGTGTTGTGGTGTTGAAATTGGAGATCCCCTGCTCGGCATCCAAGATCCCCGTCCTTAGCTGATCGTCGCTAATTGTTTCCTACGACAACACCAAAGCTCCCCTTTTACAGGAGAGGGAGGGAATCCAAACCACGAAAATCCGCCCGCGCCCGCCATTTCGTCCTGTCTCCGTACGCCATCGCGATTCTCACCTTCTCACGTTCCCTTTGTCGGCCTTTCCGGTCGCGTCGCACACAATTGCCCGGACCCACGAGCGCGTCCTCGAGATTAGCTCCTGAAGGGCGCACTACACTAGCCACCCGTCTTCTGACCCTCTCACTGTTTGACACTGGAGAGATTGGCCTGTGCTGCTGTTGACGGACCTCCAAGAGATCTTTGCCCGGCATTTGCAGATTCCAACGTCAATCCTAGGTCCTCGAGATCTGCTTTTCTTTGCTTTTAGAGACATCTGAATATCAACAAAGCAACCGAGCCAAGACACGCCGACCTCCGTCACTGGACCAGTCTCAAACGCCCTTCTCCTTTTCTCCAATTGCCAACACGACGATATCTTCATACCGACTCTCGAGATACCGCAGGGCAAGATGGCTGCGGTCTCCGCACCGCAAGCCCCGAGTGCCTTGACGCCCCCGACGAGTTCTCACGGTGGACAAAATTCGTGGAGCTACGCGGTCCCATCTCAGACAGAGGTGAGTTATACCAAGAACTCTCCCATACTCTCAGCATTCCTAGAGAACATGCTGATCATTTTTCTAGAACCCCCTGCCGTCAAAAACAAACGACATCAGCAAACCCCCTTTATCGCACACGAACGGAAATGGGCTCGCCCATCAGACATCCCGTCCAGACCTACAAAAACGAACGGATACATTTGGACGTCCTGGAGACACTGGACTTCTTGCACCGGCACGAGTGAATGCTTTGAACCGCAAAGATTCCAGCATTAGTGAAACTGGCAGTGCGCCAGACAGTCTGTTAGATCTGTACGGTACGAGGAGCGGCATAAACAGCGTAGATTATGGAGATCGAAAAGGGGTTGCAGGGGACCCATATGACGAAGAAGATCCAGAGAACTCGAGGTGGATTCACAGAGATAAGTTGGCACGAATTGAAAGCCAAGAGCTACAAGCTGCAGGAATTATATTACCAAGGACACGAGCAGCAAGCAAATCTAGCAAACGAGAGAACAGTCGGGACCATGGTACAAATGGCTTCAAGGCAGAGCAAGCCGCACCGAAGCGGCAGAGGGTTGATACAATTACGGCGATAGAACAAGAGGTGGAGGTATCAGAATGGGATTTGCGATTGCCAGAAGAGGTTGCGGACGATCCAAACGTGTACCGAGACATGAGTGGAGGAGTAAAGGGCGTTTCAAAAATACCAATATTGAAAGCAAGCCCTTTGCCCATACCGATGGAGCACCTCGAGCGCGACACACCACTCCGAAGGAAAGCTAGCACGGGTCTAGCGAGTGAGGATGAACCTATCTCGAATCCAAAATCTCGAGGAAGAAGTCATAGTATCAAGGCACTGGAAAACGAAAATCCGAACCGTTCACCTGGCAAAAGATTACTATCTGAGAATTCCCCAACCAAGAAGACTACAGGCGCAAAGAAAGCAGGATCAACAAATAGGTCAACCTCAACACCATTGAAAGGCAAAGCAAGGACAGGACCAACTCGAGATACCGCATCTGGCCAACGACCTACCACGAGATCAGGAGAATTAGGACCCAGTGGCAGTGTCAAGCGACCTGAGGGTGATCCTCCATGGTTGGCATCGATGTACAAACCAGATCCACGACTTCCACCCGATCAGCAGCTGCTTCCGACTGTCGCGAAACGGTTACAACAGGAACAATGGGAGAAAGAGGGCAAATTTGGAAGTCTTTATGACACTTCGTTCCGACCTCTGAGCGATGAGGGGTTCCCAACACCAATACTTCCTCCTGAAGAAGAAACGAAGCCTGAAGATAAATCCCTAGATCCCCAATGGCCATTGCGAGCACCAAAGAGTCCAGCTCTTAGTACAGGCCGACCAGGCACCGCTGGTGGAGCATCACCGCGGACAGAAAGCTACTCAGTCATGCCCAAACTCTCACCCAAACCCACCGGCATACCGCAAGGTGTTGGACCATTACCAAGTCCCAAACCACCCGTACGAGTTCAAGAACCAGCAGAAGACTCGACGAAGGGCGGCTGTGGATGTTGCGTGGTGATGTAAACTCCTGCTGCATTCTACTTTTCTTTTGTTTCCCTGTTCACCGATGGCGCATAAGGAGTCGCGGCTGGTTGAGCGAATTAATCTTCTGGGGCATCCTAATCGTTTGGGATTTTGATATTTTCGACGGCGAAACACCAATTGCCTTGCCCTGGGGCAGGCTACACTTCCTCACTTGCACACGTACAAATTGCCTTGTCTTACTCGTCTGAACAGAATTTTCCTTTTTTTGTCAATTGTTACGAATAACGACTCTCGATCGGCAGACTTTTCCTTTCTTGTTACCTGATTCCCCGAAGATGTCCTTTGGACGAAGAGTGCTTGGAGAGATGATGATTGTGGTTGCAGATATGGTGGGGAATGAGGAGAAGAGCCAGCAGGGCTGGATGAAGCTGACGGGTGGGAAGAGCGATGGATACCTATGACAGCTTCTAGGCTTCGAGGTAGAAGTGGTGGAAGCTGGCTTGTATAGATATTATTGGCGATTCAACGAGTGATCAATGGCGATGGTGATGCCTGTGGCATCTGAAGTAAATACCCGGATTGAATGCAATTCAAATGCAAAGTCACATACCTGCAGTCCCCTTCGCAAGTGCTCTTCACATTGAACAAACAATTTCCCAGTCTAAATTCTTGCTCACCTCCCTTTAAAATGGTTTTCACTCCCAGCTCTAACGATATCGTTTTCGCCTCAAAGATTCCTTCATACAATGAGAATGTTCTCCTGGCGAGTCATTCATACCGTTGGTGAAAAGCAATGCAGGCGCACCTCGTACACAAGGATTTCCTTACCTCTTGCCTCCCTCCTTTCCGAACATTCTCACTTCGATCATAATTACCTCCTTCCCGCCCCAAACACGCCTCCATATCGAACAGGAACTTTCAGGAAGCGAGTCATTTCCACTAAAGATCAGATTCATTGAAATGCAACTGCAATTGCAATTTCTAACACATGATACTTCTCACCTTCTTCCTTCTCACTTTATGCCTCGATCACAGCCACATCTTTCCCGCCTCAAGTATATTCTCCATATCGACCGGGCACTTGCTCACTTCTCCTCGCTAACTTACCCTCCGCAAGGTCACGCGATCCGAATGTTCCCCTTCCCACTCCCGCTCCATCCTCTCCTTCGGGAAGTCTCACCGCCACATTTCCTTCCCGTCCCGCCTTTAATCCTTCGTCATCTTGCATTTCTTGCATTCCTTCCCGTTGCATGCCGAGCTCTCACCTTCCTTCTAAAACCCTTCCATACCTAATGCCAAATCTGCAATGTAGATCCTCGGTCAGCAAGTGAGTAGTGCGGTATTTCCGCCATGAATCCCGAGCGATCCGGTGATGTGGTAGCGAGGTCGGGTCTTCTGGGATTTCTACTGTAAAATTCTCCGATGAGGTTTGGTGCGCGGGAACTATGGGAATAGCGTTGCCGACGTGCCGGGTTTGATACGACTCTCTTCAGGTTTGATTTGTGGTTGGAAGGAACGTTGAGGTGGGCCTGGATGCGTCGAGAGACCCTGAATTGCTACTTCCGGGCGAGGAAAGCGGAATAAGAGGGTGAAGACGTCATAAGGGCAGAGATAGTTTGAAGAAGTGCAGTTGAGAAGGTGCCATGGGGCTGGGGAAGGAGCTGCGGCTCAGGATTCGGGAATGTGAGAAATGTTAGCAATTAATTATTGCTCGGCTGGTCAGTAACATCATTATTTTCACCATCTTGAAGGCTATCAGGAAGAGTGAACATTGAAATTAAATTGAGCATTAACCCGGAATAGAACACTCTACCAAATTAAGGTAAGGATTTTCTTTTCCTCCACAAGTCTTTGCCCTTTTCGGGAGCAAATCGGTAGAGTTTTGGCTTCCTCTTCTGACAGTCATCCTGAGAGCTCGTTTGAACTTCAATAAGTGAATGTTAAATCTAGAGAATCCTTGAGAAAATATCGAAATGTGGGGTTTCAACCTTTTGTTTACAAGTCCTGAAAGTTCATGATGAAAACTATGAGTTGATTTTCGAAATTTTTCAAAGGCTACAAGAAGGATAATATTCAAGATATGAGATGGATAGAGGATAGTCGAGTGATCAAGATAGGCACTAATATGAACACTTGCCGGCTTCCTCGACCAGAGAGCTCTTCTCGTGTGAGATTGCCATCCTGACCCTCATAGACAAAAGTCTAAATGGCAACGCATTCGGATCCCAGCTGAGAAAAAAACCATAAGCGCTAAAATAAGAAGTAGGGGGTTTTCCCTCATAAAAGAACTTCTCGTTGTAGAATTCTTACACTCTTTCGAAGGTGTTGCGATTGGGTCTGGGACCTGTTTCAAGGGTACGCTTTGGCCTAGTGCCACACCCATATTATGGGCTCTGGAAGCCCACCTGTAAATAAACGGTTACCTTCTCCTTGATGGAATACACTCATTTATGACCCTGAGATTACAACACAAGTGCCTGAGATTTCAACAGAAGGGAAAAGGCTTAGGGTTCACGTGACAAAGCCATCTAATTATATCATGTTGAAATCTCAGGCACTTGTGTTGTAATCTCAGAAAAGTCGGATCAAATGAGTGTATTCCATCAAGGAGAAAGTGACCGTTAATTTACAGGTGGGCTCCCAGAGCCTAGTTATGTACGGAGCACCAGGCCAAAGCGTACCCTATGAAACAGGTCCCAGACCCAATCGCAACATATCAGATCAAATTTGAAGCTAATCTGCCAAGGGAATGTAAATGCCTGGAGGATCAATCTTGACCAGTTGATTCTTCTCGCTGTGACGCTCTCAGAGAACCCACTTGGAAAAATCACAGTTATCTCAAATTGTGATCACAAAATGGATGGAAGTTTGATGGTGCGATGGTAAATAGTCTCCGCAAGAAGGGTTCTCTCATTGTGGGAATTTCACCGACTTTTGTGTTTCAAACAGGTTTCAAGCGACGGAAATCTTCAAAATTTGAAATATCGATTGCAAGGAGGCTTCTCAACCATGGAATTGGACACATCGTGAACGGATGCGGAAGATTTTGGAACTAAATTGTGGCTGTAAATAGTGGAAGTACAGAGCAGCTTTGTGAGTGATAGAGGGTTTGTCGTTATGAGATGCTCAAATAATCTTTCCCTAAACCTCTGCCACCATATGACAGTTTTTATTGTGGGATTCTCATCCAAATTCTAAAGGCAAGTTCGACACAAAGATTAGAGTGCTAATCATCTATATTCGCCGTATTGTATTGAAGGCGTAAACTATACTACAAGACTCCTTACACCATACGTATCTATATAAGATTAGTTTTTAAGTTTAAGAGTCTTATTCACGTGATGTTTAACCTTTCCTCATGATTAATATGGATGCCCAGCGGTGGGATTCCCCCCTAGTCCTGCATGGAAGTTACAAATGAATACTAAGAAATGATGCTTTGGGAAAGGAACGGCTTCAACATAGAAGGCCTCGTAAATAGAAGGGAGTCATAGACAACGAGGTTCTTGATACCACCTGCCACTTGCCGGGCATGCTCTACCGTGGATGATTACTGATATTTAGCTTCCTATGTTTCGTTTCTCAATATTTGTTTGTAGTTTCGCTGCCATCCACTGTGTCCTGCACGATATCTGCCTCCGTTACAGTGTTTGTAGTATTCAAAGCATCGGGCACGGTGATCTGAAGGCAAAGCGTTCTTATTGATTTCCATGACCACTAAAGCCTTGAAGTATGCGAAACCCGGTGATGAGCACCGCTCATCTCCATGAACAGTAGACCAGACATTCACGTGCTGACGCGGATAATGGCATTCAAATTTCACTAGGTGTAATTTACAGTAATGTTTTTTTTTCTACCTTTGGCTCGGATCGCTAGCAATTCTCCGTCGTGAATAATAATTAAGAAGTGCACCCCTTTTCCCAACAGACTGGATTTATTAAGAGAAGACAAAAATTCAAAAATCCAGTGGACACAAACCCTTTCTCAGTATCCGGCTAGTACCCGTGTCAAGCGAGCCCCCAACTCGATACTAGCCCTTCGGTTAAGACCCGGTCCCGAGTATCTGGTTCCTCCCATACTTCCCCAACATTTTCAATCCCACCTCCAGCCTCACCACTTACATTTTCATGTCCGTATCTTGACTGGCGGGGGGCATCGTCCTGCAATCGCCATAGAACGGTGTTAGATGGCCAATTTGTTCCATGCAATTCCATGGGACCAATGGGTTTGTCGGGGCCTTTGCTTTCCAACCAGGTAGTAGCTTCTTATCAAAATAGTTTTGCTTGACGCAGATATTAATTGCAAGTTCTCGGATTTTTGTATAAAAAGGTTTCCTTTACCCCCATGTTTCTTTCCTACTTCTTTCCACTCCTCATACTCTCTCCTCCCTCATCGGTCTCTAGGTGAGCACCCTCTCACGAGTACCTTAAGCAGAGAGTACTGAGCTTATAGGATTGAAAGGGAGGCTTCTACCCTCATCTATGAAATACACACATTGACTCCTGATAGAACCTAGCTCCCAGCAGCTCAGTCCAGCTCCATCCCACTACCATCTGGATACCTTTATAACCACCGACCACCTCCATATCCTTGCCATAGCTCTATAGCAGTCGGACCTCGTCATACCACCTGGATACGTACGTGCAGGCCGGACACCCACATCATTCGAATAGTTCGTACGTCTGAGCACTTCCACCAAAATCACAAGCCGGTATCCTCCCACGAATTCAAGTCGCTATAGCCACTGTCTCAAGACTGTTGTGTCTCTAAGGCATAACAATAGCCACCATGAAGACCACCTACATATTGATTGTGCTCAGTCTCGTCATTAAGTCTCTTGCCGAGCAGATACGGGCTCGGGTACCGTTCCAACTCGCCGCTGCCATTGAAGACCGGACCACACCTTCGGAAATAACTTCACCGCACCTGTGTTGGGTTGCAATACCGTCGCCCTTCGATTTGACCCTGTCAAATTCAAAGAGCTCAAAGTCGCAGACTGGTACGAGAACGAGATCTTGAATAAGGCGGACAAAAAGCTATTTGAGGAGCTCGGCGAAGCCACATATTTCTTCGATGTCATCTTGGGAATTCCCGACGTTACCTGCAGCGATGCCGAAAATGGCTGTAGCTACAAGCCCGACTGCCCTTCCGTTCGACGACGAGTGGACGAGATGTTCCCCGACGCCACAACCGAGGAAAAGGAAGAGGAAGTGATGAAAATCATTTGGGTCGCTGGAGAATTTGACGCCGAAGGCAGGCTCTACAATTTCTTTGAAGTACCGTCCTCCCTCATCTTGACCACGTTGTGCTATACCACTGCATTTACTGATTTAAACAGATTCTTGGAGAACGAGTTCAGTCGAACGCTCAAGGCGAAGCGGGATGGATCGTGGATCAATTTACATTTCAGACAAATGAAAATGCTGATAAAGCGTGCGAGACTCGAAAGGAAATCAACAAGCTCGTATACAACTACTTCTTCTCCATCATACCCTTGTTCGTTGGAGCCGTTGTTGGCTCGGCAGTCGACAAGGTCGACCCAGGCCAGGGAGGGATAGTGTCTGCAGAAATTCAGGGGGCCGCCTTGACAGCGAAGTTCATGATTGACCTCGCAGAAGTCTTCCAAAATCACAAGATGAAACATGATATTCCTCGCTTTGTTCTCTCGGACGAGCCAACTTGGAAGTTTAACACGGACGATGACGCAATTTGTCAAGACATCAAGGGCGCAAACATCAAGCCCAATAATTGGGAGAACGACGCATCGGTCCAAAGTTATATTTCCCGCTACTCTGAAAACCGTAGGGAGTTGACTGGTGCAATCGCGAAAGAGGTTTTACAGAACAATGATCCCAAGAACTCTCGGTTCCTGGAGCGTCTGAGAACTGCTCCCGGGTCTGCTCATTTTATACTTGCACATGAAGACATGGCAACATTTGAGCAGTAAGTTTCGGCTCTAGGCTCATCTAAGCACATTTCTCACAGATTGATAGGAGTTCGACAGAAAACTTGAAGCAAATCCTGATAGGCTCGGCTATGAAAAACCAGAATTGCTTCGATCTCTGTCACGAGGACCTTCACGATACCACTAGCAACATGAAAGTTTGCGATAAGGTTGGCGCGGAATCGACTTAGTGTTCGCCATCCAGCCAGCAAGCATGTCGGACGGTGTGTCTACCAGCTCATTCCAATCCAAAGTATCTTGGCCTCGTCGCCCCACCACGTTCCAGCAATGATGCTCTCTTGGCAAGATGGGGTATCACGTGGGCCGACATTGCCGGGGCTTCGTTCAATTACTCGAGAGGGATAGAGGTGACCATACCTTTTGATAACTGGCCGCCTAAGTTAAATTCAAACGTTACGGACGTGGCGAGTTTTAATTTGACAAGCTGGTCCTCTCCGAATCCTTTTAATCTAGGAGTTTGTGTGGTGCCTACTTAATTAGAAGATCTGAATGCAAATCACCACAAGCCGAACAAATTTCCATGCACTTGTTCCGAGTGGAACCAAACGACCGATTTTTTCGATAACGCCGGGATGACCGGGAATGCATTATTTCGTCCACAGGTGAGGGAAATAATGGAAAACCACTGCCCACATGTAAGTCTTGACCCTAGCTAAATTACACAATATGTGTAATCCCATTCTTTACAAAGGTCTTGCTAACGGCTACACACAACAGGAATTGATGAAGCGAAAAAGCCCCGTTGCACGCCTCAATGCTTTGTGCAACATGCGCATGGAATACCCTCGTGCTGGCAAAAAAGGAAATAAGATGTTGACAGGTGCTGCTGACTATTGCGATGCCTTCCGGGAGGAAATGCGAGGCAAGACGGAGAAAGAAGGCAATGAGCATCTCTGTACCAAGGGGTCCAAGCTCATGAAGAAAATTATTGACGATGAGGCCGAAAGCAAGGGTGGCTATAGGAATACGGAGGATGTTTGCAAAGTGTATTTGCGCGACGGTAAACTAGACTAATAGTCATCTTTGTTCGAAATATCGTATCAAGGACGCTGTTTGACTAGGGATTTGGCTTTAAGCATCGCGATGTATTTCAAAGTAGGGGGGGTGTAGGAGTTTTGGTATTTTTAGGGTTTAGGCTTAGGATTTGACCGTTCAATAGGCCAACATAGCCATGAATGCTAATAGCAGAATCCTAATAACATAGCTTAACCCAAATAAGATTAAAGGCTTGACTTGCTACTCCCCCCCCTCCTTAAATACATGTAATTGTGGGCCCCATACAAACCAGGCTGGCAGGGCTTTTTTGCCATACAAAATTACCCCTGTGAAAGGGCCCGCAATTACAAGTTTTTTTGGGGGGGGAGTACGAGGTTCCCATCCCCCGACTCTATGGCTATGACCCATTCATCTTTTGTGCACGAAAATGTCGCTGTGGAGGAAAAAGGCTGTCTCTGGGTAGACGCCCGTAACCGAGTCATTGAGTTCCACTGAAGATTGATTCAGCTTGACTACGGCAAGCAAAGCGGTAACAACAACACCCTAAAAGTCATAATTTTCCAGGCGAAAGAATCATCTAGAAGAAAACGAAGAAACAACTCGAAGAATATCAAATATTTTCGGAGATAGCAAGGACCACCGGAGACGATCTCCGTAGGTTCCTGGACCGAAGCTAGAGATCGAAGCTAGAACCGCTGCCCAGGTGCGAAGAAAATAGAAATCTCGGAAACTAAGAACTCATGATCACGAGGAAGTAAAATTTCCACGTGGGCAGGAGATCTAAAAAGCCATGAAATAGAAGCAGATGACGATGAATAGAGAGTGGAAATAAAATAAAGTAAAGCCCGTCGATCCGGAGCTTGGTGTCCTGGATGGTGGGTGATTTTAATATTTTGGGCAGGAGAGGATTTGAGCGGGTTGAGCTGTGAGTCCATGACGAGTGAGATGCGCTTTTTTAATTGGTTGGTCATCAAAAAATATATTTTGTGACGGTAACCGCTCAATTGGAAGGCGAGATTGTTGTTGAACTCTTCTTGATGGACAAGGACTTCTGGTGCTCGTCATGAATTTGTAGAACGCAAATGACTGTCGGCCGGAGTCCGAAGAGAGAAGACTTTTTGAATACTACATCGTCCCGTCTTCTGTTGGGTTGGCATGTGTAAAATCTGCATGGGTAAACATGGAGGTGGACCGCGACAGAAAGTCGAGGTGCAACGTCGCCTTTCAACAAACGGAACGTGATGCTCATGGCCTTGTGGATCGGATTTGGCAATGAAATTTCGAAGAATTGTGGGTCGTTCCTGCCGGTCAAGCAGTTACGAGAAGGAAAGTCTTCGCAGGTGAACTGGAAGGCTCGGGTTGGGGATGCCAAGACCCGTGAATTGCCTCGTATGAAGAACGTGAATGCTGCCAAGAGAATATATTGAAAAGAGAGGATTTGGAAAGTATGAAGAGGTCTCGTGAGAAATAAACGCGGGAGCTGACATAGACTTTTGTTTCTTGGCACTTTCCGAAGCCAGAACCTTCCCACAGGCCTTCTGGTGCCCAAAACCTTCATGATCCGGGTTCAGGAACTTAGCTGCCGCCATACAATGTGGCTTCTGCCCAAAACCAGGGTCTTTGCGTCCCTTAACCTAAACCTGGTAACTTGAAACTTATCTGCTGCTGAAAATCGAAAGTTAAGGTGCAGGAACAACATTTTTGCAGCTGATCCCTATGCGGGGTCATTGTGCGTTCAAGATCTACTTTAGAACTGTCTGTGAAAGTCTGTGGAAGTCTGTGGCTTCATGGGCTTGAACAGAGGCGGGGGTGGCGTTTTGTCGTTGGAGAGTTGGAGATTGCGAATGGCTGCTGCGTGGCGCCTGGTTCGGACGAATGAAATCTAGGGATCTGAACCCTTGGAGAAGGGATTGAGAAGTGCTGAAGTTAGTCGGAGATGCAGCGAGAGATTATTTAGAGCATCTATCAGACCACTTGAGAATTTGTTCGGGATCGACGGAGTGAGACCGGACCGGTATATTATTCTGAGCCCGTCGCGGTGAAATCCGGAGGACATCTCGAAATAGGGTAGGATGATCTGCTGACTCACATGTCTTATCGCCCAGCGAGGTTATTTCCATCCACAAAGTCAAGAAACTTCCTCGGGCGCGACGGACGAGCGAAGCACGGATGGGCAAACAAAGTTAACCCAGGACAGGCAACAATTCGGGGCTGTCTAACTTCCTATTCCCTTGGATTGTTGTTTCCGGGCTTACCTGTAGCCTTACTGTGCAGACCACGATGTTTCCCAGGCGCCGAGTACGGGTATCTTGATGCTGCATAGCCCGTACGCCATGCAGTACCGATTCCTGAGCGCCGCGCAATGCCAACAAAGCACCCTCGGCTTGCGAGAGGTTATTCGTAACTTTCGTACCGCAGCTCAGACAGATGTTGAGTTCGGATGTTTTGATGTTCCGACGATCATTGGAGATGCAAAGTGAATCTGCATGTCTGAGAGGGTGAAGTGAACTGAGTGGTCGATCTGTAGATCTCCCCAAAGCCCCGGAAGTGGCAGCTCTCGATCCCCGCAGCCACGATCGCAGTGAACAACACCAAAATCCGTACTCGCAGTCACAGTCACAGAAAAGCGTGCGCGCGATTGCCCCATTGTGGGGTTTCTGAGATGCCATGCTGGACGATGATTGCTGCACACTGTGCTGCTGAGTGCCGCAGTAGCCAACCTTTAAGCTTGAGACTCCCACGATGCCGAGCTAGCTACGCGTGTAAACCCTGAGAAGCTGTCAGTCACAATTAGCGCTCTGAGAGGAGAAGGCATCCTTGTGTTCGCGAGTCATCGAGGATCGAGACTCTAAGGCCTTCAGGCTTCAGCAGCAAACTCAGAGCAGACTTGGCCAGTCCCAGCTGGTCAAGCATTCACTCAGCGGGTTTTCTTGGTGTATCCCCGCCGACGGCGGAATCCAAGGCGCAGGCTCACTGGCGCGAAGAAATCTTCTTGGCCTCCTATGGGAAAGCTCGGGCAGGAGATTGGGCGGGCTTGGGTTTCAATTGGGCGGTCGTGGGTGCTTAGAGTTAATTGGTGCTGCGTCGGAAAGTTCCTACTGAGGCCTTGTCGCGGCTTGTGCCCAAGCCCCGGAGTGCGCGGCCTTACCTTCACTGCGAAGGAGTTAGTAAGAGCGCTGCGAGGATAAGACGACAACGAGGAAGCATATAACACCGACTTCCCCAGGGCCTCTCATTCTCATGAGTTGAAGATTCCTCATTCCGATACAAAGGGGTTGTTTTCTGCTGATCTGAAAATAAATACGAACACAGCCTCCCCCAATACAGTACAAATACATCTTGCATTGCAGGAGACTCAGTGCACCAGCCGAGCCTCACATCTACAACATCACTGACTCTCGTGCTATTTGCTGCCTCACCCACACGGCATATCGGGCGTCCATTGCTCGTTCGCATTTCCTGTTCTCAACACCAAGGCAAACGCACCGTGATAACTGATTCGCTTCACCCCTATTCAACGCATCCGTTTGACAGCGGGTCCCTTGCTCCATCTACCTCATCGCACAGCGGGCACATCCCAATTCGGCAGTGATAGCCAGGACTTCCCGGCCTTTCATAGGGATCGCGGGCTCAAGGTCAGCTTCCAGAAGTCCCATCGGTAGCATCATTGGGGTCGCTCTTTCCTTGGCACCCGCCTGAATCGCATCCTGGAACGAGTTTCTGCACACCAACCTTGGTTACGAGTACGGCTGGGCATCGCATTGCTTCGGACCCCACCACCACCAGCATTTCACGACAATTTTATTCTTGGATTTTGCCGGAGTAAAGCGGTCTGCAACTAGATTTAATCAGCCCATCTTCTCAGATGGTCCAGACTTTACTGCCAGACATCTGCAACTTCAACCATCCTCACGACAACGAACACTCCACCACAATGAGCTCCCGCCGACCACAATCCCAGGCAACTGCCTACAGCTCTCATTCTTCCTCCTCCTCCGCGTCCTCTTCCTACTACGGCGATTCCTATACCAGCCGATCTTCAGTCGATTCCTCCTCCCGTCAATCCATGCCACGCGTGGAGACTCTACGATGCTCCAGATGTGCGAAGTGTGTAGAGACAGTGGTCTCAACAAGAAGCAATGGAGAGTTGAGAGGAGCCAGCACAGGTGATGCCAGCGCAAGTGGCATGGTTAAATTTGGACATAACCTCTACTACTGCGAACGATGCGCCAAAATGGTCGGATATGCGTGAAGGGATTCGGACGACCCAGGAATCACAGAACTGGCACCAACCTCGCGGAGAGATTGGAAACAACACTGAGGTGTTATCACACACCCACACCCAAAGCAACATGGGATTCACGGCGACGACTGAGAAGAGCGACGACGATTTGAGAACACGATCAGGAAGAACGGCATTTCAGAGATACCCATACAAGGGCGGTTGAACACACCCCTCCATCAATCCTCACAATCCTTGTAATCAGATTGCATTCATCCAGACCCTCATTTGGAGTTTGGGCGTTTGTACCTCGAATTGCCTCGACATCCCTACACGCCTGAACAACGCACTCCCGTGCATGCTAGATGAACCTAGCACAGCTAGCCCATACAAAAGCTTGAATTCAAGAAACTTCGAATTCAACCGCCTTCAAAACGCCTAGTGTTCCTTTGGAGCCTATCGCAATCCACTACCCCTCCATATCGCATGCACATCGCCACTGCCCCTCACTCATTGGTGGGACATCGCGATGCTGCAGGGGCTTGGACTTGTACATTTCCACTTCCATGATTTTGATGTCACGGAGTATCCAACGGCTACACTCACGTCATTGAGCGGTTTTTGTAAAGGAGTTTTATTGAACGACAGAGGGGTCATGCTTTGGGTTTGAGCGCATTGTTCTTGTAGGCTGCCGCTGCAAAAGCTGGCAATGACGACGCTGTATATGTATTATGACTCGTTTTTACAGCGATTTTAGCGATTGGTTTTACTTTCCTCTTCTTTGATACCTTGGACAACTTTGTATGATATGAAAGAATCATTGGGCTTCACGGCGTTCATCAGTTGGGGATAGGATTAGCAGGTCTATTTCTTACCTATTTAATCAATTTCAATCATATAATCTTCACTACCTACATCTCACCCATCTCGTCTCCTTTCATCATGACTCCCCCGTTTCCTTTCCAACAAGTGTGGCCTCTATCCTCTCCTTTTTTGATTGGTTTTCCGCGTTCGTCCCAACTTCACCCCCGCACCTTGCCAACCCTAGAATCTCTCAGCATCACACTACCCGAACCCCCCGAAGCCCACCGCGCCTTCAGTCCGCATCACATGACGCTTCTCCAATTTCTTCATTTCGAATTATTTCTCCACGTCGGCAAGTTCTGAGTAGTACTCGGTACTTGAACGGATGCCGTTAAATAATTGTCTAATGTCTGCGGCGATGGTGTTTTGTAATCATACCAAACGGACCAGTCTCAAAATTCCAAGCAACCAAGGACTACGACCATCAATTCTCTCCCCACATTCATTGGAAAGTCCCTCTTGGTGCTTGAGCTTGTCTCGTTCGAATTATGAAGTAAGCTTTGCCTTTCTTCGGTTATGCGTGAAATTTGATCCCGGACTAAGGACTGGCTCTGACTGTGAATCATTGCAGGTGAGGTTTCTGTAATTACTCGAGGCCAAACACTTCGCAATACCAACCCACTAGAAATGCTTTGATCCAGCCGGAAGAAGCAAGGCACTATCATCGATACCTACAATGGTATGCATCTTTTCGGGAATTTCTAAAGTACGGGATGGCGGTTACCTTCGACGTGTTGGTTATCACAAAAATGATGCATCTGATTGTTCGAAATCCTCTCATCTATTCCTTCCCCGACTTCGAGAACTCAAGGTCGATGATGAAGCATCAGAGGAGAGAGTTGCGACTTTGGGGATGTGTTCAAGATTCTGTGCAGGTGAGCTCACAGCAGCATGGACCCTTGCAAGCTTTTAACCCTGCCTTCTAACATTTCCCCAGGCGCTATTTCGCATCCGGCTCTTACACCGTTGTAGTATCATTCATGGTATCAGAATTTTCCAGTAAATTACATGCTCCCGTTTTTAGTACTATGATCAAACTAACAGCTGCTTTAGATAAGAGCCGCGCAAGACGAGTGGAAATGACAGCGGGCGGGGATTTCGTTAGTGCTAGAGCTTTTCGTCGTCCAAATTTCAAATACGTGGGAGACTCAGCTCAGTAGTAAGAAAGTTTTCTTTCTCCGGCCTATTAATTTCTTTCGATGAGATGGTTTGCGAGGAAGGGGAATGTTTAGGGGCATTGTCTCGTTTTGCTCGGACTGGTCAGGAAGGGCTGGTCTAGACTCGCGTTAGGTCTGCGTTTTATGTACCATCTCAGAGTGGATGCTTCTCGCGTTGCCACCGCCTGAAGGTCTCTGGTCATCTGTCCTAAATTCCGCTTGTCTTATGGTAGTTCTGATGCCACCTCTCGTTTTAGAGATCTGAACGCTCGTCCTTGAGATCGATTAAGTTGGAGAATTTTGCTGAGGAATTGGGAGAATATGTAGATTAGAATCGTGTCTAGGTGTATCTTTTATGTACTGTATCTTCTAGTAGTGGTTGTTTTTGAGGATGTAATGATTCCAAGTTATATAGCTCTTTGTCCGGAGTTTATGCGCTTGGCTACCCTTAGGGTCCTTCTCGATGTAGAAGTTAATATAATTATTGTTAGGAACGATGAATCTCGAGAATTCTTTCGAAGAATCAGAGAGACCATAGAACAGATAGTTTCGAGAGTAGGACTATCTTTTATGTCTCCTCTCATAATAGATCCTTCTAAAGTTGCTATGGTTCCTTGGTATTTCGGTAGAGAGTCCCTAGGCACTGTGGTTACACACAAGCCTTCTCTCGTTGTAGACGTCTATGCGGTTTTATTCTGGCATTTTGAATTCTAGTGGTTCTATGTCTAAGGATGCACTTCTATAAATTGATTTCGCAGTCTTATCCTTTGTAGCAGACATTTCTTTTTCTTCTTCTTTTCTTTTTAGACATATCACAACTTTTGAACATCAACAAATCCTGCCCTACTTTATTTTAATCCCATTTCTAGTTCTTCATAAACGGCCATAGTGTCGGAACACTGCAATCGCCCCTGCTTTACAGTAGTTCGACAATTCTCTAATTTTTGCTTTCCACTTTACTTTGCGATTAGGCCCCCATCGACAGTCACAGTGACATTACCTGTGATAGTGACATTGCCATCATCGGTGCTCCACGGCAGCACGACGTCTCCCCAATTGCGCGCATAAACATCGTTCGCAGAGCCTTTCTTAGGGTATTTTGCCAACCATCTCTCGCACGTTAGCTTGTACCCTTCAATGACAACCCACGGATCGATGATGGAACTATGCTGCTCAAGCTTACTCATCGAAAGCTTGCCCTCCTTTGATGTGCAGAATTCTCGGGTCGCCCCGTCGTTGTCCAGGTCTTTCGCCATAGCCTCTATTACGCCGCATGAATCATCGCGACGTCGTTCTGGCCAAGTGCCGTGACCGGTTTCGTGCCCAAGCGTAGTTCCAATCACACAATGTTCTATAAAGAACATATGGTTCGATTGTGGAGGGGCAATGCATGCCGTGACTCTAAAGACATTGTTAGCATGGTGGGGAGAAGTGAGGAAGGACATACTCGAAGGAATCTGTCTCTCTGAAAAATATTCCCCGTCTTGTTGTGGTAAAAGTTGCTATCCTTGGCTATATACATAGACTCAACAAATCCTTTCGTTTCGTTGACGTGATAATCCCAGCCGCACGAGAGTGGAATATGGGACTTGTTACCTTGGTTCTGCACAGTGAAATCCTTCAATGGGTTTTTGTCGTACACACAAGCTGGGAGCCGAAAGCCGGTGCCGGCATGATCGTAGTTCCCAGCTCCCCATTCTTCCATGTCGATGTGCATCCTCCCGTTCTTGTTCTCTTTATAGTTCTTCCATACTTCTCGTTGAAAACCCTTGAGATTATAGCCAAAATTTTCAAGGCCTTTGATCACTGGTGATTCCTGTTCTCGGACATCTGCAATAGACAATGAGAGAACACCAATTTCGCACCTGAGAGTAGGATCCGTGTCGGGCTCTGGACATTATAGAGCCTTGCTCTATCCATTTCCCTTGATGTTGGGATCATGCTCTTGACCATATTGGCACCTTTTCTCACCGTGGGCACATTTCATGAAACTGTGTCCTTGTGCAATCAGAATATCATCTTCAATGGGATAAAATTGCAGAAGCTTTACCAAGATTATGCAATCGTTGTTTTGAAAAGGCTACAGGATTTTAAATTGAAGCAAAAGATGGAAAGATGGATATCCGGATTCATAGATGAGGAGACCTGTTGATCAGATTTAAGTGCACCAATTTTAGATTTGGGGAAGCGGACGACAAAACCAATCGTCAGCAAAGATTCAGAGCCAACACTAGGAACTTGGGCGAACGTCAAGTCCCCAAGAACTACCCACACACATGGCCAATGAGCGACTTCTTAAAGTATACATGATCGAAAACTCCATAGTACCAAACATGGTGACTTTTTGGCGGTGTTGGACTACTTGGCGCTGAGAACGAATTTCCCCGCCTTGCGCTCATGATAAGTCTAAGATTAGACTGGTCCTAAATTACGAGTGATATGCTCGCGCGCTTGTAAACGGTCGAAGACATATCATAATGAAAATACTGAATTGAAAGCAGCGACTAGCCCAGAACAGCGCGTGCAACGGGTTGAAAATCACGGTTCTAGACTGTACGCTTCTCCCCATCCAGAGCATCATTGAGATTGCATCAACAAATGAAACAATTGGGGAAAATAGCGTTGAGATAAGAATGTACTGGCTTGAAACAAAGCGAGGAAAGATACTGAGTCAAACATGCAACGAATTTAAGCTATTAGGGCTTCTCACCAATTATGCTCTTCATATATCTTCTATATTTATACACCTCTCATACCTGGACGGTATTGCTAAGTACCGGTATGTTTAAGCCGTTAACCATCGAACGATAAACACCATCAGGTTAGATTGGACTCATCCTCGTTGTTCAATAGCATAGCAGAAAGGCATGAGATTTGTGTTCGTGCCAACACGATGGTAGACAACTAGGGTAGACATCTATGCCGGAGGCAGGCTGCCCTTCAGAAGTACCAACGCAAGAAGCAGCGGAGGAATCAGGAAACCCCGGCGGAGTATCTACCTTGTGTAAAGAATTCCATGTATAAAGTTGCCAGTGTTGGTCTCTGATCTATGGAGTGAATCAAGAATTGAGAGGAAGCAGAACCTTCAACATTTAAACATACATGTGCCCATATTTCTTCTATTATTTATCCCGGGCAGTTTGAGCAAAAGGGAGCCACCCTCAATTCTTACAGGACATGAGAATGATTGAGCCACTTGTTTCGATTATTTTCTTATTGTTGTTAGCATGTAATGCAAATCCAATTGCAAAGACGACGGCTTTAGCTCCGGAACTCTTTGCAAGAGAAGAAAGACAATGTGATGTCATGAATTCAGTCATGTGCCAGGGAAGCCAGAGATATTCCTTAAATCCTCCGAACATTGTACTAACTATTGCGTAGGAAATCTTCGACTGCAAAAAGAAAGCGTACCTAGATGCAAACGGCCACAGCGATGGCAGAATGCCCAAAGCCGACGCGCCAGGAAAGTATAGTTCCTACTACGAGATCAAACTTACATATACCTGGGTAAAGAAGTGTCCTTCAATGAGTCCCCGTGTACTTCGGAGGGGTGCAAGATTGCAACCGGCAAAACCAAGACAACTAAGACTATGTGGGAGATCAACACCAACATTAGGATTGAGGCGAGAAAAAGAGAATTGCTGGTGGCTTTCAACGCTGGAGTAACTTATAGCTTTAGCGAGGCAGTATCTTATAGTACTGGTAGTGAGCAAAGTAAAAAGTAAGATCCTGGAGATTGTGGATATTGGACGTGGGTTCCATACTTCGTCAGGTAAGCATCACCTGAATCTTTGACACCAGACATCGAGATAACAATGCTACTGCTCCTGCGGAAAACTCACAACGGCACCGGCTGTAACACCAGAAGAGGGTCCCTTTGGCGGCACGCCTAGATGCGACCTCACCAAGAAAGTAAGCTCCCAAAATTGGTGCAACAGTTCACCATATTACAGCGAGCCAGGCAAAGGATCTGGAGCGGCCTTTTTCGTATACACGAAATGTGATACTAAAGGGGGCATCGACTGGAACAACCAAAAGCAGGTGCCCATTTACCGAATACCTAGTGTGTCAAGTGCTGCTGATGCTCCTACGCAATGGCCATTGAACGGAATACCATCGATATATTTTGAGCCTGGTGAGGTTGATTTGAATCTCAGAAAGCATCCTCAACCACCACAGGCAATTTAGGCAACCGTTGGCTTCTGCCAGGAGGAAGTGTTTCTCTTGATAAGTGGAGTCAGGCTGGAGTGTCAGAGGCAACCAAGTTAAAAATGGGATAAATTTTATTTTGGGTTGGAATTCTCAGGCGAAAGAAGAATTGCAAACGATTTTTTCACCAATTATACTCTTCATATGCCTTCTATATTTACATGCTTCCTACATCACGACGGTATGTCTAAGTACAGACGAGTCGCAAAAGATCTCAACCTTTGACATCACACTATGGTTGCTTACGAAACAAACACTCGTGTCGCCCGTCGTCGATTGTTGTTCTTCGCCGCATTCCCGTTCTTCCCAGCCGTCGCGCCTTTTGCAGTCGTAGCACCAGTAGCACCCTTCGCGGTCGCACCAGTACCCTTCGTAGTGGCACCATTAGCATTTCCCTTTCCCTTACCAGTAGAAGCCTTCGTCCCCTTTGCAGCAGCGGCCGTGCTCGTGGCGGCGGCTCCGGTGTCAACTGTAGCGGATGCTGTGCTATCGATGCCGAGAATTTCATCCGCAGAGAGACGTCCCTGCTCGGCTTCGGTGCCTGTGGTGGCTTCGGCGTTGGCTTTGAGTGCGGCTGGGAGGTCGATTTGGTTTTGTGCGATTTGAGCGTTTACGCCTGCAAGGGTTTGGGCTGTGACGATAGTACCTGGGGTGTTCTTGTTTGCAGTTACGTCTGTTTGTTGCACGGCGAAGCAACCACCGAATGGGCCGGCGGCAGCTTGGTTGAAGCATCGGACTGTACAGATATTTCCGGTTGAGGCTAGTTATATATCAGTTACGCTCAGGGATACCTTGACCAGTGGTGGATGGAAGATAGTGAGTCTGGACTACGAACCTCCGACGCATTTCATATCAGCAGGCATAGTGAGAGAGAGATTGATATCCCCATTGGCTCCATCTGTCTCCTTCACAGTGAGGTTGGTCTGGCCTGAAATACCATCGGCGTTGCTTGTCAAGTCAATATCGCAAGAGTATGGCCCAGCGCCGTTCGCATCACCCTGACGGATAGTCACTGCCACATTGCCTCCCTTGGTGACTGATGTGACGGTCTTGTTGAGCAACTGATCCTCCGTATTCTGACCGATATCGATGTTCCCCGCTAGTAGGGTCCTCCCGCATTCATTGACGACGTTCTGGTTGAGTTCCTGCGCGTTGATGATGTTGGCATCTGCTTTAGTAAGATCAACTTGCAGAGGTAGACTGGCAGGCGATCCCTTAGTTCCTTGAGCGCTGATGATGACTCCTTGGCAGTGAGCTACCGCCAGAATATACGGAGCAATGAGAAATAACTGTCGAAGAGAAGGCATCTTGAATATAAATTGGTTTGAAATGTGCACAGCACCACGAAGAAAATAATAATTAAATGTCAAGAAAATCAGGCCGGCTGGCAAATACAAAGAATGAATGAAGAAACAGAACAAGCGAGAGAAGAGCAGCAGCCATGTGGATGGTGGTCGACTTTAACCTTATACATGCCGGCGTTTACCATACATCGTCTGATTCTTGACGTTCTCAAACAAACATCCGAAGATAACACGGTGAGTTTGAAGCGGCTGCCGTCGCATGGGTGGGCCGGTGGATATTTAAGATGGGCCCGGTGGATCATCAACGAAACCCGAACTCGCTCCAACTCTTTGAGAGGACCAGCTGTGAGGCGTTGCCGCTGTCTTCCATGGATGCGTCGTCTTTTAGTTCTTGGGTTGACCTGTCAGTCGACGCATATGCCATTGTAGACTTTTGCTACGCAAATTGAAGGGTTACTCAAATGCTCAAATCGGCATTCCGACTTGATAGCTTTCTCATCTCGAGCTTAAGGTTTAGAGGTTCTGGAGATAGATAAGGCTGAGAATAGATTGAGCGCCCGTGATTTTACCCAAAGCGTGCAATCCTTGGAGCGAGACAGGGAAATTGTCGACATTCTGACAGAAAACGCGATGTTTCAGGAAGCAACACCAAATTCAAACTAACCTTATATCCGCATTCAGCAAGGCTCCGAGAACTTGATATTTGCTGAACAACTGTCAAAGTGCCGAATCGCGGGATCCCTTCTCATTCTGAAGGACCAGAGCAATCTTTGACATAACCTTAGCCAAAGTGCGAACGCAACCCGTCACAATTGACATAATTGGATAAATTCATTTCGCTCCAAGTATGATTCGGCCCGACCTCTCATTCTCTTCCGTAGAAACTCAAGTATCTTGGTATATTGTATCTGGAAGATGCTATCTCCATCTGCGACGTCAAAACATTTCGAGTACGGCATTCAATCGCATCGAGTTGGGAGTTGCGCTTTTGTATAGACTGGATTTACTTCGATCGAGGTGTCGCGGTTCTCCGGAAAGCAGTTTGACTTCAAATACCAAGAGCGCTGGAAGCAGGAGTCGTGTTTGAGCAATTGCGGGACCTGCGAGATGGCCAGTGGTTGTGATGGTATTGTGGAGTGTTGATGTAGGAGGAATGGAGACCTGGATATTGAAGTTTCAGGATCTTCGAGCATAAGCCGTTGAGCCGGATTAGTCAGCCACGGCTCTCTTCCAACACCACTCCTCCCCCAGACCTTCCAAAATCACATCAAAATCAGCAGTAATACAGTGCGATGCGAATCAACACACCCATCTCACTATTTCTACGCGGGTTATGGTGCTAAGTCCGAAAACAAAAGGCTTGACTGAAAGAGGCGCATGGGGATCCCGTTCTGATCAACCATCACCCCATCAAATCTGCCTCGACTTCTAGCCATGCCAGCAACCTGCTGTCCACGCCAGAAGCCATCTCGATATCGTGGAGCCACTGCCAAAAGTCAAGGCGGTACTTCGTATGATTTAGGAGCATCAATGTCTATTTTCCGATTATCTTGCTTTTGAGGCGATTCCTCACTTCGAAGTTTCTCTTGTTTCCGCTCTGTCTTGGCGCCCCTCCATGCAAAGGGCCAACTCTATTACCACCACTTCTCAAACATCACATTCTCTTTTCTCATGCCCTCTAATCCTGTCGCAACCCCCACAAAGTTATCCACCATTCCCGGAACCCCACAAACATACAGCAAGGTCCGCCCTCTCATCACCGCATCTCCGAGAGCAAAGATCAAATCATTTGTTGATATCCTCCTCCGTTCTACCCCGACCATCTCATGTCGGTCTTCGCTCGATTCTGAGTCTTCACTCGAAGTCAAGAACAGCTTCAACTCGGCCTTCTCTCCAAGTTCAGCAATACATTCCTGCAGCCTCGCCAAAAACAACACACTGTCCAAACCCTCCACTGGATCTCTCACACTATACAAGAACTTCACCTCCCCCTTCCACTTATTACACTTCGGCCCCTCAGCAATAGCACTCAACATGCTCATCAACGGATTTATCCCCACCCCACCAGCAACAAACACAATCCTCTCAATTCCTTCCCCATCTGGCAAGTGAGCAGGAGGCCAAGTAAAGGATCCTCCTACTCGTACCTGCAACTCTGTTCCGAGGATTGACGACGGGGACTTCCACATGAAGGCTGCGGCAGGGTTGGAGGGTGAGGTTTGTATTGCTAGCTCGATGTGAGGAGTGGGCGAGGAGAGCAGCGAGGGCGGGGATGTTATGGTGAAGCCTCCCGCTTTGGGAAGGGTAGGGATGTGGACGTCTAGCCATTGTCCTGGGAGAAACTACAATACAGTTAACATGTCAAAGGAACGTGGGCACTGAGAAGTCTTATTATGCAAGAAACAGAAAAAACGTCACGGGGATAGACAGAATTTCACAGTAAATCCCCAATATCGCCCCTCCACACAAATAACATCCATATAAAGCAACATGAACGCACCGAAAAAACCTCAATATCATACCTTCATTCCCGCATCTCCCTTGTTGTCAACAGGTCGCAACTGAAACAGCTTAATCTCCCGATTGGCTTGTTCAATCTTATGAATCGTCACTCTATGCAATCTCTAACACCATCAGTATTTGTAGATAATTTCACGCAAGTCACGTTCCACTTACAACATCCCTCGGCTCAGCTTTCGTTCTTTCCTCGTGAGGAACAGACATCTTCGTTCTTTCCATTTTTCTTGCCACCAAGAAGGATCGAGGCAACAATGTTCGGCGCGGGGTATGAAGTAGCATGGGATTTTGTTGTTGATGCGATGTTGGCTGATGAGAGAGATGGAAATGGATGATGTCGGGAGTACTTGCCGAATGTGGGGTTGCTTTTAGCTCGCTTGTGATTTATCAAGCTAGCTAAATATGGAACGTGGGGTCGTTTGTGCCCCTGAGTTGGTCTTGGGATTTGTTCTTGGGGTCACACAACGATCACTTCCAATAGTTTTCGCTTCTGGAGAGATTTCTTGATAGAAGGGACAATGCCACATGACAGTGGAGGGTCCACTTTATTAAGAATAAATACCAATCC
Source organism: Halenospora varia (assembly GCA_020726485.1). NCBI lineage: Eukaryota > Fungi > Ascomycota > Leotiomycetes > Helotiales > Solenopeziaceae > Halenospora > Halenospora varia. The sequence goes on along the minus strand of JAHEWH010000022.1, from coordinate 417,744 downwards.
TTTGGAAATATATACTCAAGCGCTGGCTTGAGTCGTACTGAACGAGAAACAGACTCTGCGCCTGAGCCTGGAAGGGAGTTACTCTAAGTTATCCATACTGCATACACACCTACCCTTCAAGAAAGTTGCTGTTCTCTAACCTTCCCATCCTCTAGCGCACTCTCAACATGTTCATTCATCATCGGCTTAACACTCTTCAAAAAGCAAGCAGCAACTCCATTCGCCGCCACCAAACACGCAATCGCAACCCATACGTACTTCCACGCCTTCTCGCTCTCACTGACAACGACTGGAGCATGTGTGTTTGCGGCGAGCTCGGCTCCAACGTAAGATGCGTATTTGTTGTTGTAGATTGCGGTGAAGATTGTTATGCCGATTATGCCGCCAAGGGCGCGACAGGAGACGGAGATGGTGGCGGCGGTGCCGATGAGATAGGAAGGAACGGAGAGGGCTAGCGCTACGACTGTGGAATATGTTAGGAGACGTCATGCGAGGAGCGGAGTATGTTTGAACTTACTTGGAATTGTTGTTGTGACTGCAGTGCCAGCACCAAAGAGTGTCGAAAAGGCATATACCCAACTGAGACGCTCTGAGGTTACGAGACCCATCAAACCAGTGAACAGACTGCACCAAAACAGAGCAGCGACAAGCAATACACGATAAGATCGAGTGGACGCCATAAGCCATCCAGCCGGAATGCATCCGAATGTCGATGTGATTAGATACGGTGAGAGGATGACTGCGATGCGAACGGCATTCTCGGAGAACAGATCAAAGATCTCTTGTGAAAAGAGGACATTGACTCCAAGAAGGAGCATTCCATCGATTGTGCAGACGAAAAGCAAGATTGGGAAGTTCATTGTCGAGAACAATCGATGGTCGAGAATTCCCTCTTTGACCACGAACGCCTCATAGAGGCCGAAAAGTACTAAGCCGACACATCCCATGACAAGTGTTGCAATGACTTGCTTGGAATTCCAGGCGAATGTGCTTCCACCCCAGGTCAAACCAATGATCAAAGCGGCGAATGATCCGGCCATTACCAAGATGCCAATGTAGTCGACACTTGACACAATCTCCTTAAGGAAGTGGTGTCTGCCGAGCTTTGGAGTAGGTGGGAAATAGGTAACAGCAATCGAAATAGCAGTGATGGCGTATATTATGCCGTTAAAGTAGTATGCCCATCTCCAACCTCCAGCTCCTCCGATGTTATCTCTCACAAACGCTGCAGCGACGAAAGTGCCGAGGACGACAAAGGCACTTGCCATAGCTTGTGACACGCCCATGGCCCAAGGACGCAATTTATTCGGCATAATTTCTTGAATACAAGAGATTGAGACGATCTCGGAAATAATCAGTAATAATACGACACAGACAGATTCTATTTGAACTTACACAACCAGCATTTGCTATGCCAGTCAGGATGTTGCCACCAATGACAGTGGTAATTTTGTGAGCAGAGCCAGACACCACGGAGCCAACGACGCCAATCAAAGCACCAATCACGAGGAACCACTTCTTGCCAATACGATCGGAGAGTGAGCCCTGCTTTTTGTCAGCTAACAAAACTTCAGTCTGGGAGAGTGCAATACGAAAATTGGCCCCAAAGCCAGAACGACCAAGAAATTGCCATTTGCAATCCATGACGCAAGACCGGCATCTGCTGGCGATTTGGCTAGAGATGCAACCTGAAATTTGATGGTTGTATTTGTCTTCCGCAGGTCAGCATGCTGTGCCAAATGTCGGCGTAAGGTTTGTCAGGGGACTAACCGTATTTGAAAGGGCAGCGCAGACATTTCCCATGGAAAGCGTGAAGAGCGCCAGGATTGTCTTCCAACCAAGCTGGTACGGAGTTTGAGGCTCATCCTCGGATTCTGCAAGAGCTGCAATCGAATGCAGATGTGCATGCTCGACAGGAATTGACTCCACCTCTAAGATTTCCGGTTTTCTGTCTTCCATGGCAGTAGTAAAAATGCAATATGGGATTTGGTAGATTCCGATATTGATGCGGACCCGCGCAGATTGAGAATAAGGTGACTTTAATGACCTGACTTTGGGTCGTGTCCACACGATTAAGTATATACTCGATGGGACGAACCAACTAGTGCATGTTCATGCGGTTGTTTTTCTGGGACCGTGGAGTACCTTCGGGCATTCTAGTGAGCATGAGCCAGCGAGCCGCACATGGAGAGTGTGGAGTGGATAGTGGACGGAGGCCAAGGCCCAGCTGTGTCTTCCACCGTTCACGAAGCAAAGTGTTGCATCGCTCGTGAAAGTGGATTGGGAAAGACGCTTCATCAATGGTCAGCTTGATATTCAAATCCGTCCACCTCCGTCCACTACCCCGGCTCAACGACCCCGCATACCACTCCCCAAAATGTCCAAAAGGAAATTCGATAGAAGTTTGATGCCAAAGCTCGACTTGCCGGCTACGCTATCCGAGCAGATAGTGATGGTGGAAAACGTTTCGAGGCGTTTCACGATCGAATTCGGGTCTAGACACCGTTCTACGTGCCCCTTTCCCTGGTCACCCCACGAACACGATCAAGATGCGAGGTCTGGGTGGATGACTAATTAAGCATTCTGGATATTGATTAAGCGTGCTATCAACCGCAAGCGTTTCCTATCTTCGGTCGCGGTTGGGATGCAACATATTGCTTGACCTCCTCGATATCTCGTGTGCAATCCACCAGACGCCCTTCCAAACTAGTGCCTTTTCCTGCGGCAAGATATACACAAGTCCACGCAGGAAGTTCAACTTGAAAGTTTGGATGTGTTTTATGTAGTTTGTCCATCATCTCAATCACGTATGGTGCCTCTTTCTTGGTCTTCTCGGGAAATGCTGTCTCATGAAGCTTGGTCTTGATCTCTCCTGGGTGTATTGAGAAGACCGAGATGCCATTCTTGTCGAATCCGAATGTTCCTAGTTGTAAAATATTAAGCTCGGTTTGGAGAACTCCAGCGAAACGAGTGATAGATGTCTTTGCGCAGCCATATGCAGCCGTCCAAGGTAAGTCTGCGGATGCGGCACGAGAAGATGTGTAGATAATGGTTCCTGAATTTCGCTTTTGCATGGAGGGGAGAATGATCCGGGTGAGTTCAGTAGGTGCTTTGACCATAACTTCCATCTGGCTCCACCATTCGTCTGCATCAGTCATGTGGAATGGCATGAAGGTATTGGTTCCGGCATTGCAGATGAGCACGTCGATTTCGCCAAGTTTTGCGACTACCTAGGAGCTGAGGTTAGATATGTTTGAAGGATATAGAAGGCAGAATTATTACCTCCTTAACTAGTCTCTCCAGATCAGCTCTGATACAAACATCTGCCACCACGCCAATTGCTTTTGCGTTTGGTATGGTGTCCAAAATCTCCTTCGTTGTCTCTTCCACTTGACTTTGGGTTCTGCCAGTAATTGCAACTGCGGCACCGGACTTTGCAAGAGCTATGGCAATATCTTTCCCAATTCCTCGACCTGACCCTGTAATGAGAGCAACCTTGCCATTCAACGAGTTGCTGAACAGGCTTGGCTCAATTGATGGGTATATGCCAGTTTGAAGTGTGAATTCTGGTTTTGACATTGCGAGGGAGAAGTGAGAAAAGGGCGAGGAGATTATGGAAAGGAAAAAGTTAAAGGAAGGCTAAAATTCGAAGAGGCAAGGCCAGAATTACAGTAGGACTTCCGTGCCAGATTGCCGTGGTGCTCCACACGGAGTGGACGGAATTGAAAGCGGGAGAAACTACCCCGCGTTTATATCCCCCCACACCCACAGCCTTGCCGTTGATGGCAATAAAACATCTTCCATTCTACTCGGCCTTAAGATGTATTCCCTTGACACTTTGCGATGGCGTTTGAGATATACATTCCAACCAATTTGACCTTCCAAGACTACGTCGCAATTACACAATGCGCCCGCACTTTGGCAGATGGATATGACCGAAAGGTATGTCCTCAACCTCTATCCCAAGTATTCCCTAACCATGTATCGCAGGACAAATCTCGCCTTCGCGCTTCACTCGCTCCAGATGTGACCGTCGACTATAGTGCAGTGGTTCCTGCTTGGGGTTTGATGGAGTATCGCGCGGAGGACTTCGTCGAGAATTGGCTTGGCCCGAAGCATTTGGGCGTGAAAGCACTTGCAACTCAACACCTACTCGGCATGCCATATTTCCAATCAGTGAGCGAGGAAGAGATTGTCGTGGAATGGCAGCAGCTGGCAAGCCACGGGAGGAGGATCGTGGGTGAGGATTTCGCGAGTCCAATGTGCAAAATTGGTGATACGAGTGACGGTCGAAGTTGGATGCGGCAGACTTTCGTGAAGGTTGGGGGACAGTGGAAGATAAAGGTTATTAGACCCGAGGTTTTGTACCATACTGGGGACTTTAGACATGTTGGCAGACCGGACGAAGATGTCGAAGTGAAGGCTAATGGAGACACGAATTGAAGCATCGGAGGTATCCTATGCCTAGTCAGCAGATATTTTGGCGGAAGGAGCTGCAAGCTCCATCACGAAGATGCAGCGTTCCCCAGCTCAACACTTCGACTACATTTCCCTTCACTCCATCATTCTCCTATAAAGTCAATTTGCCCCGAACACCTGTATCCCTCAACCTACTTCTCCACCTCGTCTCCTGCGCAAAACGGACTCTTCTTCCTTATTCTCTCTCCATACTTCCAGAGCACGAATGGCGTTGGACAACCCAACACAATTGCAATGCCAGATAGCAGTGTCCCTTCGAACCCATTTACTAGAGCCTCTACGATAAACGGCGCGAACAATAGGAAGCTGGACAAGCAGAGGGAGTGCAGAAAAGCCGTCGCGGCAGTCGCTGAATAAGTGTCGACAAGATAAACCTGCATGCACTGGTAGCAGAACAAAGAGCCAGCCGTATACAGCCCGATTCTTATGTTAGGCATGAGCCAGGACAGCTTGTTCTCTGCCGACCAGCCATACTGCGAAGTGTGTCAGTGACGCAACGGAAAGACTCGAATGGAGAGACCAACCCATAGCAAACCAGCGACCATCAATGACAACCGGAATTCTGGCACACCCTACTCACCGTCCCAATATCCATATCTCTTCTTCAGTCAAGCATATATTTCATAGTTGAGCGGTGCGATAATTTGGCTGGCAAACAAACTTCTAATGGCAAGGGAGATGAGGTTCAACCCCGCGATTCCAATGCTCTCCCTATATTTCGTAGTCCAGAGCGTTGTATATGTGCCGATGAAGCGATACAGAAGACCATAATTACATGCATTGTACTGTGAAATGCGAGGACTTGAACAATGGGTTGTGAGAACAACAGTTTCTATGGTCGTTTTAGAGACTGTGCCAGAAGCTTGCCTACGGTTCGATTTGGATTTTCGGATTCGGTGTGCAGAGCCTTGTTGTTTGTTTCACGACGAAGGCGATCGGCCTTGTTTCCAAGGACTGTAGGAGGATGTGTCTCTCTTAACAGCACGAAAGCTAGTATTTGGAGCAAGACATTCGCAATGCTTATTGCCCAGAAACTCCACCGCCATGTGGTGTGTTTTCTGCGATCCATCCTCCAACCGTTGTCAGTTAAGCCAGTAACGTGCTTCCGGGAGCGGCAGAGGTTGATACACCTACAAGACCAATCGAAGGCCCTAGTGCTAGCGCAACAGAGTAGATGCTCAATCCTCGTCCCCTCTGTTTGGGTTCTTGCTCACCACCGATCCCCGAAGTTTCACTTCCACCCAAACCAATACCCAGCAATTGTGTTTTGTTCTGTGCCAATCCACACATAAAATTCTAGATGGTGTAGACAATGTTTGCCAGCTGGATAACACGAATATGTCCATACATCTCGCTCAATAGAGAAAGAACAAATTGGGCGAACAAATATCCAATCGTGAAGATGGAAAATACGAGAGATCGCTCCACTGACGATGTTATTCCGAAATTGACTCCAATATTTGACAGTGCCGTTGGGACGGTGGAGGGTGAAAGAGGAGAGATGAAGGCAAATGATGAGATGGTTCCTGTAGCCTGCGATGAAATACCAGCCTCCTGTCGATCCTTCTACCTACGTTATCGGGGTACATACTGCCCACTTTCGATGCACTGGCCAGTTTTTGGGGTTTCTGGCATCACCATCCCACTCCACTAGGTTTGGGTCATCATTTCCCTTGAAATATGATTTCTAATTTGGGAACTGAGGCCCATCGTTCGATTGTTTTGGAGGGTCCCATCCGCTTCCATCTTGCAAAGTGGTTCTGCTGGAATTATCAGAGAAGGTACTGTCGCTGTTAGTATGTTTTTGCAAGTCCTCGTTTTTAAGTCCCTGCTCTCTGCGATGGCTGCGAGCACGTAACGCTTTCAGTTATACATTCTGATGCCACCTCCATCTAGTAAAGTGGATATGGCAAACTTTAAATGTCCTATTTCGATTTCCGAGAGCTCTCTTTCTGCGTCATTCGCCGATGCGCGTTCCGGATTCCGGTGGCTCAACTTCAATGAGGAATGAGTGTGGGGGAATCTTATTCCAACGTACTTTGGGCTAGTATATCCTCAACTGTTCACCATTTCTTGCATCTACTTCTGTATTCACTTTCATCAACAACTCCTGAGTCTTCTTCTGTTGTTTCTTAATTGGAGATTTATTTTCAGCTCCGCATCGTTCTAACCTTCTTTTCTCTCAAGGAGACTGAAAAGAAAAGCTTCCAGCACAATACTACTGGTCCAAGATCAAGTTATCTACATTATACTTTCCTCTCTCGCTTCTATTGAAAAATTAAATATGTACGTTGAATTTACCCCAATATCCTATCCTGATTGACTCCGTCTCTCCTCAATCTTTTTCCTAGCATGTGTACTCGAGGTCGAATGTGATAGATGGCACACCAGTAAAGTTTGCTGGCACCGCATATGTAATGTTATAATACATGTGATCGTATATTGAATCCCCATAAGTCGTCGACTGGAGTTGGAGTCCTGGAGCTGAAACATTGACGCCCAAGCAAGGAAGTGTAGAGAAGCCATCCACAACGTTGCCAGCCAGGTTCCAAGCAGGCGGAATGTTACTCAACATGAATTGGAAGCTGCTGGTACCGGCTTGAGTGGTATTTGGATAAGAGATCTCCAACTTATTCTTAGTCGCAACAGCAGTGATCGTTGTGGCAGTCGGATACAAGCTGAAGAATCCGTTATATGGAAATGGCAAATGCGAAGCATCAGCAGCCCAATGGACAATTGCTGGCACGAATTGCTTGCTTCTCGCAACTTCCTCTGCTAGTTCCTGACCTCCAATCATCAACCTTTGACTCATCCACGAAGTCGCAGTCCTGATCGTATCGTTGTACAGACTTTCCCGGATCGTCTTGTTCAAGAAACGCTCCTCTGTCGCAGTAGGCGGGGTCTGCAATTTTGCCCGTACCGTCAAATTAATATTTTGCTCCACCTCCTCCATCACAAGGGCAAGCGCCGCACCCTGCGCAGCATCGTAAATAAGATCCAACTCCATCTTATTCGGCTCAGGTGCCTTCTTGTACCCAAACAAGCCCCAATACCACAACGGCAGAACAGCACTATGTTGCGTCAAATCTCGACTATTTGCACGATCGTATGGCCCGACGAAATTCCCCAGATAAGCGTTATAATGCTCTGCGATATCTGTCCATAGTTCTTGCAGAAGAAATGATGCGTGCAGTGTCATGGAGGCGTTCTTGGGTCCGTATTTCAAGTTTGCTGCTAGAGCCCAGATGTCCATACCGTAGTATGTCAGGGCGTTGTACTCTGAGAACGTGTTCGGTCCTTCCTTGAATAGCTGTGTTATCTCTTCGCCTTGAGTATTAGCATAGTCAATCAATGTCTGATTTTGAGTCCGGGCCCCGACCCATCCGACGGTTAATGCTCGCATGACGGCCGGATTCGTGTAGGCGGTTACGAGGTTGTCGCCCTCGGTTCCGTTTCGTCGCATTGCGCCTATGGCTTGGATTTCCATTGCTTTTACGATACGGGTGACTAAACTGGTGCCTATCAGATCCGAGAATTCCTCGACGATTTGCACGAGTTGGGTGCCGATGAATTCGCGCCAATTGGGATCGTATGTGTTCTGGATTTTAGATTAGAGTTTTACTTGGGGAACGCAACAAGAGGGGGGCGTACGTAGATTGATGGTAGGAACAGATCGGAGTTTGGTGTTGGAGTTGGTTCTTTGTACCCCTGTCAGTGATGAGTTTCTCACTGCGAGGAGGAATTTTACCATCAGGTGAGAGCTTCCACGTTCCGTACCAAACAGAGTCATACGAATCGGTTTGCTGACTCGCGAGGCTTAAAATATATGTCAGTTGAATTTCATCAATGAGGAACCTTAACATACATTCCCTCAAGTGCTCCCTTGGCATTCTCCAAATCCGATCCTTGATTTCGGTGCAGCAATCCTGCTACATACCAAGCGGTAAATCGCACACTCCATGGCCCTTCATCAGGGTAGATGATATACTTATATGAAATGTCAAATCTTGGGTCATTGATTGACATTGCATAGTCGAAAAGACTTTGGGCATCTGAAAAATCGTGAGCATCTCAACACAACCACTGGGATTCTTCTAGTAACTTACTTTTAGATAATGAGGTCTTCTTCGTTGCTGCAGCGAATCCAGCGAACAATGCTACGGAGGCCTTCAAGAGCAATCGGAGACGCATTCTCTCAGATATTTCAAAACGAGAGAAGAGATCAAAAGGACGTCTTGCCGAACAAACGACATAATAGCGCCCGTCTTGTTACTTCATATACACACCGTCCATGAAGCCAACGTCCTTTCTCCGCTCATGGTCGCCGCTGTCGCAGTGCGGAGTACATCACCAAGAGCACGCGGACCGGCGATGTTACCCGACACTTTGGACATAAATCCGAACGTCTATGGATCTGCGATCATTAGCAAGATGCGTAGGAGATCAACAAAGAACTGGTAAAGCCTCTCATTCGCTATGGCACGCTGTAGCGAGACTTGGACTACAAAAAGGAGGGGAGGACACGTGAGACACAAGCATTCAAATTCTTCCGGACTGTGGTTGCAAATCCCAATTGGTGCAATAACCACGATTTTGACAGAGAAGTATGCGCACCAACCAGGTACGAGTTGTGTTGACTCGAGATTCGGTTGGGGCTGTTCGGAACTGATTCTGAGATAGGACGACTTTGCCGAGGTTGAAGCTATCCCGACCCGTGTTCTCGCTACACCTCGCCGTGGAAGGGTTTTTACGCAGAGGAAGAGGGTGCTGTGATTGAGACGCACCTCCGGCAAAGTTTCCGCGCACCTCCGGCTATCTAAGTGGACATTGGGCCTTGGCAGGAGACCGTTCATGCATTACCCCATTTTTGATAGTGTCACAGGCTCCACCCCCTCATTATAAGTCCACTAAACAAATCATTTTCGGTCATTTTCACGGCAAAACATGACTCAGTTTTAGGTATTCCCAACAACGCCAGATAGGTTCAAACCACTTTTGGAAATTGCACATGTTCAAGCATTTATTTCCAGCTCTTCAGGTTATCACAATGTCACTCATTTTGCGGGGTACCTTAACGGCAACGTGGTGCACCCCACTGTTTAGAGTACAATCCACCCAGTATTCTGGTTGGCCGGTCTTTATCGGAAGTTGATAGGCAATTTTGACATTGCGGTTTTTGTTATCTTCATGGCTTCCTCTCGTCGTGGTTGAGGTTGTTTGTTTCAAAATTCCTATTTACATTTATGTGCTCCTGGAATAGGCTCCATTTGACACCTTCAAGCTTTTGTTTCGGTCAATCGCAACCTCAATATGTCTTTCATGTCTAACCCTTTGACAATGGAGCAGGCTTTGGCTAGTCCAAATCGCAAGAAAGGATGGTCAAATGGCGGACTCATCGTATTGAACTTGATTTTGACTATTGCACAAATTTCAAGTTATGCAACTGGTTATGATGGGTCCATGATGAGTAAGTGCAACAATAGATCTGCAACTCTGATCTTGTGCTGACAATTTTGCAGATGGACTACAGTCCTTGGATACATGGCAGGCATATTTCAACAATCCTTCACCCGGGACACTGGGATTGTAAGCAATATTCTAGCACTTTGAAGATATGGCTCTAATCATAAAGGCTTAACGCAATCCAGAACATAGGTCAACTCGCTGCCCTGCCATTCTGCGCTGTTGCTTGCGATATGTTTGGTCGAGTTGCGATTCTTGAATTTGGGGCATTTATCATTTTGATTGGCACGGCATTGCAAGGAGCAGCTCAGAACAGTACGTGAAGTGAAAATTACCCGAAATACAGTTTCTAATTACAGCAGGCGGCATGTTCATTGCAGCTCGTGGTATCATCGGTCTTGGGTTGGCTTTCAACATCACTGCCGCACCGCTTCTTCTTTTAGAACTTGCATATCCAACTCAGCGGTATGACACAAATTTTACAATTCTCGATATCTTTGATTCTTTGTGCGCTGGAATTTCTCTGATCAGCCGTACTGACCTTTGTCTAGCGCTCCGCAAGTGAGTATATATAACGCGCTATGGAACTCTGGTGCTATTGTGGCTGCATGGACCACCTACGGTACATTTCGAATCGCCAACGATTGGGCATGGAGAATCCCATCAATTCTTCAAGGTCTGGCAAGCATAATTCAAATTGGGTCCTGCCGGTTCCTTGTTGAGTCTCCCAGATGGCTCATCTCAAAGGGCAAGGATGAGAAGGCAAGAAAAGTAATCACTAAATACCACGCCAACAACAACCCAGACGACCCACTCGTGAACTTGGAACTTGAAGAAATTAGAAGGGCTCTGGAGTTTGAAATAGAAATGTCAAGGAGTACTTCATACATGGCATTCTTCAAGACAAAAGGAAACAGACATCGATTCTTCATCATCCTTGCCGTCGGATTCTTTTCTCAATGGTCCGGTAATGGGCTTACTTCATACTACCTTACTTTGGTGATGGACAGCATTGGATATAAATCACAAGATACTCAGACGCTTGTTAATGGCCTTCTGCAAATTTGGGGATTGGTCACAAGTTTATTCTTTGCGTTGCTCGTAAACAAATTTGGTCGTAGAACTCTTTTCTTGGCCTCAACTATGGCAATTCTGGCAGTCTTCATTGGTCTGTCTCAATCCGAGTTCATGTGGAATCAACACTGATGTTCATAGTCTGGACTGCATTGGAAGCAACCTACGAGCAAGAAACAGCTCTCTCCGGAGAAGGCTCTCCCGCTGTCGCAAAGGGCGTTCTTGCTATGATCTTCCTCTACTCTCTAGCCTTCAACATTGGATGGAATCCTCTTCAAGTCACTTACGTCATCGAGATCCTCCCGTATCATTTGAGGGCAAAGGTAATATTCCAACCTAAGTTTCCTACGACTCTGCTAATACAAAACAGGGCCTGGTGCTCTACAATTTCTTCGTTGCATGTGCTCTCATCTTCAACCAATATGCCAACCCAATCGGGGTCACGAATATTGGCTGGAAATATTATGTAGTCTACGATGTATGGATTGCAGTCGAGCTTGTGATCGTGTACTTTTTGTTCGTTGAGACTGGAAATATGTCACTTGAGCAGACTGCCGCCATTCTGGATGGTACACAGGTTCAAGATAAGCTGGTGGAAGAAGTTGCTCGGGCAGTTGACGAGAACCACAATAAGGAGATCACTGAAATTGCGGCGGTTGTGGACAAGGAGTGATGATAGCTAGGCAACAATATCAGATTACCAAGCGATTGCTTGTTGAATAATTCTACCTTGGTCCATAACCTTCCGTCCTTCTGAATATTGCTGCACAGTGTATCTATCATGGCTCTGTGGATGCTGAAGTTGGCAAATTCTACCCTTGATCTAGCCTAGCGCGGGATGGGATTTTCGAGAGATGCACGTGTAAGGGGCAGGGTCACTTTTACGCGAACACGACAACACGCGAATACGGCAAGCGAGTACATTTCTAACTGCAGAAGTTTCTCTCACATGCCATTTGCCCTCCATCGTACGGTCAACATCATTTCCAGCATCCGTGAACCTTGCCCAATGTTTTCAAATACGTCAGAGCGGCACCTAAACAGGATTGCAAAGAAAAGATACAAGTTGAGATCTACCGCTCTTTCCGTTTCGTGATATCGCTCTCCTTTATTTTTCTCTCTATTATAGTTTCTTTTCCCTGGTCACTCGTTCTCAAACATAATCTGTTTGTTATTCTTTGCCTCAAGCCGTTAGGACTGGCCCGCGAAGTTTACCGCCATGGCTATATCGTCTCACAATGGCGACCCGGAACGAATTCGAGACTCAAGCCTGGAATCTCAAGATGAAGACGGTTCTCGCCAACTCAGCAATACCGGTCTTCATACCCTGGAGTTTAATCGAGCTATAGAAGGGCGTGTTCATCAACTTGCAAGAACGTTTTCGAACATGTCAGCGGCCTCAGAATCTAGGCCCACGGTGATCAATCCTTTCCAAAGTCGAAAAGATTCAAGCTTAGACCCATCTTCTCGATTATTTGATGCTGAACACTGGTTAAAAGCATACATATCCGTCATTCATAACGATGCTGAACGGTATCCTCAACGCACAACCGGTGTCTCCTATCGCGATGTCAATGTGTATGGATTTGGAAGTGAGATGGACTACCAGAAAGACGTCTTCAACATCTTCTTTCATGCAATCAATATAGCAAAGAAAATGTTCAGAGATCGACCCAGAATCCCCATCCTTACCTCTTTCGACGGTCTCGTGAGACCAGGGGAGATGTGCGTTGTGCTTGGCAGGCCTGGGAGGTAAGCTTTCCCATGTTGAAAGGTTCCGTACTGCCGATCGTTGAAATAATCGTTCCATAGTGGCGTCTCCACCCTACTGAAGACCATTTCTGGCAAGACTCGTAGCCTCTCTATCGGTGGAGACACTCACTTCAACTATCAAGGTATTTAGCTCAATGCTCAATATCTATTACACGCTTCGCCTCTAACTATTGACGGATAGGTATCTCTAAAGAGACAATGTAGTCTCGCTTCCGCGGCGAGTTGGTATACCAGGCGGAGACTGATGTGCATTTCCCTCATCTTACTGTCGGCCAAACTCTTTTTTTTGCTTCACTGGCAAGGACACCAAAGAACCGAATATCCAACATTTCGCGGAATGAATACGCGAAGCACATGCGAGATGTGGCCATGGCAGTCCTGGGCCTCTCCCATACAGTGGACACAAAACTTGGCAATGACTTCATACGTGGTGTCAGTGGCGGAGAGAGAAAAAGAGTCAGTATTGCGGAGGTTATGCTGAGTCAGAGTCAGCTTCAGTGCTGGGACAACAGCACTAGAGGACTAGACAGTGCCACCGCTCTTCAGTTTGTCAAGACCTTGCGACTTGCTAGTAACCTGACGAACACAACCACATTTGTCGCTTTGTATCAAGCTTCTCAGGATGCATACGATGTGAGCAACCCGTGATACGATATTCAACATTATGCTAATATCCATTGGCAACTAGGCCTTTGATAAAGTTGCACTCTTATATGAGGGCCGCCAAATTTATTTTGGACACAAGGATGTGGCCAAGGCGTACTTCATAGATATGGGATTTGAATGCCATCACCGGCAAACGACAGCAGATTTCCTTACATCTTTGACAAATCCTGATGAGAGGAAAGCGCAGTCGGGGTTCGAAGACAAGGTGCCGAGAACCCCAGACGAGTTTGCAGGGCGGTGGTTGAGTAGTAGTGATCGAATGCAGCTTTTAAACGATATCGAAGCCTTTGACAGTGAGTTTCCTATCGCAGGCTCTCAATATGAGCAATTTCAGGGCTCTAGAAAAGCGCAACAAACATCGCTGAGGTAAAGAACACACTGGGGTTGTGTATCGTTTGCAATAGCTAACAGATGCTCAGCACCTCCAAGTCTGGACTTACTCCTTTTCTTAGACGAGCCAACCTCTGGCCTCGACAGTCAGACAGCATGGTCGATCGCGATGCTCATCAAGAAGCTCTCTAACAATGGCCAAGCAATTCTATGCACAATCCATCAACCATCCGCCCTTCTTTTTCAACAATTCGATCGTCTTCTTTTGCTTGCGAGCGGGGGTAGGACAGTATATTTTGGCGACATTGGTGACGACTGCAAGACAATGATCCAGTATTTCGAAAAGAATGGAGCTCAGCCTTGCGATGAGAGCAGGAATCCTGCAGAATGGATGCTAGAAGTTATTGGCGCTGCACCAGGTGTTCATACCGATCGAGATTGGGCAGAAGTATGGCGGGAGAGCTGCGAATATGCAGAAGTTCGACAGAGCCTCGACGAAATCAAAGAGCGCTTATCCCCAGAACCCACGGAGAAGAGCCAGTCTTCATCTTTGGTAAAATCCTTTGCTTCGCCGTTCTATTACCAACTGTCCATGTGTACCAAGAGAGCACTTGAGCAATATTGGCGTGACCCAACCTATATCTACGCCAAACTGGGACTGTGTACTGCCACTGTATGTGTATCCTGGGTTTTGGATATTCATGTACCGTGTATCGCCATTCACCTACCTTATCAGCGCCTTCCTATCCACAGGCCTCGCTAACTCCTCTGTTTCCTGCTCGCCACTCGAGATCCTCACTGTTGATCCACCGCCCGGAAACACTTGCTCTCAATATCTCGCAGCTTTTATGCAAGCGGCCGGAGGCACGCTGTCCAATCCCACAGCAAGTCAAAGATGCCAGTATTGTCCTGTCGCCGATACAAATACATTCCTGGCATCTGTAAACTCGTTTTATGATGAGAGGTGGCGAAATCTGGGCTTGATGTGGGTGTATGTCGTCTTCAATGCAGGCGCTGCAGTGCTTCTGTATTGGTTGGTACGCGTTCCGAAATCGTGGGGATGGAAAAGATTGCTGGTGAGATTCATGCCGAAGGTTATCGAGCAGATTCACTAGAGTTCTTTCAGCGAAGGGTTAGGTGATGGAAGTTCCCATTGATCTGAGAAGATTGTGTAACTGTTCTTTGGTCTCGTAAATTCCATTTTTGTTAAGCACTATTTACCTCTCATAACAATTGTAGATAGAATATTATTCAGTTCTACTCTTAGAGTACAACTCAGGAAGCCCTGTCGGTGTCGCAAGTATCTGTGTTGCCTTATTTTTCTCGTATTAGTACGGGCGTCTTTGAAGTGGGGAGAACTTACACAAGTATTATAGACTCAAGAAATGCCTTTCATCTATGCCAAACAAGTCGACGTTCTAGGCCAGCTCATTGCATCCTGCCATTCTTCCCCCAGCTCGCTGGAAATAAAATCCACGAGCGTTGCGCCTAGGCCTTCCAACTACCAAACATCATCATGCCCGTGCAACATCGTTGCAAAATGCGCAAGAATAGCCATCGCACTGGGATGCCGATCATTCAACAGCTGCATATAATCGTCCGAAACAGTGATTGTCCAGATTAAGAATATGCCAATCGTGAAGTGCTGAGTGCTTTTTGCGTTAGCTGATTCAATTTTCGCGAAAGTGGTACGGAGTTGGGATATGGTTGTGCTGTAAATCGACACCCTTGCAGCTTGGATAGATGCCGAGGTTGAGGTGCAGAATACGGAGCAAGCACTTTCCAAGACATCTAAGGATTCCATTCCCGGATATACCGGGGCTTCGGGTATGTCTTGCGTTGTTACTTGAAGCAGTGGTAGCAGCATACTATCCGTGAAGACGTCAAGTGACGGTAACATAAAGCTGTTCACACTCCGGAACAGGTGAATTGATTTGAGAAATGTTGAGAAAATGTCTTGCTCTGGAGCGTTAGAACGAAAGGTGGAGTTCGCAGCAATCGCAAGGGAGTGAAGAGGCAGCAGGACCGAGAAGGCGAGTACAGCATCGAAGTTGGAAGAGTCAATGGAGCTTAAGGCCCTGCGAAATTGTGCGAGGCCAATGTCTTGGTGGGTTGATGCTTTTACGACGTAGCTGATGGCCTCTGGTTTGGGTCTTAAATAGCTGAGATGAAGTGCAGAGAGTGCAAGGATGCCACGAAGGAGAAAGGTGTGTCGCAGTCCGACGTTGACGATGGCAGTTTGCCACGACCTCTGCTCGGCTGGCACATTGCTCAAGCTTAGGTAGGTGACGGTCGTAAAATGGTGCAATAATTCCAAATCAGACGTATCGATATCCGGATTATGGATAGAACTGTTCGCGTCCACAGCATCTGGGCTCCCAGCCAGATTCTGGCTGTTCTCCTGGCTGGAACTGGTCACATCATAACTTAGAGAGTGTTGCAAAGCAACGTCGCCTGTCGCTGATTGCCTTGTTGATTTGGTGGAAAGATACTCGCACTGGACATTGTATTCGATACAATTGGTGCATACGGGGTGCTCTTCGCCACACTAGAGTATTTACATGAGCCGTTGCGACTGATGAGAAGGTATGAGATGGTGTTTATCACTCTCTGTAATCTACTGACCTTGATGTGAGATTTCTTACAATGCTGGCATCCATTTCGTGATTTTCTGTGAGGCCGCCTGGGAGGCATACTGTACGATGTCTACTTCAAGGAGAAAAACGACTTTCACGTTGACTGTGGTTTTAGAAACGCGCTAAAAATCCCGAGGCTGCTGGGTTTTCCACCTGCAGGGTCGCTCAATTTGGGAACACCACGTGACCGTGTAGCTTGAGCGGCACAGTACGATTATTAGCATTATTTGGATGTTTCGGCGAAAGGGATAATGAGAGCTGATCAAACCGAAAGTGTGATAGTATTAGATGCACTGATTCTGACTCTAAGATGGTCAGCAGTATATTTTGTTCTCAAGTCTTGAATCTTTGGCATCTTCTAAACAATGGGAACTCTGTTCCCTCTGAGTTGAGATGCACCTTACCTCGAAGCTGGAATCGAATATCGCTTAGGGGACCATTCCCAATTTTCCTTGCACTCTAACACCTTAAGTGTATGAGCTTTGATAGACGAAGAGTGAGTTTCAAACACATTTCGTCTTTGGAAGAGAATTCTTTATTTGTTTTCTGCTGGAAATCCTTTGTATCATTTGAGGTAGAGCACAGTCTGAAGCAGTTTTGAACATATCAAGTATTCTCTTCATTTTAGGGAACCTCTCCGAGAAACTATTGAAGAAGGACAGGCCCCAGAGATCTGGTGAGAATAATTGAACATAGTCTCCTTTTCCCAAGTCAAATTAGCAAGCCTTGAATATTCCGACACCGCACATGTCTTTCTAAATAACAATACATCTGTATGTGATCTTCTGGATTCTATCATCAGAGATACACTAGGGCTCAGAACGAGATTGTCTTAAAATAAGAATTCACAGAAATACCTGTCGTCTATACAAGAACGCCTTCTAGTAAACACATGGGCTATTTCTATTAGTGCCATATAGACTTAGTCTTAGCCTTAGGGTTATGCAACGATTACGGCTCTCCTATCAGATATCGTACAACTAATAGGCGGCATACGTCGGTTAGTATTATAATAGAAGTGTGACAGTCAAGTCTGGGTTATTCACTAAGAAGTGAACTGATTACTATATCAAATACAAAATCAATTCTAAATAATACTAAAGTAATTTAAGCACGAAGGTCTTATTTAAGGAAACCATCTAGACTTATATAGAGCCTTCGTTCTCCATAGTCGCTCGAGTGGACAGGCGACCTCGCTCGAATCACGTGACACTCGTCCCGTGATCCTTAGTTGGTTCTAATTAGCCTAACTAACAAACACAACTGTTTATTAATAGTAAAGAGATCCATATAACTCGGGTTCTCCTGTTAGTCGCTTCCCGACTGTGTAACCCTAAGTGTCACCAACACGTGAAAGTCACGGGGACCACAAGGAAAGTTAGTTGTCATGTTATATCACGGGCACGGTTAGAGACCCCTCCCGCTCTCCTTGTTAACGACACTTTGCAGACATCTGGTGCCATCTCCTCTGAAAACGTGCTATCTCCCGTAGTTTCAATTCATCGATTGTCAACTCCTTCAAGGGCTCTCTGTCTTTCCAGGCTTAGTATATACTCCGAATGAATGCAGAGCTGGCAGAAGGCAGGTTTCAATAGTGGTCTGTGCTGAGCTAACATTACTTCTTTCTGCGACGAGATTCGACAACAGAAGGGTTCAGTTACCAACTCCTTGGGTTCGCTGTTTAGTACGATCCAACGAGGAGACAATCTGCAAGACCCGGTAAAGAGCGAGAAACCTAAACAACTGGGCAGGCAGGCTCCTCACTCCAAGCTGCAACGCAGCGGGAACCAAAGCACGTCTACTTTCTTTACCCCGCTTTGCACCTTCCCGCCTTTCGGCATTTACCGTGACCCCAAACCCAAGACAGAAGCCCCCTCACCTTGGAACCTGGCTGCCACGCGATGGAGTTTGGATCTCACTGTCGATGTTTCGTCCTGACTTATTATCCCTGTCGTGAGTGCAGACCTGCCGCCTCGTTTCCACCCCTTTCTCGCCAGCATTGTCCAGGGGCAGGCACCACTTTCAGCCACACGATTCCGCGAGCCGGGCCATCTTCGAAGTCCAGCGATCAGCTCATAATTCTCGATCCACAATATCAGTCCTTTGACTTCGTGAAAACAGCGAAATGGAACGGTAATGTTATATTTCAGTTGAGTGGCGTTCAATAGCACGTACAGACTTTATTTATACTTTCGTACTAGGCGGATTAAGCTACAGTTTTTTATCTGTGCTCCTCTCGAAGATTCCACGTCAACGCGAGCGATTAACTAATAGGCCTCCACGTTTTTATTAGTTATTATCGCTTTCAGTTTAAATATGTTTTCAACGCACAGACAGAGACGCGTAGATTATTTGACCCTGTCTGAAAGTAAGACAAACACTTCGAACGGGTATCCTGAAGAAAGCCACGACCTGGACTAAAGAACCAAGAGAGGATTGCCTACTACTTCGTAAAGACTTCTGCCAGATCTTGAATCGGTAGTTATGAAGTTCGAAACCATGTTACGTCCCGTCATTCACTGTCCACCTCGCCCTCGTCCTGTGCGTCCTCTCTTGCCCACAATCCTCAATGTCGATTCGCTTTCTTCTCCCCACAAACTCGAACCCATATTAAGCATAATTGGGCCATTCAGCAGGCACATCAAACGTGGTGGCTTCGCTCAACCCCTTAAGCCAGCTGTGGAATTTTAGAGTTTTCTTTGCATGGAACCCCGAAAGAATTTACGGGTGGAAATGATCTATTGGAGGGAGGTGGAACTCTCTTCCCCAACCGGGTTGATTTGAGTTTCACTGACAGGTGTGGAGCACGTGGAGTAGCGTCGATATTATCCGCCCTCTTCAAGATGACATGAAATCGCATCCCGCGCGAAATCTATTCGGGAGCTTTATCTAGACGTTAACCCTGGTAGGATCAGGAGTTCCTGGACTTTTCATCAGAATATAATTCTGAATTACAGACTCTGGTGCATTTCCAAATGACAATAGGGGTAAGGAATGCTTGAATTTCATTTTCTCCCTCGGGTGAACTTTGGATCCGCAAGGAGCCTAGAACAGCGATATTGACTTCCCGTGGGCCAGTGTTCCATTAGCCACACACGGCACGAGGTGGATCCAATCAGCCCCAGGTCAAGCGTTTTTGACATTGTCTCACAATAACGTGTCTGAGCAAGCTAGAAACTAATTTTGGGGTCTGTGTTCATTCAATGTCTTTAGAATATGTTTAAGGGAGGTTCTCCTCGACTCAGCGATGTTTCCAAATCTACTTGGCCAGCCGATCTTCATTAAAATCGAATTTTATACTTTCGTGCTCTTCTTCATTCATTCCTTACTGGACTCTCCCAAATCCCATTCCAATTTTCGCAGGTTCGGTTGACAAGTCAGCTATGGCGGGTAATAACGGCATAAGCGGCGGATTGCAGCAGACGACCTTGCCCATTGCAATGACTCTCAGCGCTTTTACTGCCATAGCGTGGTATAATGTTGTTGATCTCAACGTTGTCATCTGGGTGACTTTTAAGAGGCGCCAGGGGCTTTACTTCTATAGCTTACTGGCGTCCTCGTGGGGAATCATGATATATTCCCTAGCATTTCTCATGAAGTTCTTCCAAGTGTGGAAAAATGACTATGTATCTGTTGCTCTCATTACAATCGGCTGGTATGCTATGGTTACTGGTCAATCCTTAGTCCTCTATTCCCGACTACACCTTGTTGTCCACGATAAACAAAGGATTAGATGGGTTCTCTATATGATTATTGTTGATGTTTTCCTGTTTCACGTTCCAACAACCGTGATGACTTTTGGGGTAAGGCGAGATCGAGAGGAGATGTGCAAGCTCTGTGCTAACATTCCACTTAGGCAAATTCACCCAAGGCGGATGTTTTTTCCACTCTATATTCAATCATGGAAAAGATTCAAGTCACGGGATTCTGCATACAGGAATTCATTATATCTGGTCTTTACGTTTACGCCACAAGACAAATACTCAAACCCGGAGCGACATTCCAAAAGAAACGCTTCCGGCAAGTTATGCTCCACTTGATATACGTCAATATTCTCGTTATTCTGATGGATATCACGCTCCTCTGCACCGAGTACGCCAACCTCTACGAAATCCAAATCACATTCAAAGGCGCTTTATACAGCATCAAATTACGCCTCGAATTTGCTATCCTTAATGAACTGAGATCAACCATAAATCCATCCGGCAGCTCATATGATAATCACAACGGCGGTAACTCTGCGAGAGATACATCGTTAACCACATTCAATAATCTCCAGGCCCCACAACCGTCAACGAGAGCCTACGCTTGCTCCGCAAGCGGACAAGCTACTTCGCCGTTTGCGGGAAATATCGATGACAATCGGGTTATGATGACTACGGAGGTTGTGGTGCATAGAGAAGAGCAGGACATGGAAGTTGATAGGGAAAGCGCTGGAGGACGGGGTAATACAAAGGGTAGTCGGCAGAAAACAGGGCCGTCGTCGAATTCTTCTGAGGTGGAATTTGCTGGAGCGGGTTATTAAGGTTCCGGCTTTAGGAGTTTGTACGATTTAGGAAACACTTTTATTGATAAGAAGGGTTTCTTTTCTATTATAATAGGTCGGTGTACGATACGTCAAATATAATCACTATCCCCTAGTACTTGTCTAGCCGCGGGGGCGGGGGGCAGGTTACTAAGCGAGGCAGATTCGGGAACCGCTTGACCGCGCGACCTCACCCCTAACCCCTCGCGCGATGAAATTAGAGGGAAGCGGAATTAGAAGAAATCACGTGACCTTTCGCCTTATATTACGCTTTATATTAGATCTCTCGCCACTTATAATAAGAGACTACATGATATAGGCCGAATCCCGGCGAGGCGAGAGAAGTCATGTGGTGTCCTCTGATTCCACTGGACAGGGCGTTATACTAGGGTCATTATGAAAATTTTAGTTAGGCAATTAGCCAGGGTGGGTGGTTGTCCCGTGACTTTAAGTAACACACTCGCTAAATAATACCGCTTTTCGTTAATACAAAATACACTCTAGCGAGCTGAAAGTCTAGACTTAAAAGCCTGGTCAGTCCTATATTTTCAGCTCCTCCTCTAGGTCTCTACACTTCTCAGCATCACGAACTTCTCGATTTAACTTGACAACAATGTCGTACCGACCACTAAACGCGAGCGATCAGGAAATCCGTCTACTAACCTTCGTCGGAGGATCAGAGTCCGACTTTATGAGCTGCAGGCTCGAATACCACCGCCTGATAGAGAAACCTTCATACGTAGCCTTGTCATACACTTGGGGTAATCCAAACGACGTCGCAACCATCTACTTAAATAGAGTTGAAAAAGAAGTGACGGTCAATCTGAGCATCGCCTTGCACCAACTTTGATCACACGACTACAAGAAAATCTGGATCGATGCAATTTGCATCGACCAAAACAATAACAACAAGGAGCAACAGATTTCCCGCATGATAGACATTTATTCTCAGGCTGATGATGTTATTGTTTCCCTTGGAGATGAGAAAGATCTCAGTGGACTGGTCATGCTCCATCTCCATGAGTTGGCAAAAGGGGACGAACACACGAACCGAGTCCGCCGGAAGATGGCCACTTACACTTCAGCCGTAGCCGTTCCAAGTTCGTGACCAAGCTTCTTCCAGGTGTCATGAATCTCGAGTCAGTGCGTGACAAATTAGATCTCAAGCGCAAGTTTGAAGCAGCTTTCAGGGTCTTCTTTCAGAGACCATATTGGACCAGGATCTGGATCATACAGGAAGTTATTGCTGCGAAGCGGATCCGAGTGTACTGTGGGAAAGTTACAACCACAATGCCCGAAATACTACACTGCCTCTCCAAGGACACCATAGGCAAACAGATTCTCAAGAACGGTCAGCACACCGACAAAATCTGCACATTCGAATCGACTTTCTCACGAATTGTTCTTAGTAGCGTAAGAATTCCATCATGCGAAGCTGTAGGAACGACTGAAAATAAGGCATAATTCTGTAGGTATAGTGAACTAGACAAGATTATTTTCTTAAAAGAAAAGGAAAAGGACAAGGAAGTAAGAAAAGCATAAATTGAAAAGCTTATACTATAATACAAATGCTTTAGTTCATCTGACACGTTTAACACGTCTACTCTCGACCCAAGGTGATGGTAACGCGAATCCCTATGCTGATCAGGTCCAATGCCGACCCCAACGGAAGGGGAGAGGTAGGCGAAATGAGGATCACCACCTCAAACTGGGGTCGGACGAATCAGAACCTAAGAAACGTGGACTGAGGGCTCGGTCAACCATGGAATCACGGTACAGGATCGAACAAAGTGTCGAACTCAAGGCCGCTCAGCTCACAATTATCCCACTCAAACCCGGGTAGCGCCATTCCCTCGGCCAAAATGCCCACATGGTCCTGCTGAGCAATACGCGCGGGACTGAAGACATCGGCCTCAT
This sequence comes from Halenospora varia, assembly GCA_020726485.1. Taxonomy (NCBI): domain Eukaryota; kingdom Fungi; phylum Ascomycota; class Leotiomycetes; order Helotiales; family Solenopeziaceae; genus Halenospora; species Halenospora varia. The sequence continues at coordinate 394,881 of JAHEWH010000022.1, read as the reverse complement.
TTAATAGGTCTACCTGGTTTAATTGAGCCTTACTAACAACTGTAGTGGCGCTCTTATATAAGTCGATAATAATGCGCTGCATCGGTTCGTAGGCTGCGGATTGAATAACGTCGACAAGCTGCTCAAACCAACGAATCGATTTCGTCGCAGTCCGTAAATCCAGATATATGGATTCATGGGCTGGGGAGATAAGGATATTGGCGAGCAGAATGATAAGAGCTGAGAAGTGAGCGCAGCTGCATTGCCTGGGGACTCTTATTAGAATCATCATAAACAAGTGAATATTAGCAGAACAAGGTCTTACCAAATCAACCCTTCTGTCGGCGATATGTCTTGGAATAACTTCATGGAGCCACGGCTGATGTCCACACAATGATCCCACGCATCTGGAAGTGGCGGATCTTGATTTTGCATAAAGGTCATTACCCTAGGACCGTGCATAGCTAGTGCAAAATCCTGTATTGCCACTCTGCTTAGCGAGTCGACCTTTCGCATCCATTCCGCTTGAGCGCTATATATTCCGTGCGTCGACGTTATGCATATCAGATATGTATGATAGAGACCCGTGATCATCTCAAGCATATTTGCATTGCTTACGGTTGTAGAGACCCTGTCCATCTGGAAGGCTGCCGGGATACGTGCATACCAGCGATCCAGCATCACCTGTAGACTTGTGACGCGGCGTTGTCGGTCAGGCCCTTGAACTTTGATGGATCGGGTAGAGTAGAGGAGGTCGTAGATTTTACCCTCAATGTAGGCGAGGTCAAGCCGCAGGCGGAAGAATTCAAGTTGACTATGGCCGTCTTTTGTGCTAATTAGGCCAGTTCCATCCGATAATATCATAATTGGTAAAGGAACATCGATATCGGCGTCATGTTGCACCGAGGGTGCTTTTGTTCTAAGGGAAATATCCTGCATTTGTTAAAATCCATATATAGCTATATTTAGTAACTAGAGCTTCATCTTACCTTGTCAAAGATGTATGCAATCCAAAATACCCTTAACCTTTGTTGGACTTCCTCGGCTGTAAAATGTTGAGCTGAAGCATTCAAATGAAGCTGGAACCGCTGAGACAACTTTATAGCCGTTCCAACAAGGATATTCGCAGGCCTTCCGTCGCTGCTATTATAGAATAGCATTATTAGTGCCAATAATACCTGAATACCTAGCAGATCATGTTCTCTAGCTACAAGATCTGACATGACTGATTGCGAGTTACGCATACAGTAGTCCTCCCACTCGGACTTTTCTTTTGGGCTGGAACTGATTGCGACTCCTGGCATCGGCGACGACCTCAGGCCCAGAGCTATAACTACCAGAATAGCTGCCCACGTAACTTTGTCACGCTTAGGGTTCTTATTATACCAGCCTGTAATGAGTCGCAAAAAAGCAGCCTCACAGAATAGAGGGACTATCTTATTGCAAGCATGGAAATAGTCGTCAATTATTGGCATGATGTCCTTTTACAATTTAGTTGGCCGCTGGACATAAAAATACCAATTATCTGGGATATCTGCGCAACTTACATGAAGTGGCGGCAAACAAAGCTCTTTATCAGATGGGCCATAATACAAGCTCGGTTTAACAGGGTCAAATTTCCATGGCGGGCATCCGGTATACGTATCTTGGAAGCTGGAATCGTGTGTCCCATTGCTAGACAGGGCGGATGCTGCGGAGGCTTGGGCATGCGTTGGCTTGGTGCTCGCAACGGCTCTCTGGAGCTGCCTTTCTATTCCGTCGAGTCGTTTATTCAACCTTTTACTATTTCTGACATGACATTAGCCCAACCAGGTTATCGCTTATCCGATGTGGGGGGTTCTGTACCCTTGTGCATCCGGGGTAGACTTGGTTGTAGGCCGCAGCTTGGGTGGGTCGGCCCTCCGGCGGATGGCGGTTGTGCAACATTCGGTCTGATAAAGAATGCAGTTTGAGCACGCCGGCTTCAGCATATTGCATTTGATCTTCTTGGCAAAACATAGGTCGCAAGCTGCGGTTGTGGTCAGTTTTGTTGATCGAGAGGTACGAGACAAGACCAACGCGTAGCCTGTTACCTTTGCGGAGATTCCGGGGATGTCCCCCAGTACTAGTCGACATGTTGATTGTGTCTGAACGATCGTCACTGTGTTTATCGATCCACGGCAAGACTGAAGCCCCCCTTTGAGGAGGAATTCCTCGGACTGAAGTGATGCTGGGGCAAGGAACGAGCTGACAAAGATTTCAAGCTGAAGTGGGTCCCGCAGCACGTTCCACGGAGTATGTTCCACGGAGCGTGCACCACGGAATCACGGGACCACGGACGTCTAAGGGAGTTTGTACTGCCGCATCGATGAGGATGATCCCCTCATACACCCCGTGGGGGGCCTACACCCGCATATAAAGGGGGCATCCCCATCCCTTGGGTATCGCTTTCAACGTCAATAGAGATGTACAAATCGCTGCAGGCAACCCTCCCAGAATAGCCACATTCGTTTGAAACTTGCTGGTACAACGAAACTTCCAAGATGGCACCAGAATCAATGCACAACGTTGCAGCAGAGGGAATCTCATACTTCACGCCCGCCCAAACTCCACCTGCGGGCACTCAACTCGGCGCGCCGACGACGAAGCTCTTCACCCCTCTCAGGATCCGCGGCATCACCTTCCCAAACCGCCTCTTCCTCGCACCGATGTGCCAGTACTCAGCGCGAAACGGCTACGTGAACGACTGGCATCTGGCACATTTGGGCGGCATCATCCAGCGCGGCCCTGGCCTTGCCATCATCGAGGCCACCGCTGTGCAGCCCGAAGGCCGCATCACGCCTGAGGACGTCGGGCTGTGGGAGGACGGCCAGATCGAGCCGCTGCGGCGCATAACCGAGTTCGCCCACGGCCAGAGCCAGAAGATTGCCATCCAGCTCGCGCACGCCGGCCGCAAGGCGAGCACGATTGCGCCGTGGCTCGGCGAGAATACCATGGCAGCGACAGAGGTCGGTGGGTGGCCGGACGGCCTTGTCGCGCCGTCGGCGATTGCTTTGGATCCTGCAGTGAACCCTGTGCCTACGGCCTTGACCAAGGAAAGGATCCAGGCCATTAAGGACGCGTTCGTGGCGGCCGCGAAGAGAGCTGTCGAAGCAGGATTTGACGTCATCGAGATCCACGCCGCCCACGGTTACTTGTTCCATGGGTTTCTGAGCCCCGTTAGCAACCATAGGACGGATGAGTACGGCGGAAGCTTCAAGGACCGGACCAGACTGCTTCTTGAAGTCGTTGACGATGTCAGGGCTGTTATCCCGGTAGAAATGCCACTGTTTGTGCGCATTAGCGCGACGGACATGTTCGAATTCGACCCCAACTCCAAATCCGAGTTTCCCGAGACCTGGACCATCGCGCATTCAGCTCAACTAGCTACTCTGCTAGCAGACCGAGGCGTCGACCTTCTAGACGTCAGCTCGGGGGGTATACACCCCAAGGCAACCGTCCCCTTCGGCACTGCGCCAGGATACCAGGTACCGTATGCCCAGAAGATTAAGACGGTGGTCGGTGACAACATTCTCATCTCAGCCGTTGGCGGGATCAAATATGGCCCGTTAGCGGAGGAGGTGCTGCAGTCTGGAATCGATGTGGTTATGGCAGGCCGCTGGTTTCAGAAGAATCCTGGCTTGGTATATAAATTTGCAGACGAGCTTGGGGTCGATATTAAGATGGCTCACCAGATTGGTTGGGGATTTGGTGGACGGGGCAGCCAGGTCACCAAGACCAAGTAGGCTGGTTTGTAAATTAGAGAGGGCTAGAAGTATATTTGTATTTTGCAAATTCAACTTAAGAGTATAACTAGTTTATTGAGATACTCTAAATATAAATAGAATAAGACGTAGAACAGACTGGATCTGCGTTTTATAACTATCAAACGCTTTTAATACTATTCTTTATTATAGTATTACGAAAACGTGCAGACAATGGAATATCTGTCAGCAGAGGCACTCTGAGTACAACAGTCACTGTAACAATACTAGATACTGGCTAAGCGCAGCCGGGTACTTAGTAACATCAGGTTGGTATTATAATAGAAGTGTGGTAGCCAGGTGGTTCTTCACTTGGAAGTGAACTCATTACTTGAGTAGATAAACAAAGCTTGTATTGAATAACTAAAGTAAGTTAAGCACAAAGCTCCTATCTAAGGAAACTATCTAGACTTATATAGAACCTTCATTCTCGTAGCTCGCCAGCTTGACAGTCGAGCTGGCGATCTCGCTTAGGTCACGTGATACTTGCCCCGTGATGTCTATGTTGGAATTTGACGTCTTCCAGCTCTGCAATATTAATGCAATCACAAGAATTATAGGCAGAACTCAATTGGGTAAATCAAGTATAATTGTCAATTGTACAGAATAAACTACAAGGGCATTCAGGCCATATATATAGTCTACAAGTAAGACGTGCTTAAAACAGTACTAGGCTAGTGCTAGGCCACTGTCTATACCTTAGGCTATAGGGCACACTTTAACAGCTCCCTTATATTGAGTAGTAGACCTATCTATTAAACCTATAATCTATCCTATACTTCCTATAACTCTATTTATAGTCCCTTATAGACTAACAAGCCTATAAACATATCTGCTAAACACCTAAAAACCTAATAGCTTTATAAGGACATCTATAAGTATGTCCTCTATTAGATAGTAGTCTAGCTTGATTTTTTTATACTCTACTAATTGCCTAGTATAATAGTGTAGTGGGGATCACGTGACTTTCACGTGATGCGCATGTAGGTATAACATTGTTGGAATTTTCTGTGTAGACAGACATCACCTTTTTACAACAACACAACTAGAACACACTCATTTTATATATATATAAGTACTCTTAACTACTAATCTAACTATTGATCTATATACATTTGATTTGGCTTCTAATCCTTCTACTTCTTCTGTCTTGTGAGCTTCCTGCCACGTACTAGATCCTGTACCTGTTCCTGCTTTCTTCTTGTAGAGCCCCCTCTATATGAAATTTGGTGACCTACGCAGGGAACAGGCAGCTCTATAGTGCTAGGTTGAGAATGCTTAACAAGAAGTACTTAGATTAGTGTCAACAAGCTTAGTATTATCTTTTACCTTATAAATCTTATTAACGCGATATATTAGGCAAGCCTCCTTACGAAGAAGCATAAACTGACGCCAATCGATAATTATTCGGACTACGGCCTTATAAGAGCAGATTTGTCAAGCGAGCCAGACCTTCTTTCCCCTTAATAGAACAGAACAACAATTTAAGATGTTAGCAAACAATAAGAAGCCTATAGGGAGCTATTTACTTAGTCTTTCTCTACTAGGAGGCACGAAGACCAATGACCTTTAGGAAGCTCTGTCAACACTTTACCTAAAAAGTAGGAGACCCTAGGGTACTAGAAATCATAGAAGAGGGAACAGACCTCTAATCGGCAAAGTTGTGGCACGGATAACCTTGATTCCGGTTCTATATAAGAAGAAGAAACGGGTCAAGATAAAGCAGGTGGTTTTAGAAGAGAAGAGAAACGATAATAAAGCGTTGTAGCGCTTATAGTAGTGTTATAGCTTAGATAGTGTGGTAGTTGAGAGAGGGCGCCTGGCCTAGAGATCACGTGGGGAGGCGCTGTCTGCAATCATGTGATCTGGCACTGCAAACTTTGCCTTCTTAAAAGGGTGCTTGCAGCCAGACATAAAAGGATCATCTCACTTTACCTTTAAAAACTTGACTCGATGCAACATTTATCTCCCTCTTAAAAGAGTGCCTTCTCCTAGAACCTAGTATCACTCTGTTAAGTGATACAAATAGATTCAGCACTTTTATATTAGCGCCTGACGAGAGGCTTTATCCCTCGATAGAGCGGTTTTACTAAGAAGACCACTAATAATAGAGTAAGAAAGCTACGAAGCAAGAAAGGGGTGTAACTAGGACAAGTGCAAGTAAGTCAAAAGGAAGAATCAGGAGTGGGCGATACGACAGTCCTGGAGAATACTAAGGAAACGACAAGAAAAAGGGGGATCGACATCAAGATGGGCAAGCTAAGAAAGGGGGACGCCATGGCTACGAATACAAGACAAAAGCGTTAGCAAATTAATGGGGAAGCTTTCCGAAATAAAGCTGTCGTCAGATTAGAGCGGGGCTATACTTAAGAAGTAACGTCACGCGAGATAGTAGTAGAGGAAAGGTCTAAAACTATAATTAAAGGGAAAAAGGGGGAGGAGAAATACAAATAGGGAGAACTTGCGACCGAAGGAATTAGGGAATCAATCTTCTTGCTACTAGTCTTAACTGTCCTGCTTCTTAAATTATTACGAACAGTCTTATAGAACCTTATAAGCTATTATTCTTTTAACCTTAAAATTTATCCACAACCCAAGACAATGGCCACCGAAACTCCCTTATTTACGCCCTTTACTAGGTCAAACTTGTCTGTTATATATAACGTTTATAGTATAGCCGATGCTATACCAAGGTGGGAACGTTGGGTTGTGTATAGTATACACAAGAGTAATAAGTCAGGGTGTTCCCGTACAGTATAAGAATAGAGTGTATTGTAAATACTATATTGAGTTGAGCATAAAGCTCCTATTTAAGGAAATAACTATTGACTTATATAGAACCTTCCTGCTCCTAGATCCTGATAGAGCCCTAAGATCCAAGCTCCTGGAGCCCTAGATCCTAAGCTCTATGTAGGCTCTATCACGTGACCTCGTCACATGATTCCCTGGTGCCGACTCCCTAGGTTCTCTATGCTACGCAGTAGCCGAGCCTCAGGCCTAGGTCGTACGTGATAATGAAATCGTAACACTATCCCTCTTCCGTACTAGCGTGGCCTCTACGCTTAAATGATATATAGAAAACATCTTGTAAGGTCAACGACCTTCTTCCTTCATTATGTCGCTCAAGACAACAAAGTACAGACAGCGTATCATTCTTTCTGAGACCATTTAATCTTACGGTTCTCCCGCGATGCCTTGTTCTAACTGTGTTTGTTACCAACGCCGTTGCGTTATGTTAAACAGCAAGTCCTAGCGATGCGGCGAGTGCGTTTGTTGTGGTGTAAAATGTGATGCCCTTTAGGCGTCTATAAACGATCTCCAAGACCTTCGTCTAGAGGAAGAGCGCCTGAAATTCGAAAGAGACATGGCCTTCGAGGCCGCTATAGCGGGTCTCGCTCGTGTCCGCGAGCTCGAACACCGCCAACAAGAGCTTTGTGAGCAAGGCATAGAAATGCTTCGCTATGGCCTAAAAACCTTAGATGAACTTGATGCTGTGGAGGAGAAGGAAAAGGAGGAGAAGGAGAGGGTGGAGAACAAGAAGAGACAGCAGCACAAGCTGTTGTCTACCGACTTGTCCTTCCCGGCCGGCCACGGCCTCCTTGACCTCGACCCTGCTTTTGATCCCGGTCCGGAGTTCTAGGCAACCCTAGATACTGGCGGTGGAACGCCACAACCTTCTTAGGGCAGTTAAGATTTGCCTTAGGTTCCTATATGTTTTCTGATTGTAGGTGTCCTAACCATTTGATTAAATATATAACCTTGCCTTTAACATACTAATAGTCTAATAGTTCTTTAACATTATACTTGGCGTTTAGGTTAACTAGTTAGATCTCTGTTTTTGGAGCTTTTGGTGCTCTAGGAGGTGCTAGTTTAAGAAGTGATATATAGAACACTAGGTGGATGTTTATAGTCTTAGGTAATAATAATTTATAATTTATCTTCCCCTTAACTTTATTGATTCTAAATGGTCCTATCTTCTTATAGTCTAGTTTACTACTTAGTCGTTTTGTTTAAATGTTTTTTCTAAGCAGATAGACTCTATCCCCCTCTTTTAGTATAGGTCCTATACTACGTTTCTTGTTGTAGTAAGATGCTGTTCTTTCTGCGATAAACTTAAGGTCTAAGACCATCTCCTAATATAGTGTCTTTAGTCCTTTGACCTAAATCCTGGCTGCTTTGTTATTGTCTTTGTTAAGTAGCGGTGTTTTGTACGCAACTAGATTGTATCTATAGTTCGCGTAGTTTGGCGATATCTTTGTTGTTTTGGTGCTAGAACTATTATATACAAACTGTGCTAGTGGCAATAATTGTACCTAATCATTTTGTTAGTAGTTTATATAACATCTAAGGTGTGCTTCTATAGTCTGATTTAGTCGTTCTGTTTGTCTATCTGTCTGCGGGTAAAACGCCGTAGACATCTTTCTTTTGACTCCTAGCAATCCTGTAAGGGCTGTCCAGAATTTCGACATAAAGAGCTTGTCTTTGTCGGAGATGATTTTGTCTAGTACGCTATAGTTCGTGACTATAACCCTTAAGAATGTGTATGCCAGTTCCTTGACGTCGCTTGCTTCCTTATATAGTAATATATATATATACTTTGTGAGTCTGTTAGTAATGACCAGGATAGAGTTATACTCTACTCCTGTTATTGGTTCCTTAGATAATAGTAGTTTTATCACGAAATCCCAAGTAATGGATTTCTATAGTTAAGATAGTATATTAGGTGTCTGCATTTGTCTATATAAGGCATGCCTTGCGGCTTTGTTTTATATATAAGTGTCGCAACTTGATACTACCTCTTTTACCATTTTCCTTATACTAGGGAACTAGTACGTTCTGGACAGTCGGTCTATAGTATAGTGTATTCCTTAGTGTTTATATGCCGGTAGCGTATATTGTTCACAAATAAAGTCTAGTTGTATTTTTCTTGGGATATAGACTTTTCCTTTATATATAAGGAGCCCTTCTCTAGTTGTTCCGAAGCGGTACGCTTTAGTTTCCACTATCGCATCCTCTATATATACAGCCTATATTTGTTTAGTGTAAGGGTCCGTCTTGACCTTTATTATTACTGCAATTTCTGCCTGGTTAAAAACAATCTTGCCGTCTTTTTCCTTAAATATAGCAAATGGTTTGCTTTAATTGTTCTCTTTATAACCGGGTTTTTTACTAAGGGCGTCTGCCCTAGCGTTATCCGTTCCCTTTATATACTAGATTCGCAAATCTAGTGAAGCTAGTGTTTCTGCCTATCGGACCTGTTAGCGATTTAGTTCCTTTATTGTGAAGAAGTATACTAAGTTCTTGTGATTAGTGAGCACCTAAACCGGATAGTTTGCTCCCTATAAGTATACCTTCTATTTGCGTATAGCGTCTATAATGGCTAATAGTTCCTTGTTATAAATCTTATAGTTTAGCTTGGCTAATAAGAGTTTGTAAGAGTGGTAGGCTATCGGATGTAGCTTCCTGTCTTTTCCCTTCTGGCTTATAACCGCTCCGACCGCTCTGTTAGATGCGTCCGTTTCTACAACTATTAGTTGTTTGGGATCAAATATCCCAAGTGTGGGTTCTTGTATAAAGGCGGCTGTTACAGCACTAGCCTTAGTACTGCTCTGAGATGTGTGGGAGCAAATATGAGTCTGATTGTGCTAAGACTAATAGGCTATATCGAAGGATAAAAAGAATATGCCAAAAGAGAGAAGAGAAGAGGAGAGAGTCCCCAAGCACTTATAACCTTACCGCACAGGCCCTGGTCCGAAACTACTCCGTTTCCTATCCGACAAACAAGTAGGTCACATACTGGTCACATGCTAGTCATGTGTTCAGTAACCCACGTGATTAGCAACGTCACATTACCCCCCTCCTCCGGGAGAACCTGACCCCAGGTTCTGGTTGTCCATTGTTTTATTCCCAGTTAGTTGTATTGTCATCTTGTCTTCTACCAAGTCAATTGTATTGTTATTTTACTTGGGTTCCGACAATGATCCGGTTCGGGTTAGTTGTACTCTCTAGGAGAGTATGAATCTGTAACCAGTTGGATACATAATCTTGCTATTGTTGTTTGCCTATTGTAGAAGCTAAGAATAGGGTCGAAGCTAAATCGGAGGTGATTCGGAGTCGCCACCGTCGATATCACTTCTCAGAAGTGGAACTCTGGTATCTTCGTAGTGAATAACACTTGGCTATTGTTCTTATGATTCACACCTATTGTGGGTGTGATTCACATGCCTATTGTGTGTATGATTCACACGATTGATTTACCGCGCTAGTAATCCAGAGGTCTATATATATGACCTAGTTTTGCCTTGATTTTGTTCCTTTCTTCTTTTCTCCTATGGTCACACAACAACAACAACAACAACAGCAAGGTAAGCTTCGGAGCTCTTTCAGAACTGTATCGGAGCTGACTCGATTCACAGATCTAACATACAGCATGCCTGTCCCAGTCCTAGCCGGCGCCCTGGAGGTTGCCTTCCGAGTCTGCTGTATTCGCTGTGTCCGACGGATGATCGCCAACGACCACAATTGCGAGTTCGGTTCTGCGGTTTCGTCCAAATGTGACTATTGCACGCGCCAAAAAGGCGTCTGCACTCCAGTAAGTTTTCTGATTCTGGTCCGAAACTGATCCGAAGCTGACAGGAACTCAGCTTCCACGTTTCGTCGGTCCCGAGTACGAAGCTCTGGTTGGTGCCATCGAAGCCAACGACCGCCCCGCCATCGCCACTGCCGTAACAGAGCTGGACCGGGTGCTACGCGTGGCCTCCTCTAGCATTCCCAGAGATATGCAGGGACTTATGATGTCTTTGCTGGAGGAAACAAGGGCTTTGCGGGAAGAAACCAAGGCTCTGAAGGATGTTTTAGAGGCTGGGGTAGAGATGGAGAAGGACGCGCGGGAGGTAAGTCGGATCTGTTTCTGAGGGTTCCCGGTCTAACATGGTCCAGAATTTGGCGGTATCATTGGATCTGTTGACGGATTCAGTCAACAAGATGAGCCGGGGGGAAAGCGCCCTGCTGGGTACTCGGAGGAGAGTCGGGCGGAGAAGCGGCCTCGGGTGGACGGGATCGATGGTACAGCTTTGGTGGCAGACCCATATGCTGGTGGTGAGGACGAGGAGGGAGTTGCCAATACGGGCACTGGGGAGGAGTAGGAGGGGTTTCGGCCCTGTTCCGGAGGGGTGGTGGTATGGCCCACTAGCGCCCTGGATTAGAGGGAATTAGTTTTCGTCACAATAGAATTTTCCATTGACCATTCCATTATACTGCCTCTGCTACTGCTCCGGTTCTTGTCCGTGTATTGATATGCTTCTTTGCTACCCTGTCATTAGCCAGATGGTCGTACTCATCCAGTCCTTTCTCCTATGCGTCTAACCATTCTTGTAAACGTAATGGAGGCCCTGGTTTGGATGGATAGTCTTGATGATAATCCCTTAATTTGTGCGGAGCTCCTAAGAAATTAGAGGCTGGGTACCAAGTCGGGTCCGGATCGTGCCCGACCCAGGTGACATGATACTGGAGTTTCCCTCTCACTAACTTAGAAGCCAGGATCTTATCGACTTCCCATTCTTCTTTCCCAGCGATAGCTTCACCAGAAGGTTGGGCAGGTTCTTGTCCAGGAAGTGGTGTGTCTGGATACTTCTTTAGAACATCAGGAGAGAAGACGTCGTGAATCTTGGAGCCATCAGGTAGTTGGAGGCGGTATCCGTATCCGATCCGTTCTAGGACCGTATATGGTCCGTCGAACTTATTACCCAACTTGCGACTTGGACGGTAGCTCTTTAAGTTACGTGTTGATAAGTATACCCTATCTCCCGGTTGCTAGTCGATACTACGCCGATGCTGGTTCACGTGGCGTCGCATCTTCTCTTGTGCCTTCTTAATATTGTCTTCGGCCACTTGCTATACGCGGTGCATCCGACTTGCCAACAAAACAGCATCGTCCAGGTTTAGCTTCTTAATTGGCGTGGCTGGCTCTGGTGACTTCTAGTCCCAACTGTTCCTTGGTTCGACTCCGTGTTTGAGTTGATACGGAGTCATTCCGATGGTAGAGTGTGGGAGTGTCATTTGGGCCCTGTCCATTATAGGGATCAGTTCACTCCAATTGTCCTGGAAGTAAGTCACGAATGGCCTCAGTCTCTGGTCGATATATCGGTTTATAATCTCCGTCTGACCATCTGTTTCTTTATGGTACGCTGTGGAGAGTTTCACCTTAACACCAATGATACGACAGAACTCTTGCCAGAATGAAGAGACAAACTGTGGTCCACGGTCGGAGATAATCGTCTCCGGGGTATGTCCGAATCGGTACACCCACTGGACATATAGTTTGGCCATACCACGAGCATCAATTGTCTTATAGCAAGGGATCGACACCGAGTCCTTTCCGAGCCGGTCAATAAAGACCAGAATCATATTAAAGCCATGCTTGTCTTCATTGAACTCTTTGAAGTCCATGCAGATGTGCTGCTATGGGTAGGCTGGTACAGGTAAGGGGTGTAGTAATCCTTGCTGCTTGGTTTGTCGTGGATGTGCGTAGCCATAGGGAATACAATTGTTAATAAACCGTTTCACGTCCGATTCCATTCCGACCTAGTAGTATTGTCTGGCTAACAACTGGTAGGTTTTCTTGGTTCCAGGATGGGCTGTGGACGGTTGATTATGGACTTCTTGGATCAGGCGCGTACAAAGCACTGTATCACGTCTGACACACAACCGGCCTTTATATAGTAGCAATCCATCTTCTAACACGTAGTCGGTAGGCACCTTGTCTCTCAATTCCTCGAACGACGTGCGGTTGTCTTTGCATAGTAGGTCCCGTAACTGATCCGAATCCAATGCCACCTTAGCGTAGGCATCTGTGTCAATTGGCATCAACTGAACATCTTTGTTCGCTTGGTTAGTTACGAAGGATGATGCTAGTTCAGAGTTGATTCGGGGGTGAAGCCGGTGAGGACCTAAGAGGACTCGGGAACGGCTGTCCCGCTTGACTCGTTCTTGTATAACCAAATCTTGTTCTCGCCTAGTAAGGATATCGGCCTTCTGGTTGTTCTTGCCGGTGGTATAGATGATTTGGAAATTGAAGTCGGACAGGAACTCCATCTAGCGTACCTGCTTGGCTGTGAGAACTTTGGTGGTCATGAAGTATTCCAGCGACCGGTGGTCCGAAAAGACTTCGACTTTGCTCCGTATCGACATGAGCTCTGGTCGCCATCGGCGAAATGACTCTATAATTGCAAACAGCTCCTTATTATAGATCTCCCAGTTAGGTTCATGTCCGTTTAAGACGTGGGAGTAGAATCCAATAGGATACCACTTGTCGTCGTCATGGAGTTGTGACAGGACTCCTGCTATGACTCCATCTGATGAATCTGTTTCCAGCTTCGTACTCAGCTCCGGGTCGAAGTGGTAGATGCGCTGGATCGTCAAGAGTTGGTGTTTGAGTTCGTCGAACGCGTCTTGACATTCGGGGGTCTAATTGAATGGTTCCGAAGGACGTCCGAGTATGCTCAGGGGCTTGGCTATCGCTCCGAAGTTCCGTATAAACTGTCGGTAGAACCCGCAGAACCCAAGGTAGGACTTGACTCCTGTAATAGTGGTAGGCGGAACCCAATTACGAAGGCATTCAACCTTATCCGGGTCTACCTCGATTCCGCTAGTAGTCATAATATAACCCAGGTATTTTGTCCGTTCTACGCTGAACTCGCTTTTCTTGATATCCACCTGGAGTCCGGCTTCGCGTAGGCGTCGGAGCACTTTTTGAACATGCTCTTCGTGTTCCCGGGGGTCTTCTGAGTATATCAGAATGTCGTCCAGGTATGCCATACAAAAATCGTCCAAATAGTCTATCAGGACATCGTTCATGTATCGCTGATATGTGGCGGGGCCGTTATAGAGCCCAAACGGAAGCACCTTGCATTTGTACGTCCCGTATCGAGTTCTGAACGACGTATAGTCTTCCGACTCGGGGTCCATTCGGATCCGATGAAAGGCTTGTCGGATATCGAGTTTGGTAAACACTTTGGCCTTAGATACTCTAGCCAGGAGCTCGTCAATACGTGGTAACGGATATGCATCCTTCCTGGTTATAGCATTAAGCTTATGGTAGTCGACACAGAAACGGAGTCCACCGTCTGGCTTCTTGACAAAGAGTACAGGTGAAGCAAAAGGATAATTACTTGTCGTGATGAACCCGCGGTTCAGGTTATCTAATAAGTATTGCTTGGTTGCCTGTAACTCCTCAGTTGACTGTCGGTATAGTGGTGTGTAGCCATAGGTCAGTTCCTGTTCGAGTTGGATCTTGTGGTCGTATAACCTGTGGGGTGGGAGCCGATTCGACTCCGTCTTGGAGAAGACGTCCCGGTAGGCCGCATGACACTTGGGTAATTTCTGGCGTAGGAGCAGCGACGTCTCTTTGTCTTCACGTTCGTCTAGGAGGCGATCGATCTCATATAAGCTTGTCTGGAAGAACTCCGTATTTGGACGCTTCATATTATAGTGTAGGGCATTTGCGCTGATCTCACAAATGTTAATACACAGCGTCGAGGTGGATTTGGAGGTGTTCCGGGATTGCTCCCTTTTTGTTCGTCTAGTAGGTTCGGTCCTAGGATTCTCTACTAAAGACAATTCTTTGTTCATCCTGGCGATACTTCGCTTTGTTTCCTTTTCTTATCCGACTCTATAGTGTATCGGTGGAGAACGGGATAGTGGTGTCTTTGGTTGTTGGAAACAATTGGCGGTGGTTAGTAGCTGTATCGGAAGCCAACCGGACCTCTTCCGGTGGTGAGGCGGGCTGGGCGCTTCGACGCGCCTAATAGATGTGATACCAGCTTGCCTCCGTTGTTCATCTCGTTTGATAGCATTGTCTCTTCGGTCAGCATCTGCTTGGATATAAGGCTTAGAAGTGTCGTTGAAGCCATGTCTATACTGAATCAGAATATCCTTTGACTATAGTAGTGTGCGAGGGTACTCCGAAGGCCATCTGAGTCGGTTCCGAGACGGATCTAGGAGTAACTTGAATCGTCTCATGAACTTAACTCCAATGATATAGTTATGTTTTCCAAGGTCCAAAACTATAAAGGGCGCGTTGTACACGCGACGTCCGTCTATAGTCAGATGTAGACGCAAGTACTGTGTGATGCGAGTAGTGCGTTTGCCATTATAACTAGTCACTTTAAGGGGGTATGGAAGCGTCTGGTAGGAAATGTCGAGGGCTTTTACTAGTTGGCCGGCCAGGTTTCGGCTTAGAAACAGGTAACCATGTGCTCTAGTGTCTACAAGTGATTGTAATGAAATGCCAGTTCCATTCTTAGTAAGAGTATAGGAAACTAAGAAGTGTGTTCCGCCTAATAGGCGTGACAAGTTCAGTTTGGATAGATCACACTTTCGGAGACCTAGGAAGGAGTCTTTGCCTAGGCCTCTTCGTTTCCCTCTAGGAACTCCTCCGACTCGTCCTCAATAATTTCTTCGACGTTGTCTTTAGCGTCCGTGTTATCCTTGGCTTCTCCATCCACCTCATTAACAGTTGGTGGGTTTGGGCAGTCACTCTTAAAGTGTCCGTACTCACCATAGCGGTAGCACTTGGAACCTGTCGCTCCAGGCGTCGCCGTTACACGTCTGTAGGTACTCCGGTTCGGGTCCGGGGCAGGTTGTCTTGACATTCCACGATCTGTAGAGGATGTTTGGTTGTATGGATGGTGTGGTAGTCCGGTACGGGTTGCTTGCGGATATGTAGAGGGTTTGGAAGAATTGGTCCTGGTATTGGCTTGGTAGGTGCTCTTCCTGTTTGTCGTGAGGGATGCCTTTGGGCTGGGACGAGGAACTAATTGGTTGTATGGTCTAGCCCTTTCCATTTCGACTCGGACCAGATGCTGAACCATAGCCGAGAAGTTCTCGTTCTAGAGGCCTTTCATTGTCACGTTTTGTAGTCGAATACGAGGGAGGATCTTGTTCCACATCGCCTGGAACCATTCCGATTCAGCAACGTTTCCTTCAATAGCCTTAGCTAAGAACCTAGCTTTGAATTCGGGAAAGTTTTCGTGGGGGTGGCCTTTATCCTGCATCTTTATGTCATTAAAGCGGTTCCGGGCCTCCTCCGTTTTAGTTCCGGTCGTGAAGTATGTCTCGAGACAGGTTAACATTTCTTCCACCGATACAAACTTCTTATTAGTAGACGTGTAGCGAGGGGTGAGATACGTCCTTGCTAGGCCTGTCGTTTTCAGCCATACATGTGTGCACCGAGACTGCTCCGAAGTGAAGTGATCAGCGTTCTCTCGTAGCTTGTCATGTATAGAGGCTCTCTATTGTCGGAATGTTGGATCGGACCCATCATCGAGAGGGTCGGCTTCTGGAACATTCTTGCTTAGCCTGGGAGTTCCTCCAAACGTCATGTTCGATACCGGAACAGACACGTTTCTGAGTAGGCCGGGTGGCTCTTGTTCTTGCCATGTGACACCATGGTCGTGCCGTGTGCCTGTCTCAGGTCTGTTTCGATTTCTTGTCTGTGACCTAGTGGGTCTGGTAGTGTAACCACTATTCGTTTCAAACTCTGTTTCTGCAGTATGTTCAATTGACGGTTGCAGCTCATCTTGCGAATCTGCTCTGTCTATGGTGTCTGTAGGGGCGGGCTCGTTTCGGTGCTGTCCCGGACCTGAGCCGGCATTGTCCCTACGTATGTCACTGAGCATACGCATGATAGTATCTTGTGAGCGGAGGAAGCGAGTCTGAAGCTCTTCCTGCTCTTGTCGATGTTCTCTTCTCAAGTTATCGAATCGTTCTTCCATCGACTGGATAATTCCTCGTAACTCGCTTGGGTTGGTAAAGTCGCGATAATCGTTTCGTCGCCTAGGGGTAGAGTACCGTCCGTTTCTACCCCGACGAGCGTTATTACCTCGAGTCGTTGGAATATTTTCTGATGGAGTATTGTCTTGGGAATTATTGGCTTGAGAGTGACTCGACTCTTCTCCGGCACTGCCTGCAGGAGGTTCTGATCTTGAAGCTTGGTCGACCATTATGGCGGATCCAAGGTTCTGTTTCTGGGGGGTTGTATTGTACAGAAGATGCCGTTACTGCTCCGTGTCTTTGGGGAACCGGGATTGCTTCTGTGGGATTATTAGTAGTTGTTCTACCTCTGCGCTACCTCGAGCGTCTTCTACTAGCTGCTTCTGAGCTGATTCAAATCCCCTAGAATCGCTAGCTGTCCGTGAGATCTCTGGAATCACGGCTCTGTTGAAATCGACTCCGGGTCTGATCCGAATCGATAACTGGGTGGGATATTATATATGCCGTCCCCGGCTGGCGTGATATTCTTTTTATAATGTTACAGCACTAGCCTTAGTACTGCTCTGAGATGTGTGGGAGCAAATATGAGTCTGATTGTGCTAAGACTAATAGGCTATATCGAAGGATAAAAAGAATATGCCAAAAGAGAGAAGAGAAGAGGAGAGAGTCCCCAAGCACTTATAACCTTACCGCACAGGCCCTGGTCCGAAACTACTCCGTTTCCTATCCGACAAACAAGTAGGTCACATACTGGTCACATGCTAGTCATGTGTTCAGTAACCCACGTGATTAGCAACGTCACAGCGGCTTTTAACGTTTAAAAAGCCTGTTCTGTTGTCTCTGTCTACGCAAAAGGCTTGTCCTTATATATTAGTTTCGTAAGTGGCTCCGTAATCTTTAAGTAGTTCTTGACAAACTTCCTATAATAATTCGCGAGTCCTAGAAACAATTAAACTTGTTTTACGGTTTTGGGTTGTCCCTAATCTAAAATGGCCTAGACCTTTCGCGGGTCTATAGATACTCTGTTAGTCAAGACAATGTGCCTAAGAAACTCTGTTTTCTTGATAAAGAACTTGCATTTCTCTAGTTTGAGAAGTAGCGATTTCTTTTATAGTGCTCCTAGCATTATTGCGACATATTATATATGTTCCTCTTTATCCTCTAAGTAGACAAGGATATCGTCTAGGTAATATACACAGAATCGATCTAGGTATAGCCTTAACATGTTGTTAACTACTATCTAACATGTTATAGGGGCATTAGTTAATCTAAATGGTATGACCAGGTATTTATAATGCCTATAGTATGTTCGAAATGCTGTTTTCCATTCTTTACCTTCCTTTATTCTAATAAGGTTATATACTCCTCTCAAATCAAGCTTAATAAAGACTCTTGCTTTTCCCAGTCTGTCCTATAAGTCGTCTATACGCGGAATTGGGTAACGGTTCTTAACCGTAATAGCATTTAGCTTTCTATAGTCGATATAGAATCGCTTGGCGGTGGTTCCTCCCGCCCTATCCTTTTTTGGTATAAACACCACAAGCGCTCTTGCTGGTAATGTGGATGGTTATATAAACCCCTTTATAAGGTTTTTATCTAAATATTCCCTTAATGTCTTAAGGTCGTCCTTACTTATCTGTCTAAGTGGTTTGAAGGGTGGTTTCTCTCCTTTGATTATAGGTATCTTATAATCCCATTCTTAATGTTCTAGTAATACTATAGCATTATCCGGTTTCCTAAACATCTATTCGAACTTCTTATATTCCTTAGGTATCTCTAAACTAGTAACAATATAGTTACTAACCTATAGTGGACCTTAGGCGGCATGTCCTGGCATATTGTGTGAGACTATACTAATCTCCACACTACTATATAGTCATTCTGCTTTCTTATAGGCGCACCTAGAGAACTCTACTATTCTTGTCTTCTAGTCGATCTTAGGATTATATTACTTAATCTATAACATTCTAAGGATGGCCTTGTGCCTTCTTATAGGTATAACATCTATCTAAATCTCCTTAGTGTGTCGTCTAATTGTTATCTTTGTTGGAATGGTTCCTTTTGTAACTTTTCCGGCATTATAGTCCGTTCCGTCGACCACTATTAAGTTATAAGGGTTGATGCTTCGTACTGGTACGTTTAGTCGTTTTACCGTCTCTAGTAATATAAAGTTGCCTATTACTCTAGAGTCAATCATTACTTTAAGCTTCTTTCCTCAAATCTATACGTTAAGTGTTATCTGTTAACTATAGCCTGATACGTATAGTTCCTTGTGACTAGTGCCTTAGAGAACCTTAACCTATCCATTCTAGTAGTTATCTCTAGTTGTTAGTTAGTAGATATGTCTTACCTCAAAACCTTAGCCTAGGTCTTTTGGTTAGATAAAGTTGTGTTTTCCTTTGTCCGTCTTTGTCTAATATCTCTTAGCTCTGTTTCTTGGCGTTAGCTCTAGTTCCTAGGTTTCTCCGACCTTTAGTGGGTTACTATTCTATCTAGTAAAGTCGCGTTCTTTTCTGGGAATTATAGTTATATAGGTGCCTATACCCTTAACTTCTCTCTAACCGATATGTCGCTTGTCTTAGTATATAACTTCCTATTTTTTTGTGTACTTCGGACCTTCCGGGGAGAAGTATCCTTCTTCTTAATAGGTAACCCCCTCCCTGGCCTATTCTTGGGTGTTAATATTAGGAATTATATAATATTCCTGTTGCGAAACCTCCTAAATCTGTCCTACTTGTGGTCGACCATCTTTTTCTGCTAGTTTTGTTTCTTCCGTAAGGTCTTTATACCACGATTCTATACTAATAGCGTCGTTGCTAGCCTCTTCTTATAAGATACCTTTCTTGTCTAAGTCTATAACATTATATATATCATTAACGTTAATTTCCCTAGTATCGCTCCGACACTTAACCTATATTCGTTGGTCGTCGGTAACATTTTTCTAGATTAAATGTCCTTGTTGTTTTCCGATAACCTTCTATTATTCTCTAGTAGAGGGTTGATTGGCTCTATCGTGAGCTTCTTCTGCGGTGATCTCTCTGCCTTTTAGTATATCGGTAAAGTCTTCTTCGCTTGACATGTTGTCGATTAATCCTTCTCCTAAGAGTAGCTTTATAGTAGGCTCTCTTGTTATAGTGTTAACAAACAGTACTTCTTTTGTGCTTTGTCTCTAAACGCGGTACTGTCCTCCCTTAACAAGCTTGGCTCCCTGTATAGCGTCGCTAAAGAATGATTTTCTACTGTCCCTATAGACATAGTGGTTTCCGATTTTGGTAACTTCCTTATATGTCTATATTTCCCCTACCCTTAGGGTTTTCTACTAAACATTTCTGAATTCGGCTTTATCCGCTAATTCTGGTAGTGTCGGTGCTAGTTCAAACTTGGGTTTGATCTAAGTTCTAATATTGGCTTCCTTAAGTTCTTCTTCCGACATCTAATGTCTATTAGTAACGTATAGCTTGTGCTGTCGTTGCGTTCTTCCCGTAACATTAATCTGATGCCTATACTTCTTGTAAGACTTGCCTTTCCCTTTAGAGTTACCCTTCTTATAAGAGGCAGCTTGATGGCCGGGCAGTCCGTACTTAAAGCACAGACCTTTGTCTTGTCGCCGGTTTATCTTGTCCTTAGAAGGATTTCCTTTCTTTGAGACTATGTCTAGTTCTATCCGGTCTTCCTACCTGCTAGTTTGATCCTTCTTACCTTTCCTTTAGTGGCCTCCGGAGTACTGACCTCTCCTTTCCATCCTTTGCTTATATAGTCGGGAGTCGATGTCGATTGCTTTTTGGATTATTGGGAGGAGCTCCCCTAGGCGTCCTCCTTGTATAATGTCGTCCTTGACTTCTTCCTTTAGTCCTTAGTAGTACTGAGCGGTCAAGGCCTTGTCGTCCCAATCGATTCTTCCGGCTAGTAGTTAGAATTCTCCAGTATAAGCGGTAACACTTTTTGTCTAATAAAGTGTTTAGATGGCTTGTTCCGCGCGTTATTCCTTGTTAATGTTCCTAAATATATAGGTAAGTTAGGTCACGAACTCCTTATAGTCGTCGAAGATTGTGTTTGTATTGTCTTCTTGATCATTATAATCGTTGTTAAGGTAGTCCTTGAGTTTTGTAGTAATCTAATTGTATACGGTCCCTTTTAGGTAAGAGTATGCCCACAACACCTTCTGTTCTTCTTGTCCGAATAATAATGGGTTTATGCGAATATAGATCTTGTATTGGCTAATAAAGGGTCGTAGCTTGCTTTAAGTGCCATCAAATAGCTTTGGGTCGTGTACCTTAGGCGGCTTGACTTGCTAAGGTATATAGGCTAGAGGTGCGTTTGACATAATGGCGGTTGACTTATCACTAGGTGCTAGTGACGATGCTTAAAGTGTAACGTTTATAGTATAGCCGATGCTATACTAAGGTGGGAACGTTAGGTTGTGTGTAGTATGCACAAGAGTAATAAGTCAGGGTGTTCCTGTACAGTATAAGAATAGAGTGTATTATAAATACTATATTAAGTTAAGCATAAAGCTCCTATCTAAGGAAATAACTATTGACTTATATAGAACCTTCCTGCTCCTAGATCCTGATAGAGCCCCAAGATCCAAGCTCCTAGAGCCCTAGATCCTAAGCTCTATATAGGCTCCATCACGTGACCTCGTCATATGATTCCCTGGTGCCGACTCCCTAGGTTCTCTGTGCTGCGCAGTAGCCGAGCCTCAGGCCTGGGTCGTACGTGATAATAAAATCGTAATATTATAGCACTACCTAGTATAAGAGATGGGATCGCGCAGTTCTCCTATCAAGGTCCGATGCCCTTACCCGGTGCTCCTAGAGCCCCTTACTTTAAAGGAACGAACATTATAGAGTTTATTAAGAGGTTTGAGGACCTCTATACTGATTATAGGATCGATAAGCCTGGTAGAGCAAAACGTGTTATAAGATACTACTATATTCTAGATGTCGGTGATTTGGCTGCCAAAAACGGCAGCCACCTGCCCGCCGTTTTACGCTGCCTCTCCACTCGCTTAAGTCTTCAACCTGAGGCCACCAAAAATTTGGCGAGCGTCCCCATCGCCGTTTTAAACAATTCTTCCAACTTCATTCCAACCTCCAAAAATGGCGGAACCCATTCCCCCCCTGAAAACCGCGGGCTCCCTCCCAAGTGGAAAATGGATCACGCTGCCTGTTCCACTTCCTGCTCCCGCACTGCAAGGTGTATATATTCCCGCCGCTTTGCCCTCGACTCTCAAGTTTTCATTCTTCATTCTTCACTCTACCCTCCACACCTCCACACCTCCTCGACCTACTCACTCATTCATCACTCCGCCCCATTACTTCCTCGTCTCTCGCTCCACTGAACTATTCACTTTTTGCTATTGCCCTCAATCATCCGTTTTTCGCTCTTCTTCATACTCAATTCTCTCGATCACTCTCCAGCGCTCATGAGTTCGATCAGCGTGCGCATCGCTGAGCTAGTGCAACATTGTGGTAGCTGTGTCCGTGAGATTCGCAGTCCCTCCGTACAAAGCGGTCTCTACGTCTCTTCTCACAAAGCTTCCCGGCGACGACATGGCCCGTCTTCCCCGACGTTTCGCTCAGCGTCAAACCCTCCGCCATGGTCGAGGTGGAGCTCCCCCGACTTTGCCAAACGGAGAGGAACAACCTCGAGCATATGAATCACGGGTAAAGTTGAAGAGGAGGAACCGGGCGCGGAAATCGAACTCCGCTTACGATGGCAACTCTGGTCCTGATTCTGACTCTGCCAAAGATTCTGGCTACAATTCTCTGTCTGACTCTGAGTCTGACTCTGAATCTGATGTCGATACTGAAGCCATGGATGTTGAGCGAATGATGCGAGAGTTTGAAGAAGAAGGAGTCACGTTATCCAATCCTTGTGATGAAACTAAAGCTATGATGGAGGTAGAGTTGGAAAAATGGGAGGAGTAAGTTTCTCATCTCGGGAATGATTATTTGATATAGATGTTTGCTGATTGTATTTTGACAGGTTTTGCGATTTCACTGTCAGGCAATTAAAAAAAGAAAACCCAGGCTCGCCCCTCATCAGAATAATGCAAGATCCACACAGAGCCCTCAAGATGTGCGAAGCCAGCTACTTCAAAACATATCTCTTCTGGCGAGTGAAGCACTCGCGAATCAAGAAAGAATCCTCTATTATCACGCGTTGGAAATTCTTGAGTATGAAATACGCGCAATTAGCAGAAGAATATATGAACGAGAGTGTCTTGTATGACATGCGTAACGTACTTTGCCTATCTCTATCTTCTTGAGCTGTCATACTCACTTCGCGATAGTGGATTCCGCAAGTCCTAACACCTACATTCGGCCTCGACGACTCGGAAAAAGAAAAGTCGGGGCTTTTTGTCGAGGATCTGTGCCGACTCCAGAATGCCCACTGGGTGCGTGATACAGAGGTATTTGCTCATGAGCGGCTGAGGGTCCAGTTATCGCCCTTCTTAGCCCTTGCTGGCTGTACCGCCACTCGACCTAAAGCTCTCGTTGGACTCCGGTATGAAGACATTGAGTTCCAGCTATTCCCGCCTCGGGTTAAAGGGCGGCCGCCCATTGTTATTATGAAGCTCAACCTGAAGCGTGTTAAGAGGTCTGGTGGAAAGAGAAAGGGGTAAGTAGGATTACCCTCCACATTTAATCTCTACCTCTTCGGCTGGCTAATTCAAATCAGAAAAGTTTTTGCATTTTACGAGGCAGAGGATCTCGCATGTTGCGGAGTTACTTTTATGTTGGCTTTGGCACTTGCCGATGGTGCATTCAAGAACAAACTCACTTCTCTCAGTGATGTTTATTCTCTGGTCGTCCCACCCGATACCGATCGCATTCGTCTCCAATGGGATGAGGACTGGGCACAAAGGCCTGTTTTCCGGGACGTCGAGCACACTGCTAATGGGATCCGCGTGTCTAAGACTAAGGCTCTGGACTATACCAAACACCGGCATCATCTTATCCGTCTCGGCCGGACGAGTGGGTTTGAGAAGAAGCTTGAATTCTACGACTTGCGGCGAGCTTCAGGGAAGAGGTTGAAGGGTAGGTTCTCAGCACTTCTCATCCCACTCCCTTAAATATTCTTTTGAGTTGATGTTGAACTTGACTAATATGTGCGCCCGTAGAAGCATTAACTCCCGAAGAGCACCGTCAGATCATGGGCCATCGGGGAGATGTCTATGAACGGTATTATATGCCGTCGTTCATCGATCGGGACTGTCAGGCGATATACCTTGGCTCCACACGACGAGACGATCTCATCCGAGCGGTTGGCAGGCTGATCTGCCACGAGAGAGCCCCGAAAGCTCTGACAGACGTGCAGAAGTTTGAGATCAGCCGACACCCTGAGCTCCTTAAGCTTATCGAAGCGCGTGCTCAATGTGTCCAAGAGCTCAAGGATCACGGCTACCCCACCATCAAGGCGGCCAAGAAAACGAAGTGGTTCGAGAAACACAAAAACATACAAGCCGATATCAACACCTTGAAACGCCACCTAAAGGACGATTGGCTCGAGAAGACCATCGCAGATTTTCACAAGACAGTCCATACTGCCGAAGTCGATCGACAACTGCGGGGCATCCGTCCAGTCGACATAATCACCCCACCAACCTTTAAGTATGAGCTCGAGGAGCGAGGCAAAGTGGCCAAACTGCTCTTCAAGCCGCTTGATGGCCTGACGGAGGATCAAATTCTTGAAGTACGGGTCGAGCTCGTTGACAACCTCATGCGACTCTGCAAGAAGCAAGAAACCCCCATCAGTACAAGGCGCCGAAGAAAAGGGGGCGTCCAAAGGTTTGTCGCGTGTATGCTAGTACAGCTGCAGATGACGAGGAGGAGGACATCTCTCAAGGGGAGACCGACGTGGAGTCTGATGTCGACTGGGAAACCAAGACACTAGCGGACGAAGATTCGGATGCGGACTCTATGGCTCCAGTGGAAGTCAAGAAGCGGTCCGTGGCCCCTGTACTATACTGTGCCTTTTGCAAGTGGGTTGATGAGGAGGCAGGCCCCCGGAAACGGGGGCATGTGTTCTCCCGTATTGATAGTCTTGGTCGCCACATCCGGGCTCAGCATCTCTGTCCTCGTGCTGCCGGCGAAGGCTTTGACTGTCCATACCAAGGGTGCTCGGCCTTCTTAGGGAGCGCTGTGCACTTCTTGAGTCACACCGAGCGTCAGCATGGATTGTGTCTTTGATAGCATTATGGATAGATCACAAGCCTTATTCGCCATATGCCGACCCATCGAGCACCATACTCAATACGTGTGACCAAAACTATCGAGCGATGCTCACGACCGAGTCACTTATTGTGTAAGGTACTTTGCGCTATTTTTCTACCGAACAGCAACTACATTAAGTGGTTCCTACTCCCCTTAACCACAATCGCGCGCGGCCCAAACCTTGTGTCCTAGCTCTAAGGGAGTACCTTCAAGCTGGATTATAAACCCCTTCCATAAGAAAGAAAATAACCGATCGCAACTCGAAAATCACTAGCCCTTATATCCTCGTAGAACAAAGGGTCAATAGTCGTGCCCGGCTGACGCATGACCACTATTGGTCCCCTCCAAACGTGTGTCGTTTGCCCTTTCGTGGTATGTAGAACACAAACATTAGGCGTGGAGCCATCAATTAGAGCAGTTTCCTGACCAATAACCTCAACCGTATAGCTGAGATTGAATCCGCGAAGCGCATTCCGCTTTATTTTCAGGAACTCTCTGGCAGATTCGTATTTGGGGTCAAGGTTCTCGATTTCCAGAAGGTGTTGAGTATCTGGCATCTCCCATGCAATTCCGTCTTCATCATCGACAAGTCGTTCGCACTTGATCCAGATGAGTTGCTGATCTTTTGAATCGATTGGAAAGAGGATTGCGAGTTTGTGCGAAGGAGATAGTCGTAAGGGCAAAGTGGTGAAGGCCTTGCAGATCGTCTTGTGGAGGGGGCCAGTAGGGTTTCTGACATTCTGGGGAGCAGTATGAAATCGAACGGCATAAGGAGCAGAGTTTGGCGTTGGAGCCATTACAGATTATACAGGTTAGAGTTGCCATCTAGTGGCAGAGCGTTGATGTTAAGGTGTTGACAGAGGGCAGTGGTGTGCAGGTGTTGACGGGGAGTAGATGGAAGGTGCGGGGTCTGTATCCACTAACCAAAAACCGTTAGTCGCTTTGATTACAAGTAGAGGTACGTACCAACCCGCGTGGCGACTTTGCATGAATTTGCACGCCACGACAGCCACAAAGCTGAGTCTGCTTCCCCAGCATTGCTGCGGGACTCTGGGGGTCGGATATGGGCCATCCACAGGTTTTGACAGTAGTATAAGCATGATGGTGGAGCTGTGGTACAGGAATTCAGTTTATGCCAGACCACAAAGACTTTTTTGATTTCCTCATACCCACATCCTCGACTTACTTATTGTCTGCTCACAACCCACGATCACCGGTTGCTCCTGCTACATCTGCTACTCCAGTGTACCGTGATCATGTCGACAACCCAACCTAACCTCTCTAGCCTTCGCAGACGTTGCCAAACGTGCAATAGCTTCCGTATACACCCCCCCCCCCCCCCCCCCCGGGGAAGCTTCTCCAGCTCTGACACCAGGTGCTACCTCGTTACACGCCTCCAGCAGCCAGTGCTCATCGGACAGGCCTTGCGT
Organism: Halenospora varia; assembly: GCA_020726485.1. Taxonomy (NCBI): domain Eukaryota; kingdom Fungi; phylum Ascomycota; class Leotiomycetes; order Helotiales; family Solenopeziaceae; genus Halenospora; species Halenospora varia. Next base: position 368,697 of record JAHEWH010000022.1, on the reverse strand, counting down.
GGGTGACATAACTCATCATGATGCTGGTCTTGGGACGTGCGGAATTACGAGTGATGGGGATGCCCAGAATGTAGTGCCCCCCCCCACCCCATAGCATGATGCGCCCTAAATCCAACGACAACCCATATTGAACAAGACGATCACGGTCACTTGCATTGCGACTGGCAAGACAACTTCAGCTAAAGTTACTGTGGTAGACAAGTGCATGGGGTGCGATGGCTTCTCCATCGATCTCTCCAACGCAGCCTTCCTCGACCTTGGCGATCTTGCCGTGGGCCATACCAGAGCCAAGTTAAATTACAGTTAATCTTTTCTACGCGTCATCTTCTTTAGTTCTTCACCATAGCCTGCTGCTTCCATCGACCTTTACTCGCAACTCCACTCTCCCTACTATTGAGACTACGGCTGCTTTGGTATATAACATATGGCCTCTTTTGCTATCGAAAGTGGATATACGGTTGGAATAGTCTCGAAGTTGTCGTTGATGAGTGGCATCTTCGCTAGTCATTGCGTTATGATGATCCTCGATGATCGTGTTGCGTTGCATACAAGACATAGGCAATACCACCCTCTCTTGTGTTTCTCTTGGTATCGGAGACTGCAGACACTCTAGGTTATGCTCCTCCTTGGCCTCTCCAGCCTCCTGTTTGTGCCAAAGGGGGCCTTTAGTAGATGTTGAAAGAGGCCACTGGGTAGGTGTTGAAGCTTCTTGATAAGAGATATGCTGGCGTTTGCTGGAGGACTGGTCTGCAGGAGGATCCCTGCCAACCAATGCAGCTTCCAGGACACCTGGAACTAGTTTGGGCTGGCCACCGGAAGACTGGAGGAACGGAGGCTGTGGAAGGGGAGGGCCACTCCAGCATCGGCGAAGTTGAGGTTCTATTTCGGGTCGGATAGCCCAGCGGTTTAGGTCCCCTTTGATGCGGTATTGATTAGCAATCATAAATATGGCACCATCTCCTTTGGAACCACGTCTCAGGAAATCCCAGGTTTGGCGTTTTGTGTATCGATAGTACGGGTACTTTTCGGCCAGCCATTTGTGAATTTCTTCTGCGGTCATTTGGGAAGTTGGCGCATTCAACAAGCACGCGGCGATTAAATGCTGTCCAGGTCTCAGAGGTTTCACCAAGGTAGCTCGCTGCGGGACGGATTCAAGTGCACGAGATGTGCCTTGAGACGAGTCATCATCCATACTTGAGAACGGGATAGATTGATGTAATTTTGGCAGGTGGAAGATGTAACATTATAAAAGGCAGATCATGGAAGGCGGCCAAAAATTGCGAAGATGCTCGAGAAGCAGAAACACAGTTGATAAATCGAGCTGCCAGAAATGGATGGATTTGTCCTCGAGCGGGGCAGCCAAAAATGGAGGGTTTGCCGAACGTGCCCTCCTTCGGGATCAAATCAATTCTTGACCAGAATGAACAACGAAGCCAAAGTTCGCCGATCGACCAAGTCAGTAGTACTAGGGAAGACGAAGGTGATGAGCTATGAGGACATCGAGGAGGCACGAGCGAAGCGTGCTGCGAAAGAGGTCATCACGGGCAAGGGAAAACGTGGTCGGAAGCGTAAGAGTGCTGCGCCAGAGGCAGATGAGCCGGAGTCAGAGCCAGAACCAGAACCAGCGTGGGCCCAGGTGACCCTAGTGGCGCGGATGATCCTGAGCGCAGGTTGCGGAGGATCAGATTGCTGCAAGAGGAATGGAGAATCACTGCTGTGTTCTTCATTTCGAATGGGTCCCTTGAGCAGGCTCGCGCAGGTCTCGCGACTAGTTACCATACATTAGAGTTAGTCTTCGTCGTATTCTCAGTGCAATGGAAGGGAAGTAGCAATGAATCACCTCCTGCCAGTTATCAGCGAGTAGGCTTCGCGCGTATTCAGGAGGAGCATTCAGTCCCTCGCTCTTCTCCAAAAGTCACTATTATTGTCAATGTCATAATCATTATCCCCAAGTTTATAGCCATAACCATAATCCTAATCATCTTCGATAAACGAGGAGGAGATCACAGATGAGGTTGAATAAAGGATCGCAAGAGAAATATTGCAAAGAGCAAGCAAGGTATTCTAACATTCCGTTGTTGTTCAATAGTTTCTACGGACACAGTGTGTATAAGGCTAGCAGATCTTAAGATCATAGGCCCAATAGCAAAATTGCCTCAGCAGCTAAGCCTTGCCTAAGATCTATATATACCCCCTTCCCCTCACTTCCACCACAACCACAACTTCTTTCAAAACTTCTCGTCCATATTTTCCCCAAACATTCCAACAAAACCTTCCACATCCTCTAATCTGAATTAGCCATAGAATCACTTGCTATCCCCGACTCCGGGTGCACGGCAGAAGTAAATCAATCAGGCTTCAGCACTCATCACGCTATGGACAAAAACTCGAATAAGCGGGAGGCTATAGGCGAGAAAAGAAAAAGGGGCAAAGGAATTGAAAAGCCTACCAAGAAACATATAGTAAGCACAGAGACGGGGTCAAAGCGCAAGACGCAAGGTCAGATAGCCAACTGTTTATACTATTCCTCAGCTTCTAACGCAGCCTCAAGATGCTAGCGCAAATGATCCGATTATTATCCTGGACGACGATAAAGAGGACTCGATCGTTAGGTTGAGTCGCTCTTGGGATTCATCTTCCCAGAAGAAGATCGTTGAAAATCATACTGGAAAGCCGCCTTGCAAAGAATGTGGCATTACAAAAGAGCAGATTCTCTGTTTTTTGGAACTCTCACAGCCACACTTACCACCGGATCTGCCTTTCTCAGAAAAGTCTATGGATTCGCTAGAATTGAAAACATATCTCTGCGCGATCCACAACCATGTGATGAATCCCTTCAACACATCTACCACCACGAAGTTCTCTACGCTCAAAGAAAACTTAGACAAGAAGACTGAATATCAGGCTTGTAAAGAGTGTGGAATCCACCAGGCGTATATTTCAGTTTTGTTGAACTGGTCACGCTCATACCTGACAAATGACGACTCTCTTTTTGGCAGAATGATTTATGGTACGAACGACAAGCGCAATCATGGGGAAAACACTGAAGACGAAGAACGTCACCAGTTCATGCTAAGGATGCATTTTGGTGCGATTACTGCACATGTTGAGAATCCCTTTAGCATCGATGACCAATCTTCAGAAGATGATACTTCAGAAGATGATGTTCCAGAAGATAATGCTTCAGGAGATGATATCAAATGATCTATGTACAGTACTATAGTTTGGTCTCTTAGGCTATTTGAACTCTAGAAGCTATTCTCCACAATCTGAGCTTATTGCTCTTCAACATTTATTCCTGATAACTAAAATGCCCTCAGGCACTTTCCTTTTTTTACCAACTACATTAATGGACTATTCTAAAAAGGTATCAAAATCCCCGACACCATTCGAAGGAACCTCGTTTACTGTAAGGCTCTAAAGTTTAAATAAGACCCTTTTATTAGTATTAGGAGTGATAAGAGCTCGATAGTAGAGCTGTGGTGAAGGAACTCTGTTACGCTATAAACGGAGACTTTCTGCACATCAAGCGCGAGGGCAACGATGCGAGCGTAATTTTCTAGTGGGAGAGGTTTAGAGTTTTAGGGGTAACCACGGAACACTTATTGGAAGCTCGTACCTCGCTTCCTATTACTTTAAGGGCCCATAGGGCTTTCAAGGAATTTGGATTTTGACTTTTTGCCAAGCTGCTCGCTGATTAGCCAACTTCGATTCTGCGGGCGGTATGTGCTGGCAGTACTTGGCAGATAGATTAATTAGGCATAGCTCAGTCGTGAGGTCGAGTCGCGTTTGAAGCTCCAAAAATTAAATCCATCCCAGTGCAAAACTTCTTCAAAACACCTGCAACCATGCCTCCGAAGAAAGTAAAAGCTCACCCGGCGACTAGAACTGCATTCGATGGTTCTATTGAACAACAGTGTCAAAAATGCTAGAACTGGAACCCCCAACTCCCTGACTACAAGGCTGCCAGAGGCAACAAAATCGTCGACACCTGCCAGGGCTGTCGCAACGACGTGAACGCCCAATACCAAGCCAAGAAGAAGAATCGAAACGGTCTTACGAGGGAGCAAGATCACAATGCGGAGTCTGTCACCTCATCCACTATCGTGGTCGACGCCGGCACGGGAGGGGATGTTGTTAGGGGCGAGGCAGAGCCAGAGGCGGTGGGACCCGTTTGTCTACCCATTTGCACTTACTCAACATAGCTAACATTAAACAGTCGAAGAAACGCAAGACCTCCTATGCACAAAAGACACCCAGACGCAAGTCACCTACTCTTCGCCTCAATCCTTACGCACCGATCGGTCAGAGCCAGGAGACACCACAGCAGATTGCTGCTAAGAGAGAGCGTGCAGCTATCCAACGAGGCCATCGAACGATTGCTCGTGCTGGCGGTTCACCATCACCAACTCCAAACATGTCACAATTGATGGCAGGACACATTGCTGGACCACCCCCAATGCCTTTTACCTACTTCGTCTGCGATATCTGCTCTCTTCCACGACCCGTGACAGTACAATCCGCAGCAGCGGGCGTTTGTGCGTACTGCCAACAGCCATTACAAGCATCGATTGCAATGGAGCTGATGTGGTGCATCGTCGGCGAACATGAGGTGCCTCGGAGTGGATTCACGCGTCCTGCTTCTGGTCTCGAGAGCACTGAGATGTGCAACCCCTGTTACTTCCAAGGTCTCGATCAAGAAGAGCAAGAAGAAGAGAACGATGATGATATTCTCTCCCGCTCTTCTTCTGTGTCTTCCTACCAACCATCTTCTCGCCGTGACTCCGTTGCTTCAGAGCTAGGTAGGTTTACCATATCCTCTTCGCCAGCTGGCTCCAGGTCCAATTCGCCAGCACCCGCAAGAGTGCTTGACACTACCGATCCCCCAATCGATTTCAACATGCAGAATAATGATGCAGAAGCTCCAGCACTCTCTGAGCAAGACTGGCAGTACCTAAAGGATTTCCAGGCGCGTCTTGCCAAGGAGGTGATATTGGATCACTGCACTCGATGCAGGGAAACTTGGTTCAATAACAACGTCGTCAACGGCGTTTGCAAGAAGTGTCGCACCACTCGTGACAAATCCAAGAAGGATGACGAGCCATTCTTGATGCCTGCTGAGAACTTAATGGACCCTGGCGGCGTACCTCCTAATCTACCAAAGCTTACACAAGTCGAGGAGATGCTCATCGCCAAGGTCCACGTCATGGTCGAGGTCCACCAAATTCGAGGTCAACAATACAGATAACGTCTATCCCTGCGTGCCGGAAAACCCTGTGTGCCGGAAAAATTAATAGGTACTTTGAGTTCAAGCATCTTAAAATCTGTGCACACCCGTAGTATCTCTTATAATTTTTTACAAGTTATATTATATAGCTACTCCCAGTTACCCTAAATGCTTCCGACCAAAAAATCACGTTCGCATCGTCACCTCCACGCTTGATTTACAAAGGGTGTCCTTTTGTAGCGTAACAGAACCCCTCTACTATAGCCTTACCACCAGACATCTACTACCCCTCATACCTATAAAGTAGTTCATCTGAGCTATAGGCCCATTATTGATATGCGGTAGATCGTTATCAGTCTTGTGATAGAGTTTTCATATCCCTGGTCCGCTACGAAGGTAGACCCGATTTGGTTGTCACGCGACAGCATGTGATACGGTATGTATACCAATCAAAAGCAACCACGAATCAGCTCAGCCACCATTGTTCTGGTGGTACTTCAGATAATCGCGACACTGCTGCCAAAAATGAGACGATGCTGTGCAAGACACTCACATTTGTGTTGCTGGTGTTGCTAGTGTTGATTGACAACGATGGAGGACGGCAACAAAATCTACGAGTATTCGAAGATCACTCAATTAGGCACTATAAGGCTCATTCTACTTCATCCCTCTGATGACCTGGAGGCGGGGCTGAGCTGCTCACTGATCGATGCACGCTTGCAAGACTGCGACGACGATGTTGTCGAGCACTACATAGCTATATCGTATGTCTGGGGCGAGGCTAGTGAGAACAAGTCTGTTCTTGTGGATGGAAAATACCTCGGGATCACCGCCTCACTGGATCAGGCTCTCAGGAATGTCCGAGATCGAAGCAGAGTGTTACGCATCTGGGCTGATGGCATTTGCATCAATCAAAATGATGTCCAAGACCGCAATACACAGGTTGCCATCATGGATTCCATTTATGCAACCGCTCGACACACCATAATTTTTCTGGGCCCATCCAATTCCGAGCATGAGCTTTTCCTCCGAAAGCTGGAGGCTCTGAGTTTATCACGGGAATCAAGTGACAAACAGGCGAATCCGCGGTTTCCAGATGGCATGCTTGAGTATCCATGGTTTGGGAGGGTCTGGATTCTACAAGAGTTGGCGCTATCCCCAGATCCGAGGGTCCAGATAGGCAGTGTTCGTGTGCGATGGAGTCATTTCTCGAAAATGATAGAAGGAGAAGCTGCCACGGTGCCGTCATCGTCGACCCGTCACAAGCTCTTTCACGAGATGTGCCAGATAAGAAGCAAGCTCCAAGGTAGAATACATTTGGGGGCAGACAGCGAATTCAAGATCACCATTCTCGACGTTCTGCAAGCCAGGCGAGGTCTCGGTATCACGGATCCGAAGGATATGATTTATGCGCACCTGGGGATCTCCGAGTCTCAACTCAAGTCACACATTACTATCGATTACTCCAAGTCAAAAGCACAGGTGTACGAAGAAGCCGCTCGGTATATCGATAGTAACAGCGATTTCTTCTCTATTCTTACCCTTGTGGAAAAGGTGGACTTGCACACTCGCTCAGGACTGCCAACATGGGTGCCGGATTGGTCTGTTCAACTAGAGCCCAGGTTGAATAAAGCACGCGTTCCTATAAGCACAACATTTAGCACAAGTCCTCCAAGGTTTAAGTTTGCTGAGATTCCAGGTGTCCTTGTTATCCCGGGCTATTATACTGGAAGGATTGTGTACATTGCTTCCGAGGAGCTCTTGATTGGCGTTGTGAAGAGGCTCGATAAACTATACTCTGATATCGATAAAGCAAGAGCGATCTTGGAGTGTTTATTCACATCGGAAATGCGAGGCGTCGTTGAAATATTGCTCACATACTGTGCTTACTACTACAAGAAATGGTCGAATGATTTTTCAGGGACAAGTGCATACCAGTATATTATCACAGAGGAAGTGAAATCCTCCTTAGAGGCGTATCTCGAAACCAATCCAAGTTGCATACTGGAACATATCACAAACCTTTCAGGAACGACTCGAAAGATTCTCAATGGCCGAGCAACGGATTCTCTCGTACTGCTCGGATTCCTTGTTCAGATGATTTTTGAACTATCTCTCCAAGCCCAAGATGAAGACAGACTGGAGAGGGGTAGCCGGCTAGCATTAGCCCAGAAAGGCCAAGATGTCAAATTTTGCTTTGCACCAGCCCATAGTTGCGTCGGCGATCTCATTGGAACCCACTCCAGCCGTAAGAATATTTTCCTCTTCCGTCCCAATGAGCAGGAACCTTCACCGGAGGACAAAGCTATGATAAGGCAGTCACTGAGTGACGAGTTCGAGGAGGCCAATGATTATCCCTCGCTTGACATTAGATGCTGCACGTATGTGGGTTGTGCTCCGATACAATCGCTACGCGAGTCAAAATATATGGGAAGACCGTATTATGTCTGGGCGTTTCCACTTCCAAAATGTCCGGATACTCTGTTCGCTATTCATTGAAACATCTTAGGATGTGAAGGACAATGCACTATCTGTAAGGATGTTTATGGATGTAGTTTCTCTGCTCTGTAACGCACAAGATATATTTTGCTCTGACATTCCTCTGTTCATCAAGATTAAGTGAAATTGAAGCCTCCAGTTCGAACCCAGTCGGGTCTACGCTCTGTTGAATCGCCTTTAGTTTTGCATACCCATCATTCTCATAAATCTGCAAAGGCATTTGGTCATACATAGCATCATTCATGAAAACTGGGGTTATAATCCTCCTCCAAATTTCCTGACTGACAGTGAGTGTTTTTAATTCCAGCATATGTCTTTTTGGCATATTCGCCGCTTTCTGATACCAGCGAAACATCGAGTTGATAGCTTCTGAGAGCTTGGCGCTACTCGATTTGTCGATGCAGCATGTGTCAACCCAGAAGTATTTCAAGCCATCACGCCTAGCCTGTTCTCCGCAGAATTGTATCTTGCTATAGCCGCCAGCTTTACTCTTGCTTGTACCGTCTGTCAGGTCTTTGAAGGTAACCTCGTCCGTTCCCCACCTGTGTGAAAGTATAGCATAGTTGGGTAGGGCGCTTCCAAAGAACTCGGTCAGGCTGAGGTTGCCATCGTCGTCAGACTGTAGCAGACGCATTATTCGAAAGGCTCGAGGGTCGCAGTATGGTAGGGTTTCGGGTAGTTGTTAAGCCGTCGATTCAATATAGATGCGGAGTGAAGTTGGCGAAAACGTCGTGTTGAGGCCGGCGGATTCAGCTAAGGCAGCCTCGCGGCAATGACATTGTCGTACATCACTGGCAGCGCGTAAGACCGGCCAGTCGCTCAGGCTGGAATTCTGGAAGCCATGGGCATATCATATTCGAATTCAATTTCGATTGAGCATGATCTGTTTCTGTCACTGTAAAAGAAGCTGAAGGAATAGAGAGTGGATGATAAAAACAGAAATCTAAAATCCTAAATTGACCTTCGATCTTTAGAGTTCGGTTTATGGCCTTGAATCTCAAGCAGTAAGTTACTGTAGGGTGTACGGGGCTGTTCCCCACTAAGATCGTCACTCGCTTTGATCCGAGGTACCGAATCGCGTGGCGATCATGCATTTGCACGCCACAGCAGCCGCAAGGCTGACAACGACTTTCCTATATAGTTGGGGGGCCTAAGAGCTCGAATAAGATCATTTTATCGGTATCAGAAGTACTGAGAGCCTAGAGATAAAGCGATAATAAGAGAAAGTACGTTTCGCTACAAAATAAGACCCTTTGTAAATCAGCCGTAGCGGCGACGATATGAATATGGTTTTCTGGTAAAAGAGGTTGAAGATGTCTTAGAATAGCCATAGAGTATAACTCTCAAAACATTATAGCTTACGTAGGTTTTATGATGCCTAAAGTCAAAGTACCTACTGTATTAGTTTTTCCGGCACGGAGGGTTTTCCGGCACGCAGGGATGCACGTTACTCTGGCCACGTTTGTAACTTCTTGCGCGACGTTGGCAAGATCTACAACAAGCTTCCACTACTTTCCAAAAACCTGGAAATCGTTCTCCTCAAGCCAGCTAACACCGCCGCAAACCCTGGCTTAAACCGCCAATTCAAGAAGGATTACAGGGTTCGCCGTACCGCCGTGACTATGTGGCTTGAACACTTCAAGCGATTCCACCCAGGCTACGCAGATGTTGAAATCGACAGAGCAACACTCGCCCAGCTACCGGAGAACGGTGAAGTCTCAGACCAAATTGCTGTTCATGAAATGCCTGCTGTCGATGAAGACATTGATCTCTCTACTTTCCAGCTTGACGAGGAAGAGGAGCGCGAAGTCGCCGCCATTCCCAACCTGCTAGCTGAGCACTCCGAATTGGAGCGAATGCAGCGTGATGCTGCACCTGGAGGTCGTGATGAAGTTGCTCACTTGACCCAAGCACCTTTCCGTGCAACACCTCTTCGTGAGTTCAATCGATCGCAAGCATTGCTGAGTTTGGCCTTTCCAACTCTATTTCCTTACGCAGAGGCAGAGTTTGTCAGCTCCCGCGTACGCAACGTCAAGTTTGCGGATTACATTGAGCATCTCATCAAGTATCACGATGGTCGATTCGCGCGTCATCCACGCTTTCGTTATGTCGTTTTCAATACTTACATGCGACTACAGGTCAACAAGAAATCTACATACTTCGTTAACAAGATGAACAGTGACCTTACTCTTGACGCCGAGGCTCTTCAAGCTGCTTTCGTCAGTCCTGATGACCCTCAGGCTCAGAAGCTCCTCAATTCCATCGTTCGTTACTCTGCAAGCCTACGCGGTGCTCGGCCCTTCTGGAACGGCAAACGTGCTAATCTGGAGACCTATGTGCGCGGCATTCGCTCCCCTGATGTCTTCAAGACGTTTTCTGCTGCCGATTACCATTGGGACTCTCTTCATCGCTGCTATGGTGTCCAAGTCTACAACAAATGGAAAAATGGTACCCCTGCTGAACGCATCAACCTCAGCAGACAACAGCTACGCGATAATCCCCACATCGCTGCTTACCATTTTCATCGTCGTTTCCTCGCAATGATGGAGTGTATTATCAAGCCTAAATTCGAGGTCACTGACTGGTGGAATCGGTACGAGTTCCAAGGACGAGGATCATCCCACAACCATGGTTTTATGTGGTCTAAGGACGGACCTGTTCTCGTCGTCGACGACCTAGAATCTCGTCGTGCCTTCGCGCAATTCTGGGGAGTCTACGTTTCTGGCATCCTTCCTATTAACGTCGACCGCACACTCGAAGAGCGAACTGCTATGTCTCTGCCACCGGAAAACGACCAAAACACTCTACGTCAATTGGATATGTTGGTGAACCCTCTTCAGCGACATATTTGCACTCCATCGTACTGTCTTCGCCTCAAAAAGGGAGCTTCGCCCGATTCAGAACCAGAATATCTTTTTTCGGCCCCCTGGGATCTACAAGAAGAGCCTGCCGTCGAGAAACCCCGCGCACTGGAGGAAAACACGGTAGCCTTAAAATGATCAGGCATCAATGGATTTCGTCTTTAAAGTCTCCCTCTGCCATCTCATGATCCGGGGTCGTCCCCATTTTTCGATTTCGCGGTTTGATGAGTTTGCGATGTTGGCTGGATCCTTTAGGTTGGTCCTCCGTAGGTTGTTGCATGATTCTCATATTGTCCTGCCCCTTCCTAATTCGTCTTGATTCTTCCTGGAAACTCATCCCGACCTTATTGTCTCGACCGCCCCCGATCTTGTCCCTGTGGACCTCTGCTGAAGATATGACTAGAGGCAGTTGCTGCTGAGATGGGGGTGGGACCGGGGGGTTCCAACGAGCCTCTGCAGGTTCGGGTGCTTCCTGTCTGGGCGGAAGCGGGTGAACATTAGGCGGGGGAATGAATTCGGAGTTTCTGAAGTTTGTATCTCCCTGGGCTTGTAGAGGTGCATGGACCCTTCTCCTTCCAGGCTTCTCCTGTAAATCAAAGACTCCTGGAGGAAGCGGAAGTGGGGGAATCCAGGTACGTTCCGCAGCTCTTTCTTCTTCAGTTTGCGGAGACGGCACCATCAGATACAAGGCGTGATCATCAGCCTCTACGGCCACTTTATAACAGTCTCCGTACTCCAGTGTGCGGAGATTCTTATCGTGAGGCTTTAGATGCGCCTGCTGCCAAATCCGTTTCATTTTTCGTTCGACTATATTGTGCGGGTCGCCAATGGGTACATCCATCGACTGCACATCCACCCAACTCCAGTCTTTAGCCGGCTTCGAGCGGTCGTGCGAGCCTCCTACTCTTTTCTTTAAGTAGATTATAGTGTTGTCTTTATCAAGAATATGAGCATTGGCCGCGTTATCCTTTTCGTTATCCAGCAAGGCCGCATCTGGCTTGTCCCCTTTGTGGTGGAGCTCTTCGAGCGCCTCTGTCGCTTGGAGGTCCCCCTCTGAATCTACCTCCTGGTCCTGCGCAATTTCCTGACGGATCTCGTCATCTCGCGACCCTTCTTGGCCTCCACTCGCTGGTGCCTCGTAGCGTTGCCCCTCCCTTTGGTACCCTACGTTCGGAATCAAGAAGAGAGTATAATTGTTCTCTGCTTGAGTTGCCACGCTGTAACACTCCTCTGCGGGTATGTATTTCTTATATCTATCGCAAGTCCTCTTGCCCCAGTCCAAAAAGACCTGGACTGCCTGTGCAACTCGTGATGTTGGGTCACCACGCTCTACAGTTTGCACTCGCTCACGTCCCGCATATTCTTGTAAGGGGTCCAGGATGTCGCTTTCGTTGCCTTCTCGTTCCACGAAGCGTATTTTTACGGTGTTTTCAACTTCATTAACATGTGTTTGTGTCGTAGGCTCTGTCGATACTAGAGGTTTTTCTATCAGCAATATGAAAGGTATGCGGGCCAGGACCTACCAAAGAGTGTATCTTCCTCCTTCTGGAGCGTTCGGTTAGCTTCTATCGAGGGCTCATTTACTATCTGCTGCATTGCCATTTCTTCAATCTGCTCATGCGTATCGAACCTTTCCGGCTCCTGCTCCTGTATGATCTGTTCCTCTTCCTGCTCCAGCTCTCGTTGGATCGGGGTTCTTGGTCGTGCTTCTCCCATATTCACGTCCTCCTCATGCGCCTGTTGATGAGCAGCCAGTGGTGGCTCTGGACCCGGGCCTTCCGCGCTCAACCCCGCTCTCGTCAAACCACGAGGCGGGTCGAAAAAGGCAGTGAACCAGGACTTGAGGACGAAAAAGGAGGTAATCCCTTCGCCGATATCATCACTGTCTTCGCACAAGTTGTGTAAAAATAAGTACTTCCTGTCTTCTTCGAAGGTGTTGGCGCGTGGGAGTCCGTGTCTATGCTCGATCCTCTCCCCCGGACCAGTTGTGACGAGGATGGGAATGGGCTCCTGAGTACCTGCACCTGGGAGGGGGAGAGGTCCAGAAGCTCTTGTTAATGCGTCGATCTCTGGGGAGTTGAAGCCAAGCTGTGCAGAGAGAGCAGCAAACTGTTGGATCACTTCCGGATCAGCCCTGGCTCTCGGCATCTCCTTCACATTCTCCTTGGCCGGTGGCATAGACAGATGCTTGTAGTTTCGTAGAGCAAAAGCGAACAATTGCAGATACCCGAGCCTCAGGCAGTCTCTTGGGCTTGCTGTCTGAGACCGGAAGGTAGTCTCGCTCGTCTGGGCTCGTTGACTCTGTTGTCGACTTGTGTACCCCCGCCCGAGCGCGGTATATAACGTCTGATCAGAATCGACTGTGACTAGCAACTTGAAGCTGTCAACGCAGGCCTGTAGAAGGTGGATATCTTGAAAAAAAGTGAACAGGGACGGTATGACGCCTTTGAACGCGAGGACGTTCTCGCATATAACCGCGCGTTCTTGAGCGCTGAAGCCACTGAAGATCGCCCCGCCCAGAATCTTGCCGCGCAGGTACTCAGCATCCAAGGTCGACGCTGCCGGTGCCCTAAGCTCTACATGCTTGACGGTAACCGTATCTACCCTTTGGCGGCCCCTTTCGACCCCCTTCAGGAACCCATCCCAGGCGGTTCCCGTGTACTGCAAGTAGCACTGTATTTCCTATACAAGGGCACGTGAGTAAAGCGAGCGGCCCATCCCTGGCGATATACTGACCTCGTAGCACCTCGTCGCCAGCACTGTATGCAGTGTCGTGACCATCATGCCAGCATCAAAAAGCCCGGGGATATTGCTCAGGGCGTCAAATCCAGCGGTGAGCATACGGTTCCGGAGCAGTCCCCGCAGCCTCTTCTCTCTGTTTTTGTTGAATCGCGCCCACCAACGCATTTCGAGGCTTACACAGGTAATAGGTGAAACTTGGCTGTTACCCTGGTGTGGCAGACACTGGTATTCACGGATCTTGCGATAGATCTCACCATCGCAGGGCTTCTCTTCATTGGCGTACTCCTCGACGAGCACCGTTTCCAACTCGTAGCTGATTCCTGAGAGGTACAGATCTACAATCCACCATTTCTCGGTCGGTGGGAGCCATACTTTCCCGGCCTCGATCCGGTGGCGCCCGCGGAGGCATTCGATGCCGCCAGGGAACTCCAGCTCGGGGTATCCGTCCTGGGAGTTGATGGTGGCATAATTACTCGGCAAGGTGTTCCCCTTCCACCTGCCTTTCCGACGGGCATGCTCCAGAGCAGCATCGAGTCGGCGTTGATCAATGACGGCAGGTATGTGATGCTCCACGTGTCGCGGGAGACACCCCTCCTTTCGGAAGATCCGTTTGACACGCTCTAAACGTTCCGGGTCTGGTCTCTTCTTCGACTTGTTCCGTCTTATATACACGTTCCAATTCAGATACTCGAACCTGACAAGAGCGGAGCCTTTACAGGTGAGCCGACGCTCAGTATCAAGCCTCAGGTCTTCTACGTGTGCTTGTGCCTGCTGCATGGTCAAAGTGCTCAAAAACAGGTCTCCTTAGATTTCGGCATACCACCTTCTTATATGGCTCTACACCCATCTTTGGCAGCCCTGGCTTAGGTGCCTCTTTTGGATCCATAAAATTCTTGAGGCCGCAGTGGGCGTAAGGCCAGTGCTCCCACGCCCACTGGGGCCTTGAGATCGCTGTGGCCTTGGGCAGCATGTTCTTGAGGCCGTAGGGGGCGTACGGCCAGCGCTCCCACGCCCCCTGGGGCCTTGGGATCGTTGTGGCCTCGGGAGCATGTTCTTGAGGCCATCACGGCCTTGAGAGCAAGCAGGGCTGGAAATAGCGCCTTCCAGAAATAGCTGTCTCCAGAAATGATACCTCCCACCAATGGCTGCCTCCGCCGATAGCGCCTCCTGGAGATGAGTCCTCCAGAAATAGCCAGCATGATTCAAGAGCACGACATATTCTTTAAAGAGAATCCGTTACTTTCCCAAGGGTCAGCTATTTTACCTAACTAAACTAGGAGGATACTCCAATCACACTAACAGAGGCTGCAATCCCTTACAACGCTGTCGCACATTCCACGATGCACCATGTTAATTGTAGTCAACAAAGCGCACGAAATGGACAACAGAAGAGGAGGAGACTTTAGTAAAGATGAAGGAGGATGGCTCGAACAGCGGTGCTCCAGAAAAGTTACAAGATAAGGTTTTAAAGAGATGGAGATTCCTGTCTTTATCAATTCGTTGATCGAATACTATATTAAAGCTCATGTGTTGTCTCGACTACTTTAGAATCATCGACTCTGTGCCCCGTAGATCCACTATGATTGTCGATTCTTCCTGGCCTCGGACAGCCACTTCTCAGCTTCGTGGAGTAGTGTACTTAAACTGACATTAAGGGATGGGAGGCTAGTGCCGCAGAGATCCCTTCCTACAAAGTAAGAAGCGGGAGATCGATTGTAAGACCATTTTTAAGCAGAATATATACATAGCGAAGTTGTCTGTCTTTCAAGAGATATAAACTAGATGAACGGAAAGAGAGTAATAGATAATCAAGACCTTTCCTCCCAAGTGGACTCTTGCTCTCGACACTCATATTCACACAATTTGGGATAAAGTTCTGCGTATCTCCTTCGCTAAATTAACAGCGGCCTAAACTTGACGAGGCTGCCATTTGTGGTCTACGAGGACGAGCTAATTTCAACGTTATTGATCATGCGCGGCTCAGGAGCCGAATTTCGCACACTACCCACTGGCTACGCATGAGGGACCCTGCTTTTAGGTCGCACAGCGAATCTCCATGAATCATCTTCTTCCCAAGTCCAAGAGTGTTCGGGAATCCAGGGCCTATTATTATAGTTGAGATCCAGGTCAGCATCGAACGGAGTTACAGACCTCTTAAGCGTAAACGGACAAGGGCCACCGTGGATGATGAAATGTTCAATCCGGCTGAGGAGACATCTTCCCTGTGGTGCACAGATGAAGGCATACCCGGCGCCGGCAGAAGTTGTCCATGCTTCGTTCGTATCCGCCATAAAGTAACCAACGAGTTTGATACGATTAAGGGACAAAGATTGACTCAAGAACTCTATTATCCGGATCCAAAGAGCTCTGTCGCCGCCCACAATAGTCTCGCTGCCAAGCTGTAGAGTCATGTCTGATAGTTCTAGCGATCGAAGGGTTGTGGAGTGTCCCCGAAGTAGTTGTTGGAGACGCGATGGCGAGAGGACCAGGTTTTGTAAGGATAGATCCCTAAGGTGGTTCCAGTGCAGCGACTGATCAAATAGCCCGGTTGGCAAGAAGGTTGCAGGGTTGTGAAGGAGACCCGGCTGATCACCAAAAGACAGCCTCAATGTGCTGAGGTTAGGAGCACACTTTAAAAAGCTAGCCAGAGTCTGAGTCGCCGTCCCCTGACCTTCGGATACGAAATCCAGAGACAGGCGTTGAACACTTCTCAAATTGAGCTGAGGAACGGCTTGGTTAAGCATGGGAAAATACTCATAGTCGAGCATTTCACCACGAAGTGCTTTCACTTGCGGGGGACGCTCCTGGCCACAGAAAACCGCACGCACAAGTGCCCAGAAGTGCGCATTACAGAACCCAAGCCCTTCATCAGGCTCTGCCAGAATTTCCTGCGCCATTTGGCTGAACAAACTCATTGGTTGAAGCTCGCGGCCATATTCTGGATCCAGTTCACTTTCCGCATATTCAATGGCCGAAAGTCTCGGAAATCTTCTCGTAGCCTCGCGTAGCCACTCTTCCTCATTGCCCCACTGCGAGATCTGTTCCTGGGCAAGCGTTACGTAGCGACAGAAATTGAAATAGTACTCCTGTAGTTGCTGTCGTGAAAACCGAGCAAGAAAGTCTTCTCTCTTCTGGAGTATTGCTAGGCCTATTCCTCTTGCAGCGTCATAGCACAACCAATTCTTGAACTCGGGAATTTGCGATAGGTCCAACTCCCTTCCATCGTAGACGACGACTTCGACGTGGTGTCGAAGGGTCTCGTTTTTGGATATCTCTAAGAGTCTGCCAAAACTAAGAGAGTTGACCTTGAGAAATATCGTGCGAAAGAGGATTCGTCGAGCTGCGCTATCAAAAACTCGATGCAGAAGTCGGACATTTCGAAGATCTGGTCGTTTAAGGTATTCGCAAATAGAGCTCACTATTTCGGGAGGAATGTCGCGCAGCATTGCGTAGCCAGTTCGTGGTAATTCGCGTTAATCATAGGACGAGTTGGATTGAAGGATTCTTGAAGGCGAAAAAGCTCGACCACAGGGCCAAATTGGAGTGGGATCCATATCCAACACTAGAGGCAAGATATGCAGCCTGGCTAAAAACGACGGTCGGGAGCCCCACTGTCGGTAATCATTCCAAGGTATCAGACTTCTGGGACTGGTAATCTTTGTGGTCGTTCCATTACAAGTAGGGCGCCGTGCCTAGCTAGTGCCTGGGTCTGTGCAGGCGGCAAAAAATGGCTAAATGAGATGATTGCCCGCGGTACATTATGTTCCTGGCGACCTTCGCCTCGTCCCAAATGGACTACAAGTTCAACCTTGCCCTTTAGCAATACTGCCTCATTACAGTACCTGCATTCCAAAAGCACCGATTCGAATATAGACCTTGTTACGTCTAGAGGCACGCCTGAATTTGCTTCTAGATACACGAACAACCAGAATGATATGTACCACTGGGAGCAGGACAGGGCGTTTATTCGATTGCCAGGTTGCCTTTCTGGTCAGACGATATACACGCGCGCCAAGTGATCGCCGTACTATTTCCCCCAAATACTTCGAAGTAAAGGTTAAACCCCGCTCTGTTGGTTATGAGGACACTAATAGATATAGTAATTTATGACAGTTGATACTTTTTACGCTTCATCTTCTTTAGTTATTCGCCATAGCCTGTTGCAAGGCTCCCCGGAGTTCGAGCATTATAAGACGGATGTACTCATATTGGCATACTCATCAATTTAGAGCTATCACGAACATATTTCATAACCACTCAGCAAATCTCTGAGAGTCAGGCATATAACCTTTAAGTCAGTGCTCTAGCGCCCTTCGCTAAGTTTATGATCTTCAAAGCCATTCATTGTTCCTTCACGCCACCTTGTCATCTCCTTTGGTAACATCAAAGTCCGCTGGCGTCCTAATCTTTGGTAAAGGGTGGCTATGTTCCTGAGAATTTGTTGGTCACTATCTTGAGACGGCGGTAAAGAGACTCACAAGTTGCTCCTTTGTTGGCGGCCAGTCTAGCTCTTCCCTCGAGTAGTACGCACAGTATCTGCCTCTCTTTCGGATAACCAAGAAGATATCTGCCCCAAAGAAGCGGTGGAGATCATCTGCTTTGCTTATGAGATTGATTTTCCTTCGTCGAAAATTTTCCTGAGTATTCTTCCTGGTCTTTTTATTTTGCAGTTGCTTAGACATGTTTGCCCTAAGATCAAAGTCCTCGCAGTTTGAGAACTTGATTGGATCTGAATAGACCATAAAGTTGAATATTTTTGAGTGGTTATATTTCATACGCACAAAATTGGACCCTGGTAGGAAACGAAACGGCCAATTACACCGAACAGCCATTTCTGGAAGGTCATTTCTGGAGGGGTCATTTCTGGAGGGGTCATTTTCTGGAGGCAGCAATTTTTAAAAGCCCACTCTCTACTACAATGACCGGAGAAGGGAAAGCCAGCTCTAATTCTACCTGCTAACTTTCGTTAAAAGTGGCTTTTACTCTTTTCTTTTCGTCATAAAGGTGAACTCAAAAGGCTTCACCGAAACTACAATACTGATTTCTCTTTGAGCTCAACCAGGGTAGAAGGCCAACGATGTCTTTACAACCCCACCTAAGAGTGCTCCAGCAAATCCCAAAATGCAATACTCGTCTCCCCCCAGAAATCCTTGATATAATATGGGGTTTTCTTGCGAACGACCGTCGAATTGTCGAGTTGTTAACCAAGCTACAACGCTTCGCCCCTTGTGCCTTGTGGGTTGAACGACCACCTTTCCTCTCAAAACTCACAGTTGTCCCGACCGTTCTTCATATATGCCGAGAGTCGCGGCGATGTGGCCTGAAAGTGTATCAGAAGTTTCGTACCAATACCTACATCAACTTCGATCGGGATTTGGTTTTGATGCCTCCCCTTGCTCGTGCTCCTATCTACCAATTTCTTCGAGAGGACTGGAGCAAGCTACGTCATATCGCCTTTCACTTGGATGGTTCACCTACACCCATCGAACTCAGATTAATTACTCGATTAGCGGCTCAACTATCGCACGTCTGTTCTATTACCCTTCTCTCGGAGCGCCCTATTACAAATTTAATTAAAGCCAAATTCATAGAGGAATACAAGGCCATGTGCTCGCACTTCCAGACTAGGGGACGTTCACGTCCTAACCTTAAACTAGGATTGATATCACTCTACGTATAGATACTACGCCAGACAGGTACTGCAGGCAGAAACTTTTGCCACAGGCCTTACCCATAAACCAATACTACATCTTACAGGTCTACAGACAAAGAAACCGAAATTCATTCTGAGGTAATTCCTTCCTTAGCCATGCCTTGACTTCTGTTCTGACATTGAGGATAAAGTTGTTTACCTCCTATGTCCTTAGGTGTGAGGGTTAGAACCCCTGGTCACACTCGGGCCAACTCTCGACCAAGTATGCCCTCGTAGAATGTCGGAGAACAACATAGAATAGAGAACAGGACGGAATACTGTAGAATAGTATAGAATAGAGAATGGCAGAGAATGGGACGGAAGGAGGGAAAGCAGTATAAGAAGGAGGAAAGTTGTACATACTTGCGGCCTCTTCACGCACTTCTCTTTGTTCAATACGGAAACCATTCCTTTGAGTTGTTCGAGGTCTGGCCCCTCACATTAGGGATCAAAGAACCCACCCCGCATTTCCATTTACACTCTTACAGCTCTGGAGTTTCAATTGTCCGAATAGGACTACGCGATACCGGCAACTCCTTTACTAATTCCGATCTCCTTATGTCTGGTTAACACGGTTCGAGTCGCGGCACTTTTCTATAGACTGTGTATGATTTTCTTAATACAACACGTGAGAGGGGCTGTCAGCCTCGTGCCTTAAACCCTAAACAGTTCTCAATAAACGACAGGTAGGTTTTCTGTTCATAAATGCAATTCAATCGGAGTTTAACGTCCATCCCTGTGTGCCGGAAAACCCTGCGTGCCGGAAAGACTTGACAGTCTGGGGTCCTTAAATCCCCACCACATAAATATATAGAGTAATTATCAGTCTCATATTGTTCTTCAGCTATTTCTCTACAAGGGTTCGACTTGTAGTTAGAAAATACTGCAGTTTGGCCATGCTGTCGACCGTTTTATTAAGAGCGTCAGAAGCTACTATAGCTATTACCCCCTGCTCTACCATGACTATTGACCTATCCCCGGAGTTCGGGGCCGTGGTTTATAGCTCTTATTAAGTTCAAATCTGATTCTGAAGTTTGAAAACATCTAGTGAAAAGAAACCTGCCTGCCGGATTTATCCGGATAAGTTGATGGTACATAAAATGCCGCATTATAATAAGCGAGAAAAAGATTATCCGCCCCATATAATCTTTCGAGTTTCTAGTCACGTGATTATATAGCGCAATGTGGCGCAGCGTGGCGTGCTTCTGGAAGCTTCTACAGTAAAGTCTTTTCAAAATTCGGAGCACTTAAGGAAAGGTCCTATCACGGAATAATATAGCTCTAAATTTCAAAGATACTCAAAGGAAATAATACAGTCCGGGGGTTTCAACGTGCAAGGAGAGGGGGCATAAATGCTACATGTCATCGCTAATTCTGCTTTCTCGGTTCACTCGTCCTCGCTACGTGATAGCTACTATTTCCTCCTATTCCTTCATCCCAACTCTTCCTCTCGGCGTGATTCATCTTTAGTCCTTTCATGATCGATACAGCAAGGCTCGGGGGAGTCGAGGATACCTGAGCATCAAAAAACAGAACGCAGCTATATACCAGGGTATTGATGGCGAGCCGCGAGAGAGGACTTGTCGGATCATTTTCACCAGCAAGTTCCATAAGACGACCGAAGTTGCTGCCATCCCACAGGTCTTGTCTCGACAAAGAGTCGAAGATAACATCAACAACATGATTTTGAAGAGCTGGCATAAGCGTTCGCTGTGCTAGTATCCACAACTCTGCTAGCTTCTCGTAGTCTGCACTAAACTTTCCTTCTTTGCCCTCTACCCTCGGCAAGTCAAACTTTTGGTGATAGACCCAATGAACAAGGAGGCCGAAGACAGCTGGATCTACATCTTCGAGAGGCATAGATTGACTCTCGGCTTCCTTGAACTTGCCATTGAAGGCTGCATCGAAAAACGGGGAATAGAAGCAAATGTACTCCTTGTGGATAATGAACGTTTGATTGTTGGACTCGACGGCTTTGCAGGTGTCGTGATTGGAAGCGGCAGGAGAGCATCCGTTTGTCGATATGACAACCATGACCATGGGTTGAGGGGTGCTAGCGGATATTAACGGACGTTTTATTAGCAAGAAATATTACCTTTGGAACTTCGGTACAGACATTGGAAAGTGAAGACTCACTATAGATTGGGGGTCCTGGGCGCCTCAGTCTGTTTCTCCGAGCTCGACATTGGGAACTGCCTAACCGAACATCAATTTCTCCGCTCTGACCAGAGAAAGAGGACGCTCACAATACTTCTACCTTAGTTAGTCAAGCTTTGGTTTTGGCTGTTGTGATTGATTCTAGAAGGATGACGTTCGAGAGTATAAGCGCTGGCCACTGTTGGTTATTATTATGCCTGAGGCTTTCTTGGTAAAATTACGGCGTAAAATATTGCGGGGCCGTGCGGGGCTGCCCAAAAACCTTGCTCGCTTTAATCCGAGGTACCGAACCGCGTGGCGATCATGCATAGATTTGCACGCCACGATAGCCATGAGGATATTGACGATCTCCCGCATATTGATACGGGTCCTAAGAGCTCGGATGAACCCCTTTGTAGGTATTAGGGGTAGCAGATGTGTGTTGGTAAGGCTATGGAAGAGGAAGTCTATTCCTCTATAAAAGCAGACTCTTTGCAAGTTAGGCGTGAGGGCGACGATGCGAACGTAATTTTTTAGTCAGAGGCAACTAGGGTGTCTAGGAGTTGCCACAGAATATAGCTTATAAAAAATAATAAGCCATATTGCGTTGTGCATAGATCCTAAAATACTTGAAGTCTATGTACTTGTCAATTTTTCCGGCACGTAGGGTTTTCCGTTACGCAGGGATGGACGTTACTTACTGACAGTTTCGTCTTAGGGACAAAGTTGATGGCATGCATATATTACGCGGAGCTCTAGTTCGGGTCGATCAGGATAGGTCACTCGTAGGACGCCCGAAGTGTAAACCTACGCCTCCTAAATGGATATAAATTCATACTGGTCAAGTGCACCAACAATTGCCGAGATCCGGCGTTCAGGAGAGGGTGTCGATCAGAAATACGTCGTACGATCTCGTTTTTCCGGGCTCGTCTGAGTTGGTTGTTGGTGCTCTCGCGTCGATAGCGACTGATTTAGAACTTCCCTCCATAGAAGCTAGTATTATTGGACAATTTAATATAGGGGGCCCCACAAATGTTGGTTCCAAGTCTTCAGTAGTGCATTAGTGCATTCCCCACACCAAACTTACATTGATTAGGAATGTTGGCACTAGGGAGCTCGAAGAGAAGCCCTAACTTGGCGTGCATTAGTGTACCGTGTTGTTGGGCCAATTCGACTAACATGATTGGTGATCACTAAAGCGACACCAACAGCTGCGATTTTAGCTCTGCTTGTACTAATAAGCACTTGTGAAGGCATTTCGACCCCGCTGGATTTCCTATTAGAGATAACACTAAGTCAGATCCCGTTCGGGATCCGGCCAATAGATCTCACTTAGATAGTTGTCATTTGGAATATTATCTGGGCGCTCTTCTATTTGTAGTCCTCCCTTTACGCCCGCGTTTATCCTGCCTATTTCTACTTTACAAGACACCCCCCGAATTATTGCAATTTAAAATCCTTTTCGGTGGCATCGAACATGAACTCGAATCCGCCTTTTGACACCCAAAGCTATGGTCAGCCGTCCGCACCTCACCTGGTGTTCCCGTCACTCCTTATTGGAGATCCCGAACGGACACCAAATAATCTGAATAGGGATGACTATTACAAGTATGAGGACACCCGAGGAGGACACAAAAGACCGGAGAGAACGAGCCGCGAAAAGCTCTTATTCCTGCGAGAACATCACGATAAGGGGACGCCATGGAAAGAGAGGGCGGCACAATTCAACAATCACTTTGGGGAAGAAAA
Organism: Halenospora varia; assembly: GCA_020726485.1. Classification (NCBI taxonomy): domain Eukaryota; kingdom Fungi; phylum Ascomycota; class Leotiomycetes; order Helotiales; family Solenopeziaceae; genus Halenospora; species Halenospora varia. The sequence goes on along the minus strand of JAHEWH010000022.1, from coordinate 345,791 downwards.
GAAAGTGCCTGCTTTGCAAATGCAATTCAAACGGATTAAAACTGTATGGATACGAACCCCTCGCTTCCGTTCAACGCTGAACATGGTTATAGTTTGAAAAGCTTACAAAGGCTGTTGAAGAAGTCTATAGGTTGCTTTCTAGCCCGGAAGACACTTCAGATGAGTATCGGGAAGTTGCTGTTATGGCAAGGGAAGAGGGGATACCAAAAGCTGTTGCAAAATTATTGAGTGACAAAGATACAACCAAGTCAGAAAAGTGGACGGCCGAAATCGTGACAAAAAGATGGAAACATGGTTGTAGGGATTGGTACAAGGATATGGTGGGTGATGGTGATGCCGAAGATCAAGCTGAGGAGTTCTTCTCCCTGTCTTTATCTGTCACTGGTATCAATACGGCCTTGTCACTGACTAGAGGGATTCGGAGCGGATACGGCACCCTCGGAAAAGAGAAAGCATAGTAACAGGGGGCGAGGAACTAGGTTTACTTCTTCTCGGTGAACGATGTAGATATGTGGACTGCGAATCTCAGCTTGCGCTATGGCGTCTTATACTCTTATAAAATTTTGTACTCATGAACGCTGGCGCTTCTTTGGTGATCCCCCGTCATTGTCCTTTTAAGTGATTGAAGTTTAGGATATGGGCTTTTGGGATGACGATGCTGTGATCGTTCTTCATTGAAGGCTGAATGCGGTCTTGATTGACTAAACTCTCCAACAGACCGCTCAGAAAGCCAGTATTTCTCTTGTGTGACACGTTCATCTCAACAGTTTCGTGTGAGGATACCTTACTATCTTCAGTAGTAGCGCTCCATACTTCCTTCGATAAGTCCCATAGGTGGAATACCAGCGCTCAGAGCGGCCCCGAATGGTCATGGTCTGAGGGTCGGTGAATTTGATCTCAATGTCGTCCTGCCGTACACTTGGCACTTCCCCATGAAGACGGAAAGAATCTGGAAGCTCGATGAGATCATACTTTGGGCTGATTGTCTTGTGGCGACAACTGACGCGGACGAGCGAGGGAGAAGCGAAGGGTGCGTTGGGAGTAGGATGGGTCGGCATTATCGTGGGAGTTGAAGGGACTGTTGCCATGCTGTATTTTTGTAGGTGGTCTGAGGATAGCGGTGGGGAGGCTGGTTCAAGGGCAGATGGGAATAGAACCCACAATAAAGAGCGAGTAACGGATTTCTGCAAGCGGCACGTGGCTCCAAAGCGACCCAAAACAAGGATCGTGCCTTTTATGAGTTGCCTATGTGGCATATTCGTCGTCCTCGCTGGTATGGCAAGAATATCCACCGGAACAGCGGCAGTTACTTGCCATTATCTTGACACCCGTTTTAGTACCCCCTTAATACAGACAGGGGCCAAAAGTATCAGCTTACTGACGGCAGCCATTTAAAGACACCAGGGTCAACAGAAGCACTCTCTTCAAACTTGACGTCCAAACAAGGGGATATTTCTCAAGTTTCCGGCCTTCACTTCTGGCTGCGACCTCCACTTCTGGCTCCCGCAACTTGACGATTCTGAATCCTGTCCATGTATACAGCATCAGTTGGAATGTAATGCTCACATCGTGGCAGCCTCCGTTTTGTGCGCGTTGACCAACTTGGAGAGGATGACTTCCTCCTCATTCTTTGAATAAAGTACCATGATTTCACTCAGCCATATCATGAAAAAGTTTCTTGCAGCAATTGGCTTCTCTAGTCTTGCCTTGTGCAACGATTTAAGCAGGCGAAGTACCGAAGCTGGTCATCTCGTTATTCAACATGTGAAACGTCAGGTAATTAAATCTTACCGCTCCACAGCTCTAGAGGCTTACACATACACAGAGTGACAACCCACTTGGCTTTAGCACCTGGACTAAGCTTGATTGTGCAATCCCAACTTTCTACTTGAGAGTTAAAACTGACCCAGCAGGCACCGGATATAGTTACACCACTGACGACCTTGCAACCTTATATGGGACTAACATGTCTTTTATTTCTCCGGGAATGAGCTTTCGGATTAGCGAGCGTATGCTGCAAGGCCGAGAGCAACTAGATTTTAGCCGTGCCGCTGCAGATCCAGCTGTTGTAGACCGACTAGAGAAGTATGGAGATGGTTGTGGATTCTTCCTCCGCTCATACTGGCCTTGGGATTCACCGTGTAAGTACTTAAGCTTGTATCAGTTATTGGTAGCTAATTCTGTTCCCAGTAGGATGTGTTAATGTCGACTTTGGTCCCTTTCAGTGCTTTCGCATCTGGCTTAATTAGTTGAGATGAACTTACTATGTTCCATGTAAATGCAATAACAATATGATGCGAGTGGCTGGGTTCCGAGGACACTCTCGGCGGTAGCGAACGAGGCGTGAGAGGAGGCAACAGTTGTAAGCCCTTTGCTTAGGCAATAGTAACTTAGAAATGATAGTCATGTGAACCTGATTGTCACCCTGATGATTCTAGGAACCCCTATGCTTCCAGGAGAAGCAGTGATTCCGGGAGGAAGGCTCCCAGGAGCAAGGATGATTCCGGGAGCCAAGCTCCTGGAAGCCCGTGGGCTCATGGGAGCGTTGTGACTCCCAGTAATCTAGCTCCCGGGATAGCTTCTGATCGCAGTGCGCAAATCAATCACTACACCCATGGAGCTTGCTATGAATTGTTTGACAAATTTCTTATATCTTGCAGATGCCCTTAGCTAAGTGCTTAGCCCCTCCCAAAAACGCAATTTAAATCAATCCTTTCCCCTAAAGAAGTTCTTTCGTTGACAATTCATTTCTTCACTTCCCAGGAGGGCGACAGAGATGTTGTAGATGCATAACGTGGTGGTGTGCCCTGCTCCGGATTTTGATCCGCTTGCTCTGGTGCTCTTGGCTGGTCTTCTTTGACCGCAGGTCGAAGGCACGGCAGAACTTTTTGGAGAAACTTCCTCCTATTTTCTTTTGCTGCCATCTTCCATTCCCAGTATCGGTCTACGGATTCTTTGTTGGCGAAAATGATGATGCCGCACATGTTGATGATTGTGGCTGGGGAGCTAGGTGCGTCTGACGTGAGCAGTCATTCAAGGAAGGAAAGTGACAGGTGGAAAGCTGTTTTATATGCATAACAAAATGGCCGCTATCGCTGGGGGCTAGTGCTGCAATCATAACCGGCTTCATATATCCATGCCGTTAATTGCTCCCACATCCATGACTGCTTCGGGCGTTTAGCCAGACTAATCTAACCTCCTTTCTTGATTTCGATTAGGTTATTTTTATTTCATTTTGGGTTTGGGAAAGTTTTAGAGATGTCAGAGGATGGACGTTACTCAATAGGAGATTGAAAACAGGTGTAGCCTACGGGGATAGAATAAAGTCACTTGTATCACACAATGTAGGCGTGGACATTTCTCAGGCATGACGTAATCTAGATTCTTGAATTGAAATTGATCTATACAAGATTGAACATGGAAGCAGAGATTTATAATACCATTCCTAGCAGTATTGCCGTTATAAGGTTGCCGAGCTTATTACAGTACAGTACAGTAGCGAGATTGTTTTAACATCACACTAAGAGCTGATACTAATAGCAGCCACTTCGGGTCCTCAAGCTCCACTTCTGACTCCTATAAGCTGTATAATGTTATAATTTTAACAACTAACGCCACGGTTTCATACAGTAGCTTCTTATTTTGACTAAAGAAATTTAGCACCTGATGCCTCCCTTCCATTTCCAAGCCCGTTTTGGCTCTCTAAGGACTGAAACGGGTTGCGAATTACGTCAGACAATTGAATATTTCTTGAGGCACTTAAAGAGCGGTCAGGTCTATACTTAGAAAATCAAGCTTCTATTCTCTCTCTACTCTAAAGTAGCTTGATTTCTAGCGCCACCGCAAAAATCATTACCTAAGAAGTTCCTGAGGGAGCGCCCCGAGAGCGATACAGTATCTCTATTTGTTCGCTATCTAGGACTCTTAGCTAATATAGCTTTAGGATTCAGATTTTGTTGCAGTAATCCGACTCAATTCTGTAGCTAACCTCCACTATGACGATTCCCGAAGCTTTGCCCATAGGGTTATCAAAACGTGATAGAAATATTCTTGCTAAAGTCAAGCGACGAGCTCACCTCCTTGATTCGAGTTGGAACTTTTGCGGATTGAGGATAGGATATTCTAGTGTTATTGCTCTTATTCCATTGTATATCCCTATAACTCTACAAATCTATGCGATAGGCATTAACATTCATTCTTAGTCTTGGAGACGGCCTTGATGCTTTTATGGCTCTGATGGTAATACGCACTTGCCAGCAGGTTGAGGGGGGCTTCCTAAAGAAGTCATTGCCAAGATGATGTTTCATCTCATGATAGATTTCGCAATTGGCTTAGTTCCGTTTATCGGAGATATCGCAGATATGGCATTCCGTGCCAACACCAAGAACGCCGTGCTTCTCGAGGAGTACCTTCGTAAGAAGGGCGACAAAGCCTTTAAGGCGCAATGCTGAACGACATCAGGCGTTACTACCTATCCCGACGACGAAGAACGTGGATCGCCGCCTTTATATACTACTCCCACCATCTAGACAAGAGCACAATAGGAGCGGAACATCTACTATCACATAGTCAGCTGTAACGAAACAGAAAAGCGGCTAGTCAAGGGGCTCTAGACATTAAATAAGGCAATGAATGATGTATAACACCGGCAGATATTTCAGATCTAGCAGACGTTAATAGTCTGGGGTGTCTGAGGTGTTTGACGCGTCGGTAGGTTATATAGCATAGAAGCTAGAATAGAAAATTTATGATTAATTTAACTTTCTCGCTTTATAAATGAGTTTATAAAATATAATATAGTAAGTTAGGAAGCAAAATTTATGTCTTGATCAGCTAAACACTTAATGATTTTCGTCGTGTCTCCCTCTCTCCAACCAAGTGGTCTCCTGCTACAATTCTTTATCTTCTTCTAAGTTAATCAAGACAAACCCTGCGCCACAGCTTGTGCGCTTCGCCACAATCACTCTCCAGCGATCCTAGCATCTGAGAGCAAGTCTTCATCAACTCTCAAACAGTGATATATGGAACGAAAATGTTCAATTTGAAGTAAGCTCGGCCATCTTATATCTGATACTAGGCCTCATTCCAAAGCTGCGATGCACTGATTATCGGGCATGGACTCAACGATTAAATGTTACTCTAACCGATTCCTTCCCACGCTTCTCACGTTTATTTTGCGGCTGTCAACCTTGCCCTGCTCGTATGCTAAATGATTCGAAGGATCCGGAGTCTTCCTCCAGTGACCAGAGATCTTAATACCCTGAGCATGGATATATGCCGTAGCAATGTTATCTGCGGAGGCACGAAATAATTTGAGTTGCTTTTCAGACGCCCACGTAATTGCTGGGTGATTGTTCTCCTCTTTGTAGACCTTCTGCAGCTCCTTGTCGAAATCGGCAAATGGATCTAGGATGTCTTCTGTCTCAACAAAATCCGGTTGAAATTCTGACTCTGAGTCAGAATTATAGCAACTAGAGGTACAAAGAGTTGGTTCTCCGGCTTCATAAGCATTCCTCCCAAGATGCTGCATTACCATTATATTAGCCGCTAAATTTAGACGTTTGAATCCAAAGTTAATATGATCAAGCAGTGGATTTATGGTATGCTTACCTGACAAACATTTGAGTTTTGATGTGGAGACTGGCCTGATTTTGGAGTTTTCGAGAGAGATTTGGACTCCTCATCACGTGCTTTCAATCCTTCCTCTTCCCTTTCCTTGCAAGCAATGATGTAAAGGCCTTTAGCGAGACCTAAGCAATAACTGTTTCTCTCTGAGATGTCTCTAAGAGCCGCCCAATCTAATATCAAATTATAAGCCATCTCGAAAGCCATCGCAGCAGCAGCTGTATTACTTGAAATTCCGTAAAACGTCCACTGGACTGACGTTTGGAACTTGCAAGAATAGCTTTTGCAGTCAAAGAAAATACACATTGCGCTCGCAAGATCATTTGTAAATCCTTGCTGAACGACGTTTCGGGAGCTTTTAGTTGAGGTTACAGCCACCACACTCTTCCCACCATATTGTGAATGATTGGTCTCATTCTTGGTTTCAAAGGCTTCTCCTTGCGTTACGTTGTACTGAGACATCAATTTGTGTGCCATTCGTAATGCCCTCTTAGCTTCCGCCTCTGTAGTCCCCGCGGAAGGTGTGGCCATGGCGAAACACTTTCGAATCCGCTGGATAATCTGAGGCTCGATTAAAGATTTTGCAGGTGACCCGATACCCACAGTTACAGGATCAGTAGCCAGCTCCTTTACGGTCGCCTTTTGCTTTGGCAAGGAAGATGGTTTAGCAGCTGGTGTTTGTCGCTTGCGGGACGATCTATCGCTGCTGCCATCGTGGTCGACGGATCTCTTACGTGCCATTGTTTGTATAAAAGACAGCCGGAGTAGGGTACGAAGCTATAGTCGTATAGCTTATTATGGTTTTAATTGACGGCCAGGTGGATGAAATTGGGACTGTCTTAGTATATAACAGATTGCCTAAAGGTGGTATCATTCTGACTGAAGCGGAGGTACTCAAAAAATAAACTAGTAGGCTTGGTTCCACTGTACTGTATCTCAATCCAGCTAATCGTGGAATAGCCTGTGGTAGCCAAAGGGCAAGTAAAGGCGCTCGCGAGATGCGGCAAGAACTCTTACCAAAACGGGTTCATCAAGTTCCGTCTCGAATTGGCATTCAACGACGAAGAGCGGCAATTGGAGCTTTAGAGAAGTGATTGGAGCCACTTGTGTGCTGCATGCCACGTGATCATGTGGCATTTCTGGCAAACCTCCAATATTGACCCCTTACCGAATTTGTGTTTGTAAGCGAATCTCCAAATCTGGCCCCTAAAAACCACTCCACTTTCCACCATGAACCTCTGGCAGCCAAATTTTGCCGGTGCACAGTCGCGTTCTACCGCAACGTAGTCGAATAAATATTCAAATCATATTCCATAAGTGATCTTAATTGCCTAGCTGGTAACAATAGCTACCATCTTCACGGCTCCAACAATGTCGAAGCAAGGAGAGGATTTGTTGCGAACCCTTGTGAGCGCATTCCAAGATGCAAATCTCGGGATCAGTCGCTATAGAGGCATCCCTTTTGTTCAAGATGAGACTGCCGAATCTCACCTCGTTCGGATCATGGACTTCTGGAATATAGAAATGTGGGACGACACTTCGACGAATGCTATCAGCAAGGAAGTAATCCTCACTTTACTTCAGTGTGCGGCAAGGCTTTACGAAAGCAAGGTACATGCAAAAGCAGCCGTGGATCTCATCGAAAGCAACCATACTCGGGCAATCTTGAGCCTTGGAATCCAAGACGTTCTTTGTCGGATTGTCCATCAGCGCTGTGTAGAAAGCATTAGATCTGATAAGTTTAAGGGGAAAAACGCTAAGGACTATTCTCAGCGAGCAGACTTATTTTCCGCCATACGAAAAAACAAGGCCCGGCAACTGAATTACCAGGCGATGATCTTTGAACACATTGCTTCTTTGTGTCGTGCGCACGGTGCTGCGCTGCAGAACACTTTCGACAGCCCCAGAATCGATGAGCAATTTATGTTTCATAACTACATTACGCTTTCGAAGGCCTTCAATCGCTACGAGAAGTCTTGGCTCGTCACACTCCTCCCCGATACCTTTTAGTGGGATGGCCAGGACTCTTGCGGCGGTGTCAACGGAGATGGAATGCTCGCGCCCAACTTTGGTGCCACCAGAGAGGCAAACCAAGATGACTTCCCCAACGCATCAAAGGTACCACCACCACCTCATGTTATCCGAGGCGCCAACCAAAACGTCAACATGTCGAACGGTAAACCTGTCTCCCTTGAGTCGGTCGAGTACCCCCACTAGAGTCTCCGTTGGGAACTAGGAGATCCGTCTCCTTTGATCACCGAGGAAGGTGTACAACCCTCCCTAGGCCAGGCCACCACCAAAGAACGGAATGAATGGCGGGGAGTTCGCTGGGAGTTTGGGATTGGAAACTTACACCCAGACTTCGAGTCGTTCACACTAACAAATAAAGTTTTGGAATTTGAAAAATGGATTGATCTTCTTCGGAATAGTGCTATGAATTACCCCAAGTCGACTTCAGTCGGAGCTGTCACTTCTGCTCTCAAGCTACCCCACGAATTTCACAATCAAGCAACGTCTCAGAAAGAGGAAAGGACACCCGTCAGCATAAGAATTGAGAGGGAAGATATTCGCGATTATCACAAAGAGTTGAAAGATGGGCTGCTATCGCCATCTGGCGGCATTCCAGACGGCGATTGGAACCTCCTGCGAAGTGATGACGACAGCGAAAACATCTTCCCATTTAGCCCGGACGCTCGCAGTGATGCCGCAAACGGTAGATCGATGTCAACTCTCCTGCGCGATGCAGATAATGAGCGCTATGATCGCATACCTTCTGCCAAAGATGCTCAGCCCACCTTCCCCTCCGTGGGTGCTGCGTCTCTTAAATCAACCAACGAAGATAGCCAACGGTGGCTGAACGTGTCGGAGCCCGGCGAATGGATGAGAGGCCACTATAAAACCAAGCTCTCGACGATCCCTGAAGAACCATAGGAGCAGCTAGGAGTGGAAGATAGGAGAATGCACCCAAAACAGTACTCAAGATGGCAGATGCATCTGAGCTACCTCATGCTTTTCACAATCAAAAACTGGTCGACGTAAAGAAGCCACTTGAAGGTGGCCCAAAGATTTAGAGTGGGCTGTGATTTGCAAAAGGGATGAAGGAGAATGTGAGTTCATCCTTGCCGGTGTCCCCGTTGGATGGGTGAGGTCGCAATGACTTGGGGTATATTGTCGCAACCAACCGTTTCGGGATCTCCGGAGCTGTGCCTTGCAGTACTCACGCAGGGTTTTGCTAGGGGTGTTTTGTGCGGGGGAGGGTGGACCTACAGAGAAGGTAGTTTTGCGATTTCACATGGGATAAGTTGTTTCAATCATTCGATATCGTCCAGTTAGAAGAGAACTAGAATAGAAACCTAGATCCAATAAAGAATTGCTACTGTGCTAGACTGTCCTACTTTTTTGAGGTACAGCTTTAAGGGTCTTACAGATTCCGCCTTGGGCTGGTAAAAATAGCAACGAAAATAGGATAAGATGTGCAAGCAGTTTGCCTTTCTGGTCACACGACATAGACGCGCGTCAAGTGATCGCTGTACTATCTTCCCTAAATAAGGTTAAAACCCCACTCTGTTGGTTGGCGAACGACTTGCTTTGAGTGGTGGAATGAGCCTTAGTGTACGGAGGACGCCGCCATAAGTAATGCAACGCCAAGCTTTGGGCGTGCGCCACTTCTTAATTAGGAAATCATGCCCCCTTTTTGTGTTTTTACCCCTCTATTCTACTTTTCTCCTCCAACACCTTCACTTTTTAGCCTATTATGGCTCCTACGAAGCCCCACGACGTTGGTCCTCGCGTGCAAGCCCTGGCTTTACTTTCTACAGGCCTCTCTATGGCTAGAGTCGCAGAAAAAACAGGCCTTAATACTTCAACTATTTCTCGAATCAACAAACGAGCTAAGGAGAGGGGCTATAGGCCAGAAACAGACTCAATTATCTACGTACGATATGTAGAAGATGCACAAAAGCCAGGAGCACCAAAAAGACTTACGAAAGAGGTCGAAGAGCAAGTGATTAAAGCTATAGACAAAAACTCAACTACTCGACAGCTCTCTACGAATGAAATCGCTACACAACTCTCTCCCCTTATTCGAGGAGGTATTTCTTCACGAAGCGTTCACCGAATCCTTAGACGAAGAGGTTATAAGCCTTGTAAACCAACTCGAAAACCAGGCCTTACGAACAAGAATAAACTTGAGAGGCTTAAGTGGTGTCTTGAGCATGAACATTGGACTCTTGAGGATTGGAAAAATGTGATTTGGTCAGATGAAACAAGCGTCACATGGGGAGGGCAGAGAGGAAGAATACGAGTGTGGAGGCTTAGTTCTGAGGCTTATAATCATCACTGCATTCGTCGTCGATGGAAGGGATTTAAGCAATTTATGTTTTGGGGTTGTTACTCGTACTACGAGAAGGGTCCTTGTTATATTTGGCATGACGAGACAGATAAGGAGAAGAAGGAGGCAAAGAGGTGGTTAGAGGAGATTAATCAACACAGGGAGGCCGCTTGTAAAGCTGAGTGGGAGGTGACTACGGCCATGAGACGTCTAAATGTTCGAAGGAATATTAGTGGGCCAAAACCAAAGTGGATATGGAATGAGAAGAATGGCAAGCTTGTGAGAAAGGCGTCAAGGGGTGGGATTGATTGGTATCGCTATTATAAGGTGATACTTGAAAAGAAACTACTCCCTTTCGCGAAGGAGTGCAAAATCAAGCGTCCAGGCACAATTGTACAAGAGGATAACGCATCACCACATGCTCATAAGCATCAAGCAGTTGTTTATCAACTTTGGGATATTATGCGCCTTATTTGGCCAGCTAATTCCCCAGACTTGAATATGATAGAGCCTTGTTGGCCATGGATGAAAAGGCAAACTACTAAACATGGTATAGCCTCTGGAGTGAAGCAAATGGAGGAGGATTGGTTAGAGTGTTGGGAAAAGCTACCACAACATAAGATTCAGGAGTGGATAGAGAGAATCCCAGAGCATATCAAGAAGATAATTAACAATTGTGAAGGAGGGAATGAGTATAAAGAAGGATTAGGAAGGAGTGAGGAGAAAAGGAAGCGCCAACGTAACTTAAATAGGGTGCGTACATAGAGAAAAGAAGTTTGTATACTCGGGCCTACTAAAAATGACAACCCCTGCAAAATTGTGGCGTAAGCCACATCAAGGCTTGGCGTTGCATTACTTATGGCGGCGTCCTCCGTAGAGGCCAAAACTTCGTCTGTTGGAAAGGCAAGGGGTTGTATTTTTGATTGCCAAATTCACAGTCACGCCAGAATGTTTCTGCCCCACAGCCATCTCCGTTGGCTGCAACCCATGCACTGAGCACGACCAGGGTGCTACAAGCGGGTGCAAGCTTATTGCACCCTGTACGGAAGGTTCCAACTGATTGCGGGGTGGTAGGGTCATGCTCAGTTCTCTTCGCGCCCAACAACTTCGAAATAACAATTGTTAGAGTTGTCCAAGATGCTCAAGAGGTCCAAGGACGAGTTGCAATTACCAACATCCATTTGGGAGGTAGCTGAGAAAGGAATATTTAAGATGAAGATTCCCTCGGATTGTGCCTCCCTTAGAATGATCGAGAGAATTCATTTGCCGCACATCTTCATTGTCACCCTTCAGCTTAAACAACAATCACCTTTGGATTATCTATAGCGTCTATAAAATCGTAAGACTCTCCGTCTCGGCTTGTGTCTCTGTCTGACATCGCGTAGCAGAACCGTAATGCCTGGTATCCAAGAGTTCGAGCCGGAATATCCACAGCGCGTCAAACGACTTTGGAATGCCCAATTCAACGCGCGTCGAGATGCTGAGTTCGGGAATTTGGCAAGCGTGCCTGTGGAGCGGACAAGCAGGTATTCTGAGAAAGAGATGGATCAAGCCCATCTCAACGTCTTCCAGAAAGCTATAGCTGTACAGCGTGCAGAAGCTGGTGCACAAAAGGTTAGCATCCTAAGCGTTATAGAGTCTTATTTTGACACAGTGAACAGAGAGCCCGAATCGCTTGGGAACCTGAGAATACCAGGAAGAAATTTCGTGGAGAGGTTAATTCCTCTGTTGGAGCATGCATTATCGTAGGTCCGTTCACCTCCAAAATCCACAACATCCTAGGCACTTCTAACTCACAAACTATCCCTAGGCCGAGGTGAAATATCCTCAATGGAGCTTCGAAACCACATAGACACCGAATCGAATCCCTCCCACATCGACCAGCCGTCTATGAAGCGCTCTCCGACCGTCCCGAACCAAGACTGCAGCCCTACTCCATCGCATACCAAAACATCTACGGACTCCTCTCAGATCGAGCATTCTCTTCCACTGCCTTGTGAAAGCCGGAAGGGTTCCTCAAGCAACCAAGGGTCCACTTTTAAAGTCCCTGAAGTGCTGCCGACCCTTGAGAAGCCAGGAGAAGCACGTGGGGAATGCCAAAATGGCGTACCAACATCGAGGGAGAAGGTCTCCACAAACACCATGAAGCCTCCACCACCGCAATCAAGTATAGTGACGCATCTAGAACTCCCTTTGAGCACCTGTCATCCATCGGGACAGCCTCAAAGCAACAACATCTCTGGTGCAACATCAGCTGCAGTTAAGCGACTGCCAATTACAGATTTGCTCAATAGCACCAGCCCTGCCGAACCGCCGCAGCCGACTACACTGAAGACTACGTCCAGTGGACCGCCATTTACAAGTACAGGATTGGGAAAGTTGCAAGGTCAAATGCCTGCGGATTTTCAACCACACATCGAGCGCTCGACGTCTTCTAGTAGGAAACTCTCAAAGATGGCGTCACACCCGGAGACCTCCTCGTCTCTTGGCCAAGCAAGCGGAGATTCAGAGCTGGCTTTGGTTTGTGCTTCCGACAACAAGTTGGCTTCTGGACCGAGAAGTGATAGAAGGCCACTGGAAGGGAGAGTCGTTGCTCAGAAACTTGCTATGGCGGGGAAGATTCTTATACCAAAGAGCGACGCGCCTGATTTAATGGTCATGCTATCCATTGATCCTCTCTTGTTCCAAAACGCACCTGACTTCTTTCGCTTCTACTCGCAGACCGCGGGCGCTGGCGAGGTCTCTATGCTCTGCTTTGGTTTGCTAGATGTAACTTGGCAACGTCATCAGATCTGGAATATCTCTCGTGGCGATTTCGATGCCTTCGGGGCTCTAAAACGGACCATCTGGGATTGTTTCTGTATATTCTTAACTAGGGGCCTAGGGCCGGCAGTCTTCAGGGTGGTGATCGCTGAGCCCGTCCGCCGTGTAGCGGGTGATGCGGTGACCACCTCGAGACCTACGGCTAGCAAGACTGAATACAGCGGGGCGTCGGCGCCTTTGGCGAGGCCTATACACCATGACCTAGCAAGCAATGCGGAGTTGGTACATTTCCTCCCATCATCTCAGGTACCTGTCTCCAGTGCCCAAACATCAAGCTCCCAGAAGGCCGTGAGAGGATTCCAACCAACTCCTCAGGGCAGGGACGCAGGTGCATGGACACAGAGGAAACATTCGACTACAGAGTTTCCAGCGGCTCCTGCCGGGAACACCACACGTAAAACATTACGCGATAGACTACCCCCTTTGCAAATCGCACCGACACCCCAGTACCACCATCCATTGGCAATTCCGCCAGCTATGACTTATAGGCAGAAGAAACCAGTCAGTGAGACATCTTCAGCCATCCAAATCGCGGTTCGCATCCAAGAGAACGAGCATAGCCGGTTCAGCCGCCCCTACAACAAGAATGTTCTGCTCTCGGAGGTAACGACTGTGGATTTCTTTGCCTGGTTCGCCCACCGAACGGGTTATGCTTGCCCCTGTGGGCCGCCGGAATTGATGTTCACCTGGAAAGGTGCACTGCCAGAACCAAAGTACGCCAGGATTAAAAGAGGGGACGAGGAGCATTTCCAGTACATGAAAGGGGATGTCAAGCCGCACTTTGAGCAGACCAAGGCTCTTATGCCAGAGCTGATTGAGTTTGTCATTTTGGTTATAGTTCCTGGGTGGGCGGCCGAGCGACCAGGAGTCGTAAGGACGACATAAAAATTGGACATGGTGCGGTTGGAATGTTTCGCGTTTGATCGGAGTTAAAAGGATGATTATATGGATGTTTGTCACTTGTTCTACTTGTATTTATGCATATAGACACCTCCAATGGATCCCACTATTGTTACGCTCTCCCAAGATTGCCCCAAGCCTGCGAGCACCAGGGTCTCAAACTCCTACTTATGCCTTATGATTTTGAGCCTTTTTGCCTGTGCCGTAAACGATCGATCCAACACATTGTCAACAAAGTCTTCAGTCATCCTATCCATCATCGGTGTGATTCGTAGATATCAAGCTGCCACTGCCTCCGCGAAGGTCAGTGGACGATTTCGCATGCTGGCGGTGCTTAATTGAAGTACCAAGTGGCTCTGGTATGGCCCACGGCAAGATTGCCAAGGTCGAGGAAGGCTGCGTTGGAGACTGCACCCCATGCACTTGTCTACCACAGTAGCTGAAGTTGTCTTGCCAGTCGCAATGCAAGTGATCGTGATCGCCTTGTTGCAATATTGGTTGTCGTTGGATTTAGGGCCCATCATGCTGTGGGGGAGGGCCACCACGTTCTGGGCATCTCCATCACTAGTAATTCCGCACGCCCCAAGACCAGCATCATAATGAGTGATGTCACCCTCGCAGGGCCTGTCCGATGAGCACTCCCAGTCGTCCCAGTCACATAATTGTACTGTAATTGGTGACCAAAATAACATCTTGTTGCCCGTCGTGCCGCAATTGTTGGCCACATGCATTGGTGATACTCATCTCAAGCAGGCCGGCGGCCAGTCCAGATGTGGCTATTTGAGGATGTATTAGCATTCGCTGTGTTCGGTATCTACCAAGCCGAGCACTTCCAAGTTAGAGAAATGAAATAATTGAAACCACACTCACATATTGCAGTAGGCATGAATCCTCTTGGAGCAGGCCTCTCTCTTGGTATCTTGGATGAGTCTGTCCACATCGGCTTTTGTCCATTCCAAATTTCTCGTCAAGGGCGCTAAAGTGAGAGCTTCGAGAGCTTGTGTGAACCCGAGTTTGTACCACCTGCCAACCTCTTTTAGATGAGGATCCGTGGGCCATGGATTAAACGGCACCATTATCCTTTGCTCCGTAACATCCACAAATCCAGCCTTCTCAAGAAGTAATTTAGTGTCCTGGTTGTAAGCTATAGGCATGTTCTGTATTGACATTGCCTCCAGGATGTATCGCGTCCAGTTCACTAATGCCGAGTTTGGTGGAAGTGTGCCATCATCACAACGAGGAACCATATCAATCTCCACATGTTCAATATACCCAGTCTGCGGTTTAAGATGTCTAAAATTAGTTTGCAGGAGTAGACCATGACGGATCGATGTCCTTACCTGAAAGCCTTAGCATACATCTGTGCCCAGCTGGTCACGCTTCCATTTAACATCCTCATATGTATCAAATCCCAAGAATCTTCTCCCAGCCCAGCCCACGGAAATTCAAAATCCCGCTTTTGGCATGTCAAGGAGGGTGGAATCCTGATTCGGTCAGTTATTATTTCTAAACCCGAGAGGTATGGCACACACTGTTGTGGTTGGATATATGAAAGGTCTATTCCAATGAGTTCTGGAGTTCTCTGCCAATAACGTCTGCTCGCAAGGCTAGTCAGCATAGCTCCCTTAATTTTCCATAATCTGTAATCGAACTGTGAGAACTGACTCAGCCATATCAATTGCCCAAATTCCGGTACCAGTCCCAACATCTAGTATTCGAGGTGCGTGCTCTGGTATTGGTGCAGAGTGCAATAATGGTACCCCGGGCAAAACGTCCCCTGTCGCTACCTGGAAGAATTTGTGATAGATATCTAGTCGATCCATTTCCACCTGTCGGGCAAAAAGAGTGAGCAAAGAGCCTGCCATGAACAGGAATGCCCGATTTACCTCGTCGCACGGGAAAAGGTATTTTCCCTTGTGAAAGCCATGGTATACCCGACCATTTTCGATATAGTCTCCTGGTTCATGGACCTGAATGTTTGGAATTGATGGAGGTGGAGGGCTTTGCGGTGAAGAGTGCGGATGGCCGGATGGTGTTCTAACAAAGCATAAAATTAGTCAAGATGGCGGCAAGAGACCCAAAATAGCATAAATCAAATGTAGAAGATTTGGGATATGGAGGATTCAAGACCAAGCAGACGAAAAGGTTTGGATTGAAGATGTAAGAGTGACATTCTGGTTTCTCCACCCGACAGAAATTCAGAGACATACCCGATAGCAGCAATTGCCACAACCATTGAGACACCAGGACCAATTAGAACAGGAGTGTCAGGAGCGCGAATGTGGGTGCAGACCGTATTGAATTCATGAAGTCGAGAAATGCGGGGTGCCTGCCGTCGCTCGACTACCAGCTGATCGAGGAAATATAAAAAGAGAGCAGAAAGCAAGAAATTGCGGCTCTGCAGAGTACTGGAGGATAAAACAGGGTGGCTAAAAGGCAGGGATGCCGAGCATGCATCTCCAGCGGATTGGCGTAAAAATTATTTGGCGTAGATCCGCTGAAACTTAGATATGATCGGCGGTTTGCTTCGAGGCCCGTTTTGGAGGGGTGTTTGGTGGTCTTTCTGGGGCACGTCTTTCGTTTGGAGATAGGGTGAAGCTTCGCAACATCAATTGACCAGTTGACCAGTTGACCAGGCCTTTCCAGCACAACCGTCGCGGAGTCCTTCACGGATTTGGCACCATCAACAACCAAATTCGCGGCTCCGAATGCGCTCGCTGACGGGGCAATCAATTAACCTTCACGGGGCCTGTAATCGACTGCCCTGATCTTTGTCTGCAGGCATGATTTTGGGAGGTTGAAGTAGCCTAAAATCCGCTGCCCGACAGGATTGGGATTAGTCGTGCGTAAGTCTGCGACCGCGTAATCTATCGCGTCAACCGGTCGACCCAACATCCTCACATTCAACCTGCAACAGACAGGTCGAGACTTATTATCCCTCTCAGTGATTATCCCTCAATCGTTTTGCATTGGAGACCGAATGAACGACGCTGGCGCTTGGTGATATACCAGTAAGTCACTCAACCATGTCCCAGAGTCTTTTGCTAACTTGTGAGGGTATGGTCAAAGGCATTTGACTATGATGCTGCGGACGATGCAACAACTCTCACGATGACCTGCGGAGGTATCTTAACGTCTGCGGACTGTGTAGGAGTATGGTAGACCTCCTGGCAAGTCTAAGGGTATGGGTAGACCGAGGAAAAAACTACGCAGGTTGACAACCGGCTCGAGCAATCTTGAACGTTAGCAGCACGTCTGTGTATTCTGGCGAGCTCTCGAGCACGATCGAGCCTCTATCACCGTAGTCGACTATCATTACGCATCCATAACTCCTCTTAAGCACTTGCAGTATATATCTTGTCCGTTACATACATAAAGCAATCTATCATCCGTCTGAAAATATCCTACCGCTATCTCACAGAACAAGATAATGGCAGGATACATTGAGAATGGTTCCCTACCAATCCAACCATTCTCGGACGCTCAAGCCTCGATCCTGGACTTCTTGTTCCCAGGCTTCGCCCGCATGTCTACCGCTGTTTAAGGGTATCTTACCGTCGACTTGAGCGTCTATGTTCCTCTGCTGTGTTTCTTTGGATTGCTCGTGTTCACTTGCGGACGTATTTGCAAGTACTTGTTGGACGGCTTGAGACTTATTATAGTAAGAACCCCCTCTATTCGAATAAGGGGAGAATCCACTTTCTGACAATTAGTAGCTTCAAGTGTTTAGTTAAGATATCGCGAGGAAGCTATCCTGAGCAAGAAAA
Source organism: Halenospora varia (assembly GCA_020726485.1). Classification (NCBI taxonomy): domain Eukaryota; kingdom Fungi; phylum Ascomycota; class Leotiomycetes; order Helotiales; family Solenopeziaceae; genus Halenospora; species Halenospora varia. The sequence goes on along the minus strand of JAHEWH010000022.1, from coordinate 328,346 downwards.
TTGACAGGAAGTCGACAGACTCGACCCAGGTTATATCGAATACACTGCAGACACATATGAAATACTCCTGTTGTGGATATCTTCTTAGAGCTTACCCAGAACGCTCGCTCCTCCCTCACCAACACCGATTGGCCTCTTCATTAAACCGCTCGAGAAATAATCGTTCAAATGGCGGAGATGCGAACAAAAGACTCTATATCACAGACCCTAGAATGGTCGCTTTTTCATGCGGTATAAGGGCCGTCTGCTTGGGATAGAAACTGAAAGGGGAGGAGATCACTAGCACACTGCTCGGTTGGTCTCGCTTGACCCACGTATCTACAAGATTGGAGGTTCTATTTCCTACTTTGGCAGATCTCCGCAAATTCTTAGGGAAATGCTCTCCGAGTGCTACACCGAGTATACAAAGCCTGTTCAGGATAAGACCTGTCTGTACTTGGACAGGTCTGCAGTGTCGAATATAAGACGCATCTCGACAGTTATTCTTGATGAGAGTAGGAAAAGGGAGTTGCTGGAAGATATCGGGGACCTCCTCGACCAAACTGCTCGACGATGGTATTCCAACCGCGGCATTCCCTACCGAAGGAGTTACCTGCTGTATGGGCCGCCTAGGACTGGAAAGTCCAGTTTGAGTTTATCAATTGCCGGGGCCTGCGACCTGGATATCTATATCCTCAATATCTCCAGTGTGCAGCTCGCTGGGTGAGCTATTCACTGAACTCCCCCCGCATTGTGTCATCCTTCTCGAAGATATTGATGCCGCGGACGCAACACAATCTCGACAGCGCGGAACCGGGAAGACTGGTCAAGATGAGACAAGCTCTTCAACAAAGGGAAATTCGCAAGGTCATAAATCATTCAATGTGCAGAAGACGCCAACATGTCCTCTAACTATACTTTGCCTGAAGAGGAGATGTCTGGCAAGCTGATGCCAGGTTATGACTTACTCGAAAAACATACTTTCTATACTTTAGTGCACTCATACAACCAGCACGGCCTCAAAGTTCTACGCCTAATTCCTGGAAGTACTATTGGTTCCAGAGAATAAATCTAATACAGGGACTGGGAGAAAATCGAAGGTTGGTTTAGGGACATAGATATATCTAAAAACACAATAGACGGGTGGAAAATATTGGAAAGTAGAGCCACCGGTGAGGTAGAGGCTCGCATATTTTGCTGCTATGAAGAGACCTGCTGAAGCGAACAGATCAACGCTCTTGGACGCGCTATGGCCGCCGAACAAAATGGTCGACAAGAGCGATTGAACGGGTTAGTGCGGTACATGTCACAGCAGGAAGCAGAATCATATGATGATAACTACCTCTAATAGTTATCTCTAGCCGAGTCGTGGGTTCCGAATCTATGCCGTCCTTCAAGAATGAACGAGCCGAGAGGGTCGGGTTAGATCGTATATATGGTCACTCCGAAGCAGCACCGATCCTCTCGACCCAACGTGCGTAAAGCACCTCGACCTGCTTATCCAGCACATCAAGGCAGCCTACGCGGATACCAGAACTCGTCTGTTGCCGCTTTTCATAAGTGGCGAAAGCCCATATGACTTGCTCTGGGCTCTTTCAAGCTAAATACATTTGCTTACACCACTTGTCCCGGGACAAAGAAACCAAGGTACATCAAATATGACTTTGGCGAAGAGAGGCAGAATCTATCGCGAAATTGGTGGTGTCAGTGAGCTTGCTGGCACGTGCTAGAATACACAACAGAGCTACCACCGATGTCCGCCGATCTGTTAGAATCCCTACAGTAGGCGGCAATCTACAGCTCACGTGGAATACCGGGGAGCAGGGGAGGTAGAATGGAATGTGATATAAGTTATTTATATTAAAGATACTTTGAAGGCCCGATTCCAGTATAAAAACCAACATCAAAGATTTCTCAACGAAATTCATCACGGACAAGAGGCTCATACGGCAAGATCGATTTTCTAGCATGGACCCTTACCCTCCAGTAATCGCAAAAGCTCCCACCATTCTCGTTTACTGCCTCCCAACACAAAGCAATGTTCACGTCCTCGCCAGGTGTTGCGGTTCTTATCTGATTAAGTGGTGTTTCACAGTTTGCCGTGTCCAACCAGACATCGCAAGGACCGGGAACTGCCTTTCGACTAGCTTGGTAGTTCTGATATCTTAACTGTCCTGGCAAAACACCAAGGAAGTCTCCGATTGATACTGAAACCGTCGGACAAGCCACGAAGCAGTTTGGATTATCTCTTGCCCATGCATCTTCGGAATACTGGGGCGTCTTAACGAGAGATATAGAATTTGAGTGATTACCCAACAAAGGATGAATGCCGTCTCTTAGAAGCTGTTCGGTGCTTCTTGTTGAATCAGCGACATATCTTACGGCTCTTAGAAATGATTGTTTTTCGCCTTCGTCACACCATTCCCTTTTTGGTAAATAGTCCTGGACCATGCTTAAAGTTGTTCTTGAAATCGCTACTCGTAGAAGCTGACCAAACTCTTAACACAACAAGTTAGTATAGAAGATCCTCTATATAAATAGAGGAACTCACAGTACAGTTTATTCAAATTTCAAGAGGATAAGAGACATATCTCAGGCAAGAACCTTAAGCACTTTATAGAGAGGAAGGAGGTCTCTTTCGAATCTTACAACTGTAGACAACGTAAGATCACAGCACCGTACAGTATCTCAGTACAGTTTTTAGGGGAAGTATAAAGAGGATGACACAAGTAAGAGAGCTAGAATAGCCCACTTATTTCCAAGGATCTGGGGAAAAGCACAAAGTGGATGACAAATTTCAAGGAGCTAAAATGTAGTGTCAGCATGCCCGTGCCGTTGTGAGCCGATCCACAAGTAGCAGACCCACATTTCACATGCCTTAGTGCAGTGGGAAGTGCTAGCGCATTAAAATGTAGGGCCGAATATAAAAGTCATTGAGTGTTCAGGGTGACACCGATTTCGACTTTTACTATATGGGCCAACATGGCTGCGAGACCTATTTGGGGGGAAGGCAGCCTGTTCCTGCAGCCCTAGCGACGAAGCGCTGGAAGTGGCTGTTGTGCCAATTTCTTCCCCGCTTCATACCAAATTATTTGGCTCCTCTGTACTGCTGGGCTGGACGCCACTTCCGGCGACTCATCTTCGGGCGTGTTCAGTTAAATCTTATGGTAACAGCTCTTTTATCTCATGCTCTTCTAATCCGACTATTTCACTGCCCTCCGATTTGATTATTTCACAAGCATAAAACCGAAGACAGATGAGTTGAGACAAGAACTATTTCAAGACTAGTTGCTAAGAATTAGCAGGTTCTTAGCAATTGCGCAGAAACTCTTTGCACTTTACTATGCTCCTCAACGGCCATGGAGGTTGGGGTCCATGGCGCATGCAACATGACGCATTTCCAGACATGCTTGCTACACTATGACAAGAATATGACAAGGTGCTCAGGAACGTTAAAAAAGGGCGGCAACTGCGTCTATAAGGCCTTATGCTCTTTCAAGCCCGGCATGATGCCCACATGTTATGTACATCGAGGTCAACTAAAGAGAACGGGTTGGTGCCGAGCACTGTTGCGTTGTGGTTTCGAGTGCGGTCGAATTTGCGAATGGAAGGTCCATGGATTCCAGCTTTGCCTTGACCATCGCGAGCACCCGATGACCTGCTACTTGCTGAAGCTCCCCATCGAGATGCGGCTCCGCATATATCAGTTCTTACTCCCTGATAAACCCATACCAGCTCGATACGGGAAGTTCAGCCTTGCAAGCGATGGCGGAGGAGTATACACGGCGATTCTCTGCGTCAATCGTCAGATCCATGATGAAGCTGCGGGCCTCCTCTACAGTACCAGAGCCTTCTTCATCGAGCTCCACGGAGATTGGTTGAGTATGTGCAACTTGTCTAAGAACTTTGCCCAAAACAGCTCCCCTGCCTACGGCCACCATGCACTAGAAGGTGATCAGCGGATGCTTCTTGGACAACAGCGTCTTTTCATGGCAAAGCAGGAGCAAAATATTCTCGACAGAGCGTCAAGTTCAGCTCATGGCCCTACGATCCGTGGCAATCAACCACACGTCAAGTCCCCAGTTTCTTACACGAATGGGCCGATCGAGCCCGTCTGGGATCCGCCACTCGGCGAGAGATACTTTAATATGATCCGATCTTTCCGTATTGAAATTGTGTTTTTTTCTCCAAGCGCTCCAAATTCAGAGGCTGCACGCCACAAGGCTTTCAAGTCGAGGCTCCTCGACTATTGCGATCATTTACACAGACTAATTGGGAGGCTTCGAATTATTCGAAGGCCTATTGCTCGCCTGGAGATTGTTCTCAAATTTGGCAACGCCTATAGGGATGCCTTTCCCATTGCTCAATTCCTCCTGCGACCCTTTCAGCGCCTTTACAATGTTGCCAAGCCAGACCTACTCTCAATCACGATACAAGACTCCCAGGGTGAAGTAGGGCTCCTTACCCCAGACTGGGCTTCCAGCCCAGCCGGTGTGAAGCTTGCTGCCTACCTTAAACGCTTGTTTAAACATATGTCTAGCTCTCAACCACCGCCCGAGCTACCCGTCTTCAAGGCCTACTGGCAGCTAGAGAAGCTTCTCTCTTATATGAAAGAACACTTATGTCAGGCGGATCCAAGAATCGGACAAATTGCGGGCTTGCTCTACATTATGAGATTTGCGAGAGAGGCCGAAGACCTCGCGCGCTTTAGTGAGATTTGGAATCAGGTGGTCAATATCTGGATCGATTGTCAAAATCAACATACGGAATTTCAGTCTAATGTGGCACTTTCGATCAATAACATCTATAGCACAGTTCAAAATGCTTGCTAGAGAAGTTGTCCAGGGGCAATTTGGGTAGTCAAGGAGGGCAGCGGAGTTTACACAGTAACCCTCAGGGGAAGAGAGGACAGTTCCTACTTCGTGAAGCAACCGCAGTGCAGAAATCAAAAAGAATCTAGTAACAGACACGCTCTATATGACTTTATTAAAAACATGACAATTTCCAATGAAATCTCCTTCACTCAAAGCAGAGTAATCTGATATCTAATCCCATGTGTCCTTTCAAGAATAAGGTGCGACTACGAGCCCTCGGCATCCGCCATTACGAACGAGGTAAATTGCTTGCGATTCGACCAGTTACTCGTAACTGAAATTACAAATAGTTAAGTTAGCAAGACAATAGGATCGGTCATGAACTTGGATAATTGATCCATAGTCACGACCTGAGCAACAGTGGCAGACGTGGCCTCTGGAACAAAAATGTAAAGGTGATGGCAGAATTGGCTGCTTGTTCACAGGATGCAAAAGTGTGACAGAAGAAATGGCTACTTGTTGGAAGAGGTGTGGCAGCAAAGCTGGCTGCTAGTTGAAATAGCTTCTTGTTGGGAGACGGCAAAGGTGTGGCAGCAGAACTGGCTGCTTGTGAAGAGGTGTGGTACCAGAACTGGCTGCTCGTTGAAAGAGGTGTGGTAGCAAAAATAGCTTCTTGTTGGGGATGCAAAAGTGTGGCAGCAAAACTGGCTGCTTGTTGGAAGAGGTGTGGTAGCAAAAATAGCTTCTTGTTGGAGGGATGCAAAGGTGTGGCAGCAAAACTGGCTTCTTGTTGGAAGGATACAAAAGTGTGGCAGCAAAACTGGCTGCTTGTTGGAAGAGGTGTGGTAGCAAAAATAGCTTCTTGTTGGAGGGATGCAAAAGTGTGGCAGCAAAACTGGCTTCTTGTTGGAAGGATGCAAAAGTGTGGCAGCAAAACTGGCTGCTTGTTGGAAGAGGTGTGGTAGCAAAAATAGCTTCTTGTTGGAGGGATACAAAAGTGTGGTAGCAAAAATAGCTTCTCGTTGGAGGGATGCAAAAGTGTGGCAGCAAAACTGGCTGCTTGTTGGAAGGACGCAAAAGTGTGGCAGCAAAACTGGCTGCTGTTGGAAGGATGCAAAAGTGTGGCAGCAAAACTGGCTGCTCGTTGAAAGAGGTGTGGTAGCAAAAATAGCTTCTTGTTGGAGGGATACAAAAGTGTGGTAGCAAAAATAGCTTCTTGTTGGAGGGATGCAAAAGTGTGGCAGCAAAACTGGCTGCTTGTTGGAAGGACGCAAAAGTGTGGCAGCAAAACTGGCTGCTGTTGGAAGGATGCAAAAGTGTGGCAGCAAAACTGGCTGCTCGTTGAAAGAGGTGTGGTAGCAAAAATAGCTTCTTGTTGGAGGGATACAAAAGTGTGGTAGCAAAAATAGCTTCTTGTTGGAGGGATGCAAAAGTGTGGCAGCAAAACTGGCTGCTCGTTGAAAGAGGTGTGGTAGTAAAAATAGCTTCTTGTTGGAGGGATGCAAAAGTGTGGCAGCAAAACTGGCTGCTTGTTGGAAGGACGCAAAAGTGTGGCAGCAAAACTGGCTGCTGTTGGAAGGATGCAAAGGGTGACTGCAAAACTAGCCGCTTGTTGGAAGAGGTGTGGTAGCAGAACTGGCTGCTTGTTGGAAAGATGCAAGTGTAGCAGCAGACTGGCTGCTCGTTGTAATTGGTGTGGTAGAAAATATAGCAGCTTATTCGAAGAATGTAAAGGTGTGGCAGCAGAATTGGCTGCTTGTTGGAAGAGGTGCAAAGGTGTGATGGCAGGACCGGCTCCCAGCCTTAGCGAAGAAACGTCGAAAATGGCTTTGCCTTATTTGGCATGGGCCTGGCGGCAATTGGTTTTGGAGCGTCTTTGCCGCCACACTACCAATCCTGTTCCGGCTCCAAGCGCTAAGCGGGCAAATGTGGCTGTGAGAGTGGGACCCGCAAACCGCTGTCTTCCTTTCAACCTCAAGATACTGAAATCGCAATTCGAAGGAAACATCTCCATACCAAACAATGCAAGTCCAGTCACCTACTCCGCGACTGATGGATGCTAATTCTTCTTAGGGCTTCATCAAATCTCTCAGCGGACGACCCGATGACTCTCCAACAAATGGTCAATTGTCTTAGCTTGGCCCAGGCACAACCCGAATTTCGTCAATCTATACCCCTCCCCCCCCCCCTGAAGAAATCCAAAGCTTTTGGCAGTCCTTACAAAAAATCAAAAAAGGTCAACCGGTCGAAGCTGAATTCCATCAATTTTCCAGGCTCCCTCCGGAGCTTCGCGAGAGGATATGGTGATTCGCCTTACCCGCTCAACGCCCCCTCGAAATTAATATCCGGATCAATGATGAGCACAAACGCAGCCGTGTCTGGGCCGTCGGTCCTTTTACGATGCTCAAGGTCTGCCAACAATCCCGCCGAATTGCACTTTCCGTTTACGAACCTCGACTTAAGCTCTATATATCCCGAGAGAAGCCAGGACAGGTTCTCTGTGCTATGCCGAACACTATCTCAAGGCCTGAAGGATGCGTCTATATATACATGAGAAAAGAGCATCCTCCTATCGATATTCAACCAGATTCAAAAGTCCATTCCATTGTTGTCTGGGCGGAGATCACCTCTGGTTTCTCGACGCAGACGGTGTTGGCAGAATTCGTCAATGTGAGGTATTCTCAGAACTGGCCACCTGATCAGGATGGACCCGTTGTAACGGAAATAATCCGCAAAAACCTGTACGAACTATACAACCACAGGTTTCTTCCACCGGGATTTGAGAACGCCAGTTTGCGAACTTCCATATACAGGACGCGAAGCCGTCGCGCCGGCGATCGAAGACAACAGTGGTGAGTGCTTCATTTCAGGTACCTGTATGTTATAATGCTAAATTTCTCGTTACAATAAACAGTTCCTTTGTCTGTACTACCCCCGACCCTCATGAAAGCTACTTCTGCTGGCGACCATAGGGAATAATATTGGTTGAAATTGGCGAGATGGTATCGGTATGATAGGTACTACTAGGTCTGGATTTTATAATTCATTATGAGGGCTCGGTTCTCACAGGCGATAAGGGGGAGGCGGATAAGAAGGCTCTCAATTACAAAAATTTACGCTGTGCCAAACTTTAAAAACAAAACACGGACTCTCTTACGCCATGAAAGGAGGCTCTGTGCAAATTAGGCGCGAAGGCGACGATGCGAACGTAATTTTTAGGTAGGAGGGGTCCTAGATGTGTACGAGGAGCTACAGCACACGACTTATATAGAATTATAATCAATATTAACGTGTGCGCAGATTTTGAGTTGCTTAAAGTTAAAGTACCCCTCATATTTCTCGGCACGGTGGGTTTCTCGCCACATAGGGAGGGACGTTATCCGAATTAGTGGCGATGAAGAATGTGGGCTCTGATCAATCACGTGAATTTGCGGCTCAGTGGCCAGCTCGAGGCAGGAGATCGTAGAAAGACTTGAATGGAAATTATTAGGGCTGCTGGGGCTCGACATAGTAGCGGCAAGTGTAACTCAAAGTCATTTTATCTTTTATCTTGGGAGCAATCAACATGAGGCAGCGAAAATGGCTGTGGGGTCATAAATCACGTGTCGTAATGCACCGATAAGGGGCTGCTTAGCGAGCCGATTTTGGCGCGGTGTTGTGAAGACATCCTCTAATATCAACTTCTAACGTTACACAGATTTTAAGATGCTTGAAGTCAAAGTACCTATCATTTTTTCCGGCACGTAGGGTTTTCCGCTACGCAGGGATGGACGTTACTCTTTCTCGCACCTCTTTTTGGCTTTATATATGATTTTTGCTTGAGACGTGCTAGGCAGTTTTGGCACCGCTCCACAATATCTGCAAATTTTACATGTCCGTGATATCATACAACCAAACCCATCCTGGTCATCATTGGAGAATCAATCTGACGATCCTCACCTTAGGGATGGCCATTCATGTGATATTTATCTTTTACAATTCGGGTGCTGCTGGCGTACTCCGCTCCAGCAACGCGCTGTAGTTGTCTTTAACGACCTACTTAAAGTAGTCTTTGACGAACTTCTCGTGACCGTAAGCGTTCCACCGCCAATAGTGGTAGTCATAATAACTATCGTAGTCCCGCGTATCTCTGCGGACGAGGCAACTGAAATTATAACCCCTCCTGCCGTAAGTGTAATTCCAGAAGTAGGTCTTGATGAAACAGTCGTTAGTGATCCAGAATTTGAGGTTATACTAGCAGTAGTCCCAGTAACTGCTACTATCTTTCCAGAGGAGATAGTATTAGCAAGAGTAGGTTGAGATCCTCTGACTATAACTTGAGAAGCAGTTCTTAATGAAACAGTCGTTAATGATCTAGAATTTAAGGTTCGAGAAGTGTTTTGCCAGTAGGGCTATCGTCTTTTAGCTTGAAATCGCCTGGACTTTATATAAAAGTCTTACCTGTTCAGTCTTAAGTATTATAGAATTTCTGGATGCTTGAGCCGAAGACAAAGGGGCAGTGTGATCAAGGTCGAGTTAGTACTAAAATATAAGAACATAAGGTTAAAGGAACAGTCTTACAACTACATGCTGATAAAGTAGATTTTATAAGCATGATTAAACACAAGGTCAAAACAAAACTGTAATGCATGGCGTGAAATAAAGAAGTGATGAAGAATAAGGCAATTTTCCTCTTATATAGCTAGTCTAGGCCAAATCTGGCGACGAGTTCCTGTGGACAGTGCGGAGCCAAAAGAGGATGGAGGTGAAAGTGGCATCCCAGAGTCACATCAAGCTTACAATGAGCCGGAGGAAGGCAGCCATAGAAAGGGCAAGCTGTTCTAGGAATTGCCAAAGATGGCTTAAGACCGATCTGTCATTAACCTCTGGGGAGTCATATTAGTCAGTTGCTAATTTAGCACCGGGTGTATCTTTGTCGGCGTATGGACTCCCAGAGTGGAGATCTATGTCAGTGTGTCTAGCAAGTACAGTAAAACAGCAGGCTAATATACCCTAGTTCAAACCTGAGCAGTCTACAAAATACATAAATGCTCTGCATCTCTTACTATAAAAGAACCAACATCTTATGGCCATCATCAAATCATAATGCGGTGGCCTTTGAAACCATTCTCTGCCGTAATGCTTTGCTTTGTAGCATGCTGCTATGGCGCACCAAAAGAGAGGCGGCAAACGAATTCCTCCTGCTCCAAGTATCGAGCAGCAGCTTATTATGCGAACTGGTAAGACTCGTCCTTCGCCTTGGACGCAAGCTAATGGCATAAGGGATATATATAACAGCAATTTCTTCCCTAGAGATCTACCTATCACTCTACTTACCCATGTGCTATATGCCTTTGCAAACATAAATCCAGTGACGGGGCAAGTGTGAGACTTGCTCCTATCTTTAAAGTTACGTATTATTAATACACTTTCAGGTTTCTCTCTGATCAAATGGCTGACACTGTCACCCGGCTGGACAACCAGATAGGTAACCAGACAGAAACCTGGCTGCACGGCTGTCTAGGGCAGCTGTACTCACTAAAGAGAGACCGGAACTTAAAGGTTCTTCTCTCTATTGGCGGCGCGGCATATTCTTCGAATTTTGCTGGCCCTGCGTCCTCGGCACAGGGTCGGGCTTTATTCGCTTCCTCTGCCGTTTCACTCGTCAAAAGCCTAGGACTTGATGGCCTTGATATTAATTGGGAATATCCAAATAATGAGGCACAGGCTGCCGATCTAGTGTCACTCTTAGGGGAGATCAGAAAACAACTTGATCAATACGGGAACTCTCTAGGCACAAAGTACCACTTCGAACTCACATTTGCCGCCCCCGCAGGTCCTTTAAATTATCAAAATTTAAACCTCGCGGCAATGGATCAATACCTGGACTTTTGGAATTTGATGGCATATAACTACACTGGGAGCTGGACCACTCCTGCGATAACGGGCCACCAAGCAAATCTCTTCGATGCCGGGGATCGTTCTACTCCTTTTAATACTAGAACTAGTGTCGACTATTACACCTCTCATGGCGTATCTTCTAACAAGATTGTGCTAGGCATGCCAATATACGGCCGGTCATTTATAACTACAAAAGGCCTTGGGCAATCTTTTGGGGGTACAGGGAATGGCACGTGGGAGAAGGGAGTATACGACTTTAAGTCCCTCCCATTAGCCGGCTCTAGTGAAGTATATGATGAGAAGCTTGGAGCAAGTTATAGTTGGGATGCGGTAAAGCAAGAACTGATCAGCTATGATACAGTGAAGGTTGGTCACCAGAAGGCAAAGTGGATCAAGGATATGGACTTGGGAGGTGCGATGTGGTGGGGGAGTAGTGCGGATAAGAAAGGAGGGGAAAGCCTAATTGGAAATGTTGTCCAAGAGCTTGGGGGTTGCCTCCTGCAAACAGCGAACAATGTGGAATTCCCAGATTCCCCATACGCCAACGTTCGAAGCCCACCAGTCTCGCAGCTACCATTCTCGTCTTCGGAGTCTAAATCGCCTTCGCAGCTACTATCCTCGATAGCATCCACCTGTTCAATATCTTTGTCTTCGGATCCTAAACCATCGTCGCAGCTACTATCCTCGACAGCATCCGCCACTTTAATACCTCCCCCCCCGCCATCCCCTACTTCCTTAACCAGTTCAAGAATACCCTCGATTATATCTATTCCAGTTATAAGAACAACGGTATATTGTTCGATATTAAATACTAAGCCAACGACCTGTGTCCCATGGGCGACGTCATGGGGATCAGTCTCCTAACAGAACTATAACAGTACTCGGTACAGTCAAGATAGCCGGTGGCTTGGTCTTTGAGCCCCGTAAATTGAGTGCTGGTTCACAGAGATGTGTTCAATACTCGACTTCGGGTGGACCAACGACAACTTTATCTTAAGGTAGAAGGTACTACTAGGATTTGGATGAATTAGACTCCTTTTTTCATATCATTTCGCGAAGGGGAAATATTTAAGGGCACGTTGAATGCCCTTATACTATGTATAAAAGGAAATTACTATGTTATCCAAACCTAACTCACACGAAGTGTTCGTTACATCGAGTTTTAATCTTAACCTGTCAGTTTATTATCCACTACAGCCATCAACTGCCTAATCAATCACTACTTCTTGAAGTCATGACCAGAACCAAAAGTGCGCCATAGGCGTAAACCCTCATGCTCTAGGGAATCTGTACTTGTAAAAGTTTTATAAGGCGCCTAATTAGGCTTTATAAGTTTGTTTTATCTAAAGCACTAAGAAATGGCGAAGGCAGCTATTTCCTATCGTAAAGTTCGAAATTGGCTTCAGTTTCGAACACTCAATGATTTTATTTTTGACCACACACTAGTACTAGAAGAGCTGGCTCAGCTTTTAGACCCCTGTATTCGCTTACTTCCTTGTATAAGCCGGTTTCGAACTTCACTCTACTTTCGTACAGTTGTTACTTGACAGGTGTCAGCAAGGTGGCATCGCCCCATTTGGCTGACCTGAGGAAGATTCTGGCCTCTCTATTATTTATAAATATCAGTATCGCTTGAAATGTTCCATTGAGATCCTTTAAACTCAGAGACGATGGCCTACTGCATTCAAGTTTTCTCCTGCTATTATAGGTGTCTTGACTGGCTTAAAAGAATCCTTCATATCGACGAGGAAATTAAAATAAAATATACACCGAAACCAGATACAAGGCCTGCCCAGAAAAGAAGATTCAAATGGAATTTTCATACCTCGGACCATTACATACAACGGAGAAAAGATAGAAATGGAGATACCGTTTATAGGTGTACACTTTGTCATCAGCCGGAATATCTCACGGAGGCGCTTGCCCTCAAGCACCGTCAGGTCCATCTCCAGCCAAGGGCCTACTAAGATGGTGGGAAGGGGACGAAGCCGAATTTGCAAGCGACTGTAGAAATCCGCGTGACATCCAGAACAAGGGAGGAGGCGAGTGGGGGTCTCAGATTGAGCTAGCTCTTAGGGTACTAGTGTATTTAAATGCGGGTCAAGAATAAGGTAAATCATTGAATGTTTGGAACTAAGTTAAAGCCGATTTCGCACTTTACTATAATATCCCTTATATAAGTATCTTGAGTCTTATCCTAGTCCGGACGAATCGGCTTGTTTTAATGATAGTTTCATTGCTGCTGAAGAGAGAGGCATCGCAGCAGACACAAAGAGGTCATACGAATCTGGTATTTCAAAGTCAGTGACGGCAATATGTGCCTTTAGTATTAGGTTCATCTTTGAGAGAATTCACGACTGCACGTAATTCACGTGCCAGACCCTATGGCTCGACTAGGAGTGGTTTACGACATAGCGTGAGGTTAAGGTTAAGTTAGTCGAGAAAAGTGTGATTTGAGTCTGAATTTTTGTTGTTTTCGCTCAGTAACTTAGCGATGTGACTTGAACTCATTTTATATTTCTTAATCTGTGTCTATCTTTCTATGGTGGGGCTCTGGTAATGACTCACGTTTGAGAGGGGCTAGTCGCTAGCGGCAGAGTTGAAGTAGTCAGAGTCGACACAGTCCCTTCTGGGGTCAAATTCAGCAATTATCATAATAGCGCAATTATTGACAGACCGTTTTCCCGTTGGAGGATTAGATCTCACAGTGAGTCTATCCTCGGTTTCTACGCTATGAGCTATCTACACAAAGGAGGCAAATGTTTCTCCAACACGAGAAAGAACACGACCTGAAATAAGACTTCCCTCAGAAGCCATGAAATATGCATATCTGTGTACGTAATCTTGGCTGTCGAGCCATGGCAAGACTTCTTCTAGAAACACTATTTCCTCCTCTGCTGAGCCGGGTCCTTGAAACTCGGTGATCCAGATCGGTCTATACCTGCCATCTTCATGTGCCTGCACAACGTAATCTTTGAAGGCGCCTACGTTCCCACCATTATACCAGTGTATAACTGCAAAATCGATTGTGCAAGACGAGCATCTAGAGAGAAAATCCTTGAGCCATCCCAGACCCATATGCCCACCTCCATTCGTGACAGCTGGAGAACCGAGCTTGACTTTGCCGGCAAAAGGCTGCATGTGATCAAGGTAACCAGCCACTGCAGCAGTAACGGTGAGATTTGCTTGAGAATCTATGTCGGGCTCGTTGAATGCGAGAAGGTGGGTCGTACCCGACAAGATCGCCTTCTCGGCATTCGACTCCCAATTTTGGATGTGATCCCCAAGTCCCCAGAGCATAGGCACGTATTCAATGCTTGAAGGTATATTGGGGGTCACATCAGCCCAATTGTAAGCCCACGTTACTTCTGGATATTTGCTAAATGCTGAGACGAGTGACGCATCATTATAGGCAACACCGCGCTTGCTTGACGAGGAGACGGGAGAGCTTGCAGTAGTGGTCGGTTCGATAGATGAAACATGGAGTGTCGGCGAAGTTGTAGGAGCTTCCTTTTGTGATGAAGCTCGCGTAGCCAGCTTGACTGGAACGGAGACTCTGACTGAGAAAGGGGGGTTGCTAGGCTCTTCAAACTCCGGAAACGCTGCTCCACTGGTGCATGAGAGTATGGTGCTTGAGGCGCACGCCCACGTGTCTGGTAGTACTGTGGACGTAGCTGTGGTTGTCTGGGTTCTCTCAAAGATGAACGCAATGCCAGGGGTACTTGTTGTCGTGACCGACTTTGAAATACCAGTTCGATACTGTGCGTCTGCTGCAATGCGAATCTCTTCAACAACAATGGCACTATCATTCGCACTGGTCGATTCCTTCGGAAAGAGTATGAATAAGACTAGGATGAGACTCGAGATACTTATATAAAGCATATTTACTGATGGCTGGTTCGACGAGATCAAAAGCAAGGCGTAGAATACTTTATAGTTGTGGCCGATCTGGGGTTAAGTACCTCCCTGTTGTTGGCGCCAGGCCATTTTTGGAGCCTCGTCTTTTTCAAAGACGGAGATGATCAATAATGACGCTGCCGTGTCACCAACACATATACACGAAACTGGATGTTCCCATACACAATTCTCTATGAAGTAAAGGTTGCTACCAGGCCATAAGTTAAAAACCAGATCTAGTAGCAGTAGTTGATAACCAGGTTTCTGCAAAGAAAGATATTTTATCTAACAGAATGGCGTCTCGAGACCAGTGTGTCTCTGATTAGCCCTTGCTTTCAGCTTCAAGTTTCAACCTTTCGTGCTCCTCCTTTACATGTCTCAATTTCCAGAAATGGTGTACAGAGAATAGAATCATCAATATGCTTGCGCAAGTTCCGGTGACGACTGCGGTAACAATGGCTGTACGCGACCAAAACTTGTTCCGGGCAGTGTAGATATTGACAATCGTAGTGACAAGGCCAGCAAGTGAGTTTAGCATACCTGGCCTTCAAAGGTTTTAGTATCCTTCTAATTGGGGCGGTGATCCTATTACTCAATGATTTTTCGTAGCAACCATATATAATTCTTCTTCCATCTCAACCAAAGCCAACTCATTCCAGAAGCCCCTCCAATACAGCATATCAAAGCGACCGTTAATACTGGCCATGTTTGAGCGGCTTTCACAACTGCTTTACCAGCAGCGCCAGCTTCTTCTGAAAGCACCCGAGAGTTGCGAATAGATGCAAATGCTCCCGGCAAGATAACGTAGCCTGCAAGGAGGAGCCACGTGAATAGGCTAGCAAGAACGTTATGCCACCATGGTATCTCATCTAGCTGCAAGAGCATGTCAACGTAGCGACTAGATATTGGAGGGTTCTGAGGAATTGCATCCTCTTGTTGTTCTGCTTTTGACGTGTCTTTTTCAGCTTGAAGAGGATGAGGAGCAGAAATGTCAACAGCCAATCTCTGCCGGCTAGACATTGTCAAGACGAGAATGGTGGCGAATCGTTAAAAAGTATGCCCGTTGAAATCAAGTGGAGCTTATAAATCAAGGAATCCGATATTTATAACTTTGGAGAGAAGCCTTTTTGGGGTCATCTATGATGTTCAGAATAAAGCACCTCTAAACATCACCGGGCGCCCCAACACGTCACTTTCGACTGCGTCCGTTACAGTAAGCTTCGAACCCGAACGCAGACACGAGGGACCGCCAGCAAACACTAGGCTCCCACAGACTGTCCATCAGGAGCCGATTCATTTTCAGGGGAAATGGCTCGGGAACAGCGCTCCAGGCGCCGGAAAATCCTGGCGAGGATCCTGATGCAAAATCAGCTGCCAAGAACGGCACCTACCAGGGGGGGTCTCTCCACTCCAAATACACACTGGTCCTCTCTTCCATTTCTACATTCTTTTCTTCTTTTTGTAAGTCACAGGTCGTACTCACTTATAGCCTCGGTTTGTAATACATTCATTTATCCTAGCAAACCCACCACCTTTCGAGATAACGTTCCTTAACACCTTCATTTGAACAAACGCACCTACCCCGTAGCACCCTCAATAGATGATTCCAGCCAGTTCACCTTTAAAAGCAATCCTCCGCCGACCTTTTCACCGTATCTCGAAACTAGTCGCCCACCAGTTCGACACCATGAAGGCCACCACGTTCGCTATTATTTTTCCCCTGGCCGTCGCCCAGCCATATCGCCAACACCAGTATATAGATAGGCACCACAAGCGCGCTGACCCTCCTGTTGTTTGGGTCACCGAGTCGGTCTCTACTACCACCACGATTGACATCACGACCACTATCTGGGTGTCAGAGGGATACGTTGCGCCAACCTCAGAGGCAAAGGCAGCTACCACCCAGCCTTCGTCGTCTACGGCTTCCTCATCCGTCGAACAGACGCCAGCTCAATTCTTTGAACCGGCATCCTCCCAGAAGCCCTCCTCAACCTCCTTAGTTGCTCTAGCATATGTCCCAACTACCACCTCACCAGCGGTAGCAGCAACTACTAGCGCAAAGGCTTTGTTAGCTGGCTCTTCATCCGGAACATGTTCGACTAGGAGCCCTTGCACTGGAGAGATGACCTACTATGACATTTCTGCGAATGAGTACGGATCTTGTGGTTACCAGGGAATCGATGGCACTAAGGACAAGATTGTTGCCATTTCCGCACAGTTAATGGGCTCAGTCTCTAACGGCAACCCGATGTGTGGCAAGACAGTCACCGTTAAGGGTATTAATGGCAAGACCGTAGTTGCTAAGGTCATTGACAAGTGCCCTAGCTGCGTTGCACACGCCATCGATCTTTCAAGGGCTGCTTTCACGGAGTTGGACAGTTTAGACGTCGGCCGTATTAACGTTAATTGGTGGTTTAACGAGTAAATGTCTTTACTTATCCTTCTCTATACTTAGTAGAGTGGATCTCTTAGTAATGACCGTCGCTAGTTGATGTAACGAATTCTATTTAGCTAGGGCTACCTCACAAGATATCAAAAGGGAGGCATTATAGCCGTTAAAATGGCAACCTAAAGTATGGATCTCAAGGATCATATAAGTTGCCTAGAGCAAAGTTTAAAAGAGTCGCATTCATCTTTAAACAATTCTTGTAGATATTTAGACCTTAATGTTTACATCTTGTATTATTAAATTTATAATTTACATCACTATTAATTCATGCCATGTATTTTTGATTATGGCCTGCCATTTGATTTCTTACCTCGGCGCTTCCTTGCTTCTCTATTATAGTGACCCTTGCTGGACTGCCAAAAAAGAATCGGCCTCACCTTTGCGAGCTAATCTCTGCGCGCTACTTTGCCGTTTTAAGCAAAGTGTAGTGCAAGGGTATTTTTCTGATGTACCTCGCTCCGGTCTAGCAGTGTTTGCTTATCGTTTTTGTCATTACTTGCATTGTAGTACACGATAATCTCCATGCTCTGGTTGGGTCATTGCCACAAGTACCAAAAGTACCACAATCGGAGGACTTGAATTTCGCTAATATGTCATGTCACGCCCAACTGGGTGGGGATATCTCCTGTCTCTACCGAAGATAAAAAATCACACGAGCGTCATAACACCCACAATTCGAGTATTAAGCCTACAAGCCCTGATTACGAATTTATGCCCAACTTAGAGTCTTCAACATGTGTAAAATCTGTGAGATGGAAAGTTATATTAAGAGGGGGAGACTTTGATACTATAACAACTAGCGTTACGATGTAAGAAGAAAAAATAGAATTCAAGCACTAGCGGAAACCCTCCTTGCCTCCTCCATCCTCCTAGTCTCCTCCATTTTCATAGCCTCCTTGTTTTTCCACATTTCAGGCACAATACGCTCCCTGGGCATAGTGATCTTCCAATCCTTCAATTTGTCCTCCCCTCCAATACTCTGCATTGTCTTCTTCTCCACCAAGCTGTAATTCCCATCTGGTCGGTCGAAACAATGCGGCTCCTTCAGGCTGACCGGCGGATTGGTGATAATCCTTACATTTCTCAGCGCGTTATGGCTCGCAGAATGCATCATGAGTGGATGAAGAAGATAAACGTCTCCAATCTTCCCAGTCACCTCTACGAAATTCTCACAGTCTTGCACCAGCTCATTATACCGACTAACGACATGCCGGAAATCCACCACCGAGAAGTTTGGCTCCGCTCTGGTGGTCAGGTGTGGCGAAACCCCATCGGGGTGATCATACAAGAATTTTGCAATCTTGGGTATGGCCTCTGGGCAAATCATGGTACCTCCCCCATTCGCTTCGATGTCTGTGAATAGGGGAATAACTAGCAGGGCCTGTTCGGGGCTATCCAGATAATGCACGAAGAAATCCCCGTCTACGTGCCAACGAACCAGTTCTTTGGGAGGCACTGGCTTGCCCTCGCCTTCGACTGTGCCCAAGTTGACGATGAAGGAGTCGCGCCATTCCCTAGAGTGCTCACTGATGCGGCTCTCGCCGCCGCAGAGCTCACAAATGGCAGCCCAAGCTTTGGGAGCAAAGACGGCGCTGTCGAAGTTCCAGTGCGCCGGCATGTTGATCTGGTCCCTCGTCCAAGTGCTCTTGTCATCTGGGGACATGCCCAGACGTGTCCATACATCCTTGGTCTTCTCGGCGGCTTGCTCCTTGGTGAAGCAATTAGTCAGGCGTATGTAGCCATGTGTGAGGAAGTGCTGCTTCTCGGCTTGGGTAAGTGGAGATGCGGGCGAAGCCATGGTTTCGATTCTTGTTGTTGGGGTATTGGTAGTATGCGGGAAGAGAAGAGCTGAATTGCTATACGAAGGTTTTGGGAGTTTTTAATTGAGCTTGATGATCGAAGGATGTTGACACAACTTCAATGTAGTTGGGCTTCCAATGCTGAACTGCCACTCTTTATACACAGCAACATCCCAACTTCGAACCTTGAAAGTAGAGCTCCTATCAAGTGGAACTTTCCAAAAGCTAGGTCTGACTCAATCGAATCGAACCATTTATATCAAAACCCGGAGAAGCCAGCCGAATTCGATTCAATTCGATCGATTGGATTCGAATTCAAACTGATCGACGGCTCGATGGGGGCTCTGACTGGGAGCACCCCACTCTTGAGTCTTGAATGGTCAATTGAGAAATTACCCCGCTGAAGTTCGGAGGTCGTATCACTCAATTAGGGGTTATGATTACAGTACTTGGGCGTGATCCGAGCTATATTCGATACTCATCTTTCTACTGGAGCGCACCAGTGCGGTTTCGGATTCTTTGAAATCAACATCGAACTACGCACAAGCACCGTGCCGTAATAGGCACAAGTACCATGGATCCAACCTCTGAGATTACGCAGAGTTCAATTCTCAATTGGTTACTTGTGAGGTTTATTGCTTTCTTGCAGCTTTTATTGCTTTGGGGCGCAGTCTTTATTGCTTTCCCCACTTTAGCAAGGGAAAGGAATCACCACGTCTGTTGGGAAATGGCTTTAACAATTCATGCACATGGGCGATGCTCGAAAGAACAGAAGGCCCAAAGCCAACCGTTGCGAAAGCCAATGAGATGAAGATGGGTTCTTGTCCGCAAGATGAAGTACTACAAACGCCTGTGACGCCAGTGTCAGCAGAGGCTCTTACGTCGCTACATAATCTGATCAAACAGGATGCTCATACGCTTAATGAGACGAGTGTACAGCGCCTACAGAGGCATGTACAGAAGCTTGCTAATGCCGCCCAAATATCGTTTGCCGAACGTGCCCTCCTCCGGGATCAAAATCACTTCTTGACCAGAATGAACAACGAAGCCAAAGTTCGCCGATCGACAAAGTCAGTCGTATTATGGAAGGCGAAGGTGATGAGCTTTGAGGACATCGAGGAGGCACGAACAAAGCGTGCTGCGAAATGTTGACAGGTCTAGAAGGTACGGTGATATCCGAGTTCAGGGAAGATCGAAAAGTCTAGACTTTCGGTAAGGCCGAGAAAATCGGAATGACCGTCGGTAAGACTGAATAGCTAGAATTGAAATTGTTGATATAAGGAAAGGGTTACGCATTGTAAGAAAGAAAAAAAAAGATTTATGAATTGAATAAGTTTCAAGCCCAATTTGGCGTAGCGCCATACGCATCGTCGTATCAAGGTCGTCATATCAACACGAAAGAGGTCATAAAGGGCAAGGGAAAACGTGGTCGGAAGCGTAAGAGTGCTGCGTGAGAGGCAGGTGAGCCAGAGCCAGAGCCAGAAGTGGCGCGTGCTGCGAAAGAGGTCATAAATGGCAGAGGAAAACGTGGTCGGAAGCGTAAGAGTGCTGTGCTAGAGGCAGATGAGCCAGAGCCAGAGCCAGAAGTGGCGCAGATGATCGAAGCGCCAGAGCTATGGAGGGCATCAGTGGTGCGGATGATCTAAGCGCAGGTTGCGGAGAATAAATTGCTGCAAGAGGAATTGAAACTCTTTGCTCTGGTCTTTAGTTCGAATGGGTCTCTTAAGGCAGGCCGGCGCAGCCCTCGCGACTAGTTACTGGTGTGAATATCGAGTATGACTTGGCCCTGCCTGCTACGAGTTGATTCCGCTATCACCCTGCTGGTTGCCCGACGCAAGACCATTCTCCCAGAGCAGGCTTGGACTGCTTCGGTTTTTTTTATCTCCCAAACCGTCTCGACTCTCCACTCCTTCGCCAGCTCGCGACGTCCCACCCGTGTGTGTGTCCGTACATCCCGCGTGGTGCACAGCCGTCTCGTATAGATGCAGCCAGAAGTTGGACTGGCAGACGTCATTAGCTGGGACCTGACATGCTTGATTATGAATTTTTGCGTTATATTACAATACACTTGCTTATACCGTACCTATCGCGATTCCCTAGTGTCACGCTTCGCGCCTCCGCTTTGGAGCATAATTGGCATTGGTCCTGAAGTTTCATATTTAACATCGATAAAAGTTTCAAGGTTCAGTCATCACAAATCATGAGTGTCAAGGATAGGTAGTTTGAGAAGTCAACATTTGACTACTCCTCATCATTTCCTCTAAAGACCGAGAACTCAGACCTGTATACATTTGCCCTAATATACTCCCTAAGATCGTCTCTGACAGACTCCCTCCTCTTATAAGTAAATAGCGGGTGCTTTGAAAAAGTCAGCGGGTGGGTTGCAGAAGGTACTTATTCCTTACCTTCGCCAGTTCCTCAATCGAATGTGCAGATTCTGTTATCAGAAGAAACTGGACCGCTTTGGAGTCAAGTGGCCAACGACTAACATCGCGGACTTGTATAGGCCCATCGTATTTTGCCTCTTTATGCATCAGTTCCATTGTCACATAACCAATACCTCTGATATCCTTAACAGAGCCACGTCTCGAGCCAATTTCACGGCAGCATTCTTGGCCCGCTGTTCAATGTTAATAAGTGTCAATAAAATAATGTATTGACCCACCTATTCTGATATTTCCGTCAGTGCTTATTAGGATATTCTTGCACCTTACTGCACCATGCTCGAAGCCCCTCGAGGCGAGGTATTCAAGACCATTAAGGACCTGATTTCTACATTAGCGCGTGATCTGATAGCCTATAGCAGACTCACCTGTTCAAGTATGAACGCAAGTTGCGATTCCGTAGGGTAGCGCTTAATTAAGGCATAGCGACTAAGACTCAGCAATTTCTCATTTCTCGTAAGTTCGTGTTCGAAGACAGCATAGAGAGATCCTTCAAAGCTGAAGCATTCCTGGAGAGCTAGGAAATTCGGCAAATTCTCCTGCTGGATTCTTTGTAGTATCCTAACTTTCTGATCTGCATCTGGACCCGAGAATTCTCTCACGGCGACGAAGAGCCCATCTTTTCGAGTTGCAATAGTGACTGAATCTTCAAGCGACAAGCTAAAGTGCTTTATCAGGCTTTCCCACGGGGACGAATGCTGAATCCTCACAACGCGTATCGTGCCGACTTTGGGTTGAACTGCTTGTGGAATAAATCTGTCGGATGGCCGTCGAGTTTCCGATGGGCCTTCCTCATCTAGGCTTACCCAGGGTCTCTTTAACTTGTTCGATGAATCATTGTCGGACGCCGCGGGAAGGCGACATGCCTCGCTGGACTCGTTTTCGTCAGAGTCAGGAGTTGCTCCTCGAATTGAAAGTATCCCGAACCGGGTATCTCTCCTTTGCAAACTCATATCGAGCGCGTATCAGCGTGCTTCATGGAATTAGAGGAGAAGTCAACTTTTAGTAACTTGGTGCAAGATCCAAAAGTGGCACCTAGGCCAGTTCAGGCCGCCAGTGGTGCAGAAACCGACACCTTAGGGATTAAGCAGAAAGAATAATTTCGGACGAGAAATGTGGTATTGATATTTTGGGAGACTTGCGATCCGGAGCCTCTTTAGTAAAGGAATTCAACACGCTCATATCTTCTGCGGAGATGAACTCCTGCTCAAAAAAGGCTTTCGTGTAATTTTCTTGTCAGGAAAATTTCAGTCATCGCACTCAATCTTTTGTTTTAGAGATCCAATCGAATCGTTTGGATCTTGAGTGCTCCCGACGCAGGTCCTTAGGTGTAAGAGAGACAGATTGATTCTCGGGCAAATGGAAGTACCCCCGAGCGGCAGGGCCCGGAGCGGAAGGGGTTCCCGATAACTTGTTGTCCAAGAGTACATAAGCTTCTGCTGCAATGTTGATCATGGGCGCAACTGCACCAAGGAGTTTCTTGGTAAGTATGCCGTTGGCTGACGGCGGCTGAGGCGCGATCGAGCAACGTTCCCCGCGCCGAGGACTTTAAATCTCAGGATTGATATTTTCCATTCAACTATGATCTCACTTATGAAATTCCATAGGAAAGTACATCGAGCCATGAACGCACAAAGATCCAGTCGCATTTTAGCCTTCTCCTTACGCCACCGTCGCCATTGGGTATTCGCTTAATTAGTAAGGACGTTGCTACGGCCCACCAGTACAAAGTCGGCAAATTGTTCCTCCCAAACACCAATAGCTCAAGCCGCAGACAACAAACACTCTTTCTTGTGGATTTCAATGTCAATTTGTTTCCTGATCCCTTGTTCGCGGTCCACAGACAGCGAGATGTGGCCCTCCCTCAAGCTTCATCCGTACCCGCTTTGTTCGTGCGCGGATGTCTGACTGTTGTGGAGTTATCCGACTCTCTCGATCCGCCCATTCGATATCGTGTAAGAGCGTTATCATTGAGCTCGATTTCCAGAATGGCACCTTCTCTCTGATGCTTTTCAATATCGTCATCAAGAGGAGGACCGCAACAGCGAAAGTTAGGACTGAAGGCAATGCTATCCAGCCCCAGCGGACATGGATGCGGGTTTTGAGTCGGAATCCCATCCCAGTAGTATCTTGCTTGAGCATTTCGTCGTAAGATTTATAGAGCAGGACACCATAAGGCTCTAAGTGTTGCTTCGCCCATTGTAATTCGGCATCGTCGGGGGTGCTGGCAGCTACGAGCTTTGCTCGAGGAGTGCGGTTGAGGAAATGAAGAGCGTGTCGTTGCCCATGCCGCCGAGGCCTGCGCAAGCGATTTTCAGCTTTTGGGGTGCCATTTTGTGATTAAAGGGATTCGGGGATAAAACTAGGCTTAAGATGACTGTCTGGGAGATCTTTGTTAGGAAATTCAAAAAGAATCAAAACTGACTATAGGACTTCTGAAAACAAGGAGCGGGGAGCAGTTATGAAAAGGCAAAAACACCCTTACACAGCAGCTACACTTGCACGACATTCTGTCTTCCGCAATCAGATATCTTTCACTGTTCTTGAACATTGATACTCAAAATTGCCATATACGAGGATGGCTTGAAGACATGATGTGGGTTGAGTCGTGAAATTCCCTCGTTTGGTCGTCTTAGTACGAGGCACAGTGCGGGGGTGGATCGTGAGGCGAGGCTCTACTACTGCCTTCCCAGCTCGGTTACCAGGAATGGCAATTTTCTAGGGGACTCTTTTTCGTGGAGGAAAGGGAAAGTTCTAAAGATACATCAAGTTAGAAGATCACATGGGCTATCACAGAAGTGTAAATTCGAAGTAAAGAAAAGTAAAATTGAAGTCTCCTGATAATAATAATAAATTTATTTCGTCTGGCTCAAAAAGGTCATGTGATCATGCAGTGAATACTGATTGATGCAACTGCCTACTTCTACAATGACCCGTAGCCGGTATTTATAGGGACCGTAGGCCCTGAATCCCCTGTCACACGTACTGTTGGCTAGGCTTCATCTCCCTAAAGCCGAGCTTTTAGGGCTTTCGAATAGCTTGCACAGCTGAAGTTTCAGGGTCTCCGAAACCGCTTCATCGTCAGCCCAGTCATTAACTCCTAGGCAATGATTGGAGTAATGTGTGTGGAACAAGGTGCAATGCCCAATACCGGCTATGAATCGAGCAATAGGTCATCCAAGTAAGCCTCAACACAGTCATACTTAGGTGGGTTTTATGTGAGTGCCAGGCTGAAAGTCCCAGAAAACAAGATTACGTTTTAGCACACTCACAACTCCACGAATAACTACTTAAAAGGGTATTTAAAATCAAAGCACACTCTTTAAGAGTGCAATTGTCTTACTTTGCATTTGCTTATTATAGAAGTTATTTGGGGAAGATCCTGGTTATAATTAAGTGTCAATTCTGCTTACTTTTTTACCGGACACTCACGTAAAACCTGCCTAAGTAAGGAAGTATCTGCTTGAAGTACTTTGAACTCTATTATCGGAAGGCAGATATAGTTCCAAGTAGGATAAGAAAGTTAAGGCAACAGATTATTGATTTGCACCTCTTTCATATAAGATTTCTCTAACAGATAAATATACAGTCCATTCATAAATCACAATCCAACAAGACCCTCCCTAGCAACCACCATGGAACGCTTAACCTTCTCATACGCTCTCGGTATCCACCTTAGCCTTCAGCTTCATATCCTTCTGTAACTGCCTCGCATAGTTCACACCGAATCCATGCTTAAAGATCTCACGGATATCCTCCAAAGTCATGCCCTTAACTTCGGGATAACAGAAGTAAACTGCAATCCAGCCAAAGAAGCAGATTGCGGCGTAGAAACCGAAGGCTCCTGATGGTGTAGTGTTCTCCATTTGAGTGAGGAATGTAGAAGCGACGATTATGTTGGAGCCCCAGCAACTTGATGTGAAGTCAGCGTCAAAATTCTCAACTCAGATTCAAGGAATTGCTCACGAGCAAGTCAGCATCATCGTCCCGTACGAACGTACTTCCATGGGGAAGAACTCAGAAGAAAGCCATGCTGTGTTCCCCATACCAGAGGAGTAGAAGCTGACATAGATAATCATGCAAACCAGGACAACATAGGCAGGCCAGCCGATTTTGGTGGATTTCAGGGTGAGATCGTGATTAATTGGGATCCAGTGGAATGCCACAGCTGCAAGGGCCAAGAATAGTGCCTACGTCATCCAGTTAAATGTGATAATGGTACTGCTGAGAGGGAGTGCTTACCATTCCCCACATCGTGCTAAGTAGAATTCGTCGTCGCCCAAAACGATCCACAACCATGAGATTGACCCAAGTGAAGAAGAAATTTGTAGTCGCAATAATTGTCCCAACAGCCACTGGATTCGAGAATCCGACGAGAGCAAAAAGGGTGGAAGAGTAGTACATGAGAGAATTAAAGCCTCCCAGTTGACTAATAGCCATAAGACCGCAAGCCGCAATAAGAGCTCTGAGATTTCCTGGCACAACGTAAAGTTGTTTGATTAGCCAAAGTTGTCCCTTGCCTCCCTTCAAAGCTTTAGCTTCAGCTACGTGTGCTGCGATATGTCGGACCTTTTGTTGTACTTGTTCTTCGGTTCCATTAGGGAAGATCTTCCGGATGACGATTGCTGCTTCGTCGTGTTTATCGTGGTAAATGAGTTGGCGGGGTGATTCGGGGCATAAAGGGAGGAGGCAGCAGAGGATAATGGCAGGAACGGCGCCTAGTCCGACCATTGCTCTCCATCCGTGAGCAACATGTGCAAGTGCTGCTCCGATGCCGTAGGAGATAAGTTGACCGCCTGTGATGGACATGTTATCGAGACCGATCATGCGTCCCCGATATTTGGCTGGTGCAACCTCTGCAATGTAAAGCTAGCCAAGTGTTAATAGAAAAAGAGGAATCTGAAAAGGAGGTGCATTTCAAACCTACTGGAACAATCATGGCTGCTGAACCGACACCGAATCCAACCACAAGACGTCCAACAGTCATCTGGGTGAGAGAGTAGGCTGCAGCTTGTAACACTGCACCGACAATAAACAGAAAACATCCCATGTAAATAGCCCCTTTTCGTCCAAACCGGTCTGCTGTAAGACCAGCTGCAATTGCTCCAATAAAAGCTCCGCCTGATGTGATCGAGGTGATAAGTTCCTTTTCGCTTGAATTCAAGACCTTGCCGAGATCATCGTTGAGATAAACGAGGACGGCTGAGATAATTCCAGTGTCGTAACCTGTTCTCGCCATTAGCGGCATCCTTTGCTTGAATGGAGTAAAGAGAAATTGCGCACCGAAAAGTAAGCCTCCTACTCCTGCTGTGATGGCTACGAGCCATGCGTATCTGCTAGATTGAGTTTGTTCAATGCTGTCCAAGTCTTCGAGGTGCTCGGACGGTTGGCCTAGGGAAGGTGGGGAGACTGTCTCAACGTGTAGAGCGCTCTCCTTGCCCTCAAATTCTGAGAGAACACCCATGATGATTGATGGCAAGG
This sequence comes from Halenospora varia, assembly GCA_020726485.1. NCBI lineage: Eukaryota > Fungi > Ascomycota > Leotiomycetes > Helotiales > Solenopeziaceae > Halenospora > Halenospora varia. The sequence continues at coordinate 301,603 of JAHEWH010000022.1, read as the reverse complement.
TGTGTGCTGGGAATGCTTAAGTGAATGCTCGAGGTCTCGAAGTTTTCGGTCTTGAGCGTATGAGTGGAGTAGAGAGATGAAAAGACAATAGGGGGAATATTTCAATTTGTAGGACGGAGGAAATATTGGGATCTTATAATAATTTCAATTGCACTTCGTCAGCGCCTCTCATGCTCATGCTGGGCAGAGGCCTGCTGATTCTGAATCATGTATGGTCTGTCCTCCTCCAGCCATTTCTACCTCAGGAAGTCTACAAGGTGAGGCGGTTGCCATTCGCCAGGGTTGCCTTAGGCCCAACTTTTGGGGAAAGTGGACAACTGCCTAGGGCGGGGAATGCGGGGAAACCCCAGACTTGCCTCAGACTTGCTTATTTCTACATCGTGGATGACAGGAGAGACAGGTCAATTGGCAGGCAATTCGACAGGGATGCAGCAGAGCGGGAAATGGTCAGGCCCGACAAGCTGTATTTGGAGGTCGGGAGTGGCTTCCGCGAGTCAGTCACGATTCGTCAGGATGATCGAGGCGATTGTCGGCAACTACCCAACAGGGGTTTGCATGAACTAGCCTTGTATGCTCCTAATCTAGTATTACTACCTTAACTTCCCCGCATTTAGAATTTTTCTATTCATCTGAATCCCATTCTTGCCATGTAGTAATTTGCAATTGTTAGCAAGTTTGGAGTCGCAAATCCATGCGATTTTTGTTGGAAGTCGGAACTCTTGGTGCAGTCCCACAAGGGTAGCACCTGGAAGATTTCTAGATGCCACAGTCTAGCCCAAGGTGAGCCCGGAGGAGCAGCATTCGTCATTTGAACCGTTCCTAATGATAGTGGATAGGGTGTCTGCGAATAAGCAGAGCAACGATGGTCAGCTATGCCTCATCCTTGTCAACTTTCCTCCCATTCCACGGCTTGCCGAAGTGCTGGGTCCAGATCCAACTTCAATTGTCGTAAAGGTTCCTGCAATTGAACTGGTCTAGGAAGTATTCTAGTTCTTCCAGAGCATAACGTCGATTTGGATACGCAGAAGTCTCGTAGTTCGAGTATCTAGGTCGTAATCCACGTTGGCCGGTCACGTGACCGACAGCGGCATCAGAGCCGTACCCATCTCCGAGGGCTGCCTCTGAATTTAACTCGAATTTCAGCATAATTAACATAGTACCTCAGACAGGAACCGCGATTCCGCTGTCGCAAAGCCAACCCTTGGCAACCTGAAGCTTCGTCACGGCAGTTCCGCGAGATACGACTCTGACTTTTCTAAAGACCAAACATGGGTCAGAGTCTCAGGGAAAAGTAAGACAGCTCTTTGATGAAATCTTCCATGCCTTTGGAGTTTCCTACAGAGAGTCTCGGAAGTGGGCCCAGACCTGACATTTGCATCAATTAGTATGCTCCGAGTTTGTGGATGAGTTTCCAGAACTTGAAATCTACTCTGCAAACCCCAAAACCAAGATAGCTGCAGCTTCAAATGCTACTTCGCCACAAAGTCGATTGGTAGAGTCCCCAGCAGGCTCGGTGGCTGCAACCTCGACTGCTTCAGAAGATCCCACCTTGGTCGCTCAGTCCTCAGCATGGACTCCTCGATCTTTGTACTCTGGAACGCTGGTTACCTCCCCCTCTAAACGGCGTCGAACGAATGACAATGACAGGTCTTCCTTCCATTCCATTGACACCCCGTCTTCTTTCATGCTGCTTCATACGAGGACAACTAGTTTTGAGGGATCACCGATTCGACAAGAGAACGCCATCGATTCACTAGTCCGAGCTGCTGACTCCTCAGAGCAAGGCGTCAATCAAGACACCGTACTTAGCTCGCCATCTCATGGTCGGCTACACGCTCATGGTAGCGCGCAGTATGACACACCTCGAGCTTGGCCACATGGGAATGTCCAAGAAGCTTGCCTCATGAGGTATTTCATCGACGAGCTTGCATGTTGGGCATGTTTCACCACGCTTCTCTTTTATAAGTATCCAAGCTTACTATTTAAGTTCGATCTCTGTGACCCCGAGCGGCATTTTGCACTTATCGTCCCACAAAGAGCCAGAGACTGCCCGGCCCTTCTGAACGCCATCTACACGGCATCAGCAAGGCATCTGTGCCGACTCGACCAATACAAAAAACATAACTCAGTGGAGTATCTAGAGAAGCGCCTCGCCGATCTGCACATCGAGACTGCAGTCGAATACCATAGCCGATGCATCCAGCATCTGGTTTCCGTTTCTGATGATCCGGAAGCAGTCTGTGATGAAAACCTCTTAGCTGCGTCAATCATCCTGCGTTTCTATGAGGAGTTAGATGGTACGTAAGCCATATTGGTAGCCAACTAATAGAACTGATTTGAAAACCCAGCACCCCTCAATGGTGGAGACTGGGAAACCGGCCTCCAAGGCACCCAAGTATTCATCGAAGCCCAAGCCTCTTCAGGCGCCGAAAGTGGGCTCCGTCGCGCATCATTCCGAGTAGCATGCCGTCAAGAAGTCTACATGAGTTTCATCAAACAGCGACCATTTCATCTACCCTTAAATTGTGATGATTATCGCTCTCTCGAGCCTGCTGATGATCATACGTGGGCGCATCGAGCTGTAGTTCACACAGCAGATGTGCTGATGTACTGCTATGGAGAGCATCGCTCGAACAATTGTGATTATGATGCTTTGATGGAGTTTCATCGTGGATGGGATGCGCTGAGACCGAAGTCTTTTGAGCCGATGTTTGATCAGCCGCCGGATTTGAGTAAGGGGGAGGAGTATCCTGAATTGTGGTATCTGTCAGACTGCCATGGTAAGTGATGATTCTGAAGATTTTTTGAGGCGTGGACTTATGTTTTCTCCTAGTAACGGCAATTCAACACTTCGATCTCTCGAAGATCCTGCTCACTGTGTATGATCCCCGGATCCCAAGACTGGGCCCGTCTCAACACACAGCAACCAGGCGGATTGAGGTGAGTGTCAGTGCTCCAATCAAATCTAATAATTCCAAGATTAACGCTGGCCATAGGCCGAAGTCAACGTCATAGTGAAACGTCTATGTGGCGTAGCGATCTCGAACCGTCGAGCACCTCCAGCCATGAACACAGCTTGCATGGCTATCGCTATATGCGGAGAGCAGTTCACAGATTCGAGAGAACAGCAGAGTTTGATTGATGTTTTAGTATATACTGACATCAAACATGCATGGCCGACGATGGAGATTCAGGATCGGTTGAAGGAAGCCTGGGGATGGACAGAGTCTAGATGATTGATAAGCTTCCATACATCAATGCCGTCTTAAAAGCGGGAAGTGATGTGGTAAGCGTAATTTTGAAATGAAAATATGCACAATCATCACATTCATATCTATCATTAAAAGACGTCGGAGGGAATTGATCTCGAAATCAAAGAAGGATGATTGTTGTCCACCACCACACAAGGTCGTATTACCCAAACGCCAGTAAAATGCCCAAGATCCAATCCCAACCACCAGACGAGCGCACTCATTCAACATCCTCAAGCCTCCTCCAGACTTTGAGAGGCACCTGTTTCATGGTAACCATCAATACGAGCGATTGGTCAATTGGACGTCCATTTCATCAAACTTGTTGGTTTATATTATGGTATTCATCAATTCAACGTTTATGAATTCAACTGTGGGATTCGTCATTCTTTATGGAGCTCATAAAACGAGTGATATTAGAAGGCTTGTTGAAAGACTTCCTATGACTGCAAGCTCAAGGAGAAAGGAAACCCTTCTGCCATCACTGCCTTCTTCCCACACCTCTGCCGCGAGTGGATCTCGTCACGTGTCTCCCAGTGAAACCCCTCCCTCCCCTTCTGGCTGCAGTTCTAGCTGCTGGAGCTGCACTTGGACTTGAGTTTGGAGCAGAAGCCTCAGTCCGGCGGCGGCGAGGCTGTGGTCTCTGAACCACAATAACACTTCCTGTTCCAACACTCCCTGATACATCACTACCATCTAGTGCCCTGCCATCTTCCCCGCTATTTTCATCCTCCTCTACATCCCTACGCGTGCGCTTCCCACGTGCCTTGCGTTGCTGAGCTCTAATTGGTCCCCGCTGGTTCAAGGGTCTATCCCCTGAGGTTCAGCTGAGATAGGAGGCAAATGAGGAAGGAAGCTAGGCCCGTGAGGGGATTGAGAAGGGTCGAGTGCATCCATCGTTGTGATGTCAGTTGGCTGTAGGAGTTTGGCAAGTTGGACATAAAAGGCCAGAAATACAGCCAGGTATATAGAAAGCTGTCCATGATGTAAACCCGAGGCAGTAAGAGAGCATGTAAGTGATATACATCAAGATTCCTGAAAATATCTTGAAAGTCAACCGGAATTCGCCATGTGTTTCATGGTAACCATCAATACGAACGATTCATCAATTGGACTATTCCATTGGTCAATTCCTTATCTAATTGGTCATTCCCATGTTTTACGATTACTATTATTTAATTGGCTTCTACCTATGGGGTTCATAATAAGGTTCAAGGCGCCTTCCGTTGGCGCTGATCGGCATGTTCCCCACACCTGACCAGCCCCTTGATTTAACTTCATTTACGTCAATCCTTCTAAGTCCGGTCAGAGTTCGATCAACAGGAACTACTCCGTATTTATCGTATCGTCCTGAATTCTTGTTTTCTGCTCTAATCACGCAGGAACTAAGAAACAGCGGCATATTACCTCGCATATGACTTTGCCCCGAATTTCTCATTAAAGGCATCAATATTAGTCCTATAGCCAGAGCTGTGGCTAGAAGGGGAGGAGGAGCTCTACTAAGGCGTGCTACTAAATCCACCTGTGGAAGAGTATAGCTCGAAGGAGGTGATAGTAAAAGGGTCCCCTTTTTGCTTTTTCCTTGAGTATATCCTCATTTTTATTACTTTAGATAGTTTGGATTTTGTACTGCACTTACAGCTGTAGAGGCCTTCCAACAAGATCTGTAAATCACTCGTTTTATGAGCTCCATAGAAAAATATGAACTCCATAGTCGAGTTCATAAAACATTGAATTGATCACTACTATTATTTAAACCATCGAGTTTGAAGGAATAGATGTCCAATTGACCAATCGCTCGTATTGATGGTTACCATGAAACACATGTCCGAATGCCTTCATAAACTCAGCTATGTTGATCTTACTGTAAATTAAGGCATAATCTCGTACGGAGTAAGACTTCCTGTAGATCGCAGAGCGCAGTCAAAAGTTGTGGGTATGCTTTGTAAGGCTTGATAAGAGGGATTCGCAAAAATGAAGCTATTCGTAGAAATTCAGGGGTAATGTTAGGTGCGGGGTGACGTGATGCTATGCCCCTGATTTTCTTGGTTCCTGCATTACTAGAGCTAGAAACAGGAATTCAAGTTAATAGCATAAGCAGTTCCTGTTGATCGAAACTATAATCGTACTTGAATGTAGAAAGAATGATGTAAGTGGAGTAATATAAAGAAAAATCGGGGGGCTGGTGAGGCGAGGCACTAGTCGATCAATGACTCTTGAACCTTATTATCAACACCATAGAATCAAGCCAATTAAATAATAATATTCGTAAAACATGGAATTGATCAATTAGATAAGGAATTGACCAATCGCTCGTATTGATGGTTACCATGAAACACATGGGCCCAGGAGCCAGATTAAACGACTCATACCTATCCGGCACCCACCCTTCATGTGGCAACGCAAACTCAAACCGATGGACAACGCTCGCAAGCAAGACAGTTTGTTCCAGATAGGATATATTTCGACCAATGCAGCCTCTAGCACCAGTACTGAACGCAATAAAAGCAGCTTGCAACTCCTTCGCATCATCACCCAGCCATCTCTCAGGTCTGTATTCATCTGGCTCAGGGAAAACCTTCGGGTCTCGGTGCGCAACGTATGCCGAGATTGACACAGATGTGTCGCCTGGGATGAAATCGCCAAGGATGGGTGCGCCTTCAAAGGGGGTACGCCGAGGGAGGCCGAATGTTGTTGGTGGGTACAGGCGGAGTGCTTCATCGAGACATGCGTGGAGATATGGCAGGTGTCTAACTTTATCGTAAGGGATGGTGACATCAGAAGGATCGATCACGGCGTCCAACTCTGCTCGAAGTTTTGTCAAGCATGCTGGGTTAGCGAGGAGCAAGCACATGGCGTTATTCATCGCGATTGCGGTTGTGTCGGAGCCAGCATTCATCATGATTGATATCTCAGCGACAATTTCACCCCATTCCATGCATTTGGATTTCTGTTCTTGTCTTCCATCAAGGCGCTGAAGAAGTCATCGAGTTGTTCGCCGGCACGGTAGCGGGCCAATCGTTGTGTGGCTCGATGTAATACAATGTCGTTCCAGCCTTCGTTGAGCTTGATCATCTGGTGATAGTCCCTGGAAACTAATTTCGATAGCTTCCAAAGTACTGGGAACCACTCATAGGCCCAGACGAGCGTAGATTGAGCTCTTGCTGTGGCTTGGAGACACTCTCGGTAATTTGCTTTATAGAGCTTTCCATCTATTGTCTCAGCTGTTACGAGGTCATGGCCTTGATCAAGGAAACCGAGACGCTCCGACAGGCCTATGTCGGCGATAGCATCGAGGGTGCTCAAAGATCGCATCGTTCGAGATGAGGCAGCCGAGAAGTCTGTGGAGTACTTGAGAGTAGCAATCCGCATCTCGAAGAGGGTTGCCCTGGCGGAGCTGATAGGCGGGTACATCGAGGAAAGAGACGCTAGAACAGCTATGCCCAAGAAGAGACGGAAGAGGGAGTTGCCTCGATTGTCGCCGAAGGATCGTTTCACTGATCTGCTCTTCCCAGAAACCAAGGGGACCGAGGAGTGGGGTGAAGAGAGAAAAGAGGCACGAAAGAAAGCTAAGGCAAAACTTAGCTATTGGATAAGCTTGGGAGAGCCGCTGGCAAGAATGACACAGCGGTTCGGCTATAGCATTCTACTTCGCCTCCCTGCCAAGCTAACTGATAAAGAGTAAGTTTGTGCTTCCTCGACTACGAGTGAAGCTCGCCCATTGTTCAGCTGATCATGATTTAGCCTTCATTACCTTCCGCGGCCTCAGATACAAGATTTTTTAGATTACATCGACTGGATTCACCCAGGTTTGAAGGAGCAAGCCAGCAAGCTGTCTGACGTCCTCCCCCACAGAATAGACGCCAAGAGCTCTCCACAAAGACTTGTGCTCGACAAACTCATATCTAACCTGTTGCCAGAGCTTAGAAATAGGAAAATGGAAGAACTATTCCAGTTCACCAACGACCCGGTGGACTTTGGCCCGAACAGGGCTGTGGTTGGCCCTTTAATTGATCAGGCGCATGCTAATAACCAGTTGGCGCATCCCCAAAGAACTAGGAAGCCAGGGCAAAGTATCCGTGTAGACTATTCTTCTCAAAGCCCTCAGTGGAAACCTCCCAGTGCTGGCATTAAGGATGGAGATCCATATCACGGGAAGTCCGATTATCCTCAGGAGCCTGATCAGCAACGCAACAGGTATCAGGATAGTCCCTCTTCTTTTCAGGACGATAATTGGTCTGCACAATCGGAGTCAGGGCATACTTGGGGGTCTCCTGAATCCCAAGACTATTATTCCCAGGACGACGATTGGCGTGCAGAACCGCAGCCCGGTGATTACGAGGGAGAAGTTCCTGATTCCCAGTATGGGTGACTTGTACCGATCAAGTCCAAGTAAGGAAGAGCTCTCTGACTGGGACTCGTATCTCGTCTTGTCTCCCTGGAATTCCCTCTTTAACCCGGCATCAGGATGCCGAATCTTGCTCCCTTTTCAACGCTTGACAGACGGTGCGGTGAGAACGGAACATAACGCGGCTCCCTGGAAGTATCATGGGCCACAGGTCCCTGCTGAAGGACGGAAAGATGCTTCATCGGGATATCTCTGAGAATAACATCATCATCACGAAGCCTGCTGTTGAAGGAAAGTCGAAAGGGATTCTGATTGACATGGACTTGGGGAAGGAGTTGAACAGTGTTCCAAGTGGAGCGAGTCACCGAACTGGCACTATGCAGTTCATGGCGATCGAGGTACTTCAGACAAAGGCCACACATACCGGCATGATCTTGAGTCATTTTTTTACGTCTTCATATGGATGTGCATTCGTCATGGTTACGTTGATATGGATGACGGGCACGCCAGGAAGAAGACAAGGTCATTGGCAACAAGTGTTCTTCGAGATTGGTATACTGGAAATTATAGGCAAATTGCCAACACGAAACTTGGCCACATGGATAAAAATGGATTTGAAAACATCATCGCGGAGTTTGCGCCGAAGTTCGAGAACCTGAAGCATTTGGCTCGGGAGCTCCGAACCGTCCTCTTTCCGATTAGGGACGGGGCAATCTTCACAGGAACATTCGGCGACAACAATATCATGTATGATGGGATGATCAAGGCGTTCAACAGGGCAATTGATCCTCTGAGAAGAGAGGAACAGGCAAATGCATAGGCGAGGCGAGAACTGGGCGGTAGCATTGTGAGGCGCATTGTTTACTATGAAGGGTTGGGGAAAGCTGTACGATACCCAGATCGATGAAAAGAATTGATTGAAAGCAGAAAACAGCTATTTTAGAATTTAATACGCGACAAAATGATACAGTGTTAACTGCTACGAATGCTACTTGGCCACTCGTGATACTGCATGGAACAAGAGTGTAGTTGTCATTCTTCATTCCATAGTAAGTCATACTCGCTGCAACCTCGTGAATTCAGCTTAGCGTTGGTGGAGGTGATCTACAGTTACAGCAGGTAGCCTATTATGTGCGATGAGATGCTCTCTGTTGTTAACAGCCAGCCCTACGTTTGCTTCAGGGGCCGGCCTCAGGGTTTCTTTTCCTCGTGCCCACCCGGTTCAGCAGCTTTTACCACCGCCCTCCCGCCGCGCTCCCGCCGCGCTTCAAACCCGGTCTCCCTCGCCCATTCTTGACCGGGCGCTGTGCTCGAAGTCGCGCCTCAAACTTATCCACTAGCTCCTTTGCATGTCCCAGTGAGTGCTCAGGCAGCAGTGTCGGGTACCAATCCACCAAGTACTGCAGCATGGGGGTTCGAGATGGTGGGATGTCCTCAAGTTTGAAGAGAACAGAGCACACTCGCCGTTGCATGATGCTCCCAAACCGTTAAGTTTCTGGAACTCTTTTTGCGGCCAAGACTGCTTGAAGATGGAAGGGGCCCCGCGATTATATCACGGACGAAAGTGACAACGAAAATTCGAGACCTCTTCATCGCCCACGATTGGAGCCACACCTAAGAGCCAGAGCGGCGAAATTGCTCTACCTAGCATTACTGGTGCATCTCATGAGCACTGATGATTTTGGGTAATCGTGGTGGGTAAAAATTAGCGCCGCGTCCCTCTTAGATTGCAAATTAGGTTAGCGCTGGCCGGACAAGACGCCTGTGGCATGGAGATGCTGCATGTACCGGCCCAGTGTCTGTTGGTGGTCGGTTTTCAACTCCTAAACTGTTCGTCTCATTATGGATAACTCAACCCACATGTGCAGAGCCGCGGGAAACTCGAAGATCACAGCCAACGGCTGGCCACTAGGCTAATGTGTGGATGAGTTTTAGAGAAATCGGAAAAGAAATCGGAAAGGAAATCCCAGGGGAAGGCCAATAACTTGCTCATCTAGAAGGGTAAGAATCAGCCAACATGCAGGAAGATAAAATGAATGTTGTGAGTCGACGCCCCCATGGTGACCATTGGACGTCGTCGCCCCCAACGTAGCTCATATGCGTGATATAGGTTAACGTGCCTGTGGCTGCGTTAGATCTGATTGTGAAGAGGCGCTATCGGAAGAACAGATACGGCATTCAGTTTATTAGATGGATGGTGGTGCGCCTCTTAAAATATGCTTCGACCCTGAGATGGATTCCAGGCACAGACAGGCCCGAGTCATTTTGTTGGCATGAATTGCGCGGTTCTGCCACCAACCGTCATCATGAAATATTCTGTGTTGAGCGAATGGAGTGGTTTAGCATCCCAAAATAAAGCATTTAAATAATGCCTAATCAATCCCTCCTTTGCAGGTTTTGGGTTGTTATGTGAGCCTCAACTGGCCGTGGGGCGACCAAATTTCCGCAGCGGAATTTACCGAAGAAAATGACTCAAGAAAAACCCCGCCAAAACTGCCCCACGTCATCTCGAGACGTCTTCCTCGCAACACAGAAATGGACATCCCAAATCTTGAGGTGGTCACCCTCAGCGGGAAGAGACTCTCTTTGAAGGAGGATCTACAAGAAGCAGTGCGATTCCTGGAGGAGGATGGATGCTTGGTGTTGAAAGGCGCAACGGATCTGTCCCCCGTCGAATCGATACTATCAACTGACAATGGCTCTCTGGACTCTGTAAGGAAGAGTATCGTATTGAATGATGTAAGTAAAGTCTCTATACCGGGATATTTGCTGAAGGATTGACTGACACTATTGTTAGGCAGTCAAAGCACTTCTGTTCTCCGCTCGCGATGTTTCGCATTACCTCCTACCAAGTACACAAGTTCAACACAAAGGTCGGGGAAACAGGTCGTGATAGAGAGTGGAAGGAGATGGCGGCGTACCCCGGTCTTGTAGGCGCCAGCTGTAACTTACACACTTGGGAGGCGACCCGACTGTCTCATGGATTATCGAAGTCGACACGGGATCTCGCGGTGAGCCCACGAGAAAGACAGTTAATGTGGAAGCCAACGGCCATGACATGTATGTGCCTTTAACCGATGTCTGCTTGCTTCTCTAACTGCCATCTAGTTTCATTTGTAGTCACTGGTTGACACGATCCACTCCACGTCTGCGGTCACAGCCTCCGGCCGAAGCATTCTCGATCATAGTTACTTATATGTGGAAAGGGTCTTCGGACCGTGGAAGGATGACTCTTGGTCTAGGGACACATATCCTCGAGTTGGCTGGCAACCAGTGTTCTCGCATCGGCGATTACGTACTCTGGTTAAGGAAACCTACATCTGAGTGAATCGGGGTTTTGGTGGTTCGTCATGGTAGTACGGTGTCTTGCAATTGCAATATGGTACAGGCAGGGAAAGGGTCGGTCTCATAGTAGCTAATTCAGAATTTGACTGTGCTAAACTACCTGGTCTCACATCAAACTACTACACACGACTGGCCGGGCGTAGCATTGAGATAGCAAATAAATTCCCGACCCGAACATGCCCTATTTTGGCGTTTATGATAGCTCTTGTGTGAATATCAAGGGCATGTCATCAGGAATCACACCGAAAAAGGGCTGATAACCATGCGTAAACCCTGCCTGGTTGCTGCTGCTATTGTTAAGATGTGAATAGCTTTGACAATCGACAGGAGTTGCGTTGAAGAAGACAGTACGATGAATAGGTATGGCGGGAGGAATAAACGCGGCGCTGTTGATGCCGTCGATGTCGTGATTTGAATAGCCTTGAAAATCGCTGTGAGCGGCGTCGAAACAGGCCGAAAACTCGTGTGGCTGATCATTGGCAAGGCTCATGTTCTGATCCAGAAAATCGGAAAGGACGTTTGTCCCATTCTGTGCAGTGCCCTCATAGATACGTCTGGTTTCCGAAACCTCATCGTCCTCTTGCTCGGACCTATTACGATTAGCAAATTGGGAAATCAGTCTATGCGAATGAAGAACATACTCGCTTGCTAGATCATCCAAATCCGCAGATGCATTTGAGGAAGTGCCCGGCGGCGTAGGTGCTCTTGCGAACCCAATGGGATGAGAGGCGAACTTATAGGCCCTTGATATGTACGTCTCATTATGGAATGATTTCTCGTGGCGTACAACATCCCATCACACATCAGCGTATCTTTGCCGGCACTTCTACAATATCAAACCTCTCCCACGGCCTCGTAGAGGCCTCCGTCCTAGGCGCAGCATCACTGATTCCACTTTTACGATCGTCATCGCTGCTAACACTAACCTGCATCGTCTTCACAATGCCAGGTCCTTCAAATGGCAACAAATTCTCCTCACTCACATCATCCGGAAACGCCACACGAGTCTTCGCCCCATTTTCACTCTTAAAAGTCTGCATCTTAACTCCGCCAATGCCCCCCTTTACATACTCGCCTCTTTCAACCACGCTATCAAGACCACTGCGTGTGGTTTTTCCGGAGCTTTGCATTGCGTAGGTGCGGGTATTTGGTTTGGGTTTTGATTTGCTCTTAGAGGCGTAGCCGGATTTGTCGAGCATGAATTTAAACAAAGGTTTCAAACATGGGATGGAGCCGGCGATGATACCAACGTTTAGCTCCGTCGTCGTCCAAATTGTAAGCCCGGCGGAGTCGAAGAGGAAGTCACCACTGCGGCCGTAGGAGGAGATGGTGGTGAGCTTCATGATGCCCGCTATAGCGGCGCTGGGTGGTTATGTTAGGGTGTGAGTGGTCCTGGAGAGGGAAGAGGACGTACAATACTCCTAGGGCCATGAGGGCAAGAAGAGCGGTCTTGGTGCGCTTGTTGATTTGAACGTTCCATAACATTGGAATTGGGAGCGCGGCGAAGCCGAAATCTGTGACGATGTTGATTGCTGTGGTATTGATTAGTACCGAGGCAATAACAATTTCTTTTTGTCATGGTATGTAGAGTTTATACTCACAGGTGTTGGTGTAGCTCAACCGTTGCAGTAGTCCTGCATCCCAGCATTTTGCCGTCGGACGGAGAGTAAAGTCCCACACGGCTGTCAGTGGTCTACACTGCACGAATAGGGTGACGATGAAAAACGTAGTGATCACTAATAGAAACGTATTGACGCTGAGTAAAGCGCGACGATACCACTTATTCGGGGCGATGCGGAGAAGGAAGAAGCCAATCGAGACCTTAACGAGAGTTGTGCCGGCTAACAAAAAGGGTTGGGTCACAAAATTGAGCTTTAAGCCTTTGGGGATATTCGAAGAGGGAATAATATAAGCCGCGTGTCTCCCAGCTCCAAGCGCAACGTCGGGGATGTTAACTCCAAAGGAGACGAGGGAGCAGATCTATTAAGTGTTAGAGAGGTACAAAATGCTCGCTCTAGGAATTTACTAAGGCAGCGATAATGATATAATCATCTACGCCCATTGCTCGAATCATGACGATGCGGACATAGAGTCGCATAATAACAATTGTAAATGCCAGAACTGTTGTTGTTGCTATGGCCCCCAAGATATCAGGACCTTTGTTGACGTCTGCAAGACCACTCCCAGCAGGACCTGTCGACGCCATTGTGCTGGCGAAACCTCACTTTACAGAACGCCTTGCTCTGATCGCACTGCTGTCTAATTCAGAAAGAAGGTATAATTTGTGCTGATCTGGATATCGGAGTGAGAGGCTACTCACCGGAGGGGAAATGTGGAGATGTTATAAGGAATAACCTTGGTAGTACGGGATCGGTAGACCTGTGATTAGTTCGTTGATGTCTCATCGCGGATCAGTAGCGAAATCCTTGTCAATGTACTTTTTTCCGAATTCGATCGAAATGTTTTGCTCCAAGTATGCGCGAGGGTAGGATACGGAACGCGTGCCAAGAAAGCTGCACGCCTTTATCGTCTCAAAAACCCTGCACCCATACCATGCATGATTATTGCATAGTAGGGGTTCAGAACCGGGAGCGGGATGCTGACTTAAGTAGTTTAGTTTGCAGGGCAGGGGCTAAAGGTGCCGTATACTTATGCATAAATGAGCTTGGTATACTCTTGAATTTACTTGGCAGTGGAGGATTGGGGCCTTCATGGATGGTATTATTGACCGGGATCTGTGGGTTCGGTCGTCGGGCTCCAGAGATCATGGCATGGCGGCGTAACGCAGCCTTCTGTCTATTCTCCGGCGGGAAGGCAAGAAGTTACTCTATACCCCCAATTGGTAGAGTAGTAGTACGTCGTCATCATACTTTTGCACTTCGGTAGTATGTTGGACCCATGCAGCGATCGTGGTAGGAATAATGAGGTGATCGATCTGGGAGATCTTTAGAGCTGGGACTCTGGGTGAAGAGGAGATGTGATTGTGGGCAGGACAATTGAGGTATTGATAAGCGAAAATAAGCATCGGAATGGTTCTGTACTGGTCCTTAGTGGGGCGGGGGCTGCGGATAACGTGCCGAGATTAGGGCTTACACTCACTTAGCCTGAGATGCAGTAGCACAGCATTGGCATGTCACTAGATGAGACGGAGAACGCCGGAGGAGAACTCTTCTAGAAGATGTTGTGGCGCTACATGGGGAGTTTATTGGGCTATCAAAAATTCAATATTTTGCGGTAGACTTATTATTTGGGAAATGTGGAAGGAAAATTTCAACTTACTCCGTACAGGGCCACGAATCATACACTACAGTCTGTCCGGGTTGTTTTCGCATCTAAGACCCCAAACCCGAACGGCCTGGTCCCTTGGCGACAGTGGTGTGTTGCCCCCTGTACATGTCGGGGGCCGGCCACGATAGTTGTAGTGGAGTACATCCCAAACATCGGACTGGTCCAATCGAAGTCTTCGTAGTGAATCGACTCTCCGCTCCGAGAGATTGGTTCAAAAGTCCTGCCACGCTAAGAACGCCTCACTTTACGCCACCACCTCGAACCCCTGCTCAGGTGGCGTTCCTAAAACAGTAAATTGAAGCTATTTTGGCTATAAATCCTCATCTACACGAATTATCATACCCTTTTCCCATCTTTTACGCCAAGATATACCCATTGAACCTTCCATATACTCATTCCCTCCTTTGCACCTAATAATTTCTTCAATATGGACCTGAATACGGTCTACCCAAGCCTGGATTCTCTCCTGAGGCAAGTCCTTCCAACATTGCAACCACTGCTTCTCTAGCTCCTTTTTTGATGTCAGTGCTCTCTCCTTTGAGGTTTTAAGCTTCATATACCACCAACAAGGCTCAATAGCATTCAGGTCAGGAGAGTTCCCTGGCCAGAGAAGCCTCTTAACCTGAGCTAAGTTGAACACAGGTATTTGATGCTTAGAAGCATGTGCAGGTGCCACATCTTCTTGAACAATTGTACCAGGATAAGAGAGAGAATGTGCCTTCGCAAAAGGAATCAACTTCTTCTTCAAGATCACCTCTTGATATCAATACCAGTCGATACCCCCTTTCCCTTTCTTCCTTGTTGCTGCCCCATTTTCCTCTGTATATTTCCAAGTTGGCTTCCTTCCAGGCTTATTCCTTAATCCCAGACGCTCCATTCCTTTTGTCAACTCCCAATTGAGCTTATGAGCAGGCTCTGTCAAGGCATTCCGAGCAGCAAGGTCTAGTATAGACTCTTTCTTCTCTTTTGCTGTTTCATCTTTCCAAATGTGACAAGGTCCCTTCTCATAATAAGAAACGCACCCCAAAACATAAACTCCTTTGCTCCTTTCCATCGTCGACGGATCACATGGTGGTGATATCTCTCATCAACTCTCCTCCACACTCTACGTCGCCCTCTCCTATGACCTAACACAACGCTTGTTTCATCTGTCCATATCACAACTCGCCAATCAAAGTTCTTATATTTCTTACAGAACTCAAGTCTTTTCTTCTTCATTTCTTTTGTCAATGCTGGCTTTACAGTTGGCTTCACACAGCGAAAGCCTCTTGCTTTTAAGCACCTCTAGACTGTGCTTGGAGAGACACCAGCAACCTTGGCGATTTCCTTAAGAGAGAACTCTCTTGAGTCTGAATTCTTTCGTATGATCTTGATAATTGCTTCTTGAACTTGAGTTGTAAGGACAGTAGGACGGCCAGACCGAGCAGCATCGGTGACATATTGAGCTAGGATCTGAGCACTTTG
Organism: Halenospora varia; assembly: GCA_020726485.1. Lineage (NCBI taxonomy): Eukaryota > Fungi > Ascomycota > Leotiomycetes > Helotiales > Solenopeziaceae > Halenospora > Halenospora varia. The sequence goes on along the minus strand of JAHEWH010000022.1, from coordinate 285,907 downwards.
CTCTGGATTAAAGCCTCTTTCTTTTGCAATTCGTTTCCATCGATAAATTGTAGAAATATCAGGGCCAAGGAAGTCTTTAATGTAATGGATATTAACACCCCAAAAGAGTAAAGTAAGGCATTGAATACGGATTCCTATGTCGTAAAACACCATCATGAGGGTATACTATGAGAAATAATTAAAAAGAAGAATAATATTGTTACAGCTCTGGAGAGATGTAACCATGTTGCAGACAGGCCACGTGAGCGTGCACGTGACATCCAAGCGAAGTTGGTATAAAACCACTTCCTGCCTCTCAATATCAACCTTCTCTCCTTAGCTTTGTATTCTAAGTTACAAATCGACATTATGCTTCTTCTTTGAGGCCTCTTTTCTCGTGCTGTCACAAATATAATAATTATCAAAAAATAAGTTAAAAAAAGAAGCGGTGAGGGGTAAATTTGCTTTTTTAGAACCCCTGTACGTGGCTGGTTGTGGCTTTTTTAGCGTGGCAGGACTTTTGAACCAATCTCTCGTACCAGCTCTTTAGGGTCGGCCTACCGACATTAGCATTCTCCACTCACTTTTGCTTCCTTCATCTCCTCCAGTCTCTATCTAGCTGTTCTCCCGCTTCATGGTCTCTGTTTCGAGAGAAACCTAAGCATCCTAGTAATACTTTTAATTGTCGTCCAACTGCCGGCCCTGGGTGCCGTCAAGTCCGTATTGAGTATAAGAACATTCAACCTTCCTTCCGCGCTTCTATTGACCCAGACTCCCTCAGTATCTCCTTGTGTCGACTAAAGATCATCCCTACATCATGCGTCTCGGTCTCTTGGCTATCGCAGTGGCCGCTGCCTCATTGGCTGCAGCAGCACCAGCTCCTGTCCCTCAAGATGGCGACTCAGCATCCAACACCACCAGCCTCGATGACCTCCAAGCGCAAGCTAATAGTAACATTTTAGCGACGCTCGATAAGAGACACGAGGATCTTATCAAGCGAGGTCAGTCAAGCACTTGCAACAGCAGGACAGTGGCGATTCGCAAAGAATAGTATGCCACCGACGCATATCCTCTAATACCAACAAGGCTGACCAATCACATAGCGGCAATCTCACACCAAATGAAAAGACAAGCTATATCAACGCAGTGCTATGCCTCCAGCAGAAGTCGCCGCTCACACCCTTGTCCGCCGCTCCTGGAGTAAGAACTCGAGTTAGTCCAACCCGCTACCCTCACTCCTAATGCATACTAACAATCAGTCCAGTATGATGATTTTGTTGGTGTGCTTCCCCACAGACTCTCTGCCCTGTCTTATTTTCTGACTTCAATACAGCCACCCATATCAACCAGACCCTATCCATCCACTACACTGGCAACTTCCTCTCCTGGCACCGCTACTATGTCTGGATCTATGAGAAAGCTCTGCGTGAAGAATGCGGCTACACCGGCTACCAGCCCTACTGGGAGTGGTCCAAATACGTGCAGGCGCCCCAAAAAAGCCCCATCTTCGACGGCTCCTCGACCTCTCTCTCGGGCAACGGAGTCTTCATCCCCAACCGCAACGACACAATCCTCGCCTCTCCCGGAGTCCCGTCCCTCGTTCTAAAACCCGGCCTAGGCGGCGGCTGTATCTATAGCGGCCCCTTCAAAAACTACACCGTGAATCTCGGGCCCGTCACCTCCGGCATAACAGGCGTGAACAACGGCTTGGGCTACAACCCGCGCTGTCTCGCCCGCGACATCAACCCCAGCACCGCAGGCCGCTTCCTAACGGCCTCCGACGTCCTCTACATCCTATTTCAGCAAAATATATACGATTTCCAGATGAATCTCCAGGGGATCCCGGGGGTTGGGATCGGTGCTCATGGCGGTGGCCACTACACCGTGGGGCTTGAGATGTCGGACTTGTTTTCTAGTCCGAATGATCCTGCTTTTTTTCTCCATCATGCGCAGGTGGATCGGATGTGGACGATTTGGCAGGGATTAGATCCAGCACATAGGACGAATGCAATAGCGCAGACGAACACATATTTGAATTCTCCCCCGAGTGCGAATACGACGCTCACTGATACGGTACAGCTGGGCTACGCGGGTGGGACGACGAAGGAGATAGGAGATTTGATGAGTGTGCTCCAGGGGGACTTTTGCTATATCTATATCTAAAAGTGACTGAAATGACTACAGCCGAGCAGATGCGACACAGTTATCCCTTTTTTTAATTTTAATTTTTATAAAAAAAATAAAAAAAAGGCCTTGATAGATTACTAGACATCAAATTAATAGCTCCAAACTCCTAAGACCAAAGTATCCTCATCTCTTATCTTAATATACTCATCCTCGAAATAACACAAGTCAAAACAAGCAATATTTCCGCGCTGCATAATTCCAGTTAGACTTAACTTTTTTCTCACTGGTTCCTTAGTGTCTAGACGAAGCAGATACCGCTTAACCTGAGCTGAGGGTGAGTATTCTTGAAAATTCCTGAGCGTTGCCTGAGTAACCTAAGTAAGCGACAGAGTTAACCTGAGCATATATTAAAAGATCTATTTAAAGGCCCAAGGGGCTCGTTTTGCCTCTAAATAGATATCCCTCGATCTTCAATCATCCTGACCATCAAGTCCTCAATCCAGGAGCCAGAAAAGGCTCCCCATCAGTCATGGCAAATAAGATCCACCCTTTGTGTGTGGACCCCAAACGATGGAGGAGTCTACTGGAATGACAGTAGAGAATCAAACAGCTTTACAAGAGAGCGATATCCTAGAGGTCCTGGACCCCAGACTGTGGCCCGCTGAGGCTGTACGAGAAGCGCGTGACGCGCCGGCCCGTGAAGCGAACGCGTCAATCCGAACGTCAACAAATGAAGCCATCACGATAGAATTCTAGAACCCGCAAGGAACAACAAGCAAGACACGCAAGATTATCCCAGCACGAAAGCGAGTTAGGAAAGACACAGAAACCAATGGAGACACCAACCACACCGGCGCTTTCGAGTTCACCGGACAAGATGGAGGCAGAGGTACTTGGATGGAAGAAGTGGCCTGGCTGATTGCGGAACTCAAGAGCACGATAACAACTCAGACTAAGGCTATCGAAGCATTGAAAACGGGCCAGGAGGAGCTCAAACAGGAACAACGAACACTGGTGGCCGAAAACGAGACCCTTCGAGGGGAAATCCGGTCCCTACGGGAACAGATTAAGTCCCCAAGTCCGTCATGGGCAGCCGTCGTAGCAACGCCGTCTACTACCCACAGCCAACTCGCACGATCAAACTCACAAGGAAGCAAGGGAAACACACTGAGAATAACCACCCCATTTCTTCCATCTGATCCCAACATCGATAACACGAACCTCACGCGCTACATGGAAGCTCCACGAGCCACTTCCCTCATCACTGAAGCATTGAAGAAAGATACCTCGACCCGGCACGTTCTAGTGGCCGGGGTGGGGACAACCAAAATGGGCTACCTCGTCCGCTTTAAAGACAAGGGAGCAAAGGAAACAGCGAGCAAAAGCAAACAATGGCTTGAGGAGCTCGGGAGCGGAGTCAAACTGGTTAAGCCACGCTTCGGAGTTGTGGTCCATCGAACTCCCACAGACGAAGTTCGATTACAAGAAGACAAGGAACGGAGCATAAACAAAATTATGTCCGAGAACGATCTGGCAGACAGAGGATTCGGTATTGAAGCGATCGCATGGTTGAAGAAGAAGGACTCCCCATTGGGAGCAGCAGCATCACTGGGTATATGGTTTGATAGCGCAGAGGCAGCTGAATGGGCGATACAAGATGGCATGCTCTTTGGGCTGAGATATGTTGGTAGCATCGAGCCATACAAAAGAAAGGAACGTCGGTGCTTCAACTGCCAAGGCCTCGGCCACGAAGCATGGAGTTGCAAGGAAAGACAAAGGTGCGGGCGTTGTGCTGCAGAACATAACAAGAGGGACTGCCCACCAGGATCGATAGCACGGTGTGTAGATTGCAATGGAAACCACCCCCACGGAGCCAAGGAGTGTCAGAAAATACCAAGTACCAATCCCCAATTATGACGAGGCCACTCCGAATGCTACAGTTGAACATCTCCAGATCCAAGGCACGAATGGAAGCCTTGATAAATGATACGGCAACACGAGATCTTGACATACTCTTGATCCAAGAACCGCTCGCCCAACAACACATGACCCACGTCCAACATCGAGAATGGACCTGCTACCGGCCGACATACGATGAGGCGGCGAGACCCCGAAGCCTAATATACATCAATAAACGATTCTCCGCCTCAACCCATCACCAAGCCCCGTGCAACAGCCCAGACGTTACGGCAGTGCAGCTCCAGACACTAAATCAAACAATACTCCTCTTCTCTATCTATATACCCCCAGTCGAGAAAGTCGCAGCTGTGGACGAAGAAAGGCTCCACAACATCACTCAAGCAATGCAGGGAACTATTCAAGCACACTCACTGAACCGAGGTGCCGGACCAGACATAATTATGGGAGGTGACTTCAACCGACAACACCCACTGTGGGGAGGTGATAAGATCAAGCCGAAGCGCATAGCTGAAGCAACCAGCCTCCTCATGTTTATACGGGACCACAACTTTTACAGCCTCCTCTCGAGAGGGACACCCACATTCTGGGCGGTCAACAAACCCGGCACCCGCTCTACACTGGATCTTACCCTTAGCAACATCCCCACCCAACTTCTCAAATGCCAGATCTATCCTGAAAACTACGGATCCCAGTCTAGGAATAAACGCTAACAATACCAATAGGTTACCGTTGTCATCATCAATATCAACGTTACAATCATCAACGGCGTAACAACGACCATCACTTCAACAAAGAGCGGTGTCCCACCAACCTACATTCCTACTCTGCCACCTACTCCTCCCGTCACAACCACAACCACACCACCACCAGGGTCGACAACCTACCCTCCTAGACCTGGCGCGACTCACACTGTCATCATCGGTGCTGATGGTCTCCTGAAGTACAGACAAGAGCAAGTCAACGCTGCCATCGGCGACATCATCCGATTCGACTTCAACAGCACTAACCACACCGTCACCCAGTCGGCTGACTCCACTGATCCAGGAATGGTCAGCAAGCCCACCAAGCCTGCGGAGTTCAAGATTCCGGAGAAGGAGTACAGCATGGAGGAGGTTGCGAAGCACAACAAGAAGGAAGATCTTTGGGTTGTAGTGAAGGGAGTTGTTATGGATGTCACAGACTGGCTTGATGAGCACCCAGGTGGACCACAAGCCATCATGAACTTCATGGGACGGGACGCCACTGAGGAATTTGAAATGCTACACGATGATGAAGTAAGCTTTCTTTCCCCAAACTAACAAACCCTGCTAACTTTCTCTTTTATGTGATTATGAAATATGCGCCTAAACAAGTTATTGGACGTGTTAAGGGCCAAAAGGTGACCCTGGAGGTATAGAGGGTTGAGGTGCAGGGTTCGGTTAAGGGGGCCTTTGTATTGATAGCATAAACCGGTTGGACACCCACAAATCCGCACGTGTAATACTGCTCCCAATAAACAAAACATAAATTACCATTCCGCGAACAGAAGAAAGCCCTCCAACCCATTGTGGGGTAACGCTCCGCCGCATATGTTAGGTGTTGACAACCTCGCTTCCATAAACGGCCCGTACCTTCTCACCAGGTGAACCCCACGTGCATTTTTCGTACCTTCCAGTGCTCTCAACCCAATTGCAAATCAATCCGCCGCTGTGGGCCTTTACCCCCAGAATCTGCCTGGTGTCAGGTACGGTGCCGTACTTCTGAAGGTTCCGACATTTCCGCTTCTTCCGACGTTCCGAGGAGTGATCTTCTGCCTCCTTTCCGACCCGGACAGCGTTGTCGGTCGATTTTTATGCTACGACATCAACAAGAAAGTCTAAGTAAGTTGTCGAACATACTACCTGCGGAGTTGGTACAGGCTGTTTTGGTGTCGGCTTGAGCGCGACTTCGGGTTGTCAGGGAGCAGGTAGCGTGCCAATGTCCCAGACCAGGTCGGACATCGAGCTTTAGGTGAAATTTATACCAATAGCCAGAGATCATGAGACAATGACCTTCACCTTTTGTTTCACATCGCATCTTTTGAAAGCCCCAGAAGTCCTCGGTCACTGAGGTGTTGCCTTGCTGCACATCGCACTCTCAAAATGTCCCAGCTTGTCAAAGTGATTGGGATGTGTATTTTGTTGCTCATCGCAGGTTTGCAATTGTCCCAGAACTCTTGAGACGTTGATCTTTTGTTGCGTGTTGTGATATTTTGAATGTCCCACCTGGTCTTAATGATTGAGGTGCATGTTTTGTTGCAAATCACAATTCTTAAAATGTCCCGGCGAGCTTGGGATATTACTTTTGGATTCTGTTGCAAATCAGAGATTGTCAATGTCCTGCAACTATCTCAACTTCTGTAGCAAACATTACTGCCTTCGTAGAACTGTTAGAAGTCTTCTTGTGGCCGCTTTTGACCAAAACGTGCACTGTTGGCCAAACAGGTGATAAAGTGCGGGGTCTTTTGGCGGAAGCGGCGACCATTTTTCTACCTACCTTCGAAAGTGGCGACACCTTGCATGTGGAGTAACATGACGATCTTCACTTTAAGTTACATATTCCCGTCCTGTTTTGGATTTGACTCTTGCTCTAATTTTGACACCCTCATGCTTGCTGCATCCAGAAACCGTACCTTGTCCACAAATGGCACCCATATTCACAAAAGTTAGCTTCCGCTGAGCAGAGATTCACGTGAGAACCAAGTTTGTTATTATAACGGCCGATTCTGGCTTAAACGATCGGATATGCTGGCTGACTTAGGGCTTTATGCCGTGCTTTTGGCTCAGAGCCTCCGATGGTGTCAGGGCTTGGTGATGGGGTATGACTTTCTCATTCGCATTCCTACTCTCCTGGTTGATGGCTACATTGTGAGCTACAACCATTTCTTGATCCATTTTACTCGGTCAGTGGTGTCCCTGGAGTAAATCATCATCCGCGGCCCAATCTACAAGATATAATCATATCAATTACACCAATGTTATTACCCTCTTACAAATGGTCATATAACTACAAGATATTTCAACTATTGACCCCGATTAAGCAGATGACTACCGGGCTGCCCTTATATGCCATGATAACATCACCTCTCAGTTGTCTCGTGTCCGCACTATGAATTGCTCCGAAGCGCAACGAGCCTCCACGTGTCATCTTCTTCCCAGGTCCAAGAGTGTTCAGGAATCCAGGGCTCTTCATTCTGGCTGACAGCCAGGTCAACATCAGACGCCGTTGCAGACCTCTTGGGCGTAAACGGACAAGGGCCACCGTGGGTGATGAAGGGGGACCGACGGGACGCGTGTCAATTATTCGGGAACAGGCCCGAGCAGTGATGCGCGGAAACAAACAAGGAAACTATTCTGGTCTGCAGGAATGTCCGCGTGCCAGCCTTCAAGGCTTGCTGGGTCGAGAGTGAAGTCCACGATGATTTTGCGTTCATCAGTTTGAGCGACATCTCATACGGACATCCAAGGGCAGGGCTCCTAAAAGAGTTCACTTGGGAAGCGGCATGGATAGTACGCAGGACGAGAACGGGGACGTGATCATGGTTGAGAGTAGCCAAAGACCGCGAAGACCGCACATGCCGTCAAGGAGAGCACTAGAGTCAATCACAATGAACTCACTACATAGGTCCCAATGGAGCACAGAAGACTCATGAATTGCAACAATGACTGCCTAAAGATCCTGCAGTACAATGTCATGAGGTCAAGGGATGAGGTCATGGCAACGTTACTCCGTGACCCCAAGATCCAAGACTATGATATTCTGGCTTTCCAAGAGCCATGGAGGAACCCCTTTATCTCAACTACTCACAACTCATCCTCACACTCCTTTCACCTATGCTTCCCCAAAGACAGCAGAGGAGCACCAGCGAGAGTCTGCTTCGTCAACAGAAGGATTGATTCGGCCTCCCTACAACTACCTGCTCAACAACATCGAAGATGGGCACCGACAGACAAAAATTGTTTCTAGTCGTATCATGATTTCATTAAGCAACCTAGCTAACTCAAAACATCAACAGGCCGTCAGTAGGAAAGGTTCATCAAGTCATTGCGAAGTACTGTCATACAACATCGCCTTCCCAAGTTTCCATACCACCCCAGAAGAAACCAAAGAAACAAACATCAGCAGGCAAAGAGCATGCAACATTTAGTGAACTGAGCCAATTCACTCTCCAGTGCGACACGGAATCCTTCAGGCGATGAATCTCGCGGGTTTCTCCATATGAGGGAACGCATTCCCCGTGAGTCCTTGCTTGAGCTTCGATGCAACATCCGATACCAATGTCTTGAGCGTTTCCCAGATCCAGAAAGCAGCTTCCTTGATCTTTTTCCAGACCGCTTTCAGTATCCGCTTCACGAAGTCCCAGATCTTTCCCCATGGTATGTAATAGACCGCAGCGCCAGCCGCAATTGCAGTACCAAGACCTACTGCTGCACTACCCAAGCAAGCACCCCCCAAGGCTCCCATGTTGAAGTAACCTCCGGACAAGTACAAACCCAGAGACCCTCTGACAAAAAATCCACCTGCGTTGAACCAGCAGAAGGAGAAGCTGGCAACGGCCGCCTCGACTCCGACTGCGGCGCCGACAACCCCGGCAATAAGCTTTAGCCACCTCTCGAACCAACTGACCTTCTTATCAGTATGTGTCGGTGCAGATGGTCCTCTTGAAAAAGACCCACCCGAAGACTGATCGCCGTCATCTTCTTCGACGAAACCTTGAAAGTTTTTCTGCACTTGTTCGCTCATTTCTGGTGTCATCGCGGAGATGATTGAGTTGTTGAAGTCCAAGCCTTGACGGGAGAGGCTACTAAGATCCCAATACATGCCCCCTCGTGGGTAATAGAGCGGTCTCTCCAATTGTCTCGGTGATCCCACCCCCATGTCTCGATGTCGCAGTAAGTCGACGACTTGTTGATGCAGAGGGAGCACCTATCGTTGGCATCCTGGGTTGGGTTACTTTGCATGATTGTAACCTCCTTGATACGATCGGAGATGGAATAAGCGATCTCCTTGATGGACCTGCTTACAACGATGAAAAGTGTCTCTGGGATGATCGATTTTGTCTGGCTCTCCTAGGGATATTTCGACTTCCAAAATCCCCAGCCACTCGGAGCGCTGGTAGATTGCGTTGTGCTATTGATCTTTAGCTTGGATGCAAGCTCCAAGACATGTTGTAGTTCGTCGGGAGTCGCAAGCATCACCGTGGAGGTCGAGCTTCGTTTGAACATATCGGTATCGTAGCCTTCGATTTCAATCTCTATCCGCGTTCAATCAGCACTTTTCGGGGTCACACAAAGAGGTACCTGTTTCGGACCAGGAAGATTACTTACTTCTCAAGTCTTGATTTCTTGTAAGGAACTTCTTGAGCGATTTCTTCTCCTGTGTATCGCTGACAATGAGAATCATTGCATTTGCGTAGTTGATCTTGGGCGCCACCTTCTCCCAGATGGCCAGCTCTGAGAAATTCGGCTCGTTTGCAGAGCTGGGGCTGTATTTTAAAGCCTTGGAGGAGGTCAAGTCAGAAGCATACTTCTGTCGTGAGCGGCCTGATGAGGAATGATAATCCGTTTTTCTAGAACTTGAAGGCATGTTGCTCGGCTGGAGGGAAATTGGCAGAGCGTCGAGGTTCGAAGAGCCCAAGTCAAAACGATTGAAGATCTGGAAAGAAGAAAGGAAGCCAGGTATTTTATCTTTCGCACAGCCATGCGAGCAGATGCTGTACTCCCTTTTCGAAACAGACCTGTCTTGGCAGCTTCGCCCGAGTTGTAAGGAGCTCTAGGACGAATCTACTGTTTGTATCCACCCCACTCGAAGCGAGACGCCAATCATGTGCAAAGTTCGTCGGGGGGTCCATGGTCGTCCTGAGCAGTGTAGTGTAGTGTCAGCAGTATCCTTGCGCTTGCATGACCATTTAGTCTTTGGCTCCAGGCATTGGTTCAAACCGTCCAATAATTGCTCGGCGAGGAAACTCCATCTTTTGGTGGGGGTGTTCGATCTCCTATTGGCATAGAGACCACCAATGCAGTGTGGCCAATAAGCTACTAATAAAGGTAGCATCATGTGAGTTTTCTACCTTTCTATTGCTGACTAATATTGGTTGAAGTATAACACGAGCCTCATGCCATCAATTTTGCAGGTGAGACTCAAGGGCGGCTACCTTCTTCTAACCTTGGTGTAACTCGAACTGGGGACAACTATCATTTCAAGGAGATATCATGGACCTGCCATTTCCCAACTCTTGGAACGGTCCTTTTTACGGGGCTGAATCCGCGGCACAGGGCCAAAACTTGGAGATGGAAGCACAATATGTCCCAGATGGTCAACTCGCGACCGATTCCGGCCACTCTATGGGACTTCCAGGTGTAACGCCATCCTTCCATTTCCACAACCAACGTCGGGACAGACTCCGTTCTGAGTAATGCCGGCGTCGAAGGTCCATGGCAACAGGGGTTTTCTCCTTTTCATTCCAGCCCATATCGACAAGAGAGCATTGCTGGTCTTCCCCTAGCTTCGTCGGACCAGGGTGGGTTCACTGGCAGCGATATCCCTCAAACGAACACCTTGCTGCCGGCGGAAAAGTCCGGACATAATAACAACTTACAAACCTTTGCAACAAATTCTAAAACACCTGTAAACGACTGGGTAAATATTGGCCCAATGTTCAAGGATTTATACCACACTCAGGGATATAATCTTACCTTGGAACAAACAGCATCTTTTTTGGCATGTCTCTTTGGTTTCGAAGCAACGTAAGAAGCTCCAAGATTTGCAACCTGCCAAATTTCGTTAACAGGTGTCAGGGTGGAAGAATATAGATACAGGGTAAAAAGAGGGTGGCCAAATGAGGGCGGCTGGCCCAACGAAAGTGGAAGTGCGGCCGATAAGATACTCAAAAAGAACAAATCCAACGCGGTAGGGTCTACAACGACGAAGACCATGAAACGAGAACCGAACCCGCATCGCAAAAGACCCTACAGAAGATCTGGCAACTACAACCCTTGTCCTCCTTTTTTTGAACGTCGGGTCTGTGTACCTCATACGCTTGAGCCTGCGATCTACAAGAAGCATATTTTACTCCTTCGCCACACCGACGAATTTGTAACCGGGTTCCTTGACTCTTCTCCAACAATCAACATAGGAGGCACCGCATCAGAAGAAAGTATTGGAAATATTCTGGTTGCGGTCGAATCAAATTGGCAAAGCTTGTTGAATTGCTGCCAGGGAATGTTCGCTCTGCTGCGTAATGGCAAGCATTTCGTGCTGCCCAAATCTACCGAAGAGTGCCCGCTTTCGAAGAGAGAGAAGGAGAAAGAGACAAATCTATACATCCGGAGGGTCATTGATCGGATCTTCGAAGATAGGGTACTCAATCGCCTCAATGTAATGACCAAGGATAGTTGCACGCTTGTCCTAAGTCCGTTTGTCTTCAGTGACTTCTGGAGTATTTGTCAGATATTGCTGGCTCTCTCTAGCCAGCTGGGATCCTCCAAAGCTGCCTACGTAGCGAGATTCCTTCGAGCTCTACGTCTTTCGGTCGTCGCTCTTTCGGTCGACGCCGATCACCAGAGCATAAAAATGGTTCCGAGTCAGCGACGTCTCCAAGAAGGCTGCTGCCTCTTCTTGGCTCATCTCTCGCAGATCAATAATATGGCTCCTGGCCACTGCCACAGCCACTTCTCTTGATCGTGTCGTAAATACCACTCGGCCACTCTCGCTCTCGGGAAGATACCGATATATGCCGCGCTTCTCATTCGATCCCATCACTACCTCCATATCATCCGCGTTGTCTACGATGAGAAGCCACTTTCCAGCTTTCTCCGAACGGAGGTGACGGCGAACCAGTTCCTTGACGTCTTCGTTCTCTTTACTTTTCTTTACGCCAAGCTCGTGAGCCAACTCTGCGTACGCCTTCTCAAAACTCGCTTCACTCAGTGCTGCCACCCAGAAGATCGAATATTCTTGTTTGTTCGTCTTAACCGAATACGCAAACTGCAATGCCACCTGGGTCTTTCCAATACCGCCCAGACCAACGAGTGCCACCGTTTCGCTCTGTTCAATGGATAGCTTCTTCTCGAGTGTCTCGAGTATAGTGGTTCGTCCGACAAACTGTCGATTCTTTCGGAATGGCAAATAGTAATATGGTTGGTAGATCGCATCTAATGTATTCATCAGCGATAGTAGGAGTAGATAAGAGATCATATCCTGGCTGTACTCACTACTATAAGCTCCGTCTATCCTGCCGCCGGAGCTTCTCTGCTCGCTGGCATAACCTGACCTTCCCGCCTCGTTAGATCTGGAATGTACTCTGATCTTATCAGGTTCTACGCACTTGTCGTCGATCTGGTCTCGCCTTGCCACCTCATCAGGTCTCCAATCAGCCGTTTAAAGCCGTTATCGTTCTCCGTCCTGAACTTAACCATATCCCTGTGGTTGGCGTGCACACTGACCGACGTGTAGCCTTCGAGCGTTGCCGACACCTTGGAAACGACTTGGCCAACTACCGGTAGTGGCAGCTCTTCGAAGAACATGTGATCTCCAGCCGTCTACCGCTCTCCCGCTGTTCCCGAACCATCGACCAAAATCTGACTTGGATCGACTCAAGTAGTTGGTCGTCCGTCTCTAGGACTTGCAGCAGTGACTTGTTCGTCGACTTCAAGACTCCCAAGCCCGAAGCCGGAATCTTCATCCAGTCCGCCATCCATGATCCCCGATGTGGTGTACCCATAAATATGATTCCGGTCGTGTGTTCGAAAACATCGCGAAGATGAGGTTCGGGATTGTTACGCGATGATAGAATAGCTTCCTTGCAGACAAGGCCGCCGAGGCTGTGCGCTACGAAAATGAACGGACGGCCGGACGCGTTACAGGAGGCTCGGTCGTTTGTTAGATCGATGAGGAGGTTTAGGGCGTGGTCGGTAAGCCGGTTCTTCGACGCGACGGAGGCTTGCACAACGTAGGCGTCGTATCCCCAAGTGAGCAAGCGGGCACGGGGAAGCTTGAACGGCAGCAGCACGGTCGGCCACGGCGTGGACTGTTTTGAGGCTGTCGATCGTAGCATCAGGGCAATCGTACCACACTTTGATGCCGTCGACAAGCGGGGGCGAAGGGTCAGATGTTGTGGGGTTGGGTGGGTCTGAATCAGATGGAGATCGTAGGACAGATGAGGCTACATCACTGCTCGTGCGCTGATCGCCTACCCGCCGATCCGTACGTGGCGGAGCTTTCGTCCCGACTCTTAAGAGGCCTTTTAAGTCGTTCCATTTAGGCCGATATCGATGAGTGCAAATAGTGTCTCTTGAGTTTGAGTGTCAATATCCGAGTCCTTCGACGCAAGCGCCTCGCAAGGCGGCCAGCCGCCACTGGAAGCATTCGTGCACGGACCATTACTGTAGTACAAAGTCATCAGACCGCGTAACTTACTGTACTGTACTTGTACTTCGTACAGGCCTGATCTATCTACACTTTTCTGTCTGTGCGCACACCTAGAAGCTTCGGTCGTCTAGGGGGGTCCCACCAATGACAATATAATGATCCAACGCTGCTTTTCCCACCTAAATCAACGCTTCGCATCATGGAACCAACACTCAATATACCTACGCCGAAGACACCAACTAAGGATTGCTCGCGCGACGACCGAATACGCATACAGACTCTCTACTTCGATGCAAACTTCACTCAGGCACAGATCGCACTACAATTAAACCTTACTCTTAACCAAGTTCGCTACGCTCTCTGCTATAGGGTGACGCCGCAAAAGCACACCACAGGCTGTAAAGCAAAGCTTAATACACCACGAAGGAAGGAGCTTATTAAGTGGGTTACAGCCTCAGGGGATAATCGGAGAGAGAAATGGTCAGATATCCCTTTTATTCTCAATTGGGATTGTGGTGAGAAAGCTATTCGTACTGCCTTTAGGAAGGAGGGATTTGTTCGTCGTTCTGCACGCCAGAAACCACCCTTATCGCGAGACAACCAAATACAACGACTACAATGGGCTATAGAGCACGAGGATTGGTCCGAAGAACAATGGTTTTCTGTGCTTTGGACGGACGAGACTTGGGTAAAACCAGGGCGACACACACGAACTCGAATTACAAGAAGGATAGGCGATTCAGAACTTTACCACCCCGATTATATCGAACCACGCTATCAAAGGAAGATCGGATGGATGTTTTGGGGTTCTATATCAGGTAAATATAGGAGGCATAAGGGATTGTTTTGGGAGAAGGACTGGGAGACTATAAATGAGGGTTCTTACGCAGGGATTATACTTCCTCTTATACAGGAGATTATACAGCAGTACCCGGAGCTTCAGTTCCAACAAGATAACGCCAAAGGCCATGCTTCTGCCTTTGTAGCGTCTGTTCTTGATGTAATTGATATCCGTCCTATGGTCTGGCCTCCTAATTCTCCTGATTTAAACCCTATAGAGACCTTATAGGATGAAATGAAGGACTATATATAGCTGCATTACCCTGATGTACATAGATCATACAAAAGATTACGGAGCGCAGTACAGGAGGCATGGGAGTCTATAACACACGAGAGGGTAAAGGAACTAGTGAGGGAGATGCCAGCAAGATGTCGAGCTGTTATAGAGGCCCATGGATTATACACAAAATACTAATAAAATCCGGTAAAGCGGCATTAGATTGTATCGGTGTGCGCACAGACAGAAAAGTGTAGATAGATCAGGCCTGTACGAAGTACAACGTATCGGGCCTATTAAATGTAGCGAGAGCAAGGGTTTTAGGGCGATATCCCGTTAAACTGATCACTCCTTGCACCGTGCCAGCGTTGCCCAGAGCAATTTCGCTACATTTAATCGGCCAGACACGTTGTAGATGGCCCTAGTCAATAGATAGGTGGTAACCAATACAAATGCTTAACTTGAGAGCCATTTAGGGAGGTAAGCCCGACACCGTGCTGCTTTTTTAAAAGTGGCTGAAAAGAGTTTTACTCGTTCTTCTATAGAAGCATAGAAGCTTTCCCGCACAGTACTCAATGTTCTCGAATGTTAGGCTACTAGGAACCGTATTTTTCATGAAAGTTAATTTGTAAAGTGTCTAGTAGCATAGATCATTGTAAACCACCTCGTGATCTATTGCGGAAGCCACGGTTCTGAAGCTTTTTCGATGGGTCTGCCCAGGCGCTAATCCAGGGCCCCTCGGCGGCGAGGAAAGATTTGGTTTCGCCTCGCTTACTTGTGCTGAACCGCTCTCTCCGGGTACGAAAAAATGGGCCGATTTGCGGCACGTGCGGCCGACTTAAAAATCGCGCTTCGCGCTCCTAAATATAAACAACTGATTAAGGATAAAAAGTCAAGTTCAAGCTGTATAGAGTTATGAACCCAGTTTAACATCTTTAGTTGTATCGGGTCACGCCGAAGGTCGGATTTTCGCTCTCTACTGATGCGCCGCTCTCATGGGCAGCCGATAGAGGGCACGAGGCCGTGGTCAACCTATTACAATTAAGCACTAAATAGCTTTTCCTTGATCCGGGGCCCACGTTCCCCCCTCGTCGAGTCTTACCCAATCCACCTTGAGGTGTACGTACAGCGCTGGCCAGTAGTGTACGGGCGTATTAAAGTGGGGCCAGAAATTTAAGCGAGCCGTATGACCTTTGGGGTAGAGCAGGGGTGTTTTACAGTGTAAACCGTACAAATACGGGCTGTATACGGCCGTAATAGTGCGTATTTTGTTGGCTTACTAATCAGTTAGTGCGTATTTTCTGAAAAGTTCACACTACTTGGCCACACTGATCGTAGCAATGGTTGTGAGTTGGGAATGTTGAATGGATAAGGATGTGGGATTGGGAGGCCTTCGGCTCGAATTTGACGGGAAAGTATTTGGGGAAGCCTCAAGTGAGCATGCTATTGAGAAATTCCGTGGGGCGAAACGGATCACTGCTCTTGATGTGTTTCCCCTCAATTACCATCCAGGCGAAAAGCATGTGAGGGCCCATCTCACTGAATGCGGTCAGAAATTTCTGTCCATGATGGACATCCACCTCTACGAGTACGAAGGCAAGGCATTCTACATCGAGAAAGAACGGGTTGTCGAAATTTATATGAAAAGCCGAGTCGTGGTCGACGCGGCTTATTTTCGAGAAGAGAACCCGAACTGATCGATGACGCCATCGCCAGTAGGATTCACTTCAAACTGAAGTATGATAATTTAAACCTAGAGCAGCGGACCAATATCTGGCGAGACTTTCTGGAAAGGGCAGCTACGCCTCAGGGAGCGCCCATTTACAGCCCGGACGACTTCGATTCTTGGGTACGCAAGAAGCGCAATGGTCGCGAGGTAGGTCTGTCCTTGACGTGTTCGAGAAGCAAACTGATCACTGTACCCATTTCAGATCAAAAACCTGGTGTCCACGGCTCACGCTCTGGCTAATCAAGAGGGACGCCAGGTGACCATGTCCCATCTGGAAGTGGCTATTGATGCATGCGAGGATTTCGAGTGCGATTTCAAGGGCGCGGGGTCGAAGGAAGCTATGAACGGTTATTTCTAGCCGGGACTACGGTATTTTGAGAATCGGAGGGGTAGGATTGAGTTGGTGATTTCTCAGTATTCCTTCTTTCGATGTTTATACGCTCTACGTAGTGCAAGATAGTAGAGGAGCAGGAATGCCTTGATGGCAGCTCTATCTATCAAAATTTCTGTGGGTGATCTCTCTGGGAGTGTGAGTGGATCCACAGCGCAGGTTTTGGCTTCGAAGGAGAAGTCATGCAAAGAAGGATCACAGGTTCAAATCAATTCTCTCGCCCGTGATCTACCTAATTTTTCCGCGAGCCTCAATGTATATCGCGTCTGGGCCGCTGCGAGCTCGCGTAGAAACTCCTCCGGAAATTCCCATTTACCATCTTCGAAAATCTCAGGGGCTGGAGTTTCCATAACCCAACGAATCCATATCTTCCGTAGAGGTGAGCCCGGCAACGTATTTTCGTATATGTCTGGTAAGAGCGAAATTGGTACTATTCGTATTTTCTTTTGTTTGGAGATGAGGGCGTTGAGAAGTGGTCGCCGAAGCTCCGAGACTTGAAGAAAGTCTATGAGGAAGGACTTGTATAGTAATGACAAGTCCATATCTTCCAGTTTATCCTGCCAGGCCAAACGTTTGAATGTCAATTGCCAGCCCTCGGCTGCTGGCACCGAACCTTGGACTATCCACTTCTCGAAAACTTGAAATGCCTCGACATCTGCCTCTGGAAGTTGCACGACAAATTCTTTGCTCTCCTTGAACCCGCCTCTGAGCGCGGAATCAAAGAACGATGAGCACTTGCAAAGCTGGTCCTCATCGAGATGAAAGGAGTGCTTCTCCTTCCCTACCAGGATACTGACTGACATGCTGAGGTAATTGAAGAACTGCTGTTGCTCTCGCTGACGTTGTAGCGTGAGGATCAGGATTTATCATCGAGTCCTCATGCAGATCCTTTCACATACACCGCCTCCTGACACTTCGTTGCGTGTTTAGTCGGGTGACGCTCTTAGATGCGTCGTGGAGAGTAGTATGTACCGTGGGTCTATGTGTGGGGTAGTGGTGTGTGGGTGGTTTGAGCTTGGTCGACTTCGTCTTTCGAGTCATTTTGAAAGCGATCTATTTATAGTAAGTTACGAGCATCCACGTTGTTCCTTTCCAGGCCTTAAAGTCATGTGATTATAGCCATTAATCCTCACGTATGAAAACGTAACGCGAGGGAAATAGAAACAAATCGTGCAGCAGACCTCAAAAGGTCTTCTGACATAAGGGTGCTCTGTGTCACATAGTCACGTGGTTCCGTGACAAAACCAGATTGCTCTATCAGGCCACCGTGGGCGATCCAATAATAGGCCGCGGTTTACAGTTCAGGGACCAAAGTCCTAACTATTTTTGTTGGTTATGATTTTTCACCCCTCCAAATCACAACGAACATGCTAACTTGTCTCTTCCCCACCACACAACTTTTGAACAGGCAGATTCAAACAAATGCAAGAGAGCAGTCTCAAATTGAGATGGCCTTTCCCGATCTAGGCAGGGATTCAGAGCTGAATATTCTGAACATCGCAGAGGTGGACAAGGTCTAGCATCATACCCTTCTCTCCCTTCCTTCCTGACGTAGCATTTCTGATGGCGTAGCAGGCATTCAAATACGTAGTCCGCTGGCTACGGAACAAGAACACAACCCAATACCTCGAAGACCACCCAGTCGCTCGTGATGCACTCGTAACAGCAGTCCAAGAAGTGACACGCCCAAAGCCGCTTCCCACTCCGGCCCCGACACCTTCCAATCCTGATACACCTAGCGAGCAGGCTTCGACCCCTCTCCCATCACAGTACGCCGCGCAAGAAGATCCTGGTCATGGCGCATCTCCGCCCATTGCACAGGAGGAAAAGCGTGGCCAAGTTCGAATAGGCGCGGTAGTCGAATAGGAGGTCTTCGGGAGCTGGTGTCATTCCCTTCTTCAGAGGTGGGGTGCAGAGAGCGTCTGCTGCCTTGATGAACCGCTCTGTCTTATCGGCGATTTTGTGCTCCCATCCCTCGAGATTCTTGAGTGCATAGGCACTGGAAAGAATGCGACGCTTGCGTTGATGATCCAATTTGTCTCGGACATCAGTAAGGTGGTGATGAGTACCTACTAAAGCATCGTAGAAGACATCCTTGACGCATTTCGAGTTGTGTCCGTAAATATCCTACCTCTACCATTAGTATGCAGTCTGCGCTTCAGAAAGAATGTAGGGCTAACCTTAATAGCTGAAGTGGAAGAGTAAGACAATGAATTTGGTCCGATTTGAATGACCGGCGATTTTTGGTGTGCTTTGAGGGAGGGCGTCTGACCGAAACCCTTATGAGCTTCATAGGAGAAGCTCAGATCGGTGATTCCAGAGAGTATATTGAGATTTGGGTATTTGCGGAGTCCTTTCGGGTCACGGAAGTACTCGACCAGAGGCCAGATAATAAAGCCACGACAGCAGCAAGTATGTAGCCGAGCATTGTTTCAAAATTAAATTTCTGAAGATTATAGAGACAATGAAGTCCTTCGCCTTGTTGGTCCTTATGTAGACGACCGGTTCTGATCTGCGAACAGGGTTTGATGGTAAAGACTGTATACACTTTGCACAAAAGTGATTCTTAGACAGAAAAGGGAAGGCCCACTTACAAGGAACAATATGCAGTCTTCTTGCACATGCTTCACGTAGCTAATCACAACTGTGGAATATTTCCTAGAAACAAACACGAGCAAGATGCGAAATCCCTACAACAGCTTTGTGCCACTAGAAAAACCCCGTTCAGGTGTCACCTGTGGGGTAATTTTCTCGTCAAGCTTAAAATAACAGCATCTGATCCAAATCATGGCATTTTCATGCTAAATCTATCCCACTCGAGACAGCGCAAGGCAAGAACTAATGTTTCGTGGTTGCTTTTAGAAGGGTTAGCATCTGGAACACCACGTCACAAAACGGGTAATTCGCTAGGGGCATTAGCGGCCTTCTAGCCTGACAGGGGTTCGAAAGGGAAATTCCAAAGCTTTCGCCTCTTTCCATATCTGCCATCTCAATCGCAAAAATGCCATAAGCATCGCAGGTGCAAGCCAAGTCATCTGGTGGGCCCATTACCCTCCATGGCCCTCCTATCACCAGACATGCAGGCGAGAATCCTTACCCCGGATTTTGCGTCGATAAGTGGGTTCTGTTTTGCTTGCCATGCTCAGCAATGCTCGCCGGACAGAGGAAAGCCGACTTGCGAGGCGACCAAATTAATTCCCGTTGACTCTCGTCCATATCAAAGATCCTTTGAGACAATGTTTTAATCACTGGAAGTTGTTGGAAAATTGATATATTGTACTCTTCCACTGCAATTTGGCCATAAAGACCCACCCTACCCCTCCCCTCAACTATTGAAGAAAATAATGGTACTTGATATGCGCGATAAATAATCTTCGATTTTTCTTGGTCATTCTATTCACTACAGAGGAGACACTGATCTCTCATATAGACTTCAAGATACAAAGATGCCAAGTAGTAGAATCACCGAGTAGCCAGACCGAGTAGCTATACCGAGCAGACTGGCCGAGTAGCATAACCAAACAATGCTCCCGCGATCCTGTACCTCCAACAACTATCAACATCATGGCGACGATGTCCAAAATGACCGATGTCTATTCTCTAGGACTAAAGGGCATTCTCCAACATTCCCAAAAGGACGATACCGCTTTCCTAGTTTTCCTTCTGCTCACTTGCATCTTCTATACATTCATTTTCAAGGACAAGCCAGACCCATACCGCCATGTCTGGTTCGAGAAACCACAAGCAACAGATGTCAATGTAAAAGGCGCGGATACAAGAGATATTGGACAAAAACTGGAAGAGACTGTAAGTGGAAGCCTCACAAATCACAATGTACCTACACTAAATCAACCAACAGCACAAGGACATTGTAATTTTCTGGGGTTCTCAATCCGGCACCGCTGAAGGACTCGCGAATCGACTCGCACGAGACTGTCGAAGCAGATTCGGACTCGATGCACTTGCCGCAGATCTATCTCCAATATACCAGAGGCGAAGTTTGCAATTTTTATTGTTTCAACATACGGAGAAGGCGACCACAGCGACAATGCTACCCAATTCCTTTCATGGATAGATTCAAACAAAACCATCCAGTTCTCACAGCTCCGATACGCAGCATTTGGACTCGGGAACAAGAAATACAAGTTCTACAACCGTGTCGTCGATGCCGTTGTCGAAGCGCTGGACAGATTTGGAGCGACGGCGTTGATGCCAACCGGAAAGGCCGACGACTCCAATGGGACAACAGATGAGGATTTCACAGAATGGAAACAGTCACTATTCTCATTGTTCAGAGGGGAGTTGGGCATTGAAGAACGACCCGAGCAATATGAGTCCACCTTACGAGTGATCGAAGACACCTCCTTAGATGTCATTGATCTCCATGTTGGTGAGCCAATCAAGCCTCGAGGAAAGAGAGATGCTGCGGCAATTTCATCCATTCAAGCTTTGCCAGTCAAGTCAGCAAAGAAGCTTCTTTCAACAGTCGACCGCAATTGCCTACATGTGGACTTGGATACCAGCGAATTCTCAGAGCTGAAATACAAGACCGGAGATCACCTGGCTGTCTGGCCTTCCAATCCAGCTGGCGAAGTCAGCGTCTGGTCAACATCCTCGGACTTCAGAATCGCTTGCAAATACCCCTACTCATATCATCACTCGATCCTTCAGTGCAAGTCAAACATCCATCACCCACTACCTGGGAAGCACTCTTCCAATACTACCTCGAGATCTGCGCCCCAGTTCCACGAGCAGCTGTCCTCTCATTAGTACAATTCGCGCCCTCAGCCTCCTCAAGGGCAACTCTAGAGCAACTCGGCAAAGACAAAGTTACTTATCACTCCTACTGTTCGAAAAACCACGTCACACTCGGAAGACTCCTAGAGAACGTCACCTCGCCCACCGAATCTTGGTCCAACCTCCCGCTCTCCTTCGTCCTCAAATGCCTCTCTCCCCTCTCCCCACGCTGCTACTCCATCTCCTCATCCTCCATCGTCTCCCCGAAGCAAATCTCCATCGCCGTCGCGACAACCTCGGAGATTTCACCCACATGCCACATTCCCATTCCAGGTCTCACAACAGACTACCTCCTGGCCATCGATCAATACAAATGAGATGGCACTGTTGGTCCTAATGATCCTTCCTACAATCTTTCCGGGCCAAATAATGCGTTGGAACAAGGAGGAAAGCTGTATGCACATGTCAGAAAATCAAAATTCAGACTCCCAGTTCTACCAAAGAACCCTATAATCATGATTGCATCCGGCAGCGGCATCGCGCCTTTCCACGGCTTCCTTAGTGAGCGAGCACGCCTTGCGACCATTGGACGAGCCGTCGGACCCTCACTTCTCTTCTTCGGATGCCGTTCCCCTCGGGACTTCCTCTATCAGGACTCGCTCCAATCCTTGCAGGAAAGCAACCAGGAGATGGAAGTCATCCCAGCATTTTCACACACGGAAACGAATGGGCGGCCTGGGAAGGCCTATGTTCAGGATAAAGTTCAGGAGAGGGAAGAGCAGGTTGTGAGGTTGCTGATGAAAGAGAATGCGTATTTTTATATCTGTGGCAGTGCGGGGATGGCGAGAGATGTTGCTGCTAGGCTAGGGGAGAGTGTTAGGAAAATAATGGAGTGGGATGAGGGGAGGTTAAGGGAGTGGAGTGAGGGAATGAGGAAGACGCATAGGTGGCAGGAGGACGTTTGGGGTTAGGTTTTATATTCACATCTGCTCTCCAGGTGTTTTTGACTGTGGGTGACATGCTGAGTCGTGTCCGCATTTTTGGATGTGAAATTTGTGGCTGGGTGCGTGCGAAACATTGGGGGGTTTTGATGGCGCATTGGAGGATAGGACTTTTGGGGGTGAGGAAGTAGGATGGACTATCTGGGTGGGCTGGAATTTTGGGGTTGGACAGAAATAATGGTTTGGGAGTACAAAATTTGAAGCTAGAAGACTGAAAGAGAAGTGCTTTTATACGATTTTTGAGACTGAAAAGGGTGTGAGGGCGTGATTGACATGATGGAGAAATAGGAGATTAAATGTAGCCGGAGGGCGGGGTTTCCTTACAGTATTGTATTTTACCAGTAGACACGTGATTTGTGCATCTTGAATTCAATCTCAACTTTTCCTCCCGTGAAAAATCCCTCAATGTTGAATTGGAACGGCCGTCATGCTGGACGTTTTTCGGAAAGGACTACTCCCTAGAACTCAAATCACCAGATCCCTACAAATACTAGAGTATTGATAACTGGGAAGTGCGTACCAGAAAAGGCGCATTGATTGTGAATAATAAATCAGTTGAGTTGAAAACAATGCTTTTCTTGGCCGAGCTGTTTTGAACATTATTTCCTTTTACGATGTTTTCAAGGAAAGTACGTTACTCCACAGTACCCCTAGAATTGCCCATTCAGAGGTCGCTAAAGAATCAGGGCGGGAAGCATGCCAAGACTTGCCTCTTTTGGAATCCTCAATCGCAACTTTCCTACTTTCAGATAGATTTTGTAGGTGAGATGACCAATCCCCAAAATTATTGGGTTTCTTTAATCGATTGTATCTACCCCACTCTATCCTCAGATAGATATGGAAAGATGGAATTATGGAAAAATGATGCAGAGCGCCCTCTAGCCTCCGAGTGGAGACCAAAGAACCAATTATTGGAGAGGTGCACGAAGTTCCTTAGTATATTACCCAGTTGAGAACTATCTGTTAGAACTAGCATATAAGATGTTGAACCTCACATCCACGAAAGACCAGTGCTGCCTCTCAAAATCCCATTCGATTCCATTCTTCACCAACTTTCAAACCCAAACACCACAAAATGTCCCTCTCAAAACAAGATACCAAGATCTCCATCGCCGTCGCCGGCCTTGGTCGCATGGGCAAGCGACACGTCCACACGCTCCTCAGCCGCGTCCCCAACGCCCATGTCGTCGCAGTCTGCAGCTCCACACCTGCCGAGCTCACCTGGGCACATTCCGAATACGCCAACTGGGGAATCGACGTCTATGATTCTTATTCTGACATGATTTCCCATCCAGGATTGCAGGCTGTGTGGGTCAGTACTAGTACGGATGTACATGCGAGTCAGACGATTGAGGCGATTGAGAGGGGGTTGAATGTGTTGTGTGAGAAGCCGTTGAGTACGGACATGGAGGAGGTACGTGGCTCACTCTACTTCGTCACTGTCGTCTTTGACATTGAAAATATAAGAATATTGAGGCTCGAAGCTCACGTTGCAACAAGTACATATAGGCCAGGCGTGTAGTCGAAATCGCAAACAAAAACCCGCACCTAAAAGTCATGGCAGGTTTCTCCCGACGTTTCGACGCCAGCTACCGCAACGCCAAAGCGAAAATCATCGCCGACACCATCGGCGAACCCTTCATCGTGCGTTCACAGACCTGTGATCTGATCGATAACACGGGCTTCTTCGTGCGTTATGCAGCAAAGAATGGAGGTATGTTTGTGGACTGCTGCATCCATGACATCGATTTGTCACTCTACTATTTCGGTGATGTGAAGCCGAAGGCTGTGTGGGCGGTGGGCACTATTGCCCATCATCCTGAATTAAAGGACCTGGATGATGTTGATAATGGTGTTGGTGTTGTGGAGTATTACGGTGGTAAGATAGCGTACTTTTATTGTTCGAGAACGATGGCGCATGGGCATGACGTTTGTACGGAGGTTGTCGGTACCAAAGGGAAGGTAATGGTTAATTTGGTGCCGAGACTGAATAATGTGACCATTGCGGGCCAAGAGGGGATTGGGCATGGCGTGCAGCCTGAGTATTGGGAACGGTTTGAAGATGCGTTTGCGACTGAGGCGAATGAATTCATTGCTTCTATTGTGGACGACACCCCAGTGCCGTTGAAGTTGGAGCTCGGTTTGATGAGTCTGAAGATTGGGTGGGCTTTACAGGAGGCGTTGTTGACTGGCGAGAGGATTCGGTTTGATGAACAGGGAAATCAGTTAGATGGAAAGGGAGCGAGGCTTTGAGATACGGCTGTGTGAATTGGCGTTCCAATGGCCTATTTGAATCTGTTGAGTCTTTGTATCCTGAAATCAAGTCCGATGGAGTATTAAGGCTACGCCAACTTGAACATGTCAAGAAAATCGTGCCCCCCTTAATTATTTTTGAGATGTCAAGATGCATACCTCGCTAAATACAAAACATCACGCTCAACTAGATGCCAAAGAAACATCGCTTTTGTTTGCTCTATCTTGAGGTCGAGTCCCAGTTCGAATATGTCCTTTCACTAATTAGTGCAGCTCCCTGGCGAGAAAAACCGGCAATTCTAACACTTCTCACGGAAACCTTCGCCGCGAATTTCACGTGAGGATAAGGTTGCACAGCTAGTCCAAAGTACCACAGCTTGGTTGGAGGAAGGGCTTAAGGGATTACCTGGCAAGGGAGCTTCCTCAGCTCTTGGCGGTGCCTAACACGCAGCTCACAGTGGAAGCGATTGATTTTGCAGACTCCTTGTGGAAACGCGCAGACGAGATAGAGAAGGCTGTCACGATTGAACTGGTTTCTATTCAACTCAGCTAATAGCTCTCATATATATACAAACTAAGAGCAGTGACTCTTAGTTGCCACCTGACCTGGCCTGCGCCAAGGCAACAGCTGTCACCTGACTCACATCAAGGCAACCATATCAGTCAACAAAGGCAGCGGTAACCGTTGTCTGGTCCATGCGGCATATCTTAGCTTGCTCGTTGTTGGTTGGTATGGTATCTGCTCGTCTTCAGCAGTGGTGTCGTTTGGTGGTGATTGCGGAGTTGTAGATAAGCTGATAATAAACACCCTGGGCTACCCCGGCCATCCAAATCGACGTCGAGGATGGGGTTATGAACGAAATCCTTCTGCAACTTTAGGTGAATCAAACATCGAAATTCCCCATTGCGTATCACCAATCCGGTCTTTTCGACAAGCACAAGGTCAGCGCCTTCACACGTGACAATGGAATACTAGGTCCGGGGATGTGCCGGAGCGCTTTCCTGGCCAGTCCGTTCCCATCACAGCTCGGCAAGCCCGGTTCGTCCTTAGTGGCGAACACGGAAAATTTTGATCTGATAAGATCTTTGTCCTCCCATGAGATTACGTTCCAGTTTCGGATCCAGGTCACCATCTTCTTCTCAGGTCCTGCTATAGACTCTCACGTGTAGGTAACGGCCTCTCATGTGTGAGGATGGAAGATGAAGATCCATCCAAAAACTCTCTTGAGCAGAGCAGGGCCTCGACGTCTCCGGAGGCCTCCTTTTCCCTGTCGACGCAGCACCGGAAAATCGTGCGGTCTTGCCTGACGTGCCACCAGCGCAAGATTCGCTGTGACAAGCGGTCGCCCTGTTCGAACTGTGTGCGTAATAATGTCCTGTGCTGCTATCCAGTGTTGTAATGATAGCACTAAAGAATGTGATTCAAAGAGTCTTCGATTCCTTAATCTTTCCTAGAGAGCCAGAGGCTCTCTATATACACAATCTCATCACTACTTAACTCTATTCTAACTATACGGGTTCGCCGTCGGCGACCCTGTTGAGTCTGCCTTCTGGCCACAAAAAGTAATTATAAGCTCCTTCGTACGGATATCACCGTACCTATCAACAGTAGAGGCGTCTGTAGATGTGCTCTAGAGGGCTTAGGTGTGGTGTCTGTCTCCCCCGGCTTCTAGTGTTTCTGAAGAGGCGGAATCCTGCTAGGGCGGGCATCTTGTCCGTTGAGATGATCCTACTGACTGTCTCAGAGCTCGTCTTCCAAATTTGATGCTCAATAGGAAGCAGGTGGAGTTCTATGTCCAGAGCCGGACCTGATGTTGCTTTGTATGCGCCTCCGATGACTTTGGCTGCTTTGGCTTGGAGTCTTTTAAGAGAGTCTCTGGTTTGTCTTGTGTAACCCTCTCCGCGTTCTTGAGCCACAGACCATGCCGAGCAGCCATACATCATCTGGGGAATAATGACTGCTTGGTAGATCCTTCTGAGCTCTGTGACGCTTGCTCCCCATGTAGAGCCAGCCAGTCTTGTCAGAGCACCAATGGACTTTGAGATTTTTGTTATTACGTTTTGAATATGGTGCTTGTGCAGAGTTGTGAATAGCTTCATAAAGGTATGGAAGTCACCTGATTCGAGCCCTTGACACCAACAAGCAGCCAGTTTGCAGGCACACTTTGCATCCTTCCAACAAGCAGCCAGTTTTTCAGTCACACTTTTACATCCTTCCAACAAGCAGCCAATTCTAGTTCCAAGGGCCGATTTATTACGTCACCGTTTTAACTTCCGACTCGGAGATGACGCCGACATTGTTCACTTTGGATGGCAGCCTTTTGGCACAGTAAAGAAGACCGATATTGAACCTGAGCTTTGGCCACGACTAGAATGCGAGCCGCAACCACGGAAATACATACACTGGATTTGGTGGTTGGCAAAGGAAAAGAGTGTGATTGAACCAGGCTTTAAACACAACAAGGCTCAGTTCACAAAGACTGTTGGCGAGGAGTTGGACTCTGCGAGTTCTACGGTAGTGGTTCCCAGCAGATTTTGTTGCGAGGTTAGGCTTGAGCCATCCAAGGAGGCAACGTTTCGTATATTAGATTGGGGTTCAAAGATGGCATCAGGAGATCGGAGCATTGAAGCTATGGCGATCCCAGGAGTGAGGCACCATCCGTGGCTTGGAGATGCACGAGAGATTGCGTGAGCATAGCTTGTACAAATTATAGCATGACTAAGGATTGATTTAATATCGAGGCTGAATGTTGCCTTAAAGAGTTCAATGTCTGAGAATGAGAAATATCAACGAGCACTTGTCTCGCCATAACCACTTTATTATGAACGACAGTATGACTGAAAGGTCGGCCTGCAGCTTCAAGCCAACAGACATTATCATTAACGGAAGGCGGGTACAGTAGAAGGCGAATTGGGTGTCGCTAGTTTTTTAGTTAATTATTTTTAGCAGGGTCCATTTCCAGACACTTGTGGCTGTGCACCCCTGCCCGGTTGTACTTCAAAGGAACCACTGCTGGTTGTCATCGCAGATCGGAGCCAATTATTGCCCATTCTACGCCTCATGCTCAAGTTTACTTCGTACAGGCCTGATCTATCTACACTTTTCTGTCTGTGCGCACACCGATACAATCTAATGCCGCTTTACCGGATTTTATTAGTATTTTGTGTATAATCCATGGGCCTCTATAACAGCTCGACATCTTGCTGGCATCTCCCTCACTAGTTCCTTTACCCTCTCGTGTGTTATAGACTCCCATGCCTCCTGTACTGCGCTCCGTAATCTTTTGTATGATCTATGTACATCAGGGTAATGCAGCTATATGTAGTCCTTCATTTCATCCTATAAGGTCTCTATAGGGTTTAAATCAGGAGAATTAGGAGGCCAGACTATAGGACGGATATCAATTACATCAAGAACAGACGCTATAAAGGCAGAAGCATGGCCTTTGGCGTTATCTTGTTGGAACTAAAGCTCCGGGTACTGCTGTATAATCTCCTGTATAAGAGGAAGTATAATCCCTGCGTAAGAACCCTCATTTATAGTCTCCCAGTCCTTCTCCCAAAACAATCCCTTATGCCTCCTATATTTACCTGATATAGAACCCCAAAACATCCATCCGATCTTCCTTTGATAGCGTGGTTCGATACAATCGGGGTGGTAAAGTTCTAAATCGCCTATCCTTCTTGTAATTCGAGTTCGTGTGTGTCGCCCTGGTTTTACCCAAGTCTCGTCCGTCCAAAGCACAGAAAACCATTGTTCTTCGGACCAATCCTCGTGCTCTATAGCCTATTGTAGTCGTTGTATTTGGTTGTCTCGCGATAAGGGTGGTTTCTGGCGTGCAGAACGACGAACAAATCCCTCCTTCCTAAAGGCAGTACGAATAGCTTTCTCACCACAATCCCAATTGAGAATAAAAGGGATATCTGACCATTTCTCTCTCCGATTATCCCCTGAGGCTATAACCCACTTAATAAGCTCCTTCCTTCGTGGTGTATTAAGCTTTGCTTTACAGCCTGTGGTGTGCTTTTGCGGCGTCACCCTATGGCAGAGAGCGTAGCGAACTTGGTTAAGAGTAAGGTTTAATTGTAGTGCGATCTGTGCCTGAGTGAAGTTTGCATCGAAGTAGAGAGTCTGTATGCGTATTCGGTCGTCGCGCGAGCAATCCTTAGTTGGTGTCTTCGGCGTAGGTATATTGAGTGTTGGTTCCATGATGCGAAGCGTTGATTTAGGTGGGAAAAGCAGCGTTGGATCATTATATTGTCATTGGTGGGACCCCCCTAGACGACCGAAGCTTCTAGGTGTGCGCACAGACAGAAAAGTGTAGATAGATCAGGCCTGTACGAAGTATACCACGAAGAGTCAGCCAACTTTTTCCCCAGACTTACGGTTAGATCAAGCGTTACGAAGACCCTTCGAGTCCCTTTTCTCGCATCGACATGAAAGAGTCTGTATGATGCCCAAAAGCTATCAATAATCCGGGGTTCGAATTCGCGAGTGCGGTGACTCTGTTCGCCGATCAATCAGACCCCCTTCCCTAATTATCTCGTGATGAGTCCACTAAATCTTCCTCGAAAGCCATCGCACATGAAGATCTCTCGGGACACCACCCGCCGTTACTTAGGGAGAAACAACAATAGAAAGTAACCTTTATTCTGGGGAGAGCCAAGCACCCCTCTTGCCACACGGGAAAGGGAAACGGAAAGAGATGGGAATTTCCCACCGGGGCCCAAATTCCGGCTTCCGCGACCAACAAAACTGGCGCCGCCACCCCCCTAGAGAGACGGAGTATTCCCTTTCTCGATTCGTCTTAGCAATTAATCGTCGAGGTCATAACAGCCCCAAGACCCATTTTTACATCCAAGAGCGCGCATTGATATCGAGAACTTAAAGAAGGAATGCTTGCGCACCCCATGTGAACCAACCCATTGACCAGCGCTTATATACACCACATGTCCTGACCTTTACCCTTATCCTCGCCAGTGGGGCGAGATTCGACGACCCACAGAAATGTCGACAGACCTCAGCTCCCCCACCGGGTCCGTCCCCCTGGACGTCAACAAAGGACCAGAAATCTTAGGAGCGATCGTGACGACGACGATTCTGGCGTTCATTGTAGGAGTGTTACGGCTCTACGTCCGCTTCAGGATGATTCGTGTCGCCGGCTTCGACGACTACTTCATGATGGCCGGCATGGTAAATCCGAATTGCCCTTCACGTATCCCCTCAAGACCGTGTTGATTAACCCCTTTGCAGATCTGCTCTCTCGTCTCCTTAGGCGTGAACATCCCCGATGTCATCCTGTATGGTGCTGGCCGGCACGTGGCATATATCTCCCCTCCGTCTAAGATCACGACCGGCCTAAAGCTCAACTTCATCACCCAGCCTGTCCTGCTATCCGGAGTGACGTTCGTAAAGGTCTCAATTGGCTTCTTCCTTCTGCGCTTCGCCCCTGATAACTGGTACCGCCGCTGTCTTATCTGCGCTAACACCTTTCTCCTCCTCATTACGACGTTCTTCGTTATCACGCTCTTCGTGCAGTGCAGGCCGCTTGCAGCAGTGTGG
The DNA here is from genome assembly GCA_020726485.1 of Halenospora varia. Classification (NCBI taxonomy): domain Eukaryota; kingdom Fungi; phylum Ascomycota; class Leotiomycetes; order Helotiales; family Solenopeziaceae; genus Halenospora; species Halenospora varia. The sequence goes on along the minus strand of JAHEWH010000022.1, from coordinate 255,763 downwards.
GACTTTAGTCTCCGTCCGACAGCGAGGTGCTGGGATCCATCGGTATTACGAAAGATGAGTTATACTAATAGCTGTAAGTAAAAGGCTCTACGACGTAGAGTGTTAGTAGAGACGTTGTTTGCTTGTCGTCGCCCTCTCTGCCCTACTAATTCTGACATGTCGCAGCGCTCAATATCGTCACGGATCTTGGCTTTGCGCTACTACCGTGGCCAATTCTTTGGAATTTGCGCATTAACCAGCGCGTGAAGATGGCTCTATTGGGCGTTATGAGCCTAGGTCTCTTGTACTGTATCCCGACCCTAAGCATCTCCCATCCTACTAACGATCTTCGTAGCGCCTGCGCCGCAGGCATCGTTAAACTCTCGATCCTCTCCTCGTATGGCCGCAGCGGCGACTTCCTCTACGATAGCACGGGGTTGACCATCTGGACCACCACCGAATTAAACGTCGGCATCCTTGCGGGCTCCATCCCGTGCCTGAAACCGCTCCTGAAGGCCATTCTAGGGAAGCACGGCTCTGGGTCGAAAAGCGACCCCATGGATATACAGGATACCAACAGCTTAGTGCAGAGCTCGTATATACGCAGAAAACGCAAAGCAAACTATAGGAATCGTGAAGAGAGGACCGAGAGCGGATTGGAGATGGGCACGTTTCGGCAGGTGGGCTCGCAGGAGGGCTCCATACGTAGTCGAGAAGTTTAAATTGTATCCTTATACTATACCTGAACTTTTTAACAAACCCCTTCTCATTAGGCCCCGAAACTTCAGAAAGCCCCTCCCCTTCCCCGCCTCCCTATTCCCCCTTCTCAAATGTAAATATAACAGAAATGCCCCTCCACCACACTCATCAGCTCCCGAATCGTCTTCTGCTGCCCCCCTGCATACCCCAGCTCAACAATATCATCCAGCGTCGCATTCGCACTTGGCGGCAGATCCAAATACGTCCTCGTCTGAGCAATAGCGTTCGTCCGATGCACCGGATCCAAATTCTGCCAGATCGTCCACATCCTATCAACCTGTCCATGATGCGCAAAGAACGCCGGATCCGACGGGCTCGCGAACAGATCCGACGCGTCGCCCCCAATAGTATAATGGCCGCCGCCGTGCGCACCGATGCCGATCCCCGGCACGCCCTGCAGCTGCATCTGGAAATCGTAGATGTTGTTCTGGGATAGGATCGACAGGATGTCGGTCCAGTTGTTAAAGCGCTGCGCGGTCGTTGGGTTGATGTCGCGTTTTAGACACCGCGGGTTATACCCCAGGCCGCCGTCCGGGGGTTTCCCAAGGGCCCCAGGTTCACCGTCAAGTTGGCGAAGGGGCCAGTCGTGATGCAGCCTCCGTTTACGCGTTGTCGATGCCAAACTAGCGTGCCTCGGGTATCTCGCGGACGAGGAAGAACATTTCCACGAGCTCGTTCCAATTCAAAAGAACACGGAAGTATCTAGCAACGATGTCTGTATCAGCCTGGAGACGTTACTCAAAGATGGTCAAGCTACAACTTTCACCCGGCAACAGCGTCACAAGATTGCTAGTGTTCTTGCATCGTCTCTTCTACAGCTTCAAACTACCCCATGGCTCGCCCAAACCTTCGGAAAACAGGACATCTTGTTCTACAAGCAAGATTCCACGATTCTCTTTGATTACCCTTTCGTGCGCCATTCGTTCGCATCAAACAAAAGTAGCGTAGCCCCTCCAATTGCCGGACAGGGTTCTCCAACCGTTCGTTTTATTGCGCGAGACAGCCTCAACAATCTAGGCATTATTTTACTTGAGATATGTTATGGCCAGGCGATCGAAGATCAACCATGTCGAAAGCGGTACCTGGGACCAGACGGCCAGCCGCATGAATTCACCAATTTCATGACCACCTCACACACCTTTTCCCTCCTACTCCCACCAAAACACCAACCAGCAAAATGGGCTCAGTATCTCTCAGTTTAGATCTGTGTGGTCTCACGCCTGCCCCCGTCACCCCTTTCACTCTCGATGGGGCCGTCGATTTCGCTGCAATCCAACGTCTTGGTTCCTGGCTTGGCAGCATTGACGGGGTGAAGGGTCTCGTCGTCCTCGGTCACGCCGGCGAGGGTACCTTCCTCACTCAAGACGAGCAAGTCGCAGTCATTCGCGCCTTTGTCAAGTCCACTGACGGCCGCGTTCCTGTCATAGCCGGCATCATGGCCGAGGGAACAGAAGTGGCAGCTCTCGAGGCCCAGCGCGCCAAAGCTGCTGGTGCCTCCGCTGGTCTCCTATATCCATCCCAGGGCTGGCTACGCTTCGGTTATCAAAACGGGGCGCCGCAAGACCGCTACAAGACTGTCTTCGAGAAAAGTGGCCTCCCCTTGATTCTCTTCCAATATTCAGACAACACCAAAGCATCGTATAGCTTGCAAACTATGCTCGATATCTCTGCACAGCCCGGTGTCTTCGCTATGAAGAACGGTGTCCGCAATATGCGCCGCTGGGATGTCGAGATTCCCATCATCCGCCGCGAGCGGCCAGAACTCCAGATTCTCACTTGTCACGACGAATACCTCCTTCATACCGCCTTTGACGTCGATGGCTTCCTCGTTGGGTACGGCAACATTGCGCCAGAGCCCCTGCTTGAGATGATTGCGGCTGGCAAGGCCAAGGATTACAAAAAAGCTCGAGAGGTTCATGACCGTCTTTTACCCTTGACTAGAGCTGTCTACCATCGCGGCTCGCACATGGAGGGGACAGTTGTGTTGAAGCATTCTCTAGTTGCTCGCGGGATCCTAGAACACGCTACTGTGCGTTCTTCGCTGCTGCTTCTGGAAAAGGGCGCAGATCAAGAGATTTTTGATGCGATGAGTGCAACAGGTCTTCCCAAGGCACCCAAGGCGTACCAAGCATAGGAGGAAGGATGTTGGTTCTCTTTTGTTGTAGATAAGGTAAGATTGATTGATTGATTGATTATGTCATTCATTCATTTGTTCATAGTCCGATCCCAGCGACCGTAGGGTCGCTCATGCGGCATAATTGGTCAGTGCAGAAATCACATGACCGTCACAAACTACGTATATATATGCCTTCAACTTTCAGCTTCTCCTGACTCTCATGGTTCCAGCATCTCATCCCCTCTACCCGCTTCACCATTCCAGTCCGATTTCTAGTTCAATGTACCCTAAATGGTTCCCAGTGCATTGCCTGTAATTATGCTCCCTGTTGAATGGCTTCGAATTGCCCAAGAAGCCCTGTGTTTCTCATAAAGTTTGCTGCTTTTAGTGCGAGAGCTGGTGCTCCCAATACTTTCCTGAGATCCTGCTGATCCCTCGTTCTCTCTCTTCCCCATGTTTCCTGCCGTAGTTCACAATACAAGGGGCAGCAGAAGAGGACATGACGTACGGTTTGAGAGCCTCTTCCGCACTCACACTTGTCATCATCCACATCCGGCACCTTCCTAAGATATAAGAACTGTCGGAGGCCTATCTTTGCTGTGCGCATCTGTACTATTAGCGAGCTGAATGGTCGGGGTACTGACTTGTGTAGCAAAAGGACTTTTGAGGTAGGTTCTGGGCATATCCTGTAGAGCTCTCGTCCTGTCTTTTCATTTGTCCAAGCCTCTTTCCATTCGACAAGCAAGAGCGAGTTGTGGACTGCTCTCATTGCCGCCACGAGCGAATAACCTGGCGGTCTGTAAGCAGTTTGGTCAGTGTCAACCTCCCTTGACCGTCCCCGGTCCCTGATCCTTCGCCAGCCTGTGGCTTCTTTCGCTGCCTTGTCCGCTCTTTCGTTGCCCTCGATGCCTATATGAGCCGGGACCCAGTGGAACTCTGGCTCTATCCCTTTGCGTCTCATGTTTTCTATCATCCACAGGATCTGAAGCAGGATGTATTGGCCGGATTGACTGTCTGGGTTGGCCACGGATCTGATTGCTGCCTGGTTGTCTGTGAAGACTATGACAGCCTTGTGGGCTTTCTTGTATGCGATCTGGAGTGCTGAGAGAATCCCTCTCAACTCGGCCGCGTAAACCGTGACCTCCGATGCCCGGCCTAGATATGACCGATGCGTGATGGATCCATCGGCTGTCACGGCTGAAGCACCAACTTTATTGTTGATGCAGCTGCCGTCGGTATAGAGGACGAGGGCCGAGGTGCGCGATCTGCTCACGACCGAGTCATGTTCTTCCTTCCCACGCTTCTTGTTAGGTGCAATGTGAATATTTGGCGGTCTCCACCAAGGTGCGATTATGTATGGCTGCTTGGGTTCTAGTTGCTACTCAGGCTCTTGCCCTATTCGTGATCTAAGATAGTGTTCCACCTTTTCCAGAGGGCTCCACGTCCAATTAGCCTTCTCCCACGGGCTGTGTGCGATACGGCGCCTTCGGGGCGACCTTATGTCTTTGATATACTGGTAGAGAGGGCTGGTCTTGATGCGCATTGCTGCGTCCCAGAGGTGTTTGTCGAGCTGTTGGGGGATTGGCTTAATGTGACATTCTATTTCTAGTGCTGCCGTGGAAGTTGCCTTGAATGCTCCGGCGACCACTTTTAGGCCTTTGTACTGTATGGACTTGATCCAGTCTGCCACTTTCTTCCTATGGCTCGCCTCTCCTGCTGGTATGTACCATGCCGAGCATCCATGGAGTACTTGCGGGAGGATCACTGCTTGATACACTTTCCTTAAGTTCAGCAAGCTCATTCCCCACGTTGAACCAGTTATTCGGGATAGCATTTTAAGGCTGTCGTGTGCTTTGACTCGTAAGGACTCTAGGTGGCCGTTCCATAGCAAGCTGGTATCTAGGGTGAATCCTAAATATTTGGCCTGCGGCGTCGGTTTGACCGTCCTCCCTTCATTTAACTCTAGCTCTTGGTCGAGGTTGAATTCCTTTGGCTTCTTTGTGAGGTGTAAGAGCGTGTACTTGCTTGGTGCGAACACTGAGGCGTGCTTCTTTGCCCAGGCCTCACATTCGGCGTGCACCTGTTTGAGCCTTCTGCAGTTCTCCTCCGTTGTTCGGCTGGACACGAGGATGGCTACGTCATCAATGTACCCACTGCTACACGTGTTCAGGTCTGGTCTGCTACCGATTTCCAGCAAGTCGGCGTTGTAAAAGAGATAGAGAATCGGTGACAGCGGGGACCCCTGTGGGATTCCTGTGCTTGTCCTGAACGGGGCCGACGTATCCATTCCTAGGCGCAATGTGGTCGTCCGGTCCTTGAGGAAGCTCTCTATTAGCATCACTGTTTGTAGGTCAACCTGTCGTTTTCTCAGATTGTGTATCAGCCTAGGGTGTGAGACGTTGTCGAAGGCACCGGACACATCGAGGAGTAGGAGACTGGCAATGTCCGTGCCTGACGCGTACCAGGCCGTGTAAATCCGTTCAAGGAGCACATGGATTGCATGCTCCGTGGATCTCCCTTTTCGGCCGCCCATGTGTTCTCCTGGGAGCAGGCCGTACATCTCGACTGCGAAGCTGATTCTCCTGGCGATGACTGCATCTAAGGTCTTTCCGATAGTATTGAGAAGAGCTATGGGTCGGTATGATTTTGGCTGTGTGTAGTCGCCCTTGCCTGGCTTCCGGAGCGCCACTGTACAGCTGTGCTTGAAGGCCTTTGGGTAGTACCCCGTCGCCAGGCATCCATTGAATAGAACTTGTAAAGGTGGGGCGACGATGTCCATTACCTTATGTAGGATGTGGTTTGGTATCCCGTCCGGTCCGGGTGCTTTGTTTCCTGGTGCGTGTCGTATCGCCCTTTCAATTTCATGAGGTGTGATAGGCGGGAATTTAATGTCATCTGCGTAATGGCATTCATCCAGAATCAGCGAGGTCTGCTTCTGGGGGTTCGGGGAAGAACGTCCCTTTGAGGACGTCGACCTTTCCTTCCATCCCGTCTTCCAGATTCCCATCTTGATTCCTCAACGGTGGGATGTATGACGACCGCGGTGATCTATTCTTCGCCCATTTTGCTACCTTCCATAACCCCTCGATAGACTCGGAGGCTGTTTCTACTCGTTCCCTGTGTGCGGTTTTGAGAGCTTTGTCTATCAACCTCGCTTTCCGGTTTCTCGCTCGTCTGTACTGCTCCCAGGACTCCTCTGTCCGGACACGTTTCGCCATCCTCCTTAATCGTCTGGCCTCCATTTGCGCTTCCTTGCATTCCTTCGTGAAACCGGCCACAGACCTTGGGCTTGGCTTGCTCCACGGGGTAGACCGATCGATCGCAGTGTTGATGGACTGCACAATGGCGTTTGCAAGGCCATCGATCTCTTGCGGGTCTTTAGCTGACAGTGCCACAGGCATTTCTCTCTCTAGCGATGCTCTTAATGTCTGGATGTTCGTTTCTCTCCACAGTCTTCTAGGCGGGGTCGACTGCTGTCCGATGTGAATGTTGAGTACGGTTGAGACAGGGAGATGGTCCGAGTCAAAGTCGAATGATGGCTGCACTTTGCATTCTATCACCTGCTGCCCCACCCCCTCCGTGGCGAATACCAGGTCGAGGGTGGTTTCCTGGCCTCTTGACTGCCAAGTGCGTGTCCCTGGTGGGAGGAGAAGATCCAGGTGGCACTCCTCTAAGATGTCTAGCAGTTCTCCGGCGTCACGTCGTCCTATGTGGTATTCCTCCCTTCCCGTCCATAGGCTGTGCCTTGCATTGAAGTCTCCTAGTACTATGTGTTCTTCGCTGGGGGTGTTGTTCAACTCTCTCCTCAGTAGGGGAAGGGCCTCGCCGTACCCTCGTAAACCCTGAATCGGGTTGTAGACATTGTGTATTTGTATATATTGGGATTGCGTGTTGTCGTTGTTTCCCACATCGATTCTCAGGCTACACACGTCTGGCGAATGCGTTCTTGCCGTCCACGCCGCCGTGGGGATCTTTTTGTTGATAAAGAAGCAGGTCCTGGTGTCTTGGCTGTCCATATACACTAGGTGAAAGTAATCTGCCGCTGGGTTGTGGGTTGTGTTCTGGTGTGGGTTGCGCCATGGTTCCTGGATAGCGATGATGTCCAGTTCCAGGACTGCCGGATCTCTGAGCAGTGGGGCCATCACGGCCCTCGATTTTTGTACGTTGTACTGTAGTATCGACAGTGTTCATTTACTCGTCATGTACTATAATTGTGTCTGACTGGGTGACTGATGGTGTTATGTTCTCTTGCTCCTCTTGGGTCGTGTTAGGTGTATCTTTGCATACGCTGCTCTGTGGGAGCCAGTCCATTGACTGCCCGCTTGGGCAATTGGGGTCGATGGAGCTGAGGGCTACCCTCTTGTTGTTCCTGTTTGTGGTTGCAACCGTCCGCCTCTTTGGCTGCGTTCCTTCCGCCGCCTTCCTGGTGGGTGATCTCTGCCTCTTGTTTGCTGGCTGGCCCGACGGCCCCTGGGACGACTGTGTTTGGGGTGCCAGAGGGGGGAAATCCCCGAAGTTGAATTGGAGGTTCCGTCCTGTTGTTTGCGGTCCTGCACAAGGTTCAGGTTCGCCGTAGTTCTCCTTGCGCGTGTCTTTCGTTCTGTGGCGCCCAGGTCGGTCTGCCAGTGCCCTCTTGATCTTCGTTTGCTCCTCCTGCCTCTTCTTACACGCGTTGCTCCAACTCGTGTGTTTTCCGTTACACACCGCGCATTTAGGTTCCGCGGGTGGGTGGACCGCCCTCTTCTCGCACTCCTTTGCGTTGTGCGCTTCTGCACAATAACTGCATGCCTGGGCGGCAGTGCACTGGGATCCTTTGTGGCCGTACTGTTGACAATTGAAGCATTGATGAAGCCTGCAGCCTCGATCATAGTACTCGCACTGTTGTATTGATGCCTCAATGATTAACCCCTCATCAATCGCCCTGTTTGCGTGCTCTGGCGTCGTGAATTCCACAATGAGGGAAGACGCCTTCTTGTTGTGAATTGTTTTTGGAGTTAGCCATCCTACGTATTTAATATCCATACCTTTGATAATGCAACTGTTTTCCATTTTGATTTGCTCGATCGTCTTCGCTTGGTCGTTAACATTGACTCTGTTGATCGGAACTCCGTGGACCAGGACGCCATACGTCTGGATTATGACTTCCGCCTTCGAGCCAAGTGTCGCCACCCACTCCTTTCTGCCCTTGAGCTTCTCCGCCGCCTCTGCTGAACTAGTGTGGACGATGATGTCTCCGCTCTTGAGCTGCTTAGCGGCTGTGACGTGGTTGGCGAGCTCGATGGTGTTCTCGTTCTGATTGAGTGCTCGAGTGATTCGTTCTTTGATGTCTTTTTCTGAGAGTCTTCTCAGGATTTGGATGGAGTGGCTGTCCTTGATCTTGATCTTCACTTCTCGGTCTTTGTATAGTGACGCTGTGTTCGCGGGGGGTCTGGAGGGGAAGGACAACGTTCCTGGGCCGGCAGCTACCATCTGTGCCCACGAACGAGTGTGTATACCCTTCACTTGTGTGCTGTCCCATCCCTGCTTTATGATCGTGACCTTCTCGTGTATGTCCTTTGTTTCCTTGAATCCGGCTCTCATCTCCATCAGGAGTTCGTGCATCGATGGCTGTTCTCGGGTCTTCCTTACATATTCGGTGAGGCTTTCGATAAAGGGAGTGATAACATTGATTGGAATCGGCTTTTGTCTGGCAATTGCCTGTAGCTTCGCTGCTTCGTCGAGGATTATCGTTCCGTGCTCGAGGTAGTTCTGGGCACCTTTGCCAACATCCGGCCACTTGATTCGGCTCATCCCGGCACAAACGCGTATTGGGCGATACTCGGTGTGCCGGAGAGTAAAGTGACGCGTAAATATCGACTTTTGACGCGCTTTTCACGTTGATTTTCCAAGAATTTCGTTTGAGCTGAGTGAGGTTGTTTTTATTGATTATGTCATACTCGGTTCCAGCAGCCTCATCAGCCGCTATGCCGGGAAGCGCAGTGTTGGGCATGTCGCCGACGCGTGTTGGGGTTGGCCAACACGCGCCACTTCACCATGTTACCATGGCTAGCGACCCCCTCTACTGTGCCTAGTCTGGCTTCTATCTACGTATATGTACATATCCGTATCAAGAAGTGCCTTGCTTGTGTCTTTTCCTTGTCTGGCTCACTGGAAGCCGCTTCTGCTGTCCATCTTGTGTCAATGTACCTTCGGTCTCCCCCTGATACCGCCCTTCCTCTTCCAACTCCCTGCTACCCTTGAAAATTCCAAGCTTCTTGACTCCGTCTAAACCCAGCATCGTACTGTCATCGGGTTAGATCGCGTATATGGACCAAATATCCGCAAGTCTAGGTGGTTAAAGGCATGCCGGATCATGCTCAACCTGTTACTGTGTATGGTGATTCTATTTCGATATCTAGTGCTGCAATAGCTCTATCGGAGGGGATGACTGCATGTGTGGACAAGGCACTTGTAGTCGGTGGTGGTTCTAAGAGAGGCGAGGAGAGACGCATCTTAGCTTCCGTTCTGTGTGTGGTGATAGAGAATTTGTGCACTAGCTCGAGATCGTCTTGACATCATCGGGGGGAGACTGATCGACTAATAGTGTGGGCAGCACTTCTTAGCCTGATGTTGAGAGGTGGAGCAACTTCCTCTCCGTGTTCTGTGTGTGGTGATGTGTCGTGCGTCGAGATCGAGTGGGTTGGTCGTTGTCATTGGCTTGAACTTTTCGCCGGCTTCGTGTTGTTGATTGAGGCTTCTCGGTCAATGGTGAAACGTACGGCGAATTGTGCTGCATCCGTCAATGCAAAATCCTTAAAATCATCACCCACTTCTGCAACGAACTTCCTGATCAAATGAGCCTGCATTACTTTGCCACGGAGCCGAATTTTAACCTGACCATGACATTGCTGCTGCATCCAACCAATAGCCCGCTCAACTCCATCCGCTTGTCCATCACTCCAATAATATCCAAACTCCTCATCATTCTCGCGGAAAAGCTGGATAAGGGTTGCTTTATTGAAAGCTCGTGCGAAGGAGGTAAGGAGAAGGAGAATACAGACTTGTCGAAGATAAATATTCGAAGCTGAAGGTGTGAGAAGTTGTTATTGTTAAGAAGAGAGTTGAGAGTTGTTGTGGAGAGAATTGAGAGTTGTTGTCGCAAGTTATTGTTTAGGGAAGAAGGAAGAGAGAGGGGAGTTGTGGTAAGTTGTTGATGAATACCTCGTAAGCCTGTGTAAAAGTGGGGCCAATCGCTGAGTTAAAGGCATATGATACTATTTTCTTCACACTAAATCTAGGGGTTGCCTTCTGGACCTTCTGGACCTGCCGGACTTGGTCATGTGACGGTCGGTGGTTCGGATGACTCCTCAGGACCAACTTGTAGTTGACAGCCCAGCATCTGCGTTGCCAAGCGGACCCGTGGAACCAGCCTGGACGAAGACACTGCCTTGCTCAAGAAAACATGCTATGTTATGTCAGGTCTGGGTCAAAGACGTTACATGGAGAGACTCACGTTCATGAACGGCGCTAAAGAGTCCGAAGCTGGAATTGTTGAGAACTCGAGGGCTTCTGGGGACCAGCCTCTATCGCTTGACGTGCCGTGCGACATGAGGACTTCCAGTATCCCAGCCAGAAAGGCCGAGTTATACTCATGGTCTACAGTACATTCCTCTCGCGAGCTTTCGTAGTGCATGTCAGGGACTGGAGGGTCAGCTGTGGTCAGCAATAGGGATGGGATGACATACCCAGCTTGACATCACCCTGTAGTGACAACCTCACACTGTCGATGTAGAGTTCGCAAGTTGGCAAGGTATCTAAGAGGTAAGTCATCGCTTTGATAACCTGTACAGTCTTAGTTTGTTTTCAGAATATGCGGCCGAAGTAAAGTCACTTCTGCAATAATGGTTGCTATCTCCCACTCTTCTGGGGCCAACCTCTTGAATTCGAGATCGAGCAGAGAGACGTCCAGATGCTCGCCCACAATGCATAGCTTGCCGTCGTGGAAATACACATCAAGGATGTCGGCGATATTGGGATGCTGGACCTGGGCCAGCATCTCGAGCATCTGTAATGGTGTTGGCGAGAAGGACTCGCGGATGACAGCAAGGTGGAGGCGACTCTTCCGATGGCATACGAGTGTGCCCTGGTTTGATCGCAGCTCATGTACAAATGTATAGTCATCCTTCGGGCTCTTGTAGTCGATCTTCAACAACCGTCTCACTTTCGTTGGCCTAGTGGTTACTGACGGTGTCGACGTGATGTCTTGGACACGGCCGAAGTAGAAAGGTTTTACCTTTCTCAGAGGTAGGCGGCTTTGGGGATCCATGAGGGGAGAGTCAAAAGGAGAATGACCAGTGGACTGAGGAGGATGTTAACCTTTTAAACGACATGTAATATGCTACGGGCGTTTTTCCCTGGGAGGGTCTGGTTTTGGCTCCCTAGATGTTGTGGAGTCAGATCAAGCTCCTCGTCCGCTGTTCTCTAGAACAAATCTGCACTAAGCAAGGTGAGTTCCATAGGTCATTTACGATGGACTTAGAGCCTATCTCAGAAACCCAGACCGCATCTACGATGGACCGAGGGTCTCCCCTTATTCCAGACAGTCAGGGCATTACGATGGACTGGAAATCTCACCCCGTTCCATCCCCAATCCATCGCCCAACGTCAAGTGTCTACAGCGACGACGTGTCCATCATGACTTGCCTCATCCACAAAGTCTCGGAGGAGACGAGGGCACAAGAAGATGAGACAATTTCTTCGTTCATGAGAGAAAATCAGGCGCTCGAGGAGGAACTTGCACGTCACCAGAAGGCATGGAATGGGACAATCATGTTGGCAAATGAAGTCATACAGGCTATCACATCTTTCAGAAAGAGTTTCATCACGGTTGATACAAAGGTGGCAGGTGCAGAGAAAGACTGGTTGGCATTCTGGGGAATCTATAAAGAGTCTCTAGGATCGCATCCACCCTGGGTCTAAGAAGCATCGTTGGCCAAGAACTCGAACCCGTTATAGTCGATATATGGTTCTGAGTACGACTCTGGGGCTTGCGACGCCGGTGGAGCGTAAAGGGGCTGCGTGGGGTTTGATGAGGCGATAAAAGGTGCTGGAGGCTGAGTGGCGTTCGGGCCTTGGTATGTTTTCTGAAGGTTGGAGGATATCGGTGGTTGGGACGCATGTTGGCTGAGCTGTGGAAGGTTGGAGGTTTGCGGTTGAGATAAAGAGCCGTTCGATGGCTGCGAGTTCGACGGCTGCAACGCCATTTCTAGAACACCTCTGCCAATAACCTCGAACCTTTCCATAGTACCAACCATTGTTGCAACACCCTCATCGACGGTCCTAGATCAAATTGTCAAAGAGGGGGTCTTTTAAAATGAAGACAGAGCGGTACTTCTTGATTTGTTCTGCCCTACACTTGAAATTAGTCAATCTCCGTAGTAGGTTGAAATGCTTACATAGCATATATCTCATCATGACGTTTCTTCACATCGTCCAGGGCTTGAAGCAATGTCGAAAAGTCGGCAGGATTTCGTAAAGGGGGTTGTCGGTAAGGCTGAGGCCGAGACCGAGATGGAGGGAGGTGCTGTGGTACTGGGCGCTGAACTTGGTTTGTGGAATGCTGAGATCCAGCTAACGGCTGAGGATTGGCCTCCAAGCGCTGGTTCCTAGACTCACCCCACTGCTTGTACATGCGAATAAAAGTCGCAAAGTCGGAACTTTCGGTCGCGTTTGACATGTTGTCTGAAAGGAAGACGTACCAGGAGGATGTGGCTGTTTTGTCACACGGGGCTGCTTCTTACCTTATACGATAGTCGTTCCCGTTAACACCTTGAATCGCAAGTAAAGTGCACAGCCCAATCCCCACCTCAATTGAGAGTAGTAGTGTGCCAGGGGAATACATGCAGAGGATTTTCAACTTGAGAGAAACGTCTAGTGCAAATGGAACGCAGCCGCCGCAGCCGCCAAAACAGGGGATCGCGCCACCCTGTGCACCTCAAACAGGGCGTGTCGCTTGTAAGCGACAAGCGCCCACGCCCCAGACAACATCGGGTCCGAAAGTTTCCCATCAACGATTCCAACTTCTGCCCAACATTGACGCTGGGAGCCAGATTCTCCTCCACCACAGAACCACCCAATTATAGACACATTGTCATGGTGGCAAATGTCTTTTTCTGGATGTAGGAGCCAGAATCTCCTCCACACCACAGAAGATGCCAGTTATGGACATTGAAGTCGCAAATGCCTTTGCCTGGATAGAGGTGCGCACCGTTGTGCCCTCCAGGCTGGCGATACCTCCTTTCGCGACATACGGATACAATTACTTGCGCTATTTAAGGCCCACGCGAGACCCTCAAGCCCTTCAGCGATTATCACCACCCGCGGCATACCACTATACTGTCAACCGATCATGTCCTTACCAGAAGAACCGACCGTGATGGACGCTGTCAGCGGCACGCCGCAGCCCACACTAGGACAAGAGGTTAGAGTCTTTGCTGAGATCCTAAGACGCGAGAATCGAACTGACCTACTTAGGGTGCTGGTGTGCATGGTACAGAGGTGTCAGCGGCTCACCACATCGAACTCTTGAGAGCAGAGAACGAAAATCTCCGTATCCAGCTCGAAGAAGCGCATGTACGACTTCTCCACTCTCGAATCTGCTACCAATCCGAGGCGCAGGGTCGTCAATCCGAGGCGCAGATTCGTCAAACCATACAACAGGGCCTCGACACTGTACAGCGAAAATATTTTCAGCTTATGACGAGCTATAAATCTAGACTCAGCAAATACGACGGGGAGAGGGTCAAACTTCAGGAGGACAGTCGAATTGCCGAGGAGCTTGCCGCAAGCCAAAAGCAGTTGATTGAGATGTATGAAGCCCGAGATCGACAGCAGCAGCAACCTGCGAGTCATCTTGTCGAGGGTGGCCCGCTGCTGTCCCAATACAATGATCACAACCACTCCTCCCAATACCCGACCTACCAGCCACCCCGCAGCCAGGAGTTCGTTATAGACCCTACCCGTCTCCACCCGCTAAATGACCTCGATTACAGCATTGGGTCCTCCATCGAGCCATCCTGCAATACAGATGCAGTCATGTCCACACCGGTCGCTGAGTTCGAGTTTCAGGCGCCTCTCCAACCCCTTCAATCTACACCGCACCCAACATCTGCTAAGTGTGACGTTTCAGGGCCCAATCATACCAAGAGCGATGGAAACAAGAGGGGGCCGGAGGATGAGGGAACGAAGCCCAGCAAAAGGCGTAAGGCGAAGTGACTGCTACGGTAGAGGGTGTGTGGTTGCTGATTGCTATGGTATACGACTTTTATTGGTGTTTCTGTTATTTCACGATGCTTTAGGTATACGGCAATTCAAGTACTTTTCATTTTCCACAGCAAGTGACATGCGTGCTAGCAAGTAAACATAAAGTCAGACAGCGCTTGGTAGCTAGTGGCCATGCGTGTGTAGAATGTACCGTCATGTTACATGCAGAGGTGGCAAGTTCTAGCTTCCCCTTCTCTTCTACCTTCCTCCCCAAAATGACAACAAGTCCTCTCCTCCTTCCACTATGACATCCGCGAGCATCAGGAGGTTGGCAACACCCTGCGGGTAATCTCTGCAATGAATGCCGATCGTCATCCTAGTCGTCCTCGACGACTTAACCCGCGCGTCAAGTCCCCCTCAGATGGACCACCTCAACTCAGCCCAATTGACAGGATCATCAGCCTCCACCATGGCTCGACTATGGCAATAGAAGCAACCCCTCAACGATTACAGGCGTCGAAGCAATACCCAGCCCCCAGCTTACCAGAGAGGATTGAGCAGCTACAGAAGCAGAACAGCAGCCTTAATCATGAGGTAGCATACTACCGAGAGATGGAGCAATACAGAAAGGAGTTCGAATATGAGGTCGCACGGGTGAAGGAGAAGCTTGAGAAGGCTCTGTCCAAGTTGGCCAGGAGCCAGCAACGAGTTGATGATGAATGGACTCAACTGAGGCAGGAGAGTCGTGCTACATATCCAGAATAATGTTAAATTCACCTAGCAATTTGGAAACTTTGAAAGGTTAGGGTCAGGAAGCTGGCAAAGTTCAACAACAGGTGTACAGAGCCCTCAAAATTCACTTAGTAAAAATTAATTTAGTTTTCTTCAAGCCCCTACTTTTCTTGTGACTACGCTATGATCATATCATCCTGATAGTATTCGGTAGTTCGTATCATTCTAGACTAGATGGATCGCCCAAACTGAAGAGTTGGCCCAACAGTACCGTGAAAGGGAGGCTATAGTTTCCAAAACGGCGCACACTAGAGCAGAGAAGGCATACGCTTCTGAGTGCCATTTTTGGAGGTGGGTTCGGTTGGAGAACACATTTGATCAGTAGGGTGAGGCCAAGGGCATGTCTCCGAGGGTCATTCCTGGCCTCAGAAACATACGGCGTTGTGACAGACAAAGTCAACAAAGGGATGTAGTGTGGATGAGGAGGGTCCAGAATAGTTTAGGGAGTGGTGGAAGACAAGGTCAAGAACAGCTTCTGGTTAGAGATCCAAAAATAGAGTGGTGTGGAAGACAAGGTCAAGAAATGGCTTATGCTCTGCGAAGGATCCTTGGAGGTATGGATGGCAGGGTCACGAAACGGCTTATGCTTAGATAGTGGTCAAAGAGAAGATCCAAAAATAAAGTGGTGTAGTAGACGAGTCAAGAAATGGCTTATACTCTAAGAGGACGTGTGGAGGTGTGGATGGCAGGGTCAAGAACAGCTTCAGCTAAGAGACCCAGAAATAGAGTGGTGTGGTAGGTAAGTCAGGAAACGGCTTCTGCTTAGACAGTAGTCTAGAAATAGACTGGTGTGGGTGGCAGGGTCAAGAAATGGCTTGTGCCGAGACAGAGGCGTGGAAGACAAGGTCAAAAAATGGCTTATGGTGTGAGAGACAAGGCCCAGAAATAACTTATCCATGCACAGTGTGGGAAGGTCGAGAAATGGCTTATAATTGACATCTGGTGGGCAAGGTCAAGAAATGGATTATGATCTACTGAGAACTGAGCAACGCAGGGGATCAACAAACGGCGTCTTCATTTCAGTCACAAAAGAACCACAAAGCGCTTGCAACACCATTAATTGATGTCTAGAAGAGATACACGTAGGCCACCATCACCATGCCGTCACGCCGTTCTCAGAAAATGGCGGCTGAGGAACGCAAAAAACGCCAAGAAAAATTCAGAAAGAGGACTAGGAGCCTCTACAACAAAACCAGACTGCTGGCAAAAGATACCGATGCCTGGGTTGCCCTTATCGTCCGTGATAGAGCGGGCCGCGTCCAGTCATTCAGGTCATCAGGCAGTCTTTATTGGCCTCCATCAATCCAAGACCTGATTGTAAGTCGACACTTCTCGAGCTCTATAATCTTACCTGCTAACCCAGGCCGAAAGACGGCACACCCTTCAGGTACCCATGAGTTTCTCGAGAAGCATGCTATCTCTGGTTGCTGGAAAGAAGTGGCCGAAGATGAGAGTGATACGGCCCTGGTGGATGGTGATGCAGAGTCTGTCGACGAAGGTGTTCCGGTAATCAGCGTGATAACCGTTGAGAAGGAGACTGGACCCGACAGCACCATATCGGCCAATCAGTGCCATGTGGGCAAGGACGTCGAGGATGGCGCAAACGCACCCAGGGACAAACCAAATGAGACAGTCGCTGAAAAGTCGGCGGTCGACCCGCTTGGGGAGTCGGATAATACACCACTACTCCAACTCAGGGAGCCGAACAGATCATTAGTCGATGCTGGGCAATTGGATGATGCAATTGTCGATGCACCTGCGGATTCAGGGAACCCGAGAGTCGACTCACCTGGGAAGGATGCAGCACTAGACTCAGGCATGCTGGATGACACCATATTCGAGTCTGGAGAGTCTGACAATATGACAGTCGACACGATTGAAGAATCGAATAACACAACGACCGACATGGCCGTGGACTCGCACAACACGACAGCCCACAAGCCCGGGGACTCGGATAATGTGCCAGACGTGCCTGGTGAGGCGGTGGTGGTGAACATGCTCGGCACGGCAGAACCGGATCCAACAACCTCTGAATACGACATGATGGATGTAGATATCCCAGGAGCGAAGAACAGGGCCCAACCGGATGTCAGGGGGGTCGAATCGATAGAAGCAGCCAATACACTTTACACGATGAGCCAGTATCATAATCCACCATCCACTGGAGGTCTCAGCAGTTGGCAGGTGGTAAATTGGCCGAAGATGGATCCAAAAGAATTACTTGAGAGCTGGAACTGGGTGTTTCAGAATAGATTTCGCCAGTAAGCGCTATAGCCGCGTCTCTGGCGAATGCCATCTTATCAGCGAAGGAATTGTTTGAAGAAGTGTCTGGTAGATCGACTACCAGGGTTGCGCTATCTCTGCGTGAAAGGGTGTATCTGTCAGCGTTTATATCGGCGTTTACTAAGAATAAACAAATTCAAACCTTCCTTATCTTCCTAATTTTAAATCTTCTGCTTCTATTCTCCTTGTCGTTGTGATGTTACGATAAAGTTCAACACTGGTAGCTGGTGACGTCTAATTGGAGAAACTCCCCACCCCTGCAGGCGCTAGCCAAGGCGCAGGTGGCGCCCTGTCCCACCACCAACTTTTAGAACCAACATCGTTAAAAATGCACGGCTGGGCAGACTCACCAACATCCCCATCCAATGCTCCCCTCCCACACGTCCTAACGACTGGGAGCCCGGTGGTAGGCAGATAGCACTTAAAGGTGCTGGAATCAGATCCAAACGCTCAAGGTAGTCCCCACACACCATGAATTCATTTACATTACTTTATGTTCTTTACAGTGCCAAACTGAGTAGTCAGGCCAGCATCTACTTCATCTGGCTTGTGGACTCATCCTCCAGAACAATCGCATTCATAGCCGCGGCTGTCGCAGTTCTCGCAGTATTTCCCTTCTTCCATGTGATCGTTCACGTCTTCTCGGCCAAGCCTCTCTCAAATCCGACCTTCATTGCATACCTCTGTTTCAGGTGAGAGGGCTCTCTTCCACAGCAGTTCGAATACTGATACCCCCTTAGCTTCCTGCTCGCAATCCTCTGGTTTAAGCCTACACGAGATGGGGAGCAACGTGTTCTTCCGTTTGCGGTGGTTACGGCCTTGGATCTTCTTGACCTCTTCATCTTCCTCTTCCAGCGACAAATCGGTCATTGGCACAAGATTCTCACATCGGATATGGAACAAGGGCATCTCAGGGCGGAAAACCCCAACAACGCTTCAGTCGCACTTATGGGCCGGGACAATGAGCAGGTCCACCATGGCGATCTTGGTGCTACAGAGCCCTCGCAGAATGAGATGCGCCGACTTCGGATAATGCAGGAGTTGGGCTATGATATCAATGCTATCAATCGTTCTGGGAGGGCTGTCGGTGACTCGACTGCTTTTGATCCTCGCAGCGTTGGAGAGCAGTCCGGCATACAGGTTTCTGGTGGTAGGGGACTTGGTCAAAAGTTGGACCGCCGTGCTGGCGGGAGGTCTGCTGGCGCTAAGGTTACCATACAACGGCCTAAAAGCGTCGGGTGGAATGCCGAAATGGTACAATCCGCGTGCGAGAGCCAGGAGATGGAGGAAGCGGATCTGGACCTGCACCCCCAACAAAGACAGAGCGGATGCTTTATTGACTTGGGCATGGGCGCTGGCTCTGGGTTTGAGAACCCTCATTCGCCACAGACACCCACCACCATCATCTCCAGCAATACACACCCCGCCTACAGGTCCACACTAGACAATGCTTCTCGAGCACCGTCAGTGTGGGGACTCCAACGAAATCAGATTTGAGGTAGTGTTTTTCTGGTTCATTATGTTCTATTGTGTTCTATCATTCTTTAATCATTTCTGTTGCAATCAAAACTATCCAAAATAGAACGCCAAGTGACCCATTCATTTGTTACTGCTTGACCTTCTATGACCTCAAAGGCTCTGGTAGCTAGGCTTTCTCCAAAATGCCACTGGTGGTGGTACTCGTTCTATCAACTGATGCGGAGAAAGTGATCTGTCTTTAAAGTCTTCGGCTGGAAGCTCCGCACATGCAGGGTATGCCGGCGACAGAGGAAGTTCCACTGCTGTACTCGCAAACGGCTGTCCATGTTGACATGTGCAGGTGTGGTGGTAGTAGTGGAACTCATAGATCGTGATCTCTGGAGGTGGAGGAAAATGCTCCTCCTGCTCTTCTTTGTCGATGCACCTTCGGCATATACCTTGAGGTGGAGGAGGCTCCTCGGGAGGATGTCTTGAGTGGTACGTGGACGATCTTGATCTGCCACAGGCGATGCATCTGTATCTCGACGGCTTTGTGCTGCTCGTGGACCTCGTGCCCCCCGCTGCCTCTCGACCTTCCTTTCTTACCGGTGATAATTTTGTCATTGTTTAGACGGTTTTCCTATAGCTGGTGCGATAGGAATGAAGCTTATTAAATATGAAAAGGTGGGTGCTAGAATTGGCTTTGGTTCGCAAGTGGCTCCGCACGTGACCCCGGTCAACCAGCCCGAAACGGCTGGAGCAAAGGACGAATAAAAGCCTCGGCCCCAAGGGTCACAACTGAAGTTGCCAAATTCATTCTTATTTTGTTTTAGTTTTGATTTATTTGTTTCATTAGTCATTGCTTTTAATATTTATCGACATGCGGTATTGCAAGCATACGCAATGGCTTGGCTTAGCCGTGAACGATGGGGACGTTCTCCTCCAGAACACCGACAGACTCCAGACACTTCTGGACGACCTTCCAGATTCAGATGAACAGAACCCAAGCCTCTTTGTATTTATTGGGAACAGATCTAAGGCGATGGCTATCAAAGAGCTGGCCAAGACCTTCTCTCCGCCGCCGAGATATGGCCGTGACTCGAGCCGCCAATCCCAGCATGATGATGGGTCAAGCTGGAGAGACCAGACGAAGCTGAATGGTAGACGAGCGCACGGAGAGATACACCTCCATATCCACGCTCCAAGCACCTTCAGCAGTAGGCCCGTTCTACTCGCTGAAGGGGACCTACCCAACCTCGACAAACCAAAAGTCCTGGCGATCGAGAAGTGCCACGAGACGGCGAGCAGACCGCTGAATGCGAGGACGCTGACCACTCCGACCTTGTCCGAATCTGCTGACAAGATCTATTTCAGGCTTCTCTCGCCGTTCACCGATGTCTTCTGCTTCTTCGCAGATGATGTCGGGAAGTTGAGGCCAATCGTGCAACGTTTGGCCCTCTGGCTAGACCTGGGTCAGCCCTCAACTCTGCCCAAATCCACGCGTCCTAAGGTCTTGATCGTGACCGAACGAGATGAAGATGTCCACGGCGATGATGAGTCAGCCTCGAGGACCTTCAAGCAGATGTTGAGCGAAGAGACAACGATGGACGTCTCAGAACAGTTTTCAGACATCCGAATCCTCAGCCTCGCAGCCCGCAACAAGGACCTCTCCAACAAGGCGCGCCACCGAGAGCTGTTCGAACAGCTGCTGAACTTCTCTGATCAAGTACGAGAAGCCAGAGTCCACACGCAGACGCTCTTCTCCGCTCACAACTTTGCCGCTTTTTTCCACTATGCTTTGGCTCATTTTGCAGCAACTCCGGTAGAGCCCTTCAACTTCATATCTGCGTCACGAGTGGAGAATCCAGTTGCGAACAACTTGCAGGATCACCTGGTGGATTTCCTTCACAATATCAAAACTCCGCAAAAGTTGTTGCAGTTTGCCATCCCTATCATTGCGTCTAGCTTTGTGCTCGATGGCTACTCACCAGACATGCATTGTAAGTTAATCACTATATCCCAACATCGGCTGATGTGTACACAGTCTTCAGCCCCCTCGAAGTCTTCCGCACCCTCTATAAAGAGATTTGCCGTCAAGTTTGCCGCACAGGAATCCTCACCCACGAAGGGTCAACCCACATCATCCTCCCATCTGGCTTTATCAGGTTACTAGAAGATGAGGTTGTGACGCAAGTAGAGGCGTTCACGACACTCTCTAACATATCCAACGCTACATGGCACCAGCGAAAGCTCTCTGCGTTTAAGCGCGACTGGCTAACTATCCGGTCTTCGGACACGTGTTTCGTGTGCATAAGGGGAAGGCCTCAATACCGTCTACCATGTAGACATATCATATGCGATAATTGTGTCCGGAGGTACGGAGACAAGAGGGATCTCTGGGATTTCGATATTCATCACTGCTTCCTCTGCGGCCTGGAGACCCCAGGAGTCACTATAAAGGGTAGGCCGCCAACAGCTACTCCACGGCTCTTGAGTATTGATGGAGGTGGCGTAAGAGGAATCATTGCCTTGGTTGTCCTGCAAGCCTTAGAGGAGCGGATTGGGCTGCCCTACCCAGTTCAGGGGAATTTCGATTTCGTATTTGGCACAAGTGCTGGTCAGTCGAGCCATGGGAGTATACAAACGCCGATGCTAACTTCGTTCGCAGGGGGGATTATCGCCCTCGCTTTAAGTCACGTTGGATTGTCGGTAGAAGACTGCATAACCCTTTATGAACGAGTGGCCAAGCAAGCATTTGAACTACATCTACTATCATACCTAGCAATACTAATCTCTTTATTTACTGATGGTATCTACCCCGCTCGAAACTTAGACGCGGCCCTACAAGAGGTCTTTGGGAGTGACAAGAGTATCCTCGACTGCTCAAGTGCAACAGCTATAGGCACGAAGATTGGGATTATCGCATCTACGATGAAGCCAGAGCCATTCCTTTTCACGAATTACAACGGGCTAGGAGATCGGGAAGACAAGAAATTTGAGAAGTACGGCGTCCTGCTTGGCGACGCACTAATATGGGAAATGTAAGACGCTCGAATTTCCAAACAGGTCTTAACTAATTGAATACAGTGCAAGATCTACATCTGCAGCCCCAGGGTAAGGTCGTTCCAGCCCTTAGCACTATTACTAACCTCCGTAGGTTCTTCACTCCGAAGAAGATTACCGGCCTCGGAAAGTTTCAAGATGGAGGCTTAACGCACAACAACCCTATTAAGCTTGCTTTAAAAGAAATAAAAGCATTGTTCCCAAACGATCCCTCTGCTAAAAGGTCGACTTTAAAGGTCTCTCTAGGTACCGGCAAGGCTCCCGACTATGAGCCTGAGATGTATGGCTCGAGCTCTTGGTGGAGAGATCTGTGGTTCTTCCGACTCGTTCGAGCACTTTGGTCATCTATTGACGGTCAAGAAAATGGCGATGCCATCCGTAGAAAGGAGGCAAGCAATCATGAAGATGAACTCAAAACCGGAAAGAAGAGAAGGCAAGGGGAGTACTTCCGATTTAACGTAGAATTTCGTAGCCGGCAGCCCAGGCTGGACGACTCAAGCAAGATGCCTGAAATGAAGATCCTCGCACAGGAGGCGATGCTTCACTCGAAACAGTTGGACCGGCTTGCGCATTGTATTATTGCAGAGCTCTTTGTGTTCGAGCTGGAGCTAGAGAGCCTTCCCAGAAAAGAGAACGGCCGATACTCATGCACCGGTTACATTCTTTGCTGCCATCGAGCCGGTGCTCCTGCGTTTGAGGCATTATTGGGAAGGTTAACGAAGTCGTCAGCGAAGTTTCTCCTTCGAGGTCGCACTCTTCCAGGCTCTATCCGAGATCGCTCATCCCTCGCAAGAGACGGGAACTTCAGGAAGAGAGTATGTTTTGATGTTACCAATAAAGAGGACTTGGTCTCGCTTCACCTTCGGGAAAAAGGCTCCGAATCGTACAATATAAGCGGCTCTCCATTTTCAATCAACTGGTTGATAGAGGCCCAAGGATTGGGACGGCCGTTCGGTAGGCCGGATGGGGTGAAGAGAAAGCGAAAGGATAATGATGAGGGATTACTAAAGAAGCGCCAGCGTTCCACGAGTATGTTTGTAGAGTAGAAGCTATAGCAGTTGAAATTGGTGTCCCAATCAGTACACATGTTCACATTGTTCACATGAAACAGTATCACCGTGCTTCTGCTCCCCTATTGGATCCCTCGGTGACGTCGTATATAGGGAATGCAAGATCTACCTTCGTTATTGAGAAGCTACGTCTGGAACGTCTCTATCCGTTTTGCCGTCAATTCTTGAAAATCAGCTTTTAAAAATGCCACCTTCCATTCCGTCTACGCCAATTGTCTCGAGGATGACTCCTTCGACCCCTTTATATGAAAGGTTTAATAGGATACTCCCAAAGCGCCTGTACTTGTTCTTAGAACGAGTACTACGGATTCAAATCATCAGATGAAGCTTTCATATGTACAGTATCAAACGCATCTGTTAATTGGCTGAGTCCAGCCTCTTGCGGCATGAGTCGTCCAGGATCCAATTTTGGGCTCAGGGTGTGGACGCCAGTTTCTACCCAGGGCTGCAGGATCCAATTTTGGGCCCGGGGTGTGGACGCCAGTTTCTACCTATAGCTGCAGGATCCAATTTTAGGTTAAAACGACACTTGCAAGTTATCTCGAAACGTAAGCTAGACATTTGAGCTAGAGGCTGCTACGTGGTTCCATAGGTCAATCTATTTCCTCATGATCCTAAAAAGGCCAGTGTTCATCAAACTCCCTCCTCTCGACTTCTGTATCATCGCCTTCTGCCAGCTCATTTTTAATAAGTTTAGCCCTCTCTCGCGCTCTCAAATTCTTCATTCAGCACCAAGCCGTGTGTTAATCCCAATAAAATCGCGCACCTGCTGCATCTGCTCGTCAACACTATTCCTTGACTTCCGCTGGGGAGTAGCAAACCGGGGGATTGTCTTCTGAAGCCACTGCGCCATTATCTTGATCTATCGTTCTCGGCAGGAGATTCGCTGGAGTCATTTCTTGGTGGGCTCTATGAATAAAACATTCGGCTTCTTGCACGAATACAGATTCAGCGCACATGTCATCCCACCAAAAACTACTCGGAAGTCCTTCTCATCTTCTTCCCAAACAGCAAAGGCAAGCCTGATCGCCAGATCCAGACATCCAAATCAGGTGACTAAGGAAGACTTTGATATAATGCTACAGCCAGAAACTCGCCCGATTTCCCAGGAACAACTCGTTGCTGAGGTCAAGGGCATTTATGCCGGGCTTGTCATGGTTGAAGCAAAGTGTATAGAAGTGGACAATAAGCAGGCTGCCCTCGCGCACGCCGATGGAGGAAATCCGCCAAAGCTTAATAACGAGCAATGGCAAGCTCTTATTGCTCTTCATCGTACTCTTCTACATGAGCATCATGACTTCTTCCTTGCAAGTCAACACCCCTCCGCAAGTCCAGCTCTACGTCGCCTAGCTTCTAAGTACGCCATGCCAGCACGAATGTGGCGACACGGAATACATTCCTTCTTGGAATTGCTCCGACACTGTCTTCCAGCTTCTCTCGATCATATGCTCGCCTTCATCTTCCTCGCGTATTCGATGATGGCTCTGCTTTACGAGACCGTTCCGGCGTTCGAGGATACCTGGATTGAGTGCCTTGGCGACCTTGGCCGATATCGTATGGCAATAGAGGATGACGACATTCGAGATAGAGAAGTTTGGACAGGAGTTGCCAGGCACTGGTATTCTAAGGCTTCCGACAAGGCTCCAACGACTGGTCGTCTCTATCACCACTTGGCGATTTTGGCGCGTCCCAATGCTCTCCAACAGCTGTTCTACTATTCGAAGTCCCTCTGCGTCGCGGTTCCCTTCTCTTCTGCTCTGGAGTCAATTTTGACATTGTTTGAACCAGTTTTAAACGCCGACAATGGTCAAGGCCAGTATCGTCTTCCTCCCCTTGACGCTGCATTTGTTAAGGCACATGGTCTTCTATTCACCAACAAGGAGATGCACAAATTCGACCACACAGTTGACGAGTTTCTTTCGTTACTAAACACGCACATCGGTAGGGTGACACGCAAATTCATGGAACAGGGTTATCACATCGCTGTGGCCAACCATGTTGCGATACTTGGCTTCGCTTCGTCCGACAATGTCCTAATGAAGATCATCTCTCAGCGTGGTAATGATGATTCCCCAATGGAAGGGACTTCTGACGCTTCTGCTCAATCAATGACTGCATTCAAGAACGCGCAGCATCTCAGCAACTCTAGCACCAAGATTGTGTTAGACAGGGTCGGGGACCCAAATGTTCTCCCATTCATCCATATTACGTTGATCTTCATGCTTTTTGTGGCACAATTTCCTCGTGCTATGGGTTATATCCAAGCCGAATTCCCATGGAAAGAGCTTGTGATAATGCTCAACACTCTTCTCAACGCGTACCTGACTCGAGAGCGTATCGAAACCGACACATTCCCAATCCCTGAAAAGGACGACCCTCGTCCGTTCCCCGAAGACTTCGCTGTACGCGGACTGCTTTGGGCAGAAGGTTACTTTCCTTCCAATTGGTTCACCAAGAAGAAGATCGATGAGGAAGAAAAATATCATGAGAGGGCTTCCATGACTGCGCAGCGCAAAGAAAGAATCCTCTGGTTAGCGTGTCGACTCTGCTGTCGTGTGCCTTGCCTTACATACAATGGTTCCAAATTCGCGGTATGGATGAAAAAGAAATAATCAAGAGATTCTAGTCAATTTCCAGAACCAGAATTCTCCCCTGCTATCCGCAAATGCTGGGGCGCGAAGTACAGCTCGGCAGATGAAGTCTTGTGTGATGTGCAACGGCTCTGTCAAGACCCAAGACACAAAGGAGGAGAGAGAAGCAGACAGGGAGCCTGGTAAGATTTAATTTTCACGAAAACTACAGGTAAACCCCGAGTATTGATAAGCGATGCATTTAGCACACGAGAAGCTCTCTCGAATTAATGACGTTCTGCTGCGCGATATGAAAGAGAGAACGGCTGAAGCTAGTCAAGGTCGGCAGCGATTAAAGCGCAATCAGCTCCCTTTATTAGAAGTTATAGAAAAGAGACTGTTCTCTAGAGAATTACTCAAGGCAGAAGATGAGATCATAGGTTTGGGATGATAGGAAAACTATTCTGTGTTGAGACTTTAGTGATTAGAGTAAGGTTAGCAATGGCAGTCATCATAATTCGCCTCGCTTTGTTTTTCGCTTCGCTCAATTTCTCTATTTCGCTCTACATGCAGGCGGCATGAGCAGGGATTGCATTGCAGATTCCTGTACAGTGCGTACCTCCAAGGTGGCCATAATTGGCTCTCGATTCAAGAAATGGCCACCATGTATCAGCATGTTGGCTAGATGCCAAGTTCATTAATCTTCACAGGCGCGAGACATAAACCCGCTATTGTCCGCTTGATTACAGAGTCCATCCGCGTCTACTAATATACACCATCCCTAGGCAAGATGAAGATCCCGTTCGTAATATTACTTCCATTAGGAGTGATGGGGCCTCCTTTTGATGTTACACGCGTCCTAGTGTTTGCAGGAGGAGCACCTATCAATGTGGCGTCTTATCTCTGCGAGATGGCTATTGAAACTGGGGAGGGTTATCGAAACCAAGTGTTGTGGTTTGGGCTTTTTCTGAGTCACTCTATGTCTCCTCTTGCCTGGAACTTAATTTCGTTTGTAAGATCTTGGAATACGGAATTTTGAGTGCTCATTTCTTTTTAGTGGTTGCGCCATCAACATGTTAGTTTGCATCAAAATTAATTACCTGGAAATCATACATTTCTTAGAAACGGTGTTGCGGCGGGTAGGCATCTTCTAACCCCTTCTAACCCCTGATTTGAGGAGCCTGAATTTGCTCGTGAGCCAGACTCCATTACTTAGGCTATTTTCGCTTGCTTTACTTATCTCCAGTGACTCCCACCGCGTGCTTCTGACACCCAATACTCTTTCAATATGTCAATCGCGTTTCAAATGTGGCTTTCTGTAATCGAATTGCTTGTTATCACTTTGTCGGGCGTCTTCATCGTGGTGTATGGCATCGTAGCGTTGTGTATGCCGGATACGGAAACCGCAGGAGTCCTCACGGTAGCTGTAGATACCTCCATCCTTCTATTACTTCGGCGGCTTCTGATAAATCTAGTTTAACTTCACAAGTCTAACTTCGCTAACCTTCACGAACGAAGCGCAGACCGCCGTATCGAGTGCCATTCCTGCCATTCAGACCGACATCCCCAGAAACTGCACCTTAGGAATCAAATACTTCTGCCTCGGATACGCCAGTAATATATCCTGTAGCGGATTACCTCTGAACTTTTCCGAGCTTCTGTCACAAAGGTTGCCTGCTTCAAACATCTCTCAATTCAGACGCCTGCATCCCTTTGACCGGAATCTCAAATATGTCTCCCTTGGAACCATGGAAGGACCTTTAATCCTTGGAATCATCTCGACAGTGATATTGGTTACCGGCCTTCAATATTCGTTCTGGAAGGGAGGTCAAACCTCCACATATGTATCTTGGGGCTTGCCTTTAGAGTTGGTATTAGGCAGCATGGGGAATTCAATTTGTGTAATATCGTTCATGCTCCCAACAATTACTCTCTCGGTTTTGTACTCCAAAGCTAGAAATTTGCCATCCGGCATCACTCTAGAGGAGGGGAGATTCTTTAGTAAATGTGTCACATGTTTTTGCTTTGCTGTAGCTATGGGTATCTGCGTGGTTTCGATGTTCTTACGAAAGTATATACTTCACCGGGGTAGATAAGGACTGAAGAGGCAGGGACGCGGATTGGACGGACATTGTGGTAAATGAATGTACTGGCAATTGAAAATTGATTTTTAAGCTTCAGCTACCGATAGTGCAGAATGAAAGTCCGACTAATCGACTACCACGATAGAGGTTAACGATTCGGTCACCTTTCAGGAGAAATTGTTTCGTTTCTAGCTGGATGAAGCCAGTTTTGGCAGGGATACGGCAGGTCCAGAAATGGCCGACCACCATCAGGATTAGCACTACTGTCATCCCAAAATTTTCTAACTCTAAAGCCATAAATGGCACTCGGCGCCAAAAGAAGTGGCGAATTATTCCACTCGTATCGCAGCACTATAAGGAGCATCATGCAACGGCGAATCTCTCTTCAAACTTGAGGACATCCCACCATCTCGAACCCCTTAAATCGGGTAAAGCGTCATTTCTCTAGCCTTTGCTCCATTAATCGAGGCCAAATCAATGGAGTCTATTATTGACGCCTCATCTGCAGTTTGCGAGTCCGCAGGGATCAAACGTGCTGCCTCACCCCTTCTCCCATGCGTGAGCTCGTCCGTGGAGAAGCATCAACCACTTCCGCAGCATGAATTCCCTTGTCCCACTGGTCAAGTTGGTGATTACAAACGCCTGCGAACTTCTAATCCACACCCATCTTTGAAGACCCAGAACACTCCTGCAGCCTCTGCAAGAGCTTCTCCTTCAATTGTCCGGCGCGACTTTCGAAATCGAGAATTCAAGATGGCTGAAGAGGCGAGCAAACCAGATTACGAGGCGTTGGATCTGAGAGATCAGATGTCAAATATTAGTGCAAAGACAGCTACTCCTTCCACCAGCACGCAACATGGTAGGCCGGGCATCGAACCCCAAGGGCCTAGCGAATATTCCAAACCACACGGCAGACTCCATAATTTCTTTACCAAGGCTTCAATAAAAACACCAGGGGGGTTAATTGACCTTGAACGGGTCCAGGTTGATGAAAGAAGTCCATTCAACCTTGTCCCCTGGTCGGTAGCTACAAATCTCGATCTGATGTTGTATTCTGGTAAGACATTAGCAATCACGATTGCCAACCGTCTGATTCAAACCAATCAGTACTCCCAATTCACCATCCGAGTAGCAGGTTATAACACGACGATTAATACCGGTGTGATTTCTGGATTGCAAACGATTCTGCTCGGCCGTGAATGGATTCGCAGTGTCCATTTGTTATACGATTTTGGGAACCAGAATTATTACATCCCCGTCCCTCTCGCTGTCGAAGTTGCTGAAGAGAAGTTTCCTGATACTGTTGACACCGAGGTCGAGGCTAAACATGTTAAGCCAGTTGAGATGGCAACGTCTGATGAGATAGCTGAGGAGCATGATGACAATGAATTCCGCAAAGCCGATTGCGGCGATGACGGTTCGTCTAATGGCCGGAGCCCACTGGATGATGGCCCATTTTCCGAGAGTGAGCCCTCATTCGATGGTCAGAACTTTCTGGATGATGACACTCCATCTGATGAGCCCTCATTAGGCGATGACACTTTATCTGATGGCAAGACATCTGGTGAAGGGCCTATTTTTGGTGAAGATGAAGTTACGCCAACTGATGAGGATGGTGATGAGCATGATGAGGATGATCAAGATCATGAAAATGGCAATGATGAGGATGATGAGGATGATGATGAGGGTGATGAGGGTGATGAGGATGATGATATATTTTGTGAGGATTATGAAGATTATAAGGGTCATGAGGGAAAGGTATGTGATGAGTGTGAGGGATGTGATGAGTGTGATGGGTACGATGAATGTGAGGGATGTGAAGAGTGCGAGGGATGTGATGAGTGTGAGGGATGTGATGAGTGTGATGGGTACGATGAATGTGAGGGATGTGAAGAGTGCGAGGGGTATGAGGAGTATGAAGAGTTTGGGGAGGGACACGAATATCAGGAGGGGGAGGAACATTCTGATGACAACTTGGAAGACTTCATGGAACAATATACACACCTCGAACGCTTTGCCGATACCGAGCAGACAAAGGAAGCTCATCGTCAACAGTCAGAGTCCAAAGGGGAACCAGTAAGTGCAGCGCCACTGTTTTCGTACCCAGTTAATGACTGTTGTTTTATCCTAGGCATTACCCAGTTCCTACCAAATAGTCAGCCAGGAGTCTGCTATGTCCGATCCCACCAAGTCCCAAGTGAATGGAGTTCAAGCTTGTATCACAAAGCGCCAATCCAAAGAAATTGCCAATATCTTGAACCATATCAGTCGGACTCCAGCAGGCCAGAGCTTCAAGGCACCAGTCGAGCAGCTATGGCCTGAATGTGCGGGCGCTTATAGTGCAAAGGTTCCTAACCCGATCGATCTTGGCACTATTCAGGTGAAGGTAAAGAACAATATATATTCTTCCGTGGATGATTTCAGGGCCGATGTCGTTCTACTTTACCAAAATAGTGTCGACTTCAACGGTATCGATCACATAATCACCAGCGCTGCTCTTGAAGTCCGAGACACGGTCCTCAATGCAATAAATGACATGGAGGAAGGCAAAGGTAGCATGGTGCTGAGAGCATCAACTAGAGTTACAGGAGTTTAAGAGACGGTATTGCGGTGGTATTACATCTGAGGGATTTGAACTTGAGGCGGAGAGGGATTTCTTATTTCTAATAAAGATTTTTTTGGAAAATTGCACTTCTATTAGGAACTGAAAATAACTCCTCGAGTTCTCATGACGTCCTCTGCCCTTTGGCCTCTAATCTTGCAGATCTCCTAGGCTTATCAAGCTCTCCACCCTTCGGTTTGTTCTTCAATTTAGACTGCTTCGTCTTCCTCCCCGGGCGCGCCTTATGGTCGGATTTGGTTCCGTCCCCAACCCGCAGATGGTCCGTCTTGCCATGCGTCTTGCCATGCGTCTTAGTCTTCATGCGTGTTGAAAGATTTGCTCTTTTCGTCCTCATTGATGGTCGATCAGCCTTGATAGCTAGAGGCTTCGTCCTGTCGAGATCACTTTCAGGACCTTCATAAATATCGAAAGGCTTAGAACGTGAACCCATGTTGTTTGAAGAGTAACTTTTGTGGTTAGTACAAGTAATAGATGGTGCCATGGAGCATTATATACTGTTTTGCGTGGCAAGCAGTTTCGGCGAGAGATACTAAGTCCAAAAATGGCCAACTACGCTTAAATATCCTATCAGATTCTTAAATGTGCTATTCCTAGAACTCCTTGAAGGCTTCTTGATTACTCGATAGCATTCAAGCTTGGATGTTACCTGGGCGTCAAAGGGCTGAACAGGCGCCAAAAATGGCCGACCACCATACATCAAAATATTCCAATTTTGGGCGCAAGAGGAGAAATGGTGGTCTTTAAAGCCGAGCATGATGTCATTGATCTTATTGATACACTACAGGTTTCGCCCTTGTGGTCAATATTTAAAAGACATACAAATTTATTTAAACGCACTCCAAACTTGTGATTTCGGGTCGTGTGGTGTGCAACAATTTTAGGCAAGTCATGTGATAGAGGGGGAAAGAGGTTCGCTTAGCAGCTGGGGTGCTTTATGTTACACGATGATTTCTGCGTTCTTCTCACTGTAATCCAAAAACTCCTACAGCCTCCAATTCCTCTGACAGCTCCCCTCACGCTATTTCACCTCTAGAGCGAAGCTTTGCTGCTATCTCAATCATCCCCGCGAATTCTTTCTTCATCTCCTGAATTTTGTCTCCGCATTCTCCCCGCCGGATAACTTCATGGCCAGCATCTTTACACAGGTTTTGACACTTTCCAAGCGCCAACTTAAGCTGCTGTACTATGCCCATTTTTTTGACCTTTTCTGCAGCAGGCGTTTCTTCGTTGTCTCTGATTTCCAACCCAACCTCCCCATCAATGCAATTGTCTCCGACGTCAATCACGGCTTTCATTCTAGCCATTCTTTCCGTGAACTTCTCTTCCCTTTCGAAATCTCGTATTTTCTTCTCAAACCTTGAGAGGAAGGTTAAAATATCTTTAAAAGCCCCCTGCACCTGAAGGTCATAATTGCCCTCAAGCACAGAGTAGTCTGGATTCTCTGATGGCTGTGACATGCCACGACCAACGGAACTTGCCCTTTGATTTTGTGAGACCAGTTGGAAGCTGTTGATACCCGGAAATGACCGTTGGCGTTTTGCGAAGCGAGGGACGTGTAGAGTTGCTAGTTTTTGCAAGAGACGAAGACCCACATTCTCGTTTGGACGAAGTGCTGGGACAAGAGACCTCGTGTTTGCTATGGCCGACCTAGAGATTTCGCCCTCCAGATGATTGAGAAGATTATCCCACTCGGGCAGTGAATCTATGAGATCGTCTAGCACCTCTATGCCTGTTGTTGCACTTTGTTTCTGCAACTGCTTCACTATAGTGTAGAAAGACTCCTCAACGTTTTCACCGTTCCTTGCTGATGCCTCGACAAATCTGCATCCCAATTTTCGCGCCATGCCCTCGCCTTCTAGCAGAGAAACCCTCCGCTTTGCCGTATCGACCTTGTTCCCAACAAGCATTATTGGTACTGGGGGGCTGGTGTGAGGATGCGGTGACTTCTTGATTTGCTGGATCTGATCGTATAGTCCTTGGATTCGTGTAAAGGATAGTGTTGAAGAAATACTATAAACCAGTATAAATCCTTCATTGGCACGAATCCATCCATCTCTGAGGTATAAATATTCGTCTGCGCCGGCTGTGTCGAGGATCTCCAGCGTGCATTGTTGGTCATTGACCACCACACCTATCGTATAGGAATCTTCGATTGTAGGATCAAACTTCACAAATGTCAGCACGAACTCTTCAATTATACAACATCCTTGTGGGCACACTTACCTCTTCCACAAATTCTTTTGATCTGATCCGTGAGATCAAAGCAGATTTCCCAACACCCATATCCCCCAGTACCGCTAGTTTGCATACGATCGGTTTCTTCGCCATGATGAGAGTTTGACGCAAATTAGAGTATCTGCATCTGCAATTATTGAGGTAAAGGCAACGAGGTCAATTGGGATTTAACCCACTCCTTATGGAAGACACCCACTACTTATGCAGCCCAATGTTACCAAAAGCATGCAGCCCTACATACGATCCATTCACGGAGCAGGAGGATCGGTCCAATAAAAGTTGTGGCATCCCGCCAGGCCCCAAATCCTAAGCAGCCCTCACCACATTCAGATCACCGGGGCTGTCCTGTATGTGCAAGAATGTCCAGCCCGAAGTTTTGTTGCACATCTTTAGGCAAACACCTAAGAAGAGCGGCAGCAAAAAGCAACCAAGCTGGTCCGCATCACTTCATCCATAGCAGCTCACCGCTCTACGTACGGGACGATTTCCTAGTTCTCACATCTCAGCAACACCCCTTGCTCACATGCATGAACGACACCTGCAGTCCAGCACTGTGGGGACAAGTGGCGCTTTACATCCTAGTTAGAGGCTTCTTTTTCAGGAAGATGGGCTCGGCCACTCCTTGCCTGGGATTTGAGAAACAGCAAAATATGTCTCAGGCTTCGGCAGGGTGGAGAAGGTCGAGATGTACAGGGCTAGGTTTTATTCACTCGTGGGGGTTCGATAGAATCAAATTCGGCAGAGACACTACTACAGAATATAGAATCTTCTGCACGCACTCCGAGGCTTCCTAAAATTTTTGGAACCAACGTGATTAACTTGCTTCATCAACGACGAGACTATTATTAGTCAAAATCTCTCAATTATACTAAGGGATCTCTATCTTTCGAATTCATAACGCCACATACCCACGATTTGATGACTTGCCAAGGAATTTACAACATATAAGTGAGAAGATACCAGAGACCACATGCGCTACACTCCACTCGAGACCCTTCCAATTTCTTTCTGATACGCTGGCGGACGTTCCTCTTAACCATTTTCGGTTTCTCCCCCAGGCTTGTTCGATGGAAAGGAACATTTTGCCCAAAGCTAAGGTGGCCTGCACGGACTCGCAACACCTGCAATACTTGAACAACCCTATTATCGTGTAAGTAGAAGTCGAATGGCAGAGAAGTGAACTAACCAGATGCGCGTTTCCCTTCCCCTATCTGCTTTCTCTTCTTCTGGATTCCTGTCCTCCTTCTCCTCTACGATTAGGACTTTCTGGCCTACTTTCATCGTCTGAACGACTCTCAGGACTTCTTTGGAGAGACGTTGTTGTATGCTTTGATGGTCTTCATACCAACCATCGTAACCAACGAAAAGAGTCATCAGCCTGTCTTCTTCAAGCGCCGGTGGCAGGCTAAGACTGCTTATTAGAACTGCTCAAGATGATTATCAAGAATATCTCACCACATATTGACATCCCCTGTGAGTTCCTGGGAAGTATAGCCTGTCAAGACACCACCAAGTCGAAGTTTCACCACGTCCCCATTGCCCAGCTTCCGATCGCTGAACCCCTTCTCCAATTCATACACGCCTTCACCAAGAGGAGTTATATCAGATACCTTCATGTTTTGCTCTTCCAGTACACGGAGTTGATAGATATTTGAAGGGGCGCAGAGTTTGTAGCGGAAGGGTAATTGCACAGGCACGTCGGTCGGAAGACCCTGGAGAACGTTAGCATTATTCAGGTCGCAATGTAGATACCATACCAAATCTGGCTGGAACCTAATTGGAAGGAAGGTCATCATTTGACTGCTCAATTCAGCGATGTCCAAGGTATCGGTGATGGCTTTGGACCTAGAAAGAGGGCTGAGCATCGCCTGGAAGTGGAAGTTCCCAAAGCGATTTGCCCCAGTAACGCCAATGGCCGTGTCCTCCTGGTCAAATTTGAATTGGTGGGGATCCTCTGGGCCGCCAGCCAATATGAGCAAGCGTCGTAGAAATCCAATGAGATGAGCTTCTGCTTTGCGATTTTGGCATTCTGCGGACGCGGTCTTGAATAGATCTGCAGGATCTTTCCGAAAGGCTTGTAGTACTTCGTCATGGTCTTTGTCAAGGATTTGGATGGCCGAGAGGGTGTTGTAGTCTTTGAGTAAACTTAGAGCGAGCAACTCAAGACACAGGGTAAAATTCCCCCGAACCAGAAGACTAGATTCCTAATAACGGTCAGTATTATTACTCATAAACGAAATAAGCAATGAGGTTACCAGTATATCGCGGCTCAAGACGGCCCATTCAAGTGCTATTTCCAGGTATGGTGGGACGATTGAGCGAAGGCATAATTCGAGTCCCCGGCTGCGTCGAGACCAGATCGCCTTAAAGGCGTTTTCGAGGAAGCGGACATAGAATCTTCTTCTCGCCCCCCGTACACCATACACATCTACTTCTATCCCTGTTGGTTGTGTTGGATCGTAACCGACCAGGAATTCGAACTCAGCCTTATTAAGAAACCGAAACTTGTGTTGGAGAAGCCATGGAATATATGATTCATCAACAATAACTTCGTAAAACCCGTCGGGCCTTTTCCAAAGAACGTATATTCCTGGTGTTGAGGCTATTTTGCCCCAGTCGGAATCTTCTGCCTCAATTTCGTCTGTTGCCACGTAGCAAAGCTTCCATGGATTGTTGCTTAGAGGTGTGCGAAAAAGCTGGCCGATGTCAAGAGGGGTTCGCTCATATTTCTGTCAAGTAATGGTTAGTCCGGGACTCTTGAGAAAGCCTAGATAGCGTCTTACCTGCTCAGCCTCGTGCGTGACCTCGACCTCATATTTGGTCTTAACCCTATGTGCGACCCCAACCTCATGTGTGACCTCAACCGCACGTGTGACCCATATGCAGCTCTCTCGATCAGCACCTTTGAGAGTTGGAGACGGCGGCTGTGTATTAACTGGAAGCATTGGCTCGCAATCTACAACCAACTGCCCAGCACCTTTGGGAATTGGAGTCGGCGGCGGTGTAATGGGGAAAGGCATCTCGAGTAGTTTGCAATTTACAGCAAAATCGGGCGACCGCTCTCCCTGACAAAGAAGGGCTTTATCTTACTATCTATCGAAGTTGAAGCCAAGGCAGCGCCAGAAAAAGAAAAAGACAAAAGAAAGGCTGAAGTGTAACGAACCCCTGCGGTTTGAAGGGCATTTTCTGCCCTTCAAATCGCAGGGGGAATTCTCAGCATTGGCAGGATGCCAATTCTGAGTGGCGGGAGTGTGCAGGTGTGGACTAGCGTCTTCACAAATTTTAGCGATTCCAAAAAACCATGAATTGCTACCCGTTGAGAGCAGCTCTTCCTGGGGTAGCCTGGAGTTGAAAGAAGTGGCATTGGCAACTTCCATTTTTTAATTGGGTTAGTCTCATTATGCAGCTGGTGCGGGATCCTCGCCAATCGAAAAATTGGGAAAGAACGCCGATTGTAAGAGTTGTGGAACTGGAATGGCGCAGGTCGTCTGGCAACGTTCCGCTTGCCACTTACTATTTGGAGCCTTCCGCATGGTCTCGGTTGGCCCCCGCCATTTGAAGGGTATTTTCTCGCCGAGAGTGATTCTTTCGCGAATGTTCTCGGCATTAAGAGCACCAGAGATCGCCGGCATCCGGGCAAGCTATAAAGAACATTTCCGCCCTTCTAAAATCGTTTCCCTCAATTCTCTCACGTACAACACACTACCGACCCCCAGGGAACAATGAAATGTCGTCAGAACTTTGGACTCTTCATGATAATTGGGATCGTCATACGGAACCTCTGCAGGGATGGCGAGTTCCAGGAAATACTCAGCAATTGTTTCCCATCGGTAAGCTATTATATTTGATCTTACATCTTACCTCTTGATCCCTCGTCACGGTCCACCAGCTCTCTAGTTCGTATACTAATAAGGCGTTAGATTTGTGGTGGGAAAATATCTCAGAAGAATACTCGCCGATCAATGAGGACTTGTTTGGCCTCAGCAAATATCAGCCGCGAGAGCAATCAATGTTCTTGGCCGGAGACTTCACCGACGAGCAAAGTCTGTCTGTCCACAGTGCCCTTGGGACAAATGATCACTTGCGTACATTAGACACCGGTCAACACAATAATAATGCTCGAAGTCATGAGTTCTACCAAGTTGGAGTGAAGGAAGATGGCCTTTATCACTGCCCCTATGAAGGCTCTACCTCTACCTTTTGCAAGCACAAACCCACAATCCTAAAATGCCATTACGAGTACGAGTAATCCCCTCCCAGGATAACGGTAGCCTAGCTAACTAGATCGTCTACCTTAGTAAATATGTAGATGCACACCTAAAACCCTTTCGATGCGAAGAATCCCATTGCGACAATCTCTCGTTCTCGTCCCCAGCCTGTCTTAATCGCCATAAGCGTGAGACTCATGGACGCTACATCCAATGTCCCGCTCCGGGTTGCAATCGCAAGAAAGAGAACGGATTCAAGCGCAGCTTGAATCTACTAGACCATATCAACCGCGTGCACATCGAGGGTTCCAGAAAAGATAGGCATCCCCCCCGAAAAGATAGACATCCACCCCGAAAAGATAGACATGTCCCCAAAAAAGATCGACTCCGATGTCCCTATTCGGGTTGTGAGTCAAATGACTTCAAGAGCAAAAAGACCTTATCAGCCCATATCTGGAAATTCCACAGCACCATGGATGAAGATAACTTCTTAAAACTTCCATGTCCATACTCGAATTGTTCTTGCAGTTCTCCAGGAAGAGGATTTCTTCGCTGCGACAACCTTTCGGATCACCTCAGGCGTATACACAATTCTCCTATATGGTGAGAGAACGACGACCAGAGACAGAGGAAGAGATCACAGCGAGAGAAGGGCGGAGCACATTTGCGGCTTGAACTCGAAGATATATTTCCTTCTATTCGGAACCATGGCCTTTGTAATTGTGCGGCAATGAATTTTGTACATACCATTGTTATTACGCTTGGTTGATTGGACTTTCCCCTACGAATGACGGGGATAATTAGGTTGTGTTTAGATTTTTTTTGAATTCAGTTCTTGAGTTGAAGTGATAGTGGGTAAATGTTGGTGTCCAACAAACCACAGCAGTAACCTGCCCCACCAATACTTAAGAGCATTCGTCTTGATTTTTTTTGCGTGTGGCCCGAGCACTGCACGAGTATATGTGCTGGGGTTTTTTCGCAAATCCTTTCTACAGGAAATGGAAGAAACCTGGGCTCGTCACCACATCTTTCACGATCCTACGAATTACAATAATGTGTTTATGTTCAGAGCTTCAAAATCCACGTACAAAGGACTCTGATGATAATCAAGCAGAAAATACCCTCCAAATCGCAGGGGTTCGTTTAAACTTCAATCTCTCCTTTTTTTTGTTTTCTTTTTGGCGCTCCCTTGGCTGCAATTTCGATAGGAGAAAAGTACTGACCCAAGTCGTCTGAGGAAGTTGCATCCATGATCTGAACCTTGACTATTGACGATTCAGTCCATGGGACATCTCCAACAGGACAGACAGAATGCGGAATCTGGAGAACCCTTGTCGAACTAAAAATTGTGAAACTGCAGACTCCCTGTTAAAGAGGTGTTATGGCGTCGCAGGCCATCTTCTAGTGGATCTGTAGCAATTTTCCGCACCCTGCAGACGGCGGCCACCGGGAAGCCACCTTTGACACTGAGAATTCCCCCTGCGATTTGAAGGGCAGAAAATGCCCTTCAAACCGCAGGGGTTCGTTACACTTCAGCCTTTCTTGTTTCTTTTTCTCCTTTTTTGGCGCTGCCTTGGCTGCAACTTCGATAGGATAGAGCATGCTCGTCATCTCAACCACACTTGGTAAAAGCCGATCTCTTCTTGCCGTACCCATAGCCATTCCACCTCCACCAATATCAGCTAAAGCCAAGTCATCAAGGCTCAAAAGAGCGGTGGATTGGAGTGTGTATGAAGTGCACAACACGGTCGCACTAGCATCGCCCAATATCGGCCCAGCGCATCCCGGAAAAGAAAATCAAAGATATCGATTTGTCTCATTGTGAAAGTCAGTTCGGTGGGGTCAAGGCCGATGATAGAGGAAGAGCGGACCTGCCGCGGACCACGCCAAGGGGAACATCTGCAGCGCCTGAGACGGCTCCGGAAATATTGACGACGTGGAGGGCATGATGACTTCGACCACATAGGAAGTCTGGCTGGAGTTTTCATCTGCCTGCCAATGAGACAAGAATGCCATGGAAGTCGAGTTCCGGCGACCTGAGAACCCGTCCCGCGAGGCGCGTGGCGATCTGCGTGACCTCGCTTATCCCTGCGATTTGAAGGGCAATTTCTGCCCTTCAAATCGCAGGGGTCGTTGCTGCGTTTTCTCCCAGCAATGCAACACCAAATGGATAGCCCCCCAAGTTTTGACCCGACAAGAGAGGCCGCTGGCAAGGAATTCCGAACTTGGGCCTTGAATTCTTCTCCTCCAAATAATATCCTTCGGCCGAAGGTAAGTTGACATTCTCCAACCGTCAACTCGCTAATCATCGCCCAGCTTCTGCGTCACCTCGAGCAAGGCACGTCAGATGATTGCTCCTGTTTTGCACCACGACAGCTCAAGCCTTGTTCAGCCTCGGCTTATCAATTAGTGAACTCTGAATCAAGAGCCTCGTCTCTAAACGTTCCTGCATTAGAAGGATCATCTTCTGGCCTACCCCAGGGTAGTTTGGTCCCAAGTGTGCCGCTGGGTTCTCGGCCACCGAGAGTTTCGACCGGTCTACCTTCAACCATCGATCCCATATATGATTTATCGACGCCTTCATTACCCGATCCGCCATCGACTAGACCGTCATCCGATTTCCTTCCATCAGGCCAAAGCACCGTTCGTCCTAGAATAGAAAGCCCTCGAGCTTTCTTTACGGCTGCGCTCGGAAGATCCAAAGAAAAGCGAGTGAAGCGGCTAGTCGGCGTAGTTGAGGGCTTTTCTAAAGCTAAAGAACTTCCCGATGGATCGCACAAACCTTTTTGTTCTGGATGGCCGCGCATCTCTGGGTCTGAAGTGGGTTCTGAAGCTGAATCCACACCGAAGACATTTGAGGCCGAAGTTGCCGATAGGCTTTGTCGACTGAAGCAAATCCGCCAGAACATACGGAGGGGGGATTGGGAAGCTAGTCGCCTTTGGCTTATTTGCCTTGCTCATGAAGTGGAACACATATCTAAGTGGGAAGGCATCGACACATATACCAATCGAGGAGTTGATCGGGTGTCCGCTGCAACAAAGATCGTCGAGAAGCACTTGGGCCCAGTGAAGGACGATCTCAAGAAAAGCAGAAACATCTTCCAAGTCATGAAAGAAGGAGGTCCAGCCGCAATGCTAGTAGACGATGGGGGCAGACCGCCTTCTATGTAAGTTATCTTGCCGCGTTTCGTTGGCGGTGGCTAATATTATATTCTAATAAGCTGGGAAAGGGACATGACAATGGGTGATATCACTATTGTCTATGTATACAAAAGAAACATACTTCCACATTTAGATGACCTGACCAGGTCGCACGACCCCGATGCCTCATACGCAATGAAGGACTGTTTTTTGACGTATGGGTGGCGCTTCTCAGGACTCCTATCTTCCAGCACCAAGGTGATGGAAATATTGAGGCCCTACCTTCAACAAAAAAGACCGCATGTCGGCGGCGGGCCCGGGGACTCTGAGTCTACAAACAAGAGACGGCGTGTTGATCGACCAGGAGCATCTACTTCACGTCCTGATCACGATTTCCCAGAAACCTCGTTAGATTGGTTCTCACCAGGCAGCATTGATCAAGCAACTTCAAGTGGAATTGACAACACCGTGGAGTCAATGCCCAGATCGAATTCCTCACACCTCATCTCTTTCGATGCGAGAAATGGGACAAGGGATCTCACAGATGCTGCAACGATGGGCAACCTTGATTATGCCTTCAATAGTTCAGACGAACTCACAGATCCCGCAACAGCAAGCATCCTCGGTTACGCCGTCAACAGCCCAGACGAATTCACAGATCCTACAACAGCAAGCAACCTTGGTTACACCAACAGCTCAGGTGAAATCACAGATCTCGACACTGCCGACTTTCTTCAAAGTACCCATGATCAATCGATGGATGCATTATCTAACCTCGACTATGAAATGGATCCACCTGTTGTCGAGCTTCTTCAGTGGACCGTCAATGGATCAGATGCGCTCACAGACCCGTCTACAGACAGGTTTCTTCAAGGAGCAATTTCTCCAACCCAGCTCTATCTTATGGACAACTTCATATACCCATCTCATGACCAACATCTCCCGAACGCAAGCACACCCGGCTGTATTAGATCTACGGACGATAAGCAATCCGACGACAGCTTGTACACTGGGCAGAGTTGATTGTTGAAGCATAGGACCGGAGGAAATATTGGTTTCGCAATCTATTCATGAAAGTGGTGAGATTTTAGTGTTGCGTGGTGGTATTTGTATACTACCTAATATAGAACATGATTCCTCGTCCTTTGCATGCGCGAAATACAATACGGGTCGAGTCTCGAAAATACACGACCGTGCCAGATTCTATTGTAGTCGGTCCACTGTCCCCGATCTCAGGCAAATGAAGAGTGCCAAGTGCAATTATGCCAATGATGCCATACCCTAGTGCTGAGCTGGGAGACCACTTGGGCTCAGTCGAAACGTCCGAATATACTATTGGACAAGCGATCTTCAATTCGCCCTTTGGGTTGCCACCGAGACTCTTGATAGGTGCAATATCCGCAGACTACTAGCGTCAGTCTCTGGACTTTGGCTGTTGGATTCCAGGTTCGCACATCAGCTTTAAATGCAGTTTCAAAGACACGAACCGCTTCCCGCGTTTGTATAGTCCACTCCAACCCCACTGAGCTCAATTTACCTGCCTCCAGCGCTCCTTCCCCCCTTTTCCGGGCGATCTCCTCGTCTAGACTTCTACAGGCAGCATCTGCAGTCGCTTTAGGGATAGCCTGGTCCTTCGTCACAATCGCTACCATACTGTTGCTGTATTCAACAGGTAGTGTTGCTCTTGCACGTCGCTCGTTTCTGTTTCGAATTCCGATCGCTTGACCACAAGTGTTGTCAATAAGGAAGTTTGCGACCTAGTGTAGCCGCAAGAGTTAGTATCTCTTTATTCAAGGGTGCGAGGGCCATCAAGGATGCTACTGACGTACAATGAACTACTTGAACTCGCGAGGTTGCTCAAGTGATGTTCTGCGTTGGAAGACAAATTTCTTTGGTGGGGTAGCTCGGTTGGGAAGATCACGTGGTGCCATTAGATTTACGCTAACACGGCCTCATGATTGCGATAACAGAATGGGCGTTCACAACGGCTTCTAGCCTTATGTGTACCTATCCGTTGACGGCCGTTGACGTGGCATCATCCCATAAAGCAACCCGTGTTTCGAACCTGCCACGTCCCCTTTGACATGGACAAGAGACCTGTTAGGTGGTGCATACGTGCGCCAAGACGGTTGAAGTTCTCTGTCCCGAGGCTTGTGGCTGTACTCACAGCAATAAGCCTCCATTGTTTCCAGGTAAGGCTTTGCTTCCGGGGAGCACATGACCTCGCTTAGCCGGGACTCGCTCTCACAGAATCAATACACTTCACCACAACCACTGAATCCCAACATTAATAGCAACACCATCGTTCCGTTTGTCAAATACCTCATAATTGCCTTCGACACGATACCCGTTTGGTTTCAGCAGTCGACGATCCAAATTCGCTGTTGCAAGCTCCCCAATGTCAGCTCAGTTCGACCCTGCGACTATCGAACTCACTGACTAGCTTCACAGCCTCATCGTCAACAATACCAAGCTCGCAGATTCCATCGACTTCAACGAGAACACGCTACGGGGCCATTCGCAGCAAGAGAAATCACAGTCAAGTCGACAAAGCCGAACTCGCATGCCTGCCGAAACCTCGGATTTGCTAGCCAACAAACATTTATTCAACGCTGCACTACGAAGGTTTACCAATAGCTGCGAGACCTCCACAAGTTCCAAGCCCCAAAATGAGCTATCGACTTCGAGATTCCTCAGAGAGGGCAAGGGGGTTAGGAGGGTTGAGGGGACGAGGGTCAGGAGGGGGTATAGATATGAGCTACAACAGAGGATGTCACCAAGGCAGACGCACCTTCCAGCTCGGAAACCGGGAATATGGCAACCTACGATGGAACACCTAGGACAGGGAACGGCAGTCGGAACGATCCTCAATCAGTCATATCACTATAGATGCGCGATGAGTTGATGAATCTGATCGCTCAGGCATTCAGTCAACAACGACCTCGCGAAGAGGACGGCAACAAGGCGTGGTGACGAAACAACGACGTCGACTATACAGACGTAAAATGGCGTCCGGCAGACATCAGATTCTTTGGCCCCAAATTGAATAAGATCCACGGCACAGGCGATGTTGTCACAGTGGGAACAAACACATTAGAGACACGATTATATGTCTGTAGAACAAGTCCGACACAATGGAACAGGACCCAGAGCTCTAGTCGGCGATAAAACTTGTCCACCTGCCTCCGAGGTGGAGCACCGTGTTGGTACATGGACGAGCTCGACGACCTACACAGAGCCGGCCTCAAGTTCTCACAGAATGGTGTCGAAGCATGGTGCGACGCCCTCATCAAGCGGTTCAAGGATTCCCCAAACGAAGCTCTCACGAAGATGCAGGTAGAGACGTACTCCAGGGACACACGCAATGGACGAGACGTGAGGTCATATGTCTCCTCTGCTCCAACAGCTCTCATAGGCTTAAAACAGACTCGATCCAGGAATTGCGTACGCGTCCCGGCCCCCAGACGTCTCTTATCAAGGTTTATGCCGCTATGGTTCACCAACGACAGACAGACTCGACCGCCACCGTCCCATCAGGATTGGAAGAGAGGTAATCAAAATTTCAACATTGTGGCAAGGAATGAGGTCCGCCAGTACCCCATGATACGACCGTACTTCAAGCCAATCTTCAGACCATTTGTTCCATACATGTACTTTCGACACCAGCATCCCTTTTCTTCTTGGTTCCAAGCAGACAGCAAACTAACGAAAAATCCGAATCGAAGCCCTCGCTGCCAGCACCCAGACCAAGACTGGCGCTGACTGCAAGCAGAATGGTGGTCCAAAGGGCGTGTCCATCTTCAGATACACGTATGCCACCCCTTGATGCACAGTTGCAAGACACAGAAAATCATAAACCATACGTCGAAGGTTTCCCCACCACAAGACGAGAACACTCTGATAACGGACCCCAAGAATAACAGGGCGCAGAGGAAGGAGAATGTGTCCACCGACCCGGAAGTTTTTGCTCGTCTGAATCCTCTCTTCAACCTCGAAGAAGAGGAATCGGAACGCCGACAGCGACCTTTGAAGTTCCTCGAGAGCTTTGAATCAGTTATCGAGAATATTGATGCCCTGAGCTGCAGATGTTCCCCTTAGTGTGGTCCGCGGCAAATCCGCTAAGACAAATCGATATATTTGATTTTCTTTTCCGGCATGCGTTTTGGGCCGACATAAGGCGATCCTAATGCGACTCTATTGCGTCGAAGACGTGGGGTCGGGCCGAGGTGAGGTTGCCGGCATCCCGCGCGTGGTTTTCTGCTTGACTTCGCTTACCCCTGCGATTTGAAGGGCAGAAACTGCCCTTCAAATCGCAGGGGTCGTTTCTGCGTTTTCTCCCAGCAATGCAACACCAATCGCCTTTGCTTGTTCTCCCAGCACGAGACGGCTCCGGAAATACCGAATGATGTGGAAGGGGCGGCATGATGACTTCGAGGGACCTGGTGGCTTGCCTGCCTGAATCTGCGATTGGCAGATTGGGGGGGATCCTGCATGCAGCGCTCTTTTCCCCAATCTCAGGTCGTGTTTGGTGCCTCGCAAGATCCCTAATCTATGCGGGCAAATGTCTTTAACCTCTTTTAGCAGATACTAGGTGCAAATCACTTTGGCGCACCGC
This sequence comes from Halenospora varia, assembly GCA_020726485.1. Lineage (NCBI taxonomy): Eukaryota > Fungi > Ascomycota > Leotiomycetes > Helotiales > Solenopeziaceae > Halenospora > Halenospora varia. The sequence goes on along the minus strand of JAHEWH010000022.1, from coordinate 211,526 downwards.
ACACCGAACGATTGGCAACCCCTCCAACTTTTATCTTAGTTGCCCATCAACTCAATCCAAACGCTTCGTATTCTTACACTAATATAACAAACACCTTTGATCTTCGAGCTTACGAAAATACCAAACATCTTCCATATAATCGCCTACCACTCCTGCTTCTGTCAATACCGCCACGCTGGAAGTAACAGCACAAGCGCCAGGCCCGGCCTGGGGATGTTGGCCCGAACAGCACACTCATCAGCCAATCGAGACTTTCTACGCGATGGATATCTCTGGCATGGTTCAATCTTACGACTCCAGAGTGGCTTCTGCTGCTATTACACGAGCGATTATAGCCCCTCATTACGCTCCGGTCCATCTATTCAGCGGAGCGCCATCAAACAACATGCCAGTGACCCATCCACAAATGCAGCAGAATAACCTATTCAGTTTCGCCCCGTATACTGGAGCTGGGCAAAACGGAATCATTCCAGCTTTTGCCAACTACATCCAACAACGACCCTTGCCTCGTTCGACACAATCGGACACAGATGGAAGCCGAGGAATGTCGTACGCTCGAAATACCCGACAAGGCTACGTAGAAGAGCTTCACAGCGCAAGCCCAACCATCAAGGCAGAACCTCAGTGGAACAGCCTAGGCAGTTCGCCTTCCTTCGTTTCCGCCAACACCAAAACCGTCACTAAAATTACTCCTACCAACGGTTGTAACGAAGTGGACTTCGGAACGGAAGTCGACACTCTTATGAAGGCGATCCAAGCCAAATCGAAAAGCACAAAACCACAGACAACTTCATCTGTCGATCAGAGTAAACCTGTGGTAGGTGTCTCCGGTACCTCTCCTTACGTACAAGCTGCCTCCCAAGTCGGAGCATATGCTTCTGGAGAGTCGAGTCAATTCAGCCCGAAGGGTCGCGAGAAACACTACCACTGCACAGTCGAGAACTGCACCAAGAGCTTCTATCAAAAGACGCTCCTCGATATCCATGATCGAGCCCATACTGGAGCGAAGCCATATGTGAGTAGCGTGCTCTCATTTTCTACGCTACAATTTTGTCTGACATTACATTCACAGCCATGCAAAGAACCCGGATGCGGCCGTAGTTTCTCTCAACTTGGAAATCTAAAGGTAAACTTATAAGCACTCTCTATCTCTCTATCTTGACTAACGAAGAATTTCAGACGCACGAACGACGGCACACAGGAGAACGCCCATACAACTGCGAAATCTGTGGGAAGAAATTCGCCCACCGAGGGAACGTCCGCACACACAAGATCGTCCACGATAAATCCAAGCCTTTCATCTGTCGTCTCGACGACTGCGGCAAGGGTTTCACGCAGCTCGGTAACCTCAAAGTAAGCTTCTAAATCGAGTTATATGATATCTTCCCTTGAAAATCGCGTGGTGTTACTTCACGTATAATCCATCCCCTATCCATCTCCACACCTTCGCGAGAATAGAAAGCTGACAATGTTTCGTGTTTGCAGTCGCACCAAAACAAATTCCATTTCGCCACAATCCGCGATCTGACTTCCAGGTTCGCTTCCATCAAGGATGGAGACATCGTCCATGCTGCTGACAAGGAACTGTGGGAGTACTTCGCCAATTTGTACAAGAACAGCAACAAGGGTATCAAGGGCCGTGGAAAGGACCGCAAAGTCGGCTCTAACAAACCATATGCGCTGAACTCCAGGATGAGAAAGTCCAAGATGTTTGATGTTGGTGAGGAGAGTCAGCCTGGCCACGGCGGTAGTGGTAGTGCGAGCTCTGGCTATGACGATGCGCCTTTGGCGTTTGGATATAGGATGTATTGAGAGGTTACACGACGATGTGTGGAAGGGCATTTGTGATGGCACGAACGACAAAGAAAGGATAGACTCGGTGTTGATAGGAAGGCTTTGTGAGGCATTTGCTCTTTTCATTTTGCTCATCGTCCTCTCGTTTTGTAATTTCAAACTGGGGCGCACCATTATCATTACTCATATTCCATACTCGCTCTTCAGAGATGGATTTTAAGTCGACACATATCGCATCTTGTATTTTTCTTCCTTTCTTCTTTTTTGTCTTTTTAAATTGGAATTTTTGAGTGAACATCTAGGTTTTTATTTATGGGAAGATAGGATATATGTACTACTCATGGGAGGATCTCGCGTCAAAGACTTTTACACGTTCCGTCTGCGAAGATGATGTATTGGAGGTAGCTTGCTTTGTTTTGCGTTGATTCCTTGGGAGGTCAAAGTTACGCGTGTTTTAGAAATATTTTTTTGCATCACAAGCTGATCTATAGGTTTTGTGCACGTGAATGAAGACAGAAAATATTATGCCATGTTCAATTCGGGCTCGAATTATCCACAATTTGAAAGGACGTTCGAACCAAACCAGAAATACTAAAACCAAGATTCCATATCAACATTCCAGCCTGGCTACAGGTGCCCATCTCACTCCAGGGCAGTTCCCACTCTCCTACGGCTGGGCCTCTCCTTGAATGGTAGTACTAATCTGAAGTCGGCTGTCAACTAAGGAGAATATGGATATGCTGTAGATGGCCCTTACCTAAGTTGCTTTCCGAAGATGATCGTCCGTAGACGGGTCTGTGAGCTCATCCGATCCAGTGACGGTGGACCGAAGAAGCTCGGCAGTAGATGGGTCTAATAGCTGATTCTGGGTCGTCTCAGACTGAGCCTCTCCAGGATTGTCATCGCCTTTGGACGACTTTGACTCGGATGACTGATTTGGGCTACTTTGTTGGCCCGTTGGGGGGTCGGTCATCTCCGGAGCCATTGTCAACGTATGGGTGATGGTTTATGTACAGGCTGTACGGTCTGGGCAAAGATATACACCAGATTGAGAAGGTTCGAAAAGATGCTTGAAGAGCTGGATGTTGGGAACACGGAGGGCGATGATCAAATCTTGAGAGGGGATCCGTGCCCTTATATATTCCTTACTTTTTTGTATAATTGTCTACAACGGAGGTCTATTATGGCGCGGCCAACACCAGACCGTCGAGGAAGCTGATTCCTTTACCCCCTTGATGAACCAGCAGCCCACAGTTGCAGTATGATGCGCTGGCACCTTGACAATCAAGATGGCCACGCTAATTCTTTATGCAGATGTGGGGGAAGCAAGACTTTGATGTGGAGCATTGATAGCGTTTGGATCTGGATATTGTTGGAGGAAGAGTTTACCGTATAAGGCTGTAGAGTATCGAAGCCGGCCCACGATTGAGACATAACGCCGGTTTCCACGATTGCACCAAGATACATTGGCATATTCGCCAATCGATGTGGTTTATTGATGTATGATGCAGGAAACATGGGGCCAAGCAACACGTTGAAGTGGATTGTGATATACGCAGGATCCCAGTCGTGGTTCCTTTCTATTTGGGTCAAGGCAATCTCGAGATATCAGGACTTGTGTGTAGGATCCTCATCCTCGAAGTCTCTAGAGGCATACAATTGAGTCGCGGTGCACTTGCTCCTGGATAATCAGGGATGGGTTATTGGCTTATCATGCGGGGGAGAAACAATACTTTGAAGTGGAGTATTGGTAATGTTCAGACTACATAACTTCGGTTGGAGGTTTAAGCAGTCCAATGTAACACGGCCAACTTTCACTGAAAAACGCCAGATCCGCATGCCTTTCCTCAATATGATAGTGATTATTGATAGACCGTGCATTGCATTCTCTCTAATCGTGCTGCAGTCGCTGTCACCGTGTCGAATTAAGAAACACATTGCACCATTCACCAGCCACTGCAAAATCCGCCAAATTGAGATGCCCGGGACATGAATTTTAGCCGAAGCAGCAACGGCAATGATGAGGAGATTAGATATTTTTGTGGTACATTGAGCAGTTGAGAAGACGCTACGGTCTCGAAGAGCGCCAACACCAGATGTACAAGATCAATACTAGACATTTGTTCTCTCCTCGTCCACGAACGGTATACCCCAGCAAAAGCCAAACAATCTTCCTCCGATTATACCGTGAATCCTAGCCACTTGATGAGTTCTGCCTCGGCGACGATGAATATATAACAAGCTCGTCGTCTGAAAGCCCCCTGCATGTAAACAATTGGTCGCGATTCCACCATCTACGACAGGGTATTCGAAGTGTGAATGCACTCGAAATAGCAAGAGCGATCTAGTATTATCAGTATGAGTTTTGAAATATTTAGTAGCAAGTATTGAGAGGCTTACCCATGTTGAGGAGATCAGGCTTCCAGGAATTTGGTTTGCTCCGCCAACGCCTAAAAGAATAACAATCGAGACGACAATCAAAATACACAAGATGACACTTCCTAAGAGATGCGGGTGAGGTGTCCGACCACGAGAAAGCAGTTTTAAATATGAAAAAGAGACGATAGAATATACTATACAACTCGAGCAAAGCAAGATAGCCAAAATCGACGGCAGATCTTTATTGCTGTTTCCAAACCTACGGCAGTGTCAACAGCTATCTAGGTTTAGGTTTAGGTTGCAATACCATATACATAGTCCAATGTTCAGGGAAACGTTCAAGATTCCTGTTGCAAGAAGGACCTGCTTAAGCCGTGGGAAAACGGTCGTATTGATTTGCGAGCAGGCCTCTACCTATCAACGTGTTAGCACAAGAAATGTGACTTTTGTTAAGGGTATATACCTCGTAAATTCCCACTATGCCGATATTTACAATAAGCAAACAAATATATACAATCTGGCACCAGTGCCTGTCTGATCTTCTTAGCCTTATTGCCCGGAGATGAGGAGAATTGCTCATACCATTTCTTGACGACACGAAGCCAAGAAGCAGGCCAGAAGCCACGAGGGAGATAATAGACACAATTAACTGCAATGGCTGGTTCGATCGCGGCAGGAAATAGCCACCTAGTCGAATAACGGCCGCTATAAACAAGGCGGCAGAAAGGACGATGGCGGCTGGGAAGGGGATTGAATGTGAACCCGGGGAACCAGGGAGCCTGTATAGGACTGCCATTGGGGTAGCGAACAAATATAATCGGTGAAGGTAAAGGGAAAGTAAGGCGGACACATGCAGCAGTGGTCAGGAATAAGGAAAGACGCTGATTGCCTCGTTCTGCAGCTTCTTCTTATACATTGAACAGGATCCTACGTTGTAGCGCAATGCATATGAGGGTGGGTCATAATACCAGATGTCTTTCTGGCTGGTCCAGTTGATCATTCCCCTGAGATCAATAAACAAGATCGGGGAACTCTCAGGCCTTTCCAACATCCCCAGGCCGAGAGAAATACGGAGGCACACGAAGCTCACTGGGATGGAAAATTGAGCTGTGGAGTCCCTCTCCTTCTGCATACAGAGGCTGAGACATGATCACCAGAAGTGATAGGAGCGTTGGAAGACGTGATGATTTGGGAGCGATAACCGGCAGGATTGGCTTGATTGCCACATTTCACCGTAGGTTTGGTCGCCTGACGATGTGAATTGGGAACGCAATGTGATGACAAAACACCCGCAGCGGGTAGACAATCAGATGCACGTTGCACCACCCTCGAATAATTCGCGCTAAACGGCTTTCGTCAAGTTTCTGGGAATCTGACGAAAGCCATTTAGCGCGAATCCATACTCTAGGGGGCTGAAGGAATCTCGCCTGAGAGGGAGAAATCACCGCTAGAACTCATATTTTGGACAATCGTGTGACGATGTATTCTGTGGGCAGACTTATTCAACAATTGAATAACTACGATAAAGAGCTAACCCTCGAGGCTTTATTGGAGAAGAAAGAGGTGAGTAGCTCTCTCTTGTTAGATAACGGGAACGAGAGTTGATTATTTGAAGTTTGCCAGCCTTCTCCATGGCATCTACACTTCACTCCCCGTAAAGTCGAAGAGCACAGCTCAACGAATATTTCGCACGACGGATGGTACCAAAAAGAAGAAGACACGAAGCGCGGCACTCACGGCCGTCCTCGAGATCCGTGTGATTGCTCTTCCCCAAGATATTCATAATCTGTTCCAGACATGGAAGGAAAATCCGTCGCAGTTTTGGAAGGCTTGCGGGGCGCAGTTAGGGACACTTTGGGATTCCGAAAAATCAGTCGAGAGCGTTGCGACAGAGGCATACCTGGCAGTTCGGCATCTACGTGTGCGACGGCTGTGGGACACCATTCTCTGGCGATTCTACGCCAACTTCTTCTACAATCTAGCGTTGCTGCTAGGGAACGGGCAAGTGAATATGTCGGATGGTCTATATCAGCGGCTTCTCAAGGTGCTCTTATAGTCAGAAAAGATCACTGATGAGATTGCCGTTATCGAAGGGAACCTACGGTCCTGGACGGCTGCTGGTTCTAGGTATCATAAAATATGTCTCCGCCTGGATAAGGGTGCTTTGTTTTTACTTCCACAGGTACCAGACAATGTGTAAGCTGATCCTATTTCCACATGCCGAACAGGTTTGCTGATTGTTCAGGTGGGAGGATGAACACTCGCTGAAAGGCACGGATTTTGATCTGGCAATGGCGCACTTGAAACGCCAAGGCATTATGGAGCTATCAGATCAACTTGGAGCCGACAACCTGAGCAGCCGAATCCTCAATTTCGCACTCGATCCGTTTCGATGGGATGTTACGCTTTCAGTGCCAGCTCCGGGCACATCCAATGCTGATGGTTGTGGACCTAGTACCGGAGTCGAACCGGGTACTCCTGGCGGCAACTCCAATTCGATAGGGGCACTGTTGAATGCGGCAGAGCACATTGCGGCCGCCACACAAGGTCAGCAGTTATCTTCAGTCAGAAGATCATCAATTGCAGATCGGATAGACTCGACTTCAGCAGAATCACTGGTACCAGAAGGAAGTCATCCATTCGCCGCTGAAGGAGTGCTTCATGGCTCTGGATGGGATGCTACCGCCAGTGGCCAGCCAGAAATTCGGAGCGATGGAGGGGAGTCGAGAGGTTTAGAGCCACAAGGCGAGGCGCTTGACCCACCTAGAAAACGAATGCGCGTTGATTCATTTCCACGATCTAATGAAAACAGGGGATCCATCGTGACCGCTGAAGCCCCAGCAGGTGTTAATCTACAGGCCGGAAACGTATCAAGTCTTGATTCATCCGTTTCCCAACCATCAGGTGGGCCCATATCTGACCATGGAGGCACGACTGAGGAGACTAGTCCCGGGGATACCAACTCCAGCGTGCTCCAGGCGCAGGATGATCATCAGGTTGAAGCAAGTGAAACGAACATAGCGATGATGGCTGAGGTAGACAAGTTGGAGACGACCCTTGGAGGCTACCTTTTCAAAGGTATGAATACGAGCCGTATGAGAAAGGGAGAGAAGGATGGGGGAAGGATGACATTTACCGACACTGTGCTTTTGCATCTTGCTTATCAAGAAGGTGAGGATTTCAAGCTGGAGGTCTGGCTATGCTCGTCGATCGGGAAAGCAATTTCGCAAGCAAAGATGAGATCGGTCGAAGACTTGAGGAACATGCTTGGTGACTATCTCTTCGGAGCTATGAAAGCCAGCAATCGGAGGAAGGACGAGGAGAGGAAGGGAGTGTCAGACTGTACTGTCGCTATCGATGTGTCTTTTCCCAACGGCGATGATGGCAGCGATTGCAAGGTGGAAGTGATGTTGAATTTCGGGATAGGTATAGATGTATATGCAAATATATATCCTCGTGTTGGTTGAACTCTATCCTAGCTAGGTTTTTCGCACCAATTTGAATTCCGTATCAACCACCACTACACTACGCCCCGCAGGAAGAAGTACATCCTCTTTGTCCGCATCTGTCCCGTATTTGGTGATTTCTCTTACACCTACACCTACACTACCAGATCCAGCCTTCCATGACATATATCTGTCGTAATCAACCGCTCTGAAAGTATGATAGCTGATGGATTCGTAGTCACCGTCGTCAGTTTGTTCGGCCTGCATTCTTCGCATTAGAATTGGTAAGCATTGGATATGGGCCGAAGTCGATCTTACCTCAGGCATTGTGGTAAGGACAATTCTCAGCCAAGTTCAAGATCCAAGCTCGATTATATTGGGTTTCAAAACTATTGTCTTTGGCCGCTGCACAGTCAGCAATACTGGCAGGCATGTAAAAAGGAACGCGTACCATCCGTAGGCTCTCACTGGAATGGAGTTGATGGGAAGGGTCGAGGTGAGGACGTTCGATTCGGGTTTGGACGTTCGATATGTAAGGGGAGGCGATGACTACGAAATGCGTCAGTGTGTGATGCTTGTCAGCAGATCAGGAAGAATGCGAGAATGAGGGAGATTATCGCTCATACAATCTCACAGTGTTATGGGGGATGAAGCGGCTTGTCCTGTATTCACCTTGATGTGGAGGGTGGTTTGCCTGGTTCGAAGGCGTAAAAGATTGCCTATTTTGCGCAAAAACAGGTGGTGGCGAGTCCTGAAAATCGGAGGCAGGTCTTGCGCCTTGATAGAATACACGAAGCCCGACGGGTGAGATGATGTAGGACAACGAGGCGCGGCGCGAGAGAGCAAAGAATCTGATGTCGTCGAGAGACTCTGATGTGCGACGGGAAGCAGGATATATGGTGGGGCTCGACGTGCCCATGTGATTTTACTTAGCAACCCGATACTGACCGAGAAGACCCCTAGCGCAATTAGGCTTCAATGCTTTTTACCCAAGTAGGTTGCAAAAGGGTGGACCAAGCTTCGAAGCTTTAATAAGGCACGAGAACACATTTTGAAATTCTGCAATATCTACCACATCGAGCTGTCCTCTTTGGATCGTCTGATCTTGTGTGCATCCACCATGGCCTCAACGTGGCCCCAAGCGATAGCATGGCCATCCGACCCCCGCGATGCTGGCCTCTTTGACGCGTTGGTATCACTTTGGATGGTGTCTGATCTCTTACTTGCAATTTCGAGAGGTTATTGTGGTTTGCGGGACTTTTGCAAGTGGTGGGGCTCGATGCCATTTGATTTGCTAAGCAATCTGATACTGACTGATGCCAACCCCAGCGTAGTTAGGCTTCAATGCCTTTGAATGCCTTCGGCTAAAGGTTGCGCTGTGCTTCGGTGGCAAAAAAAGTTTCTAGAAATTTAACTATTTGGGATGCTCTACATATCTTTGCGCCAAATCAAATCCTCCGAGCACCTCAAACAAATTAACGGTGTCCAGAATTTGCACAGCATCCTATGCGCTGGAAGGGAGTGAAGAATTGGGAATGAGATGAAGACATACACCTTAGATAGTACTAGTGCCTATGGGTCCCAAAAAGGAGCATCCCGCACCTGGACCGTTGCCTAGACAATAATGAGTGGTAGCCACCAAATTGATGACGCGCTCCCAATCCATACTTTCAATTCCACAACAAACTCACATCCACGAAATGTCGTCACGACGGGACTCGGATTTTGCGCGTCTAGAGCAGCTGCTTCAGGAAGAGCGGCGAAATCGACAAGAAGCAGAGCGAAATGAAAAGGAAGCCGACGAGAGGGCAGAACAGGAGCGAAGGCGTGCAGAGGAAGCCGACGAGCGTGCAGAACAAGAACGAAGACGCGCAGAGGAAGCCGACGAGCGTGCAGAACAAGAAAGAAGACGTGCGGAGGACGAGCAGCGAAATCGAATAGAAGAGGAAAAGAAGACAAGACCCACAACATTCGAAGAATACATACGTGCCTGCCATACGCTTCTCTCGAAACCGCTTCGTATCCAGACAGACAAGAGCCTCAGCACACAGGGCTCCATCACCAGCCCCAAGAACAAGCCCTGCCCGACCCTGTTGAAACCTTGGACGGACTTTCCGATTCTGCAACAAGAGCTCTTTGAAAATGTTTGCGAGCATATTCCTCCCGAGGCAAAATGCTTTAGCTCCACCCAATACCTCACAGAGCTCGGCCAAGACCTTTGCGACCGACCACTGGCGAGCGAGAAGGATTTGGAGGCATATCAGCGCTTAGCTGTTGAGCGACCGACAACACACATCATCTCCCACCTTTAGCAAATAGAAGAGGCTCGCCGTGAGCTCAACTTGAGCGGTGGCATCATTTTCGAGAACTATGCGAACACCCTCAGTGATGGTAACCAAGAGGTCCAGCAAAGTCTGCAGGATCTCCGCATTTCAAGCAAAGGACAAGCCTCAAGCTCGAATCCAAAACCGCGAAACGCCGATCAGATTTGTGTATACAAGGAGGCAGATGGCACACGGAGCTTGTGTATGGTTGTGGAGTACAAACCGTCTCACAAGCTATCAGTCTTTAATCTGCGGGCTGGACTTTTGCGAGCTGACGAAGGGTCTATGAATATTCTAGAGGATGTCATCAATCGGATCACAATACCTACGAAGCCAGAGGACAAGTTTGTGTACCACTCCGAGTGGTTGACGGTAGTAGCTTTGACGCAAACGTATACATATATGATTGAGAACGGCCTCAAGTACAGCAAATTGGTTATAGGAGAAGCCGATGTTTTCCTTCTGATCAAGGAGGATGAACCACATACGCTCTACTACCACCTTGCAGAACCTAACATCGAAGCCGAAGCGCAAAGTGAGGTTGATATCGTACTATGTCGCACGGCAGTAAGCCAGACCCTAACCTTCTCCCTAATGGCACTGGACTCAAAGCCTCGCAACCAAAAATGGCGAAATGATGCGCTAGAAACTGCCTATAGGGCTGTGATCGATCACGAAACAATTTTACGACAGATACTCGCTAAAGAGAAGGCCTTGACTCCTCCGCCCTCGGTATTTTATGCGCGAATCCATCCTTTTAAGCGGTCGCCGATCATATTGAGACCCAGAAAGTCACGAAAGGCAAGGAATAGCTGTGGCTCTGCAGATATAATTGTGCACGAAGATCCACAGAGTCTATCTGGCTTATCGGACGAGACCTCAGACGTTGAAACACCAAGCAAACGAAGGGTTCGTACGCGCCAGTCTAGTACCGGACAGACGCGTTCCGTCAAATCATCACAAGCGGCTGAAGAGAGCGATGTTCGCCACCGACAATACTGCACACAAGCCTGCTTATTAGGGCTTGCACGAAAACATCCCTTAGACGATGCTTGTCCAAATGTTAAAGCACATCGTGCTTATGGGGCCGGCAATCACTATGCTTTGGGGCGAAAATCCCTTGCAAAACTTATGTTACGTCAACTCGCCGAAGACCCCGACAATGGATGTGAGCCACTTGGAAGGCAAGGTGCCCGTGGTGCTCTGTTTAGATTGACTCTGGAATGGTATGGATATACTTTCGTTGGCAAAGGGACTGTAACAGCATTCGAAGCCAAGTTGAAGCACGAAGGGTTGGTCTACCGGCACGCGGACGAAGTTCAAGGAAGCATTACACCTGTATATCTTGGGAACATCTCTCTTGTCCGTCCTTACTTTCTTGACTTTGGGGTCAGAATAGTTCACATGATGCTTATGTCATGGGGAGGCGTGCAGGCACGGAGCGATTTAATGTCAGCCATAGGACGGGATTTGGCTGTGGAAACGAGTAGGGCAGTTACAAAGTTGCGGGGTTGTGGAGTGGAGCATCATGATGTACGGCCACCGAATGTGCTATGGAATCCCGAGACCAGAAATGTGATGTTGGTGGATTTTGAGCGTTCAGAGATCTTGAAGCAGGTGCCAGTTCTTCAAGAGACATTGCCTAACCGGAAGCGGAAGTACCTCCACTCCATCAATGGCGCATCGTGCAAATGGCGGACCTCCCAGCTTTTGATTGACTCCATTAGCTATCAAACCCAAAATACTTTAAAGTATTAGCTGATTGCCAGAAAAAGTTCTTATAAATGATCCTCCAAAGAAGGATACATTTGAAATTTGATCTAGACTCTACTGCTGCAGCCTTTCCGTCTATAGTATCGTGATACAGTCCCGAGCGTGGGTCACGGGCTCTATTGCCTTCCGTCCATGCGCGAGAAGAACAGGATCAACTAATAGTTGAGAGTTGATGCGAAAAATGCATTAGCCCTGGACACCTACGAATTGATGTTTAGGTCACGTGGTTCATATGGGCCGCAGGGCATCCCAATTAGGTGTTGCCTCCCGTTGACAGCGTAGGAAGGGCCGACCCGATGACTCTGTTTCCGAATTGAAAAAGATAAGCTCTCGCCCCATCACGATGATTCGCAGGCCCCTACCGAAATCCTTGGCGCGCAATCGCGATTCGTGGATGAGTCATATCGTAGCTTTCGAAGTACTTTGTAAACTTTCATCCACCCCGCTCTTGGTTGCAGTGCTGCATGACTGAAAAGGAAGCGCCTCTCCTGAAAATGGGCGACGGCACTTCCCTGTCAAAGGATTCACACGCCCCAGCCAGTGTTTGCAGCCGCATATTACGCGCCTTCAAACTTCGGTCACATGCGAATTCCCTCTCTTTCGCAGCGTATAAAGGGTTGGATATCTCGTACATTTTTGCCTCTACTTTCGTTCCTCGCTCCACACACTTACAACTTTAATACACATTTTTGCACCAAAAGCATCGTTTGATAGGTATAGACTAGCATCCTTCCCCAAAAAGAACCCTCTATCTCTCATCCCTAGACGCTAACTCTACATATAGTCAACCTCGAGTCAGAAATGGCAGCCTCCATTCCAAACAAGCCTGTGGACGCCGTCAACTGTCCGGAGTGCGGATATAACAATATAACAAAAGCCAAAACCTGCGCAGGAACAAAGAGCGACGGCAGCACGTGCGGCAAAGAGCTTCCCGTAGTCGTGTAATGAGACTGGAGCTTTGTGTGTAACTACCTACCTACCATATCTACTGGGAAGATTTCTAATATAGTGCTGCTTCTAGTCCTGCGACAAAATGGCATGCGAGGGTTGGGTCAAGTGAATGCAGTGGTCCTGGACGAGAGTACAAAGTTTGGAGACAATCATAGCGGGTTGCCCATGGGGTCCGAGGCGAGGTGCTTGCTGGGCAGGATTGAACCTATCTGGTAGCACTATTCAGAAATAAACGGAAATCAACCCTCGTTTCTCCACCATACCATCCATCGGTCTGCGATGTCGGGAAATCCATCTTCTTCCAATCGCCTCTGAACGCGCCTTCTCCAATCTACTCTCAATTCTTGGTCACTACCTGGCAGGTCCATTCCACCTGAAACGCGGAACTTGGTCCTAATCCATTCCCTAGGAACAAATCCAGCCGTTTCCCAATCAATAATGCCTATCGACCCTTCCGCGAGGTTCACAATTATGTTCCCGGGCCCCAAGTCGCAGTGATAGAACACGAATATAGAACAATCCATTCCAAGACCCTTACAATTAGTTAGAAGATTGTGAGGGCTGCAATCTTCGGGCTGCCCGAGCCGAGTAAGGTATGTCTCTGACAAGTGACGGCCATCAACGCCACTAATATAATCGGCTTGCCATACCCCCAGCTCCTTGCAGACATTCGCAACTCGGGAAACATAGTGTTGCTTCATTGCCTCGTCCATGTTAGGCCACGCCTTCGTGAGAGTATGGCCAGTCAATCCACTCAGGACGATATAGTATCGACCATCGTATTCTGCATGGTAGTGAACGTCTGGAGTTGCAAAGCTCAAGGGGCGTTTACTGTGGAGATAGTCTAACGTAACGTGCTCTCGTGTTGCGTCCGGATCCAAGATTTTGACTTTGCAGAAGGCGTCGCCGATGCTCCAGACTGCTGATACCCCCCCAGCATCATAGACCTTCTCGATATGGGTCGTGGCTGACAGTGGTCGAGATGGTGGTAGTGGGTATGGGGCCTCGGAAATGACGTAAAATGAGCCTCTGCCATCACTCCACGTGAAGCCGGACAGAGGCGTGCGTCGTCGAGAGAGGAGGATTCTATCCCCAATGACCCAGGAATTGTCGTTGATCTCCTGTATTGATTCGTTGACAGGACGGGCTTTAACTAGCATTGTATCTCCAGAGTGGGGGAAGGACAAGTCCAAACACAACGAAAGAAACACAAAGATAGGCCAGGTGGTGTCAGACAACTAGATGTCTCAAACAGATTGTATGGGTTTCAAAGTCAAAGGCGGAAAGCTGGCTATTTGTAAGAGAAAAACGGCGCCCGTCAAGGCGGTCAGTGGTTCATTCCGCCCTGATCTAAGCCTAAAGGGCACTAGTGTTGTGTTACACGACCACTCCGTTGACGATACGGCCTGCGCGATTCTGAATTCTACTCCTCTTTAAGTCGTTCTGCGATCTCCTTCACCTTTTCGATCGCCGCACCTACCGATAATGGTGTAATTGTTGTCGATGTAGCTACGATCGGTGTGGCTCTCGCTCCCGCCCTCTCAAGTAGTGCCACCATCCCCTTCACTTGTTGTATCCCAGCATCTAGTCTTTTTTGGTGTCTTCTTGTAGACAGTCCACACAGCGTGTTTGAATACAAGCAACGCATTTCATTTCCTCATTCCACTTATCACGTCCACAGCAAGTGCACTGCACGACCACTTCGCCTCTAGAGGTGTCTCCCTCTTTCTGTGCCTCACCACTCCAGTGTTTGCGTAATCCAGACATATATTCAGGCATGTCTCGTAGCTCGTGGCCCTAAGATATATATTAGAAAGGGTTTTCATAGTAGTATTAGTTATATATACCGTTGATAAACAAATCCCGTGAGCTGTTCCTAGGCGCTGATATTGGGTTTGGCCTGTCAGGATTCTGTGAATCCAAATTACTGTCCCTGTTAGCAATTATTCCTCAGCTAGTTCACGTAGTAGTAGACTCACAGAGAGACTGGAAGTTTAGAGATTGAGAAGTAAAAATCACACCTGAGGGCACAAGTATTTATTTAATATCCCACGAAACCCTTTTGATGCACCGGATTCATTCCGACGATAGCGATACTATTACCTATGTATAGGAGACCATTTCCAACCTGCCCAAGCATTAGCTTGGCTTGTGGTGTTCATAGGTGCGAGAGCTTGTGCGTGGTATCCTGTGCAAGATCGATTACTGCATTGTTTCCAAAGAGTGTATCTTTTTTTAAGTTCACGCATGAAATCGAGTCTCGCACGCCTTGGCGCTCCTGCGGGGGTGACATCTTGAGGCATTCAGTCACATGATTGATAGAGGGGGATGTCAAGTTTGCGCTAGAGTACAAGGCTGACTTTAGGTAGGCCATAAAAGGTGCACCGACGCCAAATTCATCTTCCCAGGCGCCAGAACCACGCGAAACGAGTCTGCAGACCTCCGCTCGTGCAAGTACCTCGTCTTTATGCTTCCTGTGACAAACTAGGACGCTTTTGAAACCGAGAAGGATCTGTGCAATCCCATCCGCGAGATACAAACTCATTATCAGTAAGTTTACTGCGTACCCAGGCCCTATATGGTTCCAGTTCGGTCTTCAACGGGTGCGGCCCGGGAGAGATAAGTTCTTTAACCCTCTCCATATTAGCAGCCTCTTGTGCTCCCAGCGCCTGTAAGCCCACTTTATTGCGTGTTAGCTACGTATTCAAAAATTAGAAAGAGAGTATCATACCCATAGCTAGCGAGGTGAGTCTCGGGAGCGGAGGTATAGGCTCAATAATGTAACCAAAATGTTCCGCCGCCTTCTTAAACACCAAACGCTCTTCCGGTGTTGCCATTGTCGAAGTTGGAGAAGGTAGGTTGGGGGGTGATTTCTTCACAAAGTTGGTCCGTGGCTTTCCTCTGTATCTGGAAAGATATATACGAAAAAATCTGGGCTTCCCGCAAGCGAAGTCTAGGAATCTCGGAGAGCAATCGTGGGCAGGACGAGAGGTTTTATTCATTACGGTGCACTAAGTTTGAAGCTCCCGGGCACTATCGATGACATGATATCGGGAGGCGTAGGGAGCATTAGTCTGCAGTGAAGGCCTCTGCACCGAAGTTGTGCACCTAGAACGAAGAATCACGGATATGAGCCATTTTAAGCAGGAAACACCTGGATTGTCGAGAAGAAAAATTAGGGAGATCACGTGGAAGAGATCGCGCCCAATTGCCCTACAACAGCAGATTTCAGATCTTTGCCGGCTGAACGCCTTCGGAAGTCTTTCAAATTCTAAATAAACCCTAGGCTTGTTGGTCGGGGCTCTCCTAACTCTGCCTTCTGATATTTTTGGTGTGTTCGGCAAAAACTGCAGGCTAAATCTTATGATCACATAACGCCGTGGAAACCCCCAAGTCTGCCAGCCTGGAGACAGATTATCATATTCTTTAGAGCTAAACCTCACTGCAAGGGCGTTAGGATTTTGCAGGGTCGAGTTTAGGTATTTAAGCTCAACTTATCCGCTTCGCACTCAAGGAGGATAGCCTTTGTGACGCACATAATTGATGCTGTACTCGTGAAGTTGCGTGGTGTGGGAAGAGCATGTGGAGCATCGTCGAAAGGAGGAAGTGGCAGAGTTTATAATTTGGTGGGGAGTTGAAATCCGGCAGCTTGATGCTTGAGAGGAGGTCAGGTTTGGGGGATATTCGACCTCGAGTCTGTTTCGCACAGGCAGACGTGTCGGATTGTATAGTCGTAGATAGATGGGGGGACCGTCGGCATGATGGGATTGGCGGCCTGCTCGTGCTTTTCCCCCTCATCTTTTTCGCCACGGCTAAGTATTCGAAACCTATCACTTGGTATCGAAACTAGGGCGGTTGAGCATGTCATAGAGATTGGGAGAGTGCCGGCATGATCATGTTTGTGGCTCTGCCTACGATTGCTCTTGTGCGTCAACCGTCTGCTTCGGTGGAAAGATGGCCATAAGCCGCTATTGAAGAAATCGTGGAATGAGGTGAGGAATTTGGACGACCTTTGTCACGGTGGATTGTGGCCAAGAGCCTCGCAAATTTGCCATTCGGCCTGAGGCAAATACTTGGCGTGACGTGCGCATGCCGGGAATAAAAAAGACAAGAAGAAAGCACGGGTCGAATTCGAAGGATACGCCAAGGATCTCTCTTAACTTAAAAAAAGTTGGACGGTCACGTGTAGGTGATTGCGCGTGTCCGACTGCCCCACCATATGTCTCTATTCTTCCCTCCTCGCGACCCCGCCCGCAGTCTGCGTTCGATGACACTTGTCCAAAATCAAGGAGCATGTCAACTCTTGTCAAAGGCCCTGCTCTGGAATCCCAGATCGCAGATCAGCTGCGCCAAGAGCTGATGCCGGAAACGCAAAACAAACAGCCGCGCGAGCAACCCTTTTATAAGCTTTCTGGCACATCCAACAATGAGAAGATATTAAAAGAGTACATTGAGGTATATCCAGAATCCCTGCAACTGAGAATCAAGGCTAACCCGACTGTTCGACTAGACTACAGCTCGACAGTATGCTGCTCAGGTCCTTAACACCACGCCCGACAACATTACCTTGGAACAATCGTACCAAATCGTTTACACCTATCTGAAACGCCCTATAACACAAGTGCCTAAGGAGTCGACAGCTGGTAAGGCGGTGATAATCCTGGCGCTCGGAAGGCTCGATAACCAGAATGGTTTGCCCGGCTTTGCAGACACTACTGAGTCTCTGGAGAGCGGCGAGCTACTGGGTACAGTCCTCGACAGGCCACAAACGTTTAAAGGCTATGGTGGGGGTTGCGGCCACATATCGATTTGGATTCGGAAGTAGTAATGTCTGCCGTGTCTCCTCGACGGCGGGGTCTTTCCAGGCTCAAGCTTCATATACTCATCGAGAGAGAAAAGAGATGTTTGCGTGCTGATGGGTAGGTAGGGACGAAGCAACGGGTGGTTGATATAGTGGTTCAGGATCGGGGACTCTGAGATAGTATTCAAGTGTGTGGGTTTCATCGAAAAAGTTAGGATCGTCGTAGTAATCCAGCGAATAGTCGTCGCCGAGATTTCGCGGAGAGTTGTGATGACGGCTTTCACTTGTTGGATGTAGGCACTCTATGCTAAATTCAGTTTTGTTTCGACTATCAGAAGCCATGGTTTGACTTACGTGGTTCATTCTCTATCTCCACTCCGCCTGGCCGACTCAGTGGGGGTCCCGGCGGGGGGGGCGGACGCCTGTCTTGCGGCGGCTGTGCCCAGCTATCTATTGGAGCTGAAAATTCCGTTTTGAGGAATTTGAAAGGCTCGAGTGTCGCCTCTCGAAGTCGTTCTGCGACAACCTTAGCACCATCAAGCCTTTCGATACAGTCTTTCAAAGGCCGAAGCGGTTAGACCGTTGTTTCGTACGCCTCATCTTCAAGAGGCAGCCTTTTCTCGAGACTAGGCAAGTCATTAGCTCTCGAGGCTGGCTCTAAAGGTCATGTAGACTCACAAGTCAATTGAAAGGTTGTCCGGAAGCACAAATAAGATTGCTGTACCAAAGGTAGTCGTTAACTTGTGGTATCTCCGCCCTGCTCTAACCCATTCAGCCAGTGTTGATCGAGTAACATCAACGTCGTGAGTGACCGTGCTTTTGCAGGCAATGGCCTCTGCGAGACGGCCGTAGACATTGCCAGCAGTCTTGTTGCATGCTCGGGGGTTGAGGAGGTAGAGCAAGTCAAAATAGAAGAGCTTCCGGAATCGTAGACGAATTGCATCTAAACCATGACGCGTTTGCAGTTGTATCGTATCATCGTAAAAGGCGGCGAGTTGTCCTTCCCCGGGATCGAGCTGGAATTGAGACGATACCCAGAAGCTTGAGGGATCATTTGACCAGACCTGGAGAGCCGTGGAATCGACTATACAGGAAGGCTGTGGGTTTGCTAAACGGGCGGGTTTCGGCTTGGCTGGTTGTTGAAGAGTGAGGCCGAGTTTTGCAGACTTGGCCCCCTTCACTAGGTTCTTGGAGAGCTTTACACCGGATCAGCTCCATACTCGTGTTCTTCGAGAGCCTTTGATACTTACTGTTTTGTCCTTTAGCAACGCATCCAAAGCTGCCAACCGCTTGTTCTTCGGAAGAGGATAGAGGGTGTCAACGATTCGACTGAGATCATGACCCATTTTGACTGCGAGGGCAGATGGATGGGCTGTGGGCGTTCTGCAAACGTGTTCAACCCATTACCTACAGCCCCTGGGGTGCACGTGAGATATGCGGCACGCGCTAAGCCCAATTGTCTACTGTGCAAATCAACTGATTTCGACAGCCTCCAATGAGGGCAATTAAGCGACGTTCTCCGCGCCATCCCTTTTCTGGTGCGCTGTGGATATTTACATTCCCTTTCTTTGTTAGTGCCGAGGAACTGTGTCCCTCAATCTGGGCAGGCGGACGGATTGCACTAACCATTGTTGCAGCATAAGAAATTCTATTGATCCACATATGATCTGGTGGGAGCGGCAATGCCATCAAGCCTAGTTGTGTGTATCTATGGTCTTCAATCTTCTTTGTTTTTTCTGCTCGAACGCAGGATCCAGGCATAGGATCATCTCTCCCTGAATGGCGAAGACAATCAGTCTGGACCCACTATGTCACGATTTTGTGGGTCTTGAATCTTCTTCGTTGTTTCTGCTCGACCGTGGGGGATTCAGTTCGATGTATAAGTAGAAGCTGCAGAACAAGGCAATTCTGCATACTCCCTCCTCATTTCCTATTGCTCACCGCTGCTACACTGTGTTCGCCTCACCCTCTCATGATTGGGTTTCCTCTCAAAAGACGAGTTAGGCAAATTCATCTACCTGCCTTACTTCTTGTCGGATCCAGCATCAGCCTCCCTCTTTGACCGCCCCCGCCCTCCACCTCCTCTCGAGATCTATGCCTGCCTCGTATCTATCTCCCATTTGTTCCTCAATTGCGGTGTGTATCACTACAATCAAGTTCGTCGTACCGGCTTGGCGGCTCTATTACGAATGCATTCGCAACCCCAAGCCCATTACCGGCCCAAAGTCCATTCGGGAGCTTCGATTATGGCTGGACACGGGCATGTCGGCGATCTTCCTCATTCTCAGCGGGTTGCTCTTAGTATTTTCTTTTGTTGGACCAAAGGAGAAAGGAGTACAGATTCTTCTCTTGTTGGCCGGGTTTTCATTGATCGTTTACCATGTTAGTTGCCTCATCCTTTTTAGACAGGGTCTACTGACTTTTCCTGAGGGTGCGTATATGTCGTGTTACGTTGCCGATCAGCTTCGGTGGGCTCCGTTGATATGTTTTATTACGGCGGGCAAAATTAGCATGATAGCCTCTAGTGTTGGATACACCACTAAAGTTTCGAAAATTATGCTGCTTTCATTCTTTTTGGTAGAATACCTTGTAATATTCATTGCATATTTGAGTACATTTCTGTCGACTACATACAAACGGGTTGTTCATAGTCTTCTATTGTGGAACATGGGGCTTTGTTGTGTGGCCTGGGCTGGTGCTCTTGCCTCTTTGGTTTCCTACTTAAAAGGGGAAGCCGACTTTATTACGTCCTTGTGGGTGAGTAGTAAGACCAAATTAAGTCACTGAAAGAAATTTTTCTGATAAGATACACAGATAGATAACGCAGGGGCCATGATGTGGGTTGTGTGGTCACTTTGGAAACAATGGAAGGCATTGCCGAAGAAAGGCTCAGATGAAGAGAGTAACATTTCACAGGGCTCGAATGGAGAACTTGGCGTTCTACAACAGGGTTATTTGAGACAGGACTCCAGGACTCAACTGGTGGTGCCTTCAGCTGTACATGTGCGTGATTCAAATAGGAAAGGTTGATTGATATTAGGGGTGCTATCTCCAGCTGTGCACGTGTAGACTTCAAGCCGAAAGCGCTTTTATTGATTTGTAATTTACACACATACGTTGTCCGATAATATATTCTAGTATACTATGCTTATTTGTTTAAAGTGAGACTGATCCTAAGCAACGTGTACTCAAATTCTAGGTCTTCAAATTCGCCATATGATGCCGCCCTCAACCCCGAATACGGTCATCGGCACTGAACTCATCTCTGAGGGATTCCTCGCCGCCTTTGTTGGGGGTGTTCTGAGCTCCCCGGACTTCCACGGCCAACGTTGATCGTGGGACAATGATGACCCGAAAGCACACAGTGTGAAACATCTGTGGGGAATTCCGCTCTCTTCCTCTAAGCATATAAGGTTCGCGTTCTCCTCACTTGGTACTCAAGGGATGCTGTCTTTGCTCGGATTCGACTTAACGCTGGTCTGGTCCTCACCACATCTTCTTGTTTTATAACATCTTCAGAATCTTTTACGCCTTGGTAGTCACGGCAACTCGAGTCTGCAGCTTCCACCGTACCAGCGCCCCAGCCCAGCTGACGCTAACTCGATCAGCACCGGGGAGAAAGGCATAAAAGTTCAGGCTTGCCTCACAACTTCAATTCGATCACTTATCCTTGGACTCAAAATCTCCATTCGATAAAACAGCACCAAAGTGCTATACAGAGGCTGACGACATTACGTGCAGACCAAAAGCCAGACTGGTTCCCTATCTTCAACCGTATGCACGTTCTAGCAGGTATAGACATATCTAATTTCACATCGCAGAACACGTAAACCATCAGCATCATGCCAAACTATTCACACTCCCTCACCAAACGATTCGACGTGAAAGATGCCACCGCACAATGGAAATCAGTGAGGGGCAAAATGGAAATGGAGCGAAAGCGACCTCTTGTGACGAAGAAGATTAGGATGAGAAACAGGGTCCTCTGCCACTATTGCCGAATTCGCACTGGCAGAAGGAAAGGCCAATGCTTGAGGTGTGGTCGTGGGGCATGTATTGACTCCCCTTTCACTCAAAGGCTCCGGCGGGAGGGAATCAAAAGGTTGGAAAAGCTTTGATGCTCATATCAAGTAGAGGCATGACTTGGTGCCAATGCCGAGAGTGTTGGAGGTACAGTTTGGGCATGGGCGCAGTTTAAGGCTTGCAGCTGCACAGCCAGATCTTGTAAATATTGGAATAAAACTGTAGCTGCCGGCGCCTGATTGATCGATGAAGTCTTAATTGAAATGCGCGGAATTGTTTGCGGCAGGAAATTGAAAGTTTGACGAGGCTGATTACATAATGTGCCCGAGCTTCGAACTCATTTTACGGCCAAGTCCGCGCCGGTCTATCTCATTAGGCTTCGAGCATTCACGTTTATGGAAGTGTCATATTCACGTTCATATTCTTTTGCCGAGGACGGCACAGACTGCATAATTTCATTTGATCTAGAATATTTGCAATTGGCGTGGTAGAAAATAGCAGCTTGTTAAAAGGATGCAAAATTGTGGCAGCAAAACTGGCTGCTTGTTGGAAGATGCAAAGTGTGACTGCAAAACTGGCTGCTCGTTAGAAGGATGCAAAAGTTTAGCAGCAGAACTGGCTGCTCGTTGTAATTAGTGTGGTAGGAAAATTAGTAGCTTATTCGAAGTATGTAAAGGTGTGGCAGCAGAATTGGCTGCTTGTTGGAAGAGGTGCAAGGGTGATGACAGAACCGGCTCCTAGCCTTAGCGAAGAAACGTCGAAAATGGCTTAGCCTTATTTGGCATGGGCCTGGCGGCAATTGTTTTTGGAGCGTCTTTGCCGCCACACTACCAATCCTGTTCCGGCCAAGCGCTAAGCGGACAAATGTGGCTGTGAGAGTGGGACCCGCAAACCGCTGTCTTCCTTTCAACCTCAAGATACTGAAATCGCAATTCGAAGGAAACATCGCCATAACAGACAATGCAAGTCTAGTCACCTACTCCCCGACTATAGATGCTAAGATGCCTTATTGGCCCCTCCGAAAATTACGTGTATCTTGATGTTGCCTTGGAATAAACTAGCTCCATTTTTGACTTGGCGCCTGAAGCGAGCCCCTATCCAGCAGCCGAAAATGGGTCGACCAGACGTCTAAGTTCTATCCTGCACCACCAGGGCGAGGTCATATTTGGCGCCGAAAACCCAGATTGAATGGATCATGGATCCAGTTGAAGAATTATGTATGCCTAATATTCTCCTAGTTCGATCCCCCTTCGCGCACGCCCAAAGTAGGAACCCTAAAATGATAAAAAAATGTAATGTGAGCACTATAGATCTATCAAAACATTCGCTGATGTTAGGTCACAGTTGATACCAATCAAACGCAAACGGGAGAATCTTTATGGAGACGCAGACCTTGTAAGCATTGTGGGGGTGGCCATTTCGATTCAACTTGTACAGTACGAGGAGTCGTATTCCCCAAAAAACAGAGCACACTCAGGAGATTTCAAAGGAGCAAGAGAGGCACTCTGTTAAAATTGACCAAGATGGCGATGTTGTTATGGATGAGTGGACGAAGTGTGTGTATTGTGTATTAGGATTAAGCTGCTTGGTTTTGTGATTCTCTCTCACTATGAGCGGGGACAAAAGATGGAATGGAGCTTTATATTAAAATCTGAGCCCTCTAATTGAACAGCTCTCCTTCTGCGATACTCTGCGTAAACGATCTTGATCTAATACTTTTGGATGTCCCAGTCGCAATCAAGTCACTTAAAAGCTTTCCGAAGTCACAATCCCTCCATTACTTCGTTTTGGGCCATTTACACCCATATAACTCTTTGTGACGACGTCCCATTAACGCAAGTATCGATTTTTTAAGTGGAATTTCTCTCCTTGTCTTCAGCCGACACGAGGTTGTCCAAGAACGTTTTCAGATCGGAAACCTGTAGTAGCAGCGATACAGCTGTTGCTGGAGCGTTCTGCTTGATGACTACATTTTTTATTATCGAAACTATATCCTTTCGATTCTCGACAGTCGGCGAATATGCGCTATTGGCCTTCCGAACCGTTACCTCGGGGTACACCTGAGTCCAGAACTTAGCCTTGATTATTTTAACGGGTGCTGAGCTACCTTACGCTGTCGACGAGTAAGTCCGTTGCAATATCGTCAAAGTCACGAAGTAGAGCGGGCGTGAGACAATACGTAAATGGGTGATGGAGAACTCTATGATTATTTGAGGTTGGTGGTGTGCAAACATCAAGTTTATCTATTACATCTTTAGTAACGAAGAATGCTGTCATCGTTGGAAGTTTCTACCTTTGAGGGCTGGTGAGTTCGGCTTTACGCCAATCACCTGGCTCGTCTGCTTTGTCTGCCTTCGAGCACGTTTTTGAATGCGATATGGCTGCTTCCTGTAGTTTAACATCCTGTTCAAACAGAGTCCTGAGTGTTCGGTGATGGCGAGGACTGAGGGAGACGCTGGTGTGGGATGCTGAGAGGGGAGCACAGGCTCTTATAGTGATGGAAACGACCTAATACATGGCGCAGGAGTTTGCCGCTGAGAGATCCAAGGATCTTAACTCAGCTACTTCAGGTCGATGTAATGGTAGGGAAGCCCACTTGCTGCGCCAACTTGGGCATATTGTTCCTATCCAGGGTAAGGGAGGGGCGCAGAATGCCACTGAATGCCTTGCACGCTCCCCAAGCCGTGGGTACAGCGGCTATTCCATCGCGTGACCGCTCAGGATGGTGAAAGCGGGAGTGATAACTGGGCATCTACAGGCAGGGGAGATGCTCAGCTTGACACATCCTTCGCACTTGACCAATGAATCCCATGCTAGACAAGCACTGTAAGGTTGACCGAGTGTATTAGAAGGAGGCAGAACCGAAGTATAGAATGCATGAGCGCCGGGCGAGGCAGACTTCGCATCATCAGCCCAAGCACCTGAAAGGTATAAAGAGCTAGCCCACCCATCACCCTCCTCCTTTACACCATCACCTTCGTCACCGTCACATCCAATATCACTTTTTCTAACTTCCTGCCGAACAAAATAAGATGAGCGCACCACCTCTGGTCGAGACAGGGCCTATTTCAGGCGGTCCCGCCTTCTACGTATGTTCAACACCCCCGAGCTAGAAATGAATGTGTTAATAGGAAAGAACCCCCTTGAGGAAACCTCTTATGCGGCAGAGACTGTCTCAGAAACAGAGGAAGCCACACCACCGGGCCTGAAGGAGTAAGTCATCTTAGCACAAATTGATATTGCCTAGGAGAAGTGATATTGACTATAGCTGTCTGTAGTACAGAGAGACTCGAGGTAGCTGCACCACGACCAGATAGTGGATTTGAAATTGCTGTTGACCTGGTTAGCAATGCAGTAGAGCTACTAGTGTCGATTCTCAGGCTGATACTACCCCTAGGACTCGGTACAAGCTCCATATATTGGGGAAGACGCTCGATTTACTCAACTTCGTGGTGAGCTTGCTGAATTGTTGCTCCGAATTCTGTTGACTCTAGAGATTTCGATGCGCTGGTTAGAAAATGGGCACGAAAATCTTCTGGCTCTGGTACTAGAATTTCGGAGGAAACTCTTTGCTTTCTGCCCGGCATCTCGCGAGCTTCGATCCGTGAGTGTCATCCTCGATTAGATATTACCGAGTTTACTTTGTACGCCAGAACTTATCCAGGAGATGCAAATACAAAACGCACGATTACAAGGAGCCCAAGCGACCCTACAAGCAGAGAAGCGACAGATGGAAGGTAAGTTAAATACCTCTTGCTTTCTATGTCCTCTAATTAATGAGATGCACAGAACGTATAAGTTCGCTCCAGATGGATAATAAGATGTTTCAAGGTACAGACACCAGGCCAGAGTACCTAGTACCTTTTTGCACTAACACTTGATCCAGATGCCAACAGGAAGTTGAAACGTAAGTTCTTTCGTATTTAGTTGATGTGTTTCTTCCATTGATATTGTGTAGGTAAAAATGATGTTCTGAAAAAGGACATCCTCAAAGTGGAGGAATTATATGCAAGCACAAATGCACAAAAAGACAGTTTAGAGGAACAACTCAACGGGATCAAACCTAGAGTATCTTTAAACTGCGGTGCGGAGATTCCGAGCAACAAACGCCGTCGTCAAGAATAAGCTAGCAGGCATGCTTCGTACTAATAGGGAGACGATGCTTTTTTGGTGGGGAAGTGAAGCGGGACAGGCGTATGGTTCAAAAGATTCTGAGCTATCTTATGCAAAGGAGGCACGAATGAAATGGTTTTCCTCAAAGCTTTTGTCCTTGACTGCCCTCAAAGGGGATCTCGATTTGGCTCCATTATGACGAGGATTTCACAGAACCACTTTTGGAGCTATTCTCGCTTGCACGCAACTGTCTGCAGGTGCAAAATCGTCCGTGGAACAGTTTCTCGGCCGTCACTCGTTGTTTTACGCGGCTGCTGTTTTTGGGCCATGCACATCTCTATGCTTTGGTGAGGGGCCGCACTGGAAATAAATAGGCTGAGGTCCATTTCTTTACCTTGTCGAAACATGCCGAACGCATCCTTTCTTCTTCGGCTCTCTCATTTTTGCGTTCCCTTGCCGCATCCTCCAGGATTTTCAATATGCGAAAGACTGAACTTGCAGCGTTCTTATTCATGGCATTAACTCCCTCCTCCGCCCAGCTTGGGATAGCTCCACAGCATGAGAACGGGGAAGCTATTGTAGTGAATAAATGCGGCGTTCCTGTCTATTATGTATCTATGGGCGACTCTGGCTCGTTTAGAACTCTTACCCCCAATGGGGTTTATCGGGAGCAGTTCAGGTTGAGGTACCTTGGGGACAACTACCCTGGGAAGGACAAATACGGGGGCATCAGCATCATGCTTTCACCTAACCAGACCATCACTACGGCTGTTGATAAGCAGCACGCATTCTTCCAAAGCACAATTACGCAATTTGAATATACATATCATCCGCTAACACCCCCCGGACTCTGGTACGATATCTCGAACGTTAATGGGTATGTTTTCAATACGGATAATGGTTGGAACGGGATACGGCCTTGGCCTTTCCAGGCAGATGGCCTGATCGTCGAGGGCACCAGCAAAGAGTGTGCCACTGTGGTTTGTCCTAGAGGCAACCCTAATGGTAATTCGACTTGCATTCAAGCTTACACACACCCTACAAATGACTGGGCATCTCATGGCTGTAGAAACAACAACTCTATTGTTTTAACACTTTGTACCGAAGAAAGCTCTTTAAACGATGTCATCGATGTTGAGCTGCCCACAAATGGAGCGCA
Organism: Halenospora varia; assembly: GCA_020726485.1. Lineage (NCBI taxonomy): Eukaryota > Fungi > Ascomycota > Leotiomycetes > Helotiales > Solenopeziaceae > Halenospora > Halenospora varia. Next base: position 184,763 of record JAHEWH010000022.1, on the reverse strand, counting down.
AAAGCTGCATGGTTGTTCATCTCAGGGGGGTAGCTGGGCTAAAGCAAACTCGGGGGAAATATGAACACGTAGTGTAAAGTAAAACCGATGAGATACAGTCACTTGCAAAATCGGCTTCGACCCCTTTCGCTTAAAAGGATGCTGAGCACAGACCACCTCGTCCATTTTTGGCCCTGACGCCGTACCTCCTTTGTCATCTCGTGTCCTCTGTACTATACACGATCCTCAATCGCAACGCCCGTCCCGCATATTGAGCCAAAACTGACTCGTCAGAGATAGATGGACTCCGCCATAACAGGAACCGAAATAGCGAGCCAAAACCGGGCTCCCACAGCTTAGGTGATATGGAGATCCCGTTCTGGCTCCCGCAAGTCCTCGATTGACTCGCCGGAGACCCCAAAACCCCTATATCTTTGAGATTTGGAGTTTAATTTCTGGAGGCCAGAATTTTAATCTGCTAAGAACACCTACTAATATTACTATCACAACTTATTCCGACTGCAGGATTTCCACAATTAGCGGACAAAGGAACTTCAATGTCCCCTAGCCTTACGATTTAACACATCAAACTCACGAATAATCAAAGCTCGACCAATAGATAATGGCAAAGACATGCGAGAGGGCAAAAATTCGGCCGCCTTACCCCTCCTCACTCTGCTCTGAAACCGAAGCAAAGATCCACGTCTTCTGTATTAACTGCGAGTCGAAGAGTGCTTTGGGCAAGAGAGACTGGCAAGGAAGGATTATAGGCAAAGGCCTCCACGGGTCTCTTAATGCCCTTTGTACTAGGATCAAGCACAAGTACAAGAGCGCGCCGTTAATGAGGCTATTAACTGTTTGCATTGACTGCTGTGCAGAACTGGAGCTGTATCATGAAGCTGATCAAATCGGTCAGATCTTCGGATTTAAGGACAATAATACGACACCTGGGGAGATGGTCTTAAGGATTTCATATAAAGAGATCGAAGAGATCGTCTCCAGCAAAGTGATTATAATGGAGGGGTGGCTTCTGAATGCGAACGTGATCGAAACGGTCGGCGTAAATGGAGAATGGAGGAAGTGGTATCTATGGTTTAAAAATTGATAAACAAGCTAGAAAAAGCTTTTCTTCTTAGTTATCTTTGCTGGTCTGACACACATTCTTAAATTGCTAAGTGATTTCGGCTTTATTCACTCGCAGGCTCAGTCCTGTACTTGAAGACTGCTGTGCACCACGTAATTTCAACGAGAATGAAAGGAAGAGGAATAAGTTACATATAAAATGTAAACTCCTATCTCAGGGCCACCATTCGGGTTCATCTACTCTAGCCAATCTCCAGCTAGTAACCCATTCCTCTCCATTTTCGTCCGTCGTCTGTATATTAACTAGCCTAATAGGTATATTATGCCTTTTTATAACACGGTATACAGGCATTCCGTCACCAAATTTTAATCGGATGGAACATATATGTTCGACGCACTTCTTCTCCTTCTTTGGCATGTCAATAACCTTGCCTATTTTGTCTGATCCGATTTTGTGAAGATTTTCATCTTTATAATATAGCGCAGCGGTTTTTAACTTTTGTTTACGACAACGAAAGAGCCTTCTTGGGTCTTCCATCTCGATATCTTCTGTACTAGTAATAGCATCGCGGATATTAAGGATAATACCATTTTTAAATCGAACTTCAAAGGTCTGTTTATCGTAGTCATGTTCTCTTAGCGATGCAAAGAGCTTCCGTTTAAAAGACCGACAACCGTTGTCCCAATCAGACACTAAGAGAGCGATATATGCTGATGTAAAAGAACCATCATACAGTTTGGTAAGATCATATCCGATAAGAGTAGGGTTTGGTAGAGAAGTACGATCGTATTTTAAATCGTCAATGGCCTGAAACCATGATTCGTCTTTAAACATCATGTCCCAGACTCTTGCAGACCTTTTTTGTGTTGTCGTAAGGTTGAATATATTACTTCCCTTTGCAAAGGCTCGGCCTAGACTTGCTCGGGACAATGGACTAATCAATGCTGCAATTCCATGACCTATCTCTCTCGGGAGGCTTGTTAAATATCCGTTTGTTTTAGACATTTTTTAGAACATTGCTAGGAAAAGTTCCAAATAGCTATCTTATAATTTATAAGTGAACGTAACTCCAAATCAAAAGGAGCTAGAATAATCTTAGCTAACATGATTCTAAGTATATAGGGAAAGCAAAAAGTGGATGTAATAAGTGGAGAGCCAGATTGTGCTTTCGTTTAGCAGAATGTAGGTACAATAGTAGAGCTGATGCGTAGAAAGGAGAAAGTGGATGATATAATTAAAGGAGCCGGTACTGTATTGTAAAGGGCGACTGCATGGGAAAAGTGTAGGCTATTGGATAGGGAAGTGCCGGCGTAGGTCTGGACTTTATACATCAGACCACTTTTGTTGTCCTACTCACTCCTATTTCTGCCGACCGCTTATTCCTGCCAACTGCTTGTTTCTGCCAACCGCTTATTTCTGCTCTTATTCCTGCTCACCCCTATTTCTCCTGACCGCTCAATCTTTTTATAGATTGAAAAGTAGATAGTAATATAACTTAGAAAGCGAGGTGATTAGTGAAATGAACTTCAAGGTATTATCTTGACGGAGATCATCATAATCTGGTAGGACATGGGGATAACTAGGAATTGGAGATACATAACGAACTTTAATAGGGACGAAGCTTAACCAGCTTACCCTGTTCTCTAGCAGCACCAACCCACCCAAACTCCTCTCTTAATTTGAGACACCAGTGACTCGTTTTATTGAACTTTACACTGAAACGTGTGAAATGTAACAAAACTTACAAAATAGAGAGCCGATCTACGAAGGGTGAGGGGATCAATATTATAGTTCCGCGGTTACGAGGAAGCCGGAAATGCAAAGGACTGTAAATGCAAAGAACTAAGTTATAAATGCAAAGGAGCTACTAAGTTATATGTTAAATAAATGGACACCTAGCTCCCACCATACCCCCCACCTTTTACTCACCCGGCATCCCAGCTACCATATTAGCATATCGGCTGGCGGGGTAGTTCAACTGATTCTCACTCTGATCCAGAATTCCGAGGTTCTCTGCAACTGTTCTAATCAAACTCTGCGCCTGACTTTTATCTCCACTACTTTCCCAGTACATAGCTCCACCGAGTCCCTTGCTTTCAATGTAAGTAGCTTTGAGCTTTGCTTCGGCGACATTATCGTAGCTTATAAGTTCTTTAGTAGAGGCATCATAGCTGTATGATACCCCAATTTTAGGGTCAAAGTATTCAGTTGCACCGGCTTTAGGAAGTACCTTGTAGTCCCACACTCCATTCTCCCAACTCCCTGACCCAACGCCTGTGAAAGATTGCCCTAGACCAGTGGTCCCTTCAAAGGAGCGCCCATACAATGGAATACCAATCACAATCTTGTTAGCAGGGATACCGGCTGCCGTGTAGTCTGTAATTGCCACCTGGGTTGAAAATGGGGTAGCGTTCGGGTCAGATGTGCTGGGGTAGAGATTCGCGTTGTGACCTGTGAGACTGCTCCAAGATCCAGCGTAATCGTATGCCATGAGATTCCATATATCAAGGTACTCGTTCATTTCACTCAAGTGCAAGATATTGTAATTAGTTGGTCCAGCAGGACTTGCAACACTGAGGAGAAAATGGTATCCAGGAGTATGCTGTGCTGCATAAGCATCTAGAGCGGAGCGCGTCGCGGCAAGGAGGAGGACAAAGTTTGAAGCATCCACGTCGTTAGCTGGATATTCCCAGTCGATGTCAATGCCATCAAGCCCTAGGTCCCCCAGGAATGCAACAGCAGTAGAAGCAAATCGAGCCCGGCTTTCAGCGGTACTAGCCGCAGCAGGGAAGTTTGTAGAATAGGTCCAGCCACCAATGCTCAGCAAAACTTTCATATGTCGATTGTGTTTCTTGAGGATGTAGAGTTGTTTGAAACATCCATAGACATTGCTGCCTACATCATTCCAGGAGTCGGTAGCGTAATGCTTCTCAAGATCGGCATAGCTATCAGAGAGGTACCTGAAAACTTATCAATAGCTGAACGCCCGAACAAGTTGAGGACTGGTGACTAACACTGTGCCATCTGATTGAAGGTTTGCAAATGCATAAAGTACGTGGGTCAACTCCGAAGCCGGAAGTTGTTGCGGCTGAAAGTTTCGTCCGTTTGCGTAGATGGCCCTGATGGTTGATCAGCAGACAATTTCATATTAATCACAGACGTATACACTCGCCAGTTAGCAAAATAAGCTGAATTTCTGTACCCGGAGACTGAAAAAGGGGTGGATGCTTCCAAAGTCTCAGGTAAGGTGATTGCCAAGACCCATTTAAAATCAAAGGCAAAGGCACAAAATACCAAGGTCTGGAGGAAGTACAACATCACTGATTAATATCGAGTTATAGACTAAGCTCCAGTTCAGCGTATCGCGCTTTGGAACTACGGGTTATCGATTGCTTATCAGAGAGTAAATAGCTCTTCGAGTCACGAATCCGGACCCGGCAACCTATGGAGGGAAGCCGTTTCTGAATTAGAGTCCATTTCCAGCCCTCTTAGTATCAAAAACTCCCAGACAACCGCTCGACATCTAGATCAGGCTCTACTTCTGAACTTCTCGATTCAACTCTGGGACTATTACTGGCCTGACTGCTTTGGGCTTTTGATGGTTTAAGTAGCTTCGCAAATATAAAAGCTAGGTCATAAGTACATTACAAAGCCAATTTTATTACTATTATTGCGTTACTACAGAGCTCCTCATCCGTTTAATTGGATTGATTCATTATTCATGTTCTAGCTATCACCTAATCGTCCTTGATCCGGAATCTATCAACGCTCTCGTTAGCACTAAGCCTCCAGCGAATTAAGACATCCAACGGTTTACATGTGTGATTAGGCCATGCCGTCAGCCTCGGGTTCTCTTGCTATTAAGCAAACTTTCAGCCATCTCGAAATAGAAACGAGCGCACGGGCTAAGCTAGATCAAGCAGCAACGGCATTCAACAAACAAGAGCTAACGAAAAGTGCCAAATTATTCCTTGAGAGTTGGCGTATCTTACGAAACGAATATGAAAGTAGTCTTTACAAGCGGCTTGATTATTCTTTACCAAGAAAAGAACAATTTCAACGACAACGGTCTGTGGCTCGGGGAAATAAAGGAAGAATGCTTTTGAGTTTGGTCGCTCTTCACGATCTTGCTAGGGCTTGTTCTCTCAACAACGAAGAATACAAAGACAAGGCTGGCAAATGCAAGCTCGAGGTTTATGCTCTCCGGTACGGCTGGGAGGGGAATACAACTACCGAGATCCTCGAAATTGAGGAGAACGATAAGATCAAACCACCCTGGCCTGTAGGGTCTGGCATAGCTCACGTGCTACCACTCAAGGATCCCCTCGGGCGCTTACTAGAGGAGGTAGAGAGCTTCAAAGAGGCTGCATTTGTTATCGCAAGCATTTGTTCTCTTCAAGTTGCTTGTGTTTCTGGGCCATTGAAAGAATATCAGGACGGTTGCGACTTTATTACCGACAGCCTGCTATGGATGCGCCTCAAAACTTCTCTTGAAATAGCATCGGTCAAAGCTGCCAGTGACAATGGTTTCAAGCAGATGCAAGAAACCAACGAGAAAAATTCGGAGGAAGAGGAAGATGAAGATGAGAAAACCAGAAGGAGACTGGTAGTAAAAATGAAGGACTGGGAATCCAAGAAAAATCCGCTGGACAAAAAGGACGAGGAGGATTTAGTTGATCTCTTTGACCAGCTCCAGGTCACAAGCCCGTCAGAACAACTAATTCGTCAACTCGAGCGGTTTCATATCACAGACACAGCAGGCCTTTGGCCCTACAAAGGTAAAAGTTTTGAGCATATGCAAGAGAAAAAGAATGATTCGGCGGACCAAGATGAGGATGAGGATGACGAGGAGAAGAGGCCTCTACTAAGGGGTGGTTAGATACAAAGATGTCGAGACACTTAGAGATGCAGCCGCACAGTCAACTGTATAGATTGTGCTGAGATGTGGATGGGTGAATTATTCTATAGTTCGGTGACTAAAAAATTGTTTCTTTTGTCTCTATCAGATAGTATTTATAATATTTGATTTGCGATCCATCTCGTTTCCTCCTCACCAGACGTGAATTGGCAAGAGACCTCGAATTGCGTAATTTGGGATTGAGCGGCCAGAACAGGCTCCAAATTTGGCGGCACTACGGGAGCGTCAATTGTGGATCCGGACACATACTCAATTGAAGTTTATATAAACTGTCTACATACTGTACTGTATTTATCAGAGATAAAATGCTTTGTGGATGCATCCGACTTAGATCGAAAGCGAATGCCGCATCTGGCGACATTGAATTAACCTTGGGCGATCTAGCAACCTCAGAATGGAGTTTTCATCGGTCCGACGCTCCATCACCGCCTGAGCACTCAAACCTTGGCGCAGGGGGCTTTGCGTCATTGGTCTCGCCAGAAAGAGAGGTAGTCATGGAACCGAATGTCAACTCACCTATTCAAGAACTGGGGAAAATTGATGAGATAATTCTATCTAATACTACTACCTAAACGCTCATATCAAAGAAAACCTATTACAAGCTCCGTCACTGCTGCCCAAAAGAACATGTGAGACCCAGAGACACCAGGCCGAGTCCCCGACCCAGCGAAAAGGCTGGTTTGGGAGGTCGAAGTACTGGGCACCGACAGACTTTGACTAGCTGTGGGGCCAGTCACCATTTGGGAAGATCCTGTAGCCGTTGGAAAGAGGTGTTGACCAGTGGAAGTAGCATTGATCATCTGCGTTCGACTAATCCCAAATGGTAGTGGATTATGAAAAGAAGTAGCCGAGGTCAAGAATGTCTTACTCGAGGTCGTCGAGATCATCATCGAGGGTGCAGTTTTGGAGCTCGAAAGAGTTCTACTGGGGTTTGAATCGACGAAGGCTGCACAAGACGTAGGATTGCTTGTCATCAGAATGATTCCAGAGCCAGCTTGGCCATCATATTGAATTTCTACCGTTGCTTCTGCTTGTAATCTTGTACAGCTCTCAGCAGTATCAGATTGAGCAAAGCTGGAACCAAACAAAAAGATGACCACAAGTAGAACTCGATTTATAACCATTCTTAGTGACGTGGCATTGAATTGGACTTCACACGGAACACAACCCCCTCCTCTTATAAGGAACCAAAACTGGAGTATATTAAGGAGCCAAGTATTGCTTATTGTAGAAGCCAAAACTGGCTTATTACAAGACTTATAAAGAGACCATCTACCTCCTAAGCTTTATCCTCAGATTCTGAGGATTTCTCCAAGCCATTTATTCTATACCACTCTGAAACGAACCTTCGTTCTATTAAGATGCCACAAGGTGTTAGGACGATTAAAGTCCTGGACCCGTCCAAGGTGGCCGACAGAACCAGACGGAAGCAAGAGGCTAGTTCTAAGCGAGATACTGCTCGTAAGACCCATGAAGATGCTTCAAAGAGGCGTGAGAAGAGGGTGGATCAGAAGAAGGGGCTAGATGCGCGGCTTAAGGAGGCAAAGTCCGATGAAGACAAAGTTGTTTTACAGCAGCAGATTGCGGACCTCGACACAAAGATTCAGCAAGACGACACGGAGATGACCAATGCGCATAATGAAGAAGCTAGATTCGAACAAGAAGAGAAAGACGCGGAGATGCAGGAAGTGTACGTCGAGAAGCAGGTTGATGGCGAAGATGACCCTGACAATCCCAAGCCGTCGATCGAGTCGACCGAGTCCATCGACCCAACTGATTTCGCAGCGAAGCTTATGAAGGGACTGCGCATTTCTGACCGGGCCGAAGTTATTGATATAACTCAGGATATCCAACTAAGGAACACGCAAGCAGTGACTTGCTACAAGGGTGGACTTGGGAAGCCAGCTATCGTTGTCGATTGCGAAATCCCAGACTGGATAATTTATAGGATCAGGAAGGATGTCATGCATCCGGAGAATTGTCCAAACCTCATGAAGTGGAGACGTGCGGGTAAAGTGAAAGACTCAAAGACCGAAGAGAAGTGGAAGGTGAAAGATATAGCCGATATCCTAGGCATTGCAATTGAAGTCCCACCTGGATTTGATGGAAAGCCGGAAGACCTGGTCAGATTAATCCCACCTCTATCGGGCGCCCAGAAAGACAGATTGAAGAAACTGGGAAAACCTATTCCAAAGCAGCCAGATGTGCAACTTCTTATCCAATGGAAAGAGGGACTCAAAGCGGAAGGTGAAGACGAGGAACGTTTCACGAGTTGGGAAAGCAGATCAGGGTGTCGTACACTCTGGAAGAAGAGGGAAATTGCTGATACGTATTTACTAAAAAAAGCAACGGAATTCGAAAGTGGGTACAGGAAGGCTGGCGGGAAACACTCCTCAGAAGAAAGGAGCATGTCTCCTGTTGGGATACCAAGTGCTGCAAGTACACCGAGCCGCGGAGGCACGCCGAACTCAGACGACTCAGAAACACCACTTACAGAGGAAGAGGAAGAGGAAGAGGAGGAGGAGAACGAGGAAAAGAAGCGACAGAAAAAGAAGCAAGATGAAAAGAAGAGAAAGGAAAAGAAGAAAGAGGAGGAAAAGAAGAAAGAGGAGGAGAAGAAGAAAGAGGAGAAGAAGAAGAAAGAGGAGAAGAAGAAGAAAGAGGAGGGGAGGAGGGGGAGGAGGGGGAGGAGGAGGAGGAGACAGAGGAGGATAAGGAATTGTATGCATTCGAGCCGAAATTCCGCAAGTTAAACCGCATCAAAGCGAGTGTAAAATTGACGCCGACACAACAAGGGGAATTGATTGAGGCATTCGGAACCTATTGGGAGAAGAAACAAGCAAAATGATTTTTGTTCCATGATTTGTTTTCGTTTTCTCTTTCGCTCTAATGTTTATGGGTCAACCTTGGGGGTCGTATAGCAACTTATTAGTTCTTTTCTTTGGTTTCATTTACTATAATCACTAATTCTCTTTCCTCGGATGGAGCTTTCCTTATGCTTGTATTACCTTTTACTATTTGCTATCGCTTCCACTAATCTTTGATCTCTTTTAAGTAGTAATCACCTAGACTTTGAAATAAATGGAAATTTGCTTGTACGATTTGTGTGACTGAAATGTGAGGCTAGGAGGGCTCTGTATGGAGCCATTTTTGACACAGGTAGTCTGTTTTGGCTCTACTGTCGGTATTCACCTATTGATTCATAGCAAAGCGCTGCTGTCATTGCCAACAATTACCACTATAGGACGCGAGGAGGTGCCACTTTCGGCGTCCGGTCAAAGTCGGCAGATATAATGCTTTGACCTTCCTTGTTATCAATCACCCACCATACTCGCCATGGAAATCACCCTAGGATATGCGATTGCTTTAGGCGGCGTCCTTCTCATCCCTCTTATCATTAATCTCTTTTCTCACCTTCAATGTTTTACATTATTCACACCACCCTTCGTTCAACGAGCTTTAAGGTACCTAATGTACCCTTATGTTGTCAGCCGCCATCGACTCTTAGGCCCATGGACATGTGCAGATATTATAATTCAGCTTGTGTACATTGCTAGCAACTCTTTCTGCCTTGGTTTCCGAGTCTCTGACATTACAAACGCCGGTGTACGAGCCGGGAATCTCTCACTAATCAACATGATTCCCCTCTTCCTAGGCCCACACCTGGGCTTTCTCGCTGATATTCTTGGTATCTCCTTGAGCACCTTTCGGTTGATGCACCGTTCCGCTGGGATGATGTCCTTCGGCCTGGTATTGCTCCATGTGCTCGCCATGCGCGTCTCCCATACGGCCTTCTCCTTACGTGGTATTGCAAACATTTCTGCGGTAGTAGTAAGTACCCTTGTTACTATGATATTTTCACGTCCACTGACATATTACAGAGTGGATCATCTCTTGGTTTGATGATTGTGCTGTCCTGGTCCTGGTCTCCTCTACGCAGATGGTTCTACGAGATCTTCCTCCGCTTGCACCAGATACTGGCAGCTGTTATTGCCATATTTGCTCTACTCCATGTCCCGTCGACGATATTCCCTAGATTGTACTTCTATATTTCTTTAGGGACCTTTATAGCCACCTCCGCATACGAAGGAGCGCTCTTGTTACACCGCAATGGAGTCGTCGCGGGGGCCAAAGGCCGAAAGTTGCCGAGAGTTGGAGAGGCCTTCAAGTATCCTGGTGAAGATGACAACAGCCCCGTACAGCAAACGATAATCCCCCAAGAACCCTTGAGCATGGAAGCTGGACAATATGTTAATATATATATCCCATCGCTTGGCGTTCGCTCCTTGATTTTTATGCAGACCCATCCATTTGTCGTCGCCTCTTGGACTGGCAAGCGGCAGACAAAGCTAGAGCTCGTGATCGAGCCTCGCCGTGGATGGACTAAAACTCTCCAGTCTCGCGCGATAACTGCGAGCGGGCAGAGCGGAGGACTGGGTCGGGTGCTATTCACTGGACCACACGGCGCTATCGTACCGGTGGGCAACTACGAATACGTCTTCATGGTTGCGAGCGGTTACGGTATTATAGCGCACTTGCCACTTTTAGCGCGGCTAGTGCAGGGCACGCTCGCTCGTGAAGTTCGAGCTCGCCGAATCCGTTTAGTCTGGGAGTTTGAAGACATCGGTGAGTATGCCTTCTATAAGGTTGCTTGCCTTACGGGTTTTATATAGGACTTTACAAAGCAGTTTATCCGCTATTCAATTGGATCTTGATAGAAGATCGGAAATTAGGGGACAATTGTGTAAGTTGCAGCGTCAATTCAGATATCTCTTCCTAAATACCGCCAGGCCCTTGCAATTTCGCTCTATTCGACCCAGCTGGCGCCTAATGAGCTTTCAAAACGAGCGAAGATTTCACCAGAGTCGCTCTCTCTCAAGGACGTGTTTAAAGCTGAGATCGCAGAGATTGACAAGAGGAAGACGCAAGAAATTGAAGCCGTACAAAAAATGGAGGAAAAGAGGGCGAGGGAGATAGAAAGAGGACGAGAAGAGGTTTTCTTGGAACGGCCGAGTAGAGAGATCATCCATGAGTCCGGGGCCTTACCAGTATATACAAATACACCTAGGATGCTTATTACAGGTAAGGCTGTCGCGAATTAAGAGTTTGCTCTTGTGCTAACAATTCAAGTATCTGCATCAATAAAGATCCGGGATGAGCTAAGATCTATTTTGCGAACGTCTCTCAATAAAGAAATTACTTTAACAGAGCTAGATTATCAGCCTTCAGATTAGTGTTCTAGTAGAAAGTTAATAGATTGTGTTCTAACTTGTAAAAAATATCTCAATTTGGGAGCTAACCCCTTCAAGGGTGGGGACCGCTTTTGAAGCCGCCGAAACTTAACCTCTAGGCGCCAAAACTGGTGGCTTTCAGAAGTGGCGCAACTTGATTGCAGTAAAAGAGACTTTAAAGAGTTCAACTACAAGAAAATTCAAGATCTTGTCGCCAGACTCTAAGCATCCAACATGGCACAAAGTATTAATATGAACTCCCTACCAGACTATGAAGCGCATATTCAGCTATGTCCATTGATAGACGCATTACACAAGAAGAAGAGAATTATCGTTATAGCAGGAGCTGGAATCTCAGTAGCCGCTGGAAGTAGGTAGCTCTTTTCCCTCACGTCATTTCACCTGCTGAGCCGTTAAGTCCCTACCTTTGACAATATGCCGGTAGGGAGCAGAAGGATATTTGATATGCACATGTACAATAACGATGAGGACACAAAGCGCCTCCACCAAATGATGTGCGATATGTACCATCGCGTGCATGCTGCAAGTGCAACTCAGTTTCACCTGATGCTTGCCGCCCTTGCCGAAGAAGGTCGCCTACTACGGCTGTATACCCAAAATATTGATGGAATCGACACACAACTCGCACCACTAAGGACCTTGATTCCTCTACCAAAGAAAGGACCATGGCCGAAGACCGTCCAGCTACACGGAGACTTGAGGACCGTTCGATGCCTAAGGAATCTACACTTGTCTAGTTTTGATCCGGCACTTTTCGACTCCGGAGTTTTGCCTTTTTGTGAGGGATGCGAGGAAGATGAGAGATCAAACAAGGGTAGAAGAACACCTAGGTCCATCCCTACGGTTCCCGTTACAAGACCTAGGATTTGGCTCTATAATGATTTTAACTACCCAGATGAAGAGGCTATTACCAAGGTCATGGCTGCGGATTTTAAAGCAAAACCAGATGCTATCATCGTGGTAGGTACTGCGCTTAAAGTCGCTTCAGCAAAGATATTTGCCCAGGATATATGCCGTGCGGCTCATGAATACGGAGGGTTTACTGCATGGATCAACCTCCAAGCGCCACCTCGGGGACTCGATTGCCTCAGCCTAGTCGTTAAAGGGAATTGCGAAACAGTGGCAGAGCATGTATCGAGCTGGTGGCTGAAGGAGTGCCCCGCATTCTTAAGCGACAGCCAGATACAATATCTGCAGGAGAAGTGTAAGCTGTTCATTACAAGGACGCCAGAAGCAGCACTAAATCGAGCATTTACAGAGCTGGATAATGATTCTCTCTCTAAAATCCTCCAGCAAAACGAGAACAGGTCAAGGATTCTTAACGTCAAAGAGAATGGCAAGGTGGTATTTGCTTCCACGGAAAGATCCCAAATTACTGGCTCAAGTGGCAAAGTTGAGCTCGATTCGGTGCCAGTTAATAAGGCAGTGCCAGTCCCTAGAGCTGCACCACCTAAGTTTCTAGACAGTCTGCCTGAACTCTCAGCTCGCTGGAGAGTGGACATGTCAAAAAGACTAAGTGAAGTTGTTGTTGAAGTGGTTCCTAGGACCGAAGGAAACCGAACCGAAATGGTACGTGTGAGTTCGACTGTCGTCACTCCTATTATGGATCTTGGATACCTGGCAAAACCAGAGGAGTCTCTCTGGCGCCTGAAGACAGGAGAATACGTTAATGACGAGATTATAAATGCATATCTTGAGCTCCTTCAAAGGTCTATCGCTTCGCCGACTCACAGAATCGCGCAAACCTTTACTATAAAGATGAGACCCGATCGGCCGTACAGATGGTTTACGAAGCTCATCAACACTGGTGCATATACAATATATCTCCCAATCAACCAGGAGCATTACCACTGGAGTTTCGCTGTTATAACATCAAAGGATAAGGAAAATGCTTTGCGTTGGACCTACTATGATAGTATTGGCGGTGAACCTCCGAGGGCTTTATTGGACTGGATCCACCAATGGTTCTGTAACAAAACGATAGAAGAGCTGGCTCCCTTACCTAACCCGAGGCAGAAAAACGGCATAGACTGCGGCCTCTTTGTCCTAATGGGCATTCGTCTCTTGTCTGCTGGCCGACGACATCTCACTCAGGCCGAGAGCAATGATCTAATTCCAACTTTCAGGGAAAGAGTCTTAGCGGAGCTCTTAGCTTCAAGCCTAGATCCTTCGGACATCCAATTTCAAGAGTTCAAACTTAAAGAGACAAACGCCAAAGCAGTCCCGCCGCAAGTTAGCGAGGATAGCGATAGCGATAATAGCGACTGCATGATTATATCACCGAAACCCGATGATCATAACAATCAGCCACTGTCGCAATCCCAGGGTCCTGATTACAGAGGGACAGAAAAGAGTCCTGAACATATCGCTTCCGCATTTGCAGAAGAGGCGACAATGCTCAATACCCTAAGAGAGGCCGTAGCAATAGAACGCGCTGCACAGAAACGACACCAGAACTTAGCAACAGAGAACTTAGGGCTGGCAGAGTTGTGGCTCATGATTAGGACAGAGAAGCGAGCTCTGAAACAGCGGTACATTCACTACGAGTTTGCTCGGCAATTCTGGGCAGTGATGAAGGATTTCAACAGGAGCCCCAATCAACGTGGCCCAGTGCCCAAGGGTACTATCTCCAAGGTGATGGGCAAGCTTGAGATCACTGACCGGGCTAACTGGAAATACATTTTAAAACGAGCACGGAGAGCATCATTCTGGACCGAACTGATTGATATATTTAAGGGCGATCTGGAGCACCCTAGTGTTGTGCTGTGCGCAGTCCCAGACGCAACGTACAGGTTGGAGAGACTAACATTGTCTAACCGCAAACTGTTTTTCGAGGCAATTCGTTCGAGGCTGAAAGAGCCAGGTAATGGAATTCTGGCAAGACTCAAAGCTTCAAGTGCTTTATATAGAGCGGTAATGCATAACGGCCTACCCGCAAGGGATCTTCCCATAGAATCCGCCAACGAAATCCTGCCTTTTGAACAGATGGTCAGATCTGGAAAATAATCATACATATATATTCAACAAAGCAGATCATAGCATTACAAGTAGATAAAATCACAAACCACACATAAAGCCTTGTGTTCTATAGTTTCACCTCAGTAGCAACGTACAAACGTGTCTGTGCCAGTTGAGGAGCAGTCTCCACCTTAGGGCCCTCTTTCGAGTTCACCGTCACTGTTACTTCTCCAAATACTACTAGTGAAAGGAGTTCTCCATTACCCTCTCCCATAATCAGGATACCGACATCTTTCTGTACTAGACGCAGAACTACGTGCTGCAAAAATTGAGGCTCGACTTCGCCGCAGCAACCAATCATACCCCTTCGCTTAGGCAACTCTTGGCACCAGGGGCCCACTTTGAATGTGAGCTTCACTTTTGGCGGCTTCCAAAAATGGCAGCTTTCAAATTACCGCCTGGAAACCCCAGCTCCCACGGCCCATGTTGCTGCGTCCGTTTCCGGTACCAAGCCACTTTTTGCCACTTGACCGATACCAGATAAAGGTGACACTTATTCCCTTGTTTCAGGTCTTCGAGTATCGGCACTTGCAGCCATGTCAGATTCACCTGCGAACACCTTCCATAGGTCTCATTCGAAGCCTTCTCATCTTTCACTTCGAGATCCTCCTCAAGTTGAAGCTGTCGGGATTGACAAAAGTCCACGCCGAAGTGCGTCGTCTCCGGCACTCCGTGATCGAATTCGCCGACTTTTCCTGCACCAAGATCACTCGAGTGGCTCTCGTTCAGAACCTAACTCTACAAGGTCTGGACCTCGTCTTGTAATGATGGCATCTTGGATGAAGGTGAAGACTGAGGTACCAAAAATATTAAATGCGAACATGCTTGTTCTTCTCTTCACCTGGCTTCTTGCCGGTTTCGTCGTCCTTCCCGTGATGTTTGCTTCGATTCGAAATTCCCGTGCCCTGGATGGCATCGGAAGGGCTGGTAAAGCTGTGTTTAGTGCAGTCCAAGATGCTCCTTTATTAGTGGTGGCAGGGACAGGTTTTATTTGTGGCGTAGTTGCATTGTCCTGGCTCTGTTGGGGGAATAGGGTTAAGTGGCTGACAGATTGCGCATTTTTGTAAGTGTCTCTTCTCGACTCCTGTACGATGATCATAATATTGACAAGGGCAGACCTACCCTCCTGGACTCTGTCCTTACTTCTGTTACGGTGTTGGTCAATATCTGTGCGGCTCGTGGCCGTCACTGGTTAGTCACAGCATTCGTGACCACGGCTGTGACGGCAAGTACAACACTTGTTGCTATTATAATATATATGATATATGTAGGATTGACTGACTCGGCTGGGAAGAGCACCGCGCACTGAAAGAGGCTCATGTTGCCCAGTAGGTGGTCGGAATACTTTGGGGAAAGTGACTGCTGGAACACCGATTACTTTGTGGGGGTGGAACGATTTACGCGTTCAGGAGTTGTAATTTATATTTAATCTAATATGATTAACTGATAAGATTTATTGCATTGAAATGGGCGCAAGGCATGTTTCACTCACAGGTATTCTAACCCGCCCCCGGCCAATTCCAGGCAGTGTTGATCCGTTTGCAGCCACCACAGACTGCCTTGTACTTAGTAAAGTATACTCAATAAACGCCATACGGTCTGGCGTCATGTGACTAGTTGCCCCAGAGTCAACTTGCCACTCTTGTCTGTTGCGGACGCTTTCGGACGCCTCCCAGCAGGCTTCGCCCGTAAACTCGTCCGCAACCTGTGCTTTTTCCTTCGGAGAAAGGTTGCCCTTGGCTCCTCGGGTCGGCAGTGGTCCGGTCCTTGCTTTGGGGTGCTCAGCTGCGTATTTACGGCCTTCTTCCGTATCTCTTAGCCAGCCAAAGCAGTTGACCTTTATATGCCCCTTCCTATCACAGTGCCAGCACTTTCTGTCGTCCTTCCCCCTTGGCCTTTGCTTGTCACTCCTGTCTGTGGCTTGCAAGGCCGCCTCTGGTCGCACAGATATAGCCGCCAGCCTCCGTTCTGCTTCCTCCAGGTGACTGACAATCACATCCAGCTTACGGATGTCCTGTAGCTCAAGCTGGAGTGTGATTGGCCCGTAAGCAGGGTCGACTGTCCGTAGCGAGTTAAACAAGATGACAGTGACTGCCTCGTCTGTTGGCTGTTGTGAGGGGTCGATATTAAAAATGTCCATTTGTGCCTGTCTTAGGCTTGTGACGATCGAGTTCACAGACGCGTCTGGCTTTGGGGTAAATCCGTAAAATCTCTGGAGGGCGGTAGACAGCTGTTGTCTACCCGTGGGCAGGTAGGAACGCTCAAGTGTCTCCCACTGCTCTTTTGCGGTCCGTAAATGGAGTATTCTGGACAGTGCCTCTGGCCCACAGTATCCCATAATAACTGTCCTGGCCTTTGCATCCATCACTCGGTCGACCTTCGTATCTATGGCTCCGCTTGACTCTGCTGCTTTCTTCCCTTCTGCTGTTCCATCGTCTATACCCTTTATGACAGACGTTTTGGCTTCTGGAGCTGGTGGCTCTATGGCATCCCACGCATCCTTTGCTTCAATCACAGCCCTGGTTATTGCAGCCCATGTCCTATAATTTGAGCCATTCAACTTGGCTATTCCGGCCTTCCTGATAGTCGAATCGTCCTCCATTTCTCTTGACAGTAACGGTCTGTTCTGTGATTCTCGTGGCAATGATCAAGCGCCCAGGCTCATAACCTGTTGAACTGTGGCACACTCTGGGCCAGTTGGGTATGCAGTATCACTACAGTCACAGGAATCGCAGACAGAACTCAATAGGGTAAATCAAGTAAGATTGTCAACTGTACAGAATAAACTACGGGGGCGTTCGGGCCATATATGGGGGCCGCTGATGAAACGTGTACACAAGTACTGTGTGCCTTAGGCTACCAGGCTTCAACAATCCAGTGTTGGAATATATGTCACGTGATATTCGACTGACTGCGGGGCAGTCAGTCCCTTGTATCTAGACCCACTTAGATTGGGGATATGAAGCCCTCTGGGCTTCATCTCCTCTTAAGAACAATCATCAAAATCACCTACCACAACGCAACTGGCATACCACGTATCATGAAGAATTACGTGTCGTGCTTAGCGTTACGGGTGATCCGACACAAACTGTCCAGGGGCGACTTTAGATGGAGGGGAGGAACCATAGTACAAGTGCGTAGCGGCTATGGAAAACCCTGAAGTCGTGGTGTATGTGACTACAAGGTTGCTGCCGACCTTCTTGATGCTGAAGATCCCAACGATAGTGGCTTTGTTGATATCGTTACCGCCTGCACCGAGGTAAAGATTCCCAGAAATTTCGGGAGTGCCTGTGACGACCTAGCCCCAGTTCTTGCCAATGCCCAAGGAGATAAATGTTGCAGATTTGCCGGGAGCGTAGCCGTATGCTGTGCCTTTGCAGGTGGCCGGCGGGGGCGGAGGAGACTCCCCACATGGCTGAGAGGACTTGAGGATATCAGCTTCGTAGAGGTGTAGACGACTGGGTCCTCCACAGATCTCGTTGGGAGCGCCGTTACAAGCCATGTTACATTCTGTTTCGGGAGCCTCCACGCTGCCCCCTTGGAGCATTGCACCACAATAGCATTCCCCAGCAAATTCGGTGGCTGCTAGAGGATAAAGCTGAGCTCCACAAGCCTCGAGACAGGCCTCTGTTGTCAAAGTGTTCGCATCAAGCTGGTCCTAGCGGAATGGTACCGCGTGATAACCGCTGCCCTCTGTGTAGCAACCCAAAGCTTCGTATTGAGAGGTTATGGTAGCTTGATCAACGGCCGCATATGTTGGATCCTCCCAGATTGAAAAACGTTGGTCCGCACCATACTTCTGGGAAGGGTTTCCATTGCAGGGAGCGCTGCGCTCTGTTTCAGGAGCAATAGGAGGAAAAACGGTGCCACAAACGCATTCGCTATAGTATATCAGGCCGGCATACCGGAATCCATTGGACTGTGAATGATCGTTAGCGACTGTTCTGACGACGAAAGACTAGCGCTCACCTTGCAGGTAGCAGTGCAGGTTTCCACGGTCATGGTACTGAACACCAAGTTGGGGCTGTATTGCAATGACCTGGGCCTGACTTCGAGGAAACACCCTACATAGGTATATGGAGTGTACGAGACACAGGGTGGAAGTGGGGGAGCATCGGTTCGACGGTGAATGGTCCTCTGGATGAGATCTGGTCTCGCAACAGCCGAGGAGACAAGCGCAAGCATCGCACTGAAAAAGAACTTGATCAGCGAATATTGACCGTATCTTTAGACCTTAAAGCAAACAATATCCTGGTGTCTTTCGAGGATCTAAGCGTGATCGAGGAATATGTAGCGGCTCAAGGTGACCATCCAATGCCTCGGAAAAGGGTTGGCGACCGAAACATATTCCTATAGGTATTTTGGTATGTACCACAAGCTTACTATGACTTTAAACGGGGTGTCCGTTTGCCTCTTTTTGCGACTCTTGCAGAATTTTATTCTAAAGGTTTATTTAGATGGCTGCTTATTTAAGTTGTGGTGCGGACTAGTCTAGGTACGGTCGTTTGGGTCCCTGACCTCTGTGAGTGCAACCCTACCAGCAGTCACTTTGGTAACCAGTCACAGTCGGAGATCAGTCACTATAAACTGGTTTCACTCCGTATGGTCCAAGCCATTAGTAGGTGTTATGCAGGCGTTTCATACCAGGAGCCATTTTTTGGACGTGCACTAAGTGGCGGCTTCTTTTTGATGGTTTTGACAATACGACAAGGCGACAATAGACATCATTTCAAAATTGCATTCTAGTCTATAAACTAACCTCTCTAAACTGCGCCAATAGTATTCAAAGAGATGTACGAGCTCAATGCCACGGCGCATCCTGCGTTCCAGCCAGGCGCCAAAATAGACCAGCTCCAATTTTGGCAGCCTCTCAAAAATGGCTTGTCATGGATAGTCGTAATCCAGAGCCCAGAACTGTCCCGAAGAGAGCTGTCGTCGACAGCCCTCGTATCGACCGATACCCTTCGCTCCTGTCGAAAATTCGCCGATTGTCAAGGAGCTTACGCCTTTAATAGTCGGATTTGTCGCTCGTAGCGATATGTCGGCCTCATAGTGTCGTATTATCTGGCGCAATCCATACCCTCGAGGTTGCCAGGGCCAAAAAATGTGAATCGCACCCGAATTCTCGGTATGCTGCTTCCTTTGGCTCTGAATAAATCCAGGTTCGCAGCCTCCACCGCGTACAGGTAGGAAGTCAGGCTCAGGAGGCCAACTTGACCTTGACTTCTTTTAAATCACCATCTGCCTAAAGTTGGTGTGGCAGATGACGGAAAAGCTCGAGAAGCGATAGACCCGAATAGCACGAAACGATTCGGGGTCATGACGCTAAGGTGTGCCCCCTTGCACCTTCCCGTTGCGCGCTAATCCGTCACCCGCGTGGCTGAATCGCATCAGTTGGCGAGACGCTCGGGTCATTTTCGACCCGTTCCTGCACTAGCCACTTCCTTTACTATAAAGAGTCGGCGTCAAAGTCAAAAGGTTTGGAGACAATCCCCAGGCCGTAGCAGCTAGGGGACCCTGCTCCCAGAATAGCTCCCCAATAAGAAGAGGCAGAGTCTCTTAAATGGGGATAGGGCTGCTGCCGGGTTTTATGGCGTTGAGCTTGCATTCGGTCCGTACCATCTGGCCAGCTTCATGTGGTCAGCCTAAGTTTGTCAGACCACGATATATGCAAAATCCTGACCCCTAGGCGACTCAGCCTGCCTTTGGTGAAATGAGAAGTTCACGGGAGACCGCCGAATCCTTGGATCGCCTCTTGTAAAAGCCTTGCTTGGGTGTGGCCTTGGTGAAATTGAAGAATCTAAGTATGAACCTTCACGCAGGCCGTCAATTCCGCTACAATCGAAAAAGATTGACTACTGGCTCGAAGAATTCAGACACCGGGGGTGCTTTCCAAATGTCCAGAGGGACCGTATACGTGCCAAAATCTCGCCATCCATTCCCACCCAGACGCTGGGCTTATCTAGAGTGACCATTGAAGATCTGCACGATACAGAGAACCTGCGATATCTTGAACTTCCAGAAGATACTCTACTGAAGTATAGTCATGGGCGACACCGATCGGAAGCTGCGAGACGGCATATTTATCGTTTGCTGCGTTACGGCCATTGGTAGGACTGTGGCATTCCTTCCACAAAGGTATTCTACAGCGCTTCAATTGCCTCAATTTGTAAGTGAAAAGGCACTGACTAACGGCAGCAGGAACTCATACACTACCTCGAGCGTATCATCGGAGCCCACAGTCGCATCATACTCATGGTGTGCCATGTTGCAAATCCTTCCCTTATGATACGGCTTCACTACTCTTGAGAGAAGGCATGATGGTGGCATTCTAGGTCAAGATCCTCGAGGCTATTTATCTTGAGACATTTGACTCTGTATTGCTCATCGCAGGCTCCATTTTGGTGGAACAAGCCCATTGAACCAAGAGTCCCAGTCATACAGTCATGCAGGCATTCTGTTTTTGATCGGGTTGCTTCTGATTTTGTCCAGTTCGGAGGTTGTTTACCCGAAATTCTGGTACCGATTTTCATCCCTTCGCAGGGGCAAAAATGCGCAGTCCAATCAGCTCGCTGCGGCAGCCGCCTTTCCTCGTCTTTAAATATACACGATCCCATAAAGGCTAAGCATATCTTCGCCTTGCATTGCTGGCTTGGAACGGGTTTGAAACCTATTCTTGAATGTTCATACTGTAAGCCAGTTGTTTGAGTGTGGAATCTTCATGTTTTGAAGTTTTGTAGATTGAGAGCTTATTATATTGGTTGTGCCCTGTGGTTGTTCTCGTTCTCGTGTGCGATGGTTTCCACCACGCAAACTGTGAAGCCGGTCTGTGCTACCCCTATGAAGTCATGGGAATTCTTTAAGCGACCACGATCGGATGGAAGTGTAAGGTATGCTCCAGCCATGTCGCCTCCAGATGATACTTGATTTCAAAGCAGTTCATCATTACTACTAGCATAGGGCGTCCTGCACGGTAAGTTTCCGGTTGGTCCAGGTCACAAGGCGACCTGGAACGTTGGTAGCACGTGATCACACACGTGATGCTACCCCACCTTCCCGAAGAGGCAGAAAGTTCTCCCCTCAGTACCTATTCTCATTCACTCATACTCGCATTCCTCTGCTTCAAGAAATTCGGCATCCCATCATCTTCAGGTCGCATTTCCCTCCTTTTCTTCTGTCGCCTGTTCTCAGCCATCTTCAATCGCAATTTCTTCCAGCCATTATGCACGGGCTGAATCTCGAACGCTGCTATGATGAGGGGTACCGCTACGGCGAAAGTGATGGCGACTGTTTGTGGATGCCACGAGTTAGGAATAGGTATATATAGGAAGAAAGAGAAACGACGAGAAGATAGAGAGGAGGGGGGGTAGGGTGGTACGAACTAATATATTTAATGACATATGATTTCTGTAAAAAGGCAGTAGCAGGAAAATCTGCTCCATCTGGTTGGACGACTCGCGAAAATTCTGCAATGGGAAGTGTGAATATTGTGGTGACGAAAGTAAGAGGAAGCTGTCGATCATTAGCTGTGGTTAGGAAACCTCAGGCACTGTGAGAGAGAAAAAGCAGACTCACGAATATGATCGTTACGATTGTGAACACCATTATAGTCTTGGACTGCTCTCCAGATGATATCGCCTCGTTACGACTGACTCGCGCTTCTAACACATACGCCTGCTGCTGTTTGAGGTTCAGCAGATCCTTGAGCTAGGAGCACGTTAGTCAGTGAATCATCGAGAAAATGCATGCAGACGTACGGTATCATAAGCTTGATTCGCTTGAACCTGCATGCGCTCAACATGCTTCAAATGCTTCAAGCTTTGGTCCACGAAAGTCTTGCTACTATGGCGACATCGCTGGCGATAACCCTCATTCTTGTGACAACCATAGACACACTGGAAATCTGCCTGCTCAATGAGTCCCCCAGCAGCGTTGAGAACCTGTATTTGGTCATCGAAAACCGCTTTCAGCATTCCTAGTTCATCCTTAATGTCTTGGATATTACGAAGTAGTTGCGTTTGATCTGTGACACTGAAGATGCTTTCGAACCATCTGATCGACTCCTCGGATTCGGCCGGTTGTTCTTTGATCCATATCATGAATTCCTCGAAGTCGCGGACGAACTTTGATAGCATTTGCATGACTTGATCTGCCTGTACTTCCGCATTAGCAGCTGTGATGTTCGCAGATCTAGATTCCTTACCCATTTATTTGACTGAACTGAGTACTTCTTGAGAAAATCGAGATCTGGGATCATCTCTGCTTTGTGAAGAATTCCTACGCATTGGCTGATAATCAGGTCTGCAAGGGAATGTGAGCTATTGATCTCTGGTCGGCGTGCGTTATGGAGGTAAGACACGATAGCCTTCAGGATGTCTGTCTTGTCCGTTGCATCGAGATCTTCGGAATTCCGATCAAACAGTCTGTGGGGAAACGAGGTCACGATAGTTTCTGATAGCTGTTAGCATGCTCAACACATACAGAGAGGTGGAACACAAACTTCCGTCAATGATCCACAGCCATAGCTGATCGATCATTAGCACGGGGCTGTTTTCATCATAATAAATCATGTGATCAACAATCTGTAGCTTGCGGTCTACATCCTTTGACTCCTCCTTTCGTCTCCGTGCACCAAGTTTCTTGACCAGACGTTGCCAGAGAGTAGCTTTCGCAGTGGCTTCGCTAGATGTTACACCAGTCTCTACTTCACTATATGTCGTTGGCTGTAGATCTGGATGCTTGTCGTCCTCCTCAAGCTTTCTCTTCCTTCTCTGGAGCTTTTCATACTTCAGATCTGCACCTAGCTTCAGATCCTTTTTATCCTCATTGAACTGCCGCATAACTACCTGATCGAGATCTCTGTCGTTCGTGTCAGCCAGGTGAGAATAATAGTACTGATCAAGAGTTCGTCGCAGATGAACCGGCCGCCGTTTGTACAGATATCGTCTCAATAGCTCGAAATAGTCCTCTTCCGAGTCGGGAGAGTCCAGGATAACTTGTTCCAGCTCAGTCGTTTCGAGCGCCACGTGGCCATGGACTTCAGTGGCGACAAGAGTCTGGGGATTACTGCCTGTCTTTTCGCTCAGCCACAGAGGCTTATTATTTTGAGTAGGTTTAGTCTTCAATGCTTCTCGTTTCACCTTGGTAATCATCTCGCTCACGCTTTTTCGAGCTCGATGCGCCTCCCAATGTATGTATGGCATCTAGGCCTTTCAGCTACTTTGTTCTTAACCAGGGGGCGTCGGAGAACTTACAGCCATAAACAAAGGACTCTGTCGCTTTTCATCTCCTTGCGGAATTGGACCATCTAGCAAATGAATGTCAGTACGAGAGAGTCGGCATACAAAATGATGGGACTGTCAAGGCCACATACCAGGAATCAATGCGCCACATTGAGGGGCTATGAATCTAGCGTGTGGAGAAAGGTCAGAGGACGTATAGAAGGGATCTGTTCCCCAGAGACTCTTGTATGCTGGCAACCCCCTCTCTTTGCAAAGACTTGTAATTAACATCTGCCCCTGTCAGCGCATGCCATCATTGAGAAACGACATACATACCTCAGCCCATGTCATCTACAATAGTCAGCAAACAATCAGCTTGAGCAGGAGACGGTGCGATATCTTACATTGTTTGCAGGAATGTGGATCCAGCGTAATTTGTCTTTTTCCTTGATTGCAGGCCCACCTGGGGGTGTCATGATTGAGTCCAAGACTGCCTTGTGGTATAAGATTTCCTCGATCCTAGGCTTCTTCAACAGCAAGTATTCTTGGTCTTTAGACTCCCAGATATCAACGATTGTAGCACGGAAACCAACACCCGGAATCCAGTAGGGCATCGAGAACACTGGTTTCGCTGCTTGTTGTGGCTCTTGAATGGAAGAAGCAATCTGACTCTTCTTCTTCGGGCCCCGAAATTCCATCCCCGGTTGCTCGATGTCGGTCGATTCCACCTTTCTGCGGAGAATTTGGACGATCTCTTGAAGATCCTGCTCAGTCGCTCCAGGATGACCATCTCTGTCGAGGGACTCTTCCGCTTGGTCAAGAGGAGTGGCGCCCCACTCGTCTTTCAAGCTAGCGTCCGCTCTCTGTTTCTTGGGCAACTTTTTGTCCAAGAGAAGTTGGACGATTTGGGGAAATCCAGACCACGCAGCAATATGCAACGCTGTTCTTTGGGAGGTATCCCGTACATTAGGGTCTGCGCCGTACTTGAGAAGTAGTGAAACCGTCTTCTTCAAGCCTGCGAAGGTAGCTAATTGCAGGAGGTTGCCATACTCAACGTCCCATTGGGTCCAATCGAGCTCTTTGTCCTCGCTCTTTCTTTTGATTGGCTGGAAGACAGGAGATGAGGTTCCCTCCGTCTCATCTGGCACATCTCCTCTCACGTTACTCCCATCGGTAGGAGATGCTTCCTTCAGTTCCCATTGTTCTGCTATGCGATTTATCAAACACTCTGCGACGTCTTCGCGGCCAGGTTTCGAGCCTGCAATTGCAGCTCGCAGAGCTGTACCGTGAATGCCACTTTCTGCAAGAGTGTTGGCAAAATTATTGGCGTTATCTCTTGTCTTCAGGAGGAAGTCCACAACTTCGAGCAGATTTTTCGTTGCCGCCGCTTCGAGAGGGAGATTTGGTAAGTTGGCCGAGATCTTGTACTGAATACTGGCGCCGCTTGTGATCAACACCTCTACCAGTCGCTTCTGATTCTCGGGAGATTGTGTGATTGCACTCAACAACGCCTTTGTGAGGACATCGGTCTTATCTTCGGTCCAATCCACCGATCGTTTGTCAAAGTTGCTTAGCATTAGCTCTAACATGGGTACTGAGCCAGAACATGCGGATGCATTGATTGGGTTTTCCAGTCTTCCAATTCCGCCGTACAATTGAGCTTCACTACTAAACAGCATGTTCGCGACCTCAACATATTCAGCCTCTCTTGCGTCGGTGTCGGCACGATTGATGGGAACTCCAGGTGCGCTCATCGCTGGCTGTTTCAGAACTTGCCCTCTTGATATTTCAAGAAGTGACATTCGGGTTCTGTACCTCCCTCTGGCTACAGCTTGTAGCGCGGTACCGTATTTACCTCCTCTTGCATTGACATCTTCGATGTCACATTTTGACAGGATATGTCTGACGACTGCTCGGCGACCTGTTCGGACAGCAGCTTGGAGAGGATACCCATATTTTCCGCCAGAAAGATTGACCTTAGCGCCGTGATCTCGAACAAGTTCAAGAACCAGGTCTGCGTTGGCCCTGTAGGCTGCAACCTGTAGTGCGCAGCCATAGTAGCCTCCTTTAGTGTTCACATCAATTTTCTCTCTTACACTTTTATTCATTTTCTCTTGTGCGTTCAACGTGAGTTGACCACCATTGGGAGGCTTGAGAAACTGCTGGGGAGGTGGGTCTTTTTGAACTTCTGGTTTCCTTGGATCAAGTAATCGACGACAAATCTCTGTGCGGCCCATGTATATGGCTGCCTGTAACGCAGTTCCATGATTTCTGTCAACTCCGTTGATATTGATACCCTTGTCAAGAAGCTTGTCCAAGACATCCAAGTGACCGTGAAGGGAGGCAATCTGAAGTAAGCCGTTTCCTGAAGCATCCTGTGTTGCGAATCCTGCTGATTCAAGCATGTCGTCGCTCCTCAAAGTGTCCATCAGAATGATAAGAGCCTCTGTATCACCACCTGTGACAGCTTGACATAGCTGGTCCCTCTGAGCTTTGAGACTCAACCTGATTCGTCCGCTTGGTGAGGGAAGGGATTTCAAGTGGAGACTCGGTGACTGCCTCCTCTTTGCAAGATTCGGTCTGGCAGCTGGTGCTGCCTCCCTCGTCCCGGAAGGAGGCATTTCATCCCTCATCGATGATGCTATCACGCAAATGAGTCAGTATATAAGAACGTAGGGTCATCTTGATATTCCACTCACCTTTTTTCGGCCCAAACATGGACAGCCCGGTCCCCTTTTTTTCATGTGGTGGACGCCCTCCCTTCTCAGCCTCGTCCTCCGTGAGGGCCACTCGCGTGGCCTTTTTCCCATTTGATTCGCCTTCACCCAGATTTGCCATCATTCAGGAAGCGCATTTGGTTGTTGATGAAGCTTGAGATGAGGATGAGATAAAAGCGCGTCTTGATCAAGCACGTAGCTCGAAGGATACCATGCTTACCAGGATGTCATACTGGGTCCCCCACAATTGGTGAGATTGGATTGGGGGCGGTTTGTGCAGCTCAAGGTGGGGAAACGTTCCAATCATGATCATCGTTGCGACAACACAGAAGCAGCTTTATCCTCTTGAAGAAGTCGGCGTTATAGCTGCGGGTGGGTGATGTGTCGCGTTGCATGAAAGCAACGAGTCCATCAACTCATTGGTGGACATCTTTTCAGCTCATGCGGGAGAGAAATAATGGGTGGATCGAGGGATCCGCCACCAGAGCCTCGTTCTTGGACAATAGTAAAGGGGCTGTAAAAGTCTCATATGAGACAATCGGCATGGAAAACGTTGTTGTTGGATTGATCATGAAGAAAGTTGCAATTCCTAACTTCGGAAAATACGCCCAAATGAAGCAATGCCGAGGCGGCTCACCCCGCAATGAGTGAGCACTCGGCACGTGACTCGGTCACCTGACATGTCAGACAGCTCCCCACCAACTTTTCAAAGTGCGAGTCGTGTCAAATGATGGATAGCGTCAACACTAGTATATGAAAACTTCACGACCTCTTGATTTCTTCACAGGTAATCTTGGACTCCTTTCTTGCGAGAGCAGAATGCTGGCGCTACTAAGCGCTTATTAGAAGAGTGATCACATGCGTAATCTTCCTATTTTTTAACAATTGTAGCAGTACTTTAACCTGGGTGTGATCCGTAAACTTGGCGCAGAGCGACCACAGGTCTTTCGTCGCGGTGAGCTACACGAGAATTACTACACAACCTGTTGAAGATCGACGCTGGGATACCATCTCGGTCTTTTTAGGGATCGTGATCCTGATCGCGGTGTCATGATCGCAAACCTTTAATATTCGCCAAGCCCGGGACCGTTATTAGCGGGTTAGGAGCTCGTTGATTCAAGAATATCCGCATGGCGAGCTTAAATCCGGATTTGATTCCATTTAAATTTAAGGTATTTACATCTAGAAAGCGCTTAGACGTACCAACGCTTTAACATATCTGCTGAATGGCTCTGCAACTCGTATAGCTCTAGCTATTTTTTAGTATCTACGATCGCTACTTGGGCTTCGTATTCGCCTACACCTTAAAACTATAATACAGAGGTACCAGTACGTAATTATAACACAAAAATATGTCCGCGGGGAGATCATACATGTAAAAGATTATACATGTGAAAGATATGCATGTGAAAGATTATACATGTGAAAGATTATGCATGTAAAAGATTATGCATGTGAAAGATCATGTATGTGAAAATCCATCCTCCTTTTAAGCCTGTCGATGACTAGATTGCCTAAGGGCAACCACAAAAAATTCGCCAAAACTCGACAATACTAAGCATAACTGCGGACCTATATACGCCACTCTAACGGGAATATCTAACGACTTTGGATTCAAACGACGGACGACAAAGAGAAAGCGGACCGCGAATCCATGGGCGACGATCTAGAATATTTAAGATCAATCCAGCATCTGGTACAATATGCCTCATAGGCATATCATAACCACGACGGTGCTGATTTTCGATGGCATGCAGCAGATCTAACGGGAAAACCTATTGACGCCCGAATACTTCAGATAAAGCGTGGATCATTTCTGACTCGGAATCCGCGCGTGCACCTGGGCATCCGTAATAACAACACTCTGGTCCTGGCATTCAGCGGATACGATTCTCCGTGGACCTGGGAGGACTACGCAGAACCAAAGTTATGGTACGGACTTCTTACTGATATTTCCACGGACCTTCTTTATAGCTTTACAAAACTTGGCTGGCCTGGTCTTGAAAACGTGCTTGTACACGAAGGCTTCTTGCTTGCTTTTAACGACCTGGGACCTGACTTGATTACGAATATTAGTAAATTGTTAGGAGGAAAAAAACCCCAAAATATTAAAGTCTGCGGCCATGGCCTCGGCGGAGCATTAGCAACACTATGTGCCTTATGGTGCAATTTACAATGGCCAGCTGCGAACATTACCTGTTAGTAGCACGGCGCTGCTTCTTACCTTATACGATGTAATACCTTGAACGGCAGTTATTGTTCGGAGCCCACTCTTCTCACCTCAATTAAGAGTAAAGAGTTCTGGGATAGAGAACCATAAGATCATTTTTAACTTAAGAGAGGTTGGCGAGACTAGCAGGAAAGAAATGGGTCGAAGCCGTTTGTAGAGAAGGCTACACTGATTATCGAGGTCGTGGAACCAAAAGTGGAGGTAGAATTAATAACACCAGAATAAGGCCAAAGACTATAATCGGAGACGAGAAGCCATTCTGATTATGGAGACATTGAAAGTCAAAGAAAGCATAAGGTGAGGAGGGCTAGATATGGAAGTGGGGCGTGCGACCATAGCTTCTGGCATCGAGGCTGGAATTAGAGCAACGGCTGAAATTGGCCTTTACATGTATCTCTTCTAGACAGCAATTAATGGTGTTGCAAGCGCTTTGTGGTTCTTTTGTGACTGAAATGAAGACGCCGTTTGTTGATCCCCTGCGTTGCTCAGTTCTCAGAGATTATAATCCATTTCTTGACCTTGCCCACCAGATGTCAATTATAAGCCATTTCTCGGCCTTCCCACACTGTGCATGGATATAAGTTATTTCTGGGCCTTGTCTCACACCATAAGCCATTTTTTGACCTTGTCTTCCACGCCTCTGTTTAGGCACAAGCCATTTCTTGACCCTGCCACCCACACCAGTCTATTTCTAGACTACACGTCCTCTTAGAGTATAAGCCATTTCTTGACTTGTCTACCACACCACTTTATTTCTGGATTTTCTCTTTCACACCACTATCTAAGTATAAGCCGTTTCTTGGCCCTCCCATCCACACCTCCAAGGGTACTTCGTAGAGCATAAGCCATTTCTTGACCTTGTCTTCCACCACTCTATTTCTGGACCCTCCTCATCACACTACAGCCCTTTGTTGACTTTGTCTGCCACAACACCGTACGTTTCTAAAGCCAGGAATGACCCTCAGAGACATGCCTTTGGCCTCACCCTACTGACCAAATGTCCTCTCCAACCGAACCCACCTCCAAAAATGGCACTCAGAAGCGTATGCCTACCATGACTCTGGTTTGCGCCGTTTTGGAAACTACAGCTTCCCTTTCACAGTACTGTTGAGCCAACTCTTTAGTTTGGGCGATCCATCTAGTCTAGAATGAACAAAATATCGAATAGTCACTATCAGTGACAGATGATATGCTCATTAGCATAGTCACAAGAAAAATAGGGACTTAAAGAAAACTAAATTGTTTTTTACTAAGTGAATTTTGAAGGCCCTGTCACTGTCTGAAGCGAATCTTTTGTTTTGTTGAAGAAACGTCTGTTAAATCCCTTTGTCCGGAATAGGAGGATGTGTGTCAAACCATCCTTTAGCATGCGAACTTCAGTGTCCTCCATCTCGTTATTTGTACCTTCCACACGTACGTCATGAAGGAACTTCCAAAAACGATGGTGTTTCCGGTAATTCTCTGCGCTCCTTCCTTTCGAGACGACATCGACAAGTTCCTTTACAGCTTCTGCCTCTGCCTGACTAGCATCGGCGGCTGACCCAGGATTTTCTCTGTGATACGTTCGAAGGTTGGCCTCTGCTAGCTTCACAACGTAGTTATATCGGAAAGTCTCCTGCCACAAGTTACTCGCCTGGTGACTTTCGAGACCTGCTTGTTCCTTTTTCAATTTCTGTTTTACTCTGTTGCGCACAGCGAGATCGAAATGGGCTGTCAGATCTGCAGGAGGTTTCATGATCGCGCCCATACCCTTGAGCACCTTTGTGACTAAGCAATCTCCGTCCTGGAAGTCAGCTGTCTTCTCATGATACTTCACGCACGTTTGAACTATGCCTGACATGATCGGCATGGCATCGCCATCCAGGTATAACTCTTGTGTCTCTTTGGAAACCGGCCTGTATTTCGTTTGCGATGTGGTTGAGGGCAATCTTATCATCGAATCGTGCGAAGTTGGGCAATGAGTTGATGTTGTCTGATCTGGCGTATCAAGTGAGATCTGCTGAGATACCTCAAGGGTATGGCCACTAACATTTGGGCTCAGCGTGCTATCGGTGGGTTCGACTGTACTCACTGTATGTGTGCAGGCCACAAGAGGGCAGGTTTGATCCAGGCATTCAGGCTGCGTATCCGCCTCGGGTGATGAGTTTAAGATGATGGAGCTCGCTGATCCCGTTGCAGCCCCTGAAGTGGTCACCAACCCATCAGGAGAGACAGCAGGATCTGCTGTTTTGTCAGTTGGGAACGGCTGTACCCCTAAATCAAAACTATATCCTCACCGTCGCTATGGTGTTTTGTTTTTACTCTAGTATTCTACACCAAGATTTTGGTTCTGAGTTCTAATCAGAGATTCAGCAATTTCTCTCTGTATGAGAATTGCTATCTCGCCGTCCAGATCCAATGCTTTGGTGGGAAAAACTCTCAATACTTCGCCAATCGGAACAATGGCACGGCTTACAGTTGGAGAGACTCGACGGTTTGCCAGGTATTGGACTGCTTCTACAACGAAGGCGAGGAGGGCAAAGCGCTTGCGCAAGGTTGGCAAGAGGTCAACGACAAGCTCATGTGCGGCGAGAACAGCCCATTCAGCAAGCAGGATAAGCGCGTGCTCTGGGCTTCATATGGTGATTGGGATATGGACAAAAGTTGGCCATTCTACTACGAGGATCAAGCCAAGTACGAGAGAATCGGGAGGCAAAGACACCTGGCCGATCCTCAAGGAACATTCACTCCGAATCCTTTCAATGTCAAAGCTGTGAAGAATTGAAAGGACACCAGGGTTTTGTCTTTCTCGGTGCAAGGGATGCCTCGCAATATGCTAGAGACCATGTTCTGAACTTGAGCGATCTGAAAAGTCAATCAATTGAAATTCGCCGATTCATGTGTTTGAAAATGTGAACTGTGTGTACGGAGTACCAACACTTCAGACTGTAGCCTTTGCACCCCGTCTCTTCTCTTATATGAACCTGTTATCACCCCCATTTTGAATTGCTCTGTTGCATCAGGCCCATTGCAAAAAACTTGAATAATAAGATAATCTACCTCGCCCAAACCTCGTGATGCGACATGCTCAGAAGCTGCCGACAAACTCTCCTATTTG
Organism: Halenospora varia; assembly: GCA_020726485.1. NCBI lineage: Eukaryota > Fungi > Ascomycota > Leotiomycetes > Helotiales > Solenopeziaceae > Halenospora > Halenospora varia. The sequence continues at coordinate 153,247 of JAHEWH010000022.1, read as the reverse complement.
ACATCTCGTTTACCAAAATTGGCGACTTTATTACGCCAGTCTCCATGCAGTGCTCCAGGGGTGGAGCCGGCGGGAGCTAAACTTAATAAGGCTTAGATCGATCAACCCCGCAGATCAATGCAATGATCTGGATGGACGACAACCCGACCATCAAAACAACAAAACTTCTCAGGTTTTCCTGTCGCCTCCAAATATGCTCGAGTAGAGTGTTTGTGTTAGGACACCTTCGCTCGACATCATAGCCGAGCTAGCTTGATCGTGCCAGATACAACCCTGCCGAATAGTCAGTCGATCCATCCACACCTAATTCAATATGTCAACTCTTCGCAAAGCTTGCGCGAATTGTACTACTTCAAAACGGAAGTGTGTGGTCCAGAAACCGAAATGCGCTCGGTGCTCCCAGAAAAATCTTGAATGTGTGTACGATCTCGAACCTCTTAATGCACCGTGCACAGAGTTTGAGAAAGTACTTACGTTTGGCTTCAATCTATCGAATTACCATTCTCTGGGAATCTGTATCATAAGGAATCTCAAACTCCAAGCTTCGGATATCGATCCAGCAATTTGTGTCCCAGGTCGCGAAAATGCTCTAGAGATCACAAGACTAGGATTTGATACAGTGCCAGAGCTTATCAGAGCAAGGAAGCCTGCATCGTTTGTGCATCCTAAGTTACAGCTACCTGATATACATAATCACTTCACGGCCCTTGTGGAGAATGAGGCGAAGGGTGTGAGCTGTGAAAGCTTTAAGCGCCTGATCCAGATCGATATCAAAACATTGTCATTGAAAGAGGTTCTCACGGCACTTCAAGCTCTTCTAGTTCACTTGGCGGCATCCATCTTCTCGCCATCTCCAATCGAACAGGAAGATGCAGATAAGTCTCTCAGTATCTTATATGAATGGACGCAAACTTTATTGGCGTGTGTTGACGCTGGAATGCCAAAAAGCCAATCTCCGTGGCAGGATTGGTTGTTAGGAGAGAGTAAGTTATGATGTTCTTGTATTCTTGCTTCATGAACTTTCGAGCACCTGAGAGCTAGGTCAGGAAGTGTAATATATTGAGATAGCATTACAAAGCGCAATATATTCTGAAGTGGCTAGTTCGCTAGACCTTGAACCCTCATTGAACTTACACTTTTAACTATGCTAATTCATTGGTAGGTGTGCGGCGAACCGTGTTTATGGCATACGGCTTCAATATATCAGTATGCAGCTACAAGTATGGATATTGTTCTAATTGGTTATTCATGGAATCACTGCCATTTGACGCCCGGCCGGGTCTCTGGATGGCAGAATCCCCACAGGCGTGGATTGCTGTAGCCCGTGCCAGATCTGGCGAAGAAGTCCGGGAACGGCTCAAATCATACCATGAATTTGCGGGGACTTTCCATGGTCAAACGCCAGATTTCTGTGGGGACATGTTTCTATCATTGGTGGCGTTTGCTCACAACGGTCTTGGTGGGAACTAAGCCTAATACGGTTCTGCATACAACATAGTTCCTCCGATCACTAAGACAAGTTCGAGACGGTACGCATCATTTGTCTGGTGCCGTTATTATGCCATGACCTATATAAACCAACCCTTCAACGCAATATTTCAACTCATCATACTTACATCCTTCACTGCTACCATCCATCCTACCTCGACACAGCAACATGTCCTCCGGAAAACCTCTTCTCGTCGTCCTTGGTGCTACAGGCAATCAAGGAGGTTCCGTCATTGCACACTTCCTTGCCCTGTCACCATCACCATACGCACTTCGTGCCGTCACTCGAGATACATCCTCAGCCAAAGCCCTTTCGCTAGTGTCGAAGGGAGTAGAGGTAGTGACCGGCGACTTCAATAATCCCGAATCACTTGATGCGGCCTTCAGCGGTGCATCGGTCATTTTCAGCGTCACCGATTTCCTGCACCTCATAGTGAACCCCTCGTTGCGCGAGAAATCTGCCGCATCTGGTTCAAGTGCTGGAGCTTACATGAGGGACTACGAAGCCCAACAGAATAGAAACATCATCGATGCTGCCGCCAAAGCTAGCACACTTGAAAGATTCATTTTCTCCAGCCTTCCAAACACGAGCAAGTTGAGCGGGGGCAAGTACACCCATATCTACTTTTACGATAGCAAAGCAATCGCGGAGGAGTACGGCAGATCAACATACCCGAAGCTTTGGGAGAAGACCAACGTTTTTTACGCTGGATTTTATCTCGAAAACCTTGTTGGGGAGGACGGGCCTCTTTTTTGCCCTAAACTGGTATGTGGTTGAAATGTCTCTTTCGAACCTCTCCTATCTTCCTTTCGCACTTCGAATTGTGCTGGATCTTTGTACTGATATCTTTGTTAGAACAAGGCAAAAGACAGTCTCATCGCATCGGGCGTTGAACCTCTTACCAAATTGCTCTTTCCTTGGTACTCTGTCATACAAGACACAGGGGCACTCGTGGCAGCTTTAATCAGTGCTGAACCTGGCAAGAAGCTCATTGGTGTCAACGAATGGCTCAACCTCCAAGACATCTTCAAGCTCCTGGCTCAGACCTTGGAGAAAAGCATCGAGTTTGTGGGCATCGCGCCAAACTTCGACCGGGGTGATTCCGATCTTCAGCGATCTCGCGAGGAGATGATGGCCTTCGGTATGGAGTTTGGATATGACGGAGCTAAGGTTGACAAGACTATTGTGAATCCGGCTGATCTAGTGGTGGCAGTGCAGCTAGAGCCTGTGAAGGAATGGATCAAGAAACAGGATTGGGAGAAGGTTTTGCAGACGGAATAAGGGTAGCCGTGTTCTTTACGGGTTTGGTTTGACGCTATATATTCTATTCATAGACACTTTCCACTGATTTAGTTCACGTGCAACTTCGAACACTTAAAAGCTGGATTACAATGCTTACAAGGTCTGCGTCTCTATGAAGGTTCTCCAGTTTGCGTTTGATTGGTATCAACTGTGATCTAACATCAGCGAAGGTTTTGATAGATCTATAGTGCTCACATTACATTTTTTTTTAATCATTTTAGGGTTCCTGCTTTGGGCGTGCGCGAAGGGGAATCGAACTGGGAGAATATCAGGCATACATAATTCTTCAGGGTTTTCGGCGCCAAATATGACCTCACCCTGGTGGTGCAGGATAGAACTTGCACGTCTGGTTGTCCCATTTTCGGCTGCTGAATAGGGGCTCGCTTCAGGCGCCAAGTCAAAAATGCAGACAGCGGTTTGCGGTCCCACTCTCACAGCCACATTTGTCTGCTAAGCGCTTGGAGCCGGAACAGGATTGGTAGTGTGGCGGCAAAGACGCTCCAAAAAAAATTGCCGCCAGGCCCATGCCAAATAAGGCAAAGCCATTTTCGACGTTTCTTCGCTAAGGCTGGGAGCCGGTTCTGCCATCACACCTTTGCACCTCTTCCAACAAGCAGCCAATTCTGCTACCACACCCTTACATACTTCGAATAAGCTGCTATTTTTACTACCACACCAATTGCAGCGAGCAGCCAGTTCTGCTGCCACACTTTTACATCCTTCCAACAAGCAGCCAGTTATGCTGCCACACCTCTTCCAACAAGCAGCCATTTCTACTGCCACACTTTTGCATCTTGTGAACAAGCAGCTAATTCTGCTATCACCTTTACATTTTCGTTCCAGAGGCCACGTCTGCCGCTGTTGCTCAGGTCGTGACTATGGATCAATCATGCAAGTTCATGACTGATCTATTGTCTTGCTAACTATTTGTAATTTCAGTCACGAGTGACTAGTCGAATCGCAAGCAATTTTCCTCGTTCGTAATGGCGGATGCCGGGGGCTCGTAGTCGCACCATATTCTTGAAAGGACACATGGGATTAGATATCAGATTACTCTGCTTTGAGTGAAGGAGATTTTATTGGAAATTGTTATGGTTTTAATAAAGTCATATAGAGCGTGTCTGTTACTAGATTCTTTTTGATTTCTGCACTGCGGTTGCTTCGCGAAGTAGGAACTGTCCTCTCTTCCCCTGAGGCTTACTGTGCGGGTTTCCTGTTATATAATGGATCATAAATATAGTTGAAGCGCGGGAAACTCCTATGCCCCCTAAATTAGAATTTTTCCTAAGAACGTTCTGTGGTTAATCGTATCATGTCACGTGAGATAACTGACAAAAGACCTGGAAGGAACCTACGCAAAGAGAAGTCTGATACAAAAAGGCACCTTTCGAAAACTGGCGCCTTCCCTTTACTTGTTTGGTGTGGCTAAAATTAGCCGCTGACCACCATAACTTCCCGCCATTTCGTGATCACCCAGGCGTGGGGTTGCTCGTGCGAAATTATCGTCCGCGGCGTAGAAGAGCACGGGAAATACAGACGCGAAGATGAGCGGAATGGCCATACTTACCTACTTTAAAGTGTCACAGATGATACGCAAATGGACTGCATTGCCTTGTGAATGATCGTTGTAGAGAGGTGACCCCGAGATAGCCATTTCCGTTCCATACTAAGCGAGCTACAAGAGTCATCATATATGAAAAACACTCAACAATTAGATCATAAGTGATATTTTATTTTAAACATGTTCTAGCCAGCGTAGGGGCCTCTTGGAATGGATGGTCCAGCATAGAACTTGTTTAGTAAACTTTTCGGAATCTGCTTCTTGGCCTTCTGTAGAAACTTTCAAGCCGATCACATTTTGCGATTTGCAACAAAATAGGTTTGATTATCTATCCTCGCGTCAAACAACTGAGGAAGAGTTAAATTCGATTAACTAGGTGGTATAGAAACTAACAATGAGAGTAAAAGGGGTAGAGTGAATGGACGGAGAAAGCAGAGCTTAATCAGCTGTTTTAAAGCAGTTCTGGTATAACCATGTTGCACGAGAGCTCGTCAGAAATGATGCGCCAAAGACCAACTCAACACAAAGATTAAGAGTAAACAAGAAATATAGAATAATCAGCAGTAGACGGTGAACCCTATTCCGCGACCGCTTCTGGCCTGGTAAGTAGTATCAAAGACAAAAAGTCAAAACGGAAATGAAGCTTCGGGTGGTTTTCCTTCGACTTTCCCTTAAACCTAAGTCCGGCCAGATACACAACCGGTCGTCCCACCATCGAAAGACTCCTGTCGTCTGGGGCTCTGCGGATGAATACAAACATGGTCGAGCCTTCAATCAGGCAAAGCAAGTCCCCTTCTCTTATACTGCACGGCGCAAAGCCAATCATCCCGTGGGATGTAAAAAAGAGCCTGCAATCGGCGTTGGTCGAAGAAGCTCGTGCTTTCTCTGCCCCATCACGGAGGAGGTGCGCTACTGATGCTAATATGTCTTTATATCTCGGCAATTGACGGATCTCCGAGATATTCTGCTTTTCCTTTTTGGTCTCTTGGAAGGGTTTGAAGAGCAGTGGAATAGTAGAAGGGTTCTTCAGAAAGACTCTACTTGAGACGGCTTGTGCATTCCCTACATCATTCAAGACGTCGCCCTTGCGTCGACGGTCCTGCAATTCATTGATGCATGACATGAGCCCATTTGGTAGATAGAGCTCCAGGTCACCATTCAAGATCCCCTCGATATAGCTGTCAGGCAATGAGCCTAAACTTGGACTAACATAACACACAACATCGATACCTTGTCCCTTGGCCTGGAAGGGCTTTGGTGTTCTAGATGTAACATATGTCTGGAACTCTTCAGATGCCTCGCTTACGAGTAGTTCCTGAGCAAGTTGGTATGCCTGAAGCATATCTTTTGCTTCAAAATCATGACATAAAGAATGCTCGAGCAGTTGTACGCACAGGAGTTGCAATGACTTAGCATAGTCAACGGGTACGGCTTTCCTGCAGCAATCGTAGGCAAGACTATGAAGGCCAAAGACCCTATCCTGCAATTGAAAGCACTGAGAGTTTCGATGATTGCAGAACAAGGCTAGCAGGGAGTTCGATTCTGGAGATCCCTGGATAGCATTCTGCAGCTTTTGCCGATACATCCTGGAGGCATGGCTGCCTATGAGCTGGCGTCGAATATCTTCCTCCTCGGCGTCCCCATGGTAATCGATGTTCACCGCCGAGTATAAAACGCGGCTGAAGATCTCCCAATCGATGGCGTCATTGCCGCAGTAGAGCGTTGCTTTAGTAGCAAGTTGCACCTCTTGAATAATCCATACCCGTGTCCAGTACACTCTCGCACACAATCTCGAAATTGGTTTCCACATTGATCGATGCTGCCTGTACCACTCCTCATTTGCGACCGGATCGAAGCTATGGGTTGGACGCTCATATTCAAAATGGAAGTATTCGGGCAAACCACCATTCGAATGGATCTCCTCGAGATACTGCAATGCATTGGCATCCTCCTTCTCTTCGCGCCCAAGCCATATCGCTACCCTGATTGCGCGCTTGTAGATCCGATCCATCTGTGATACTTGATAACTTTTCTCCGCTATGTCCGCTTGATTGATACATAATGCGTCGATCCACAAATGCCGGACTTCATCCTCCAGACGCAGGTGGTAGAGTGCCCACCACAGGTTTTCTCTCACTTCGCAGGTCCGGCCATTAAGGGATATCGTGCGAAACTCATGAGGAGATCCCCACGTGTATGATAAGGCTTCATACTTGAGATCCTGATCGCTGACGGAGAAAGAAGTGTGTTCAATCTTACATGCAATGGTGTCGGTAGTGTCGTGAGGCTGCAGAGTCACGAGCCGGATTTCTTCGGGGCTTAGAGGCTGATAGGAGATCTCGTGGATATTTGCTGTTACATCCATCATCGACGCAGCATTTGATAACAGATCAGAAACGAAGCTCTGTAGATTAGTTTCGTTAACGGATATCACCTTGAATTGTTCAGGTCGCCACGTCATCTGTGGCGCTGGACGCGTGATAGCCCTTTTTATCCGTCCCCACCTTTCGAGCCAATAAGTAGATGACTGCCACTCATTCTCACCTATCTGGGTTATTGAGGAATGCTAAGACAGCTAAAGAAATAGTTGCAAGTGCAAGAGTATAGCTTCCAGCACTTAGACCGTCTTCGAGGCTTTGTCTAACGATTGGTACGACAGCAACAACGCAGTTGCTACATGGTGCACTGCTTATGACGAGATAGAGCAGGTAACGGAGACGCCAGCCTTCGACGATCTTGAAGGCGTTGATCGTCTTGCCGTATGGGTTTGCAGCATCGCAGTATCGATCATATTGAACGACGAGAATGAGTGGCTGCCATCGATACTCGAATTCTACTGGCAAAACGGAATTGGCACCAAGGGCGCAGGATTTCTCAAGGCTACTGGTTTCTTGGTCTCAATACCCACAGCCCTGTACATGCTATGAATTACAATTGATCCTTCATGCTAGTTCCCTTCAGCCGTGCTAGCCTTTTTGCTTTCTGTACTTTGCAGTATGTGTCTTGTATATATGGATCATAGTCCTCGTTGGGACAATTGCTATTGGGATCTTGAGATCGACCCATCACATCTCTTGCGCCTCAAACTCTATATCGATACCTAATTTGGAAGGCAGCCACCATCGCCGATAGTGTAGCGGTGTTACTGGTTAACAATTGTGATCAAGGTATCCAACTGAATGGTCATTAGTTGGTTCTCCGTGTCTAATAAAGAATAAAGAAGTTAGTTGCTTTCTAATTATTAGTAATCGTGAAACGCTAACGGTGCCACGTGGTCACTGAACAGAGGCTCCGCCACAATCTTCCAGGTGCCTAATACCAACGATAATGTCGTGAACCAAAAACACTCATGCGCATTGAATCTAGCTACAAAGGACCATTCGGTGGCCTCAAATCACAAAGCAAGGGCGGTATACTGAGTTCATGATCACTTCATTGCTCGACTAGACTTCAGTCATTGTCATGATGGCCGGCTTAGGCGAGGCTGCAAGCATCATTGCCGCGATTCAGATTTCGGGGAAGATTTTTGACCTATGTCAAACATATTACTTGGGGGTAAAGGAAGCTCGAAAGGATATCCAACGCCTTCGGGAAGAAGTAACGTCGCTCCAAGATGTTTTGACAAATTTGGCAGACCTGGCTGAAGATCAGGGCATGGCCAAACGATCAATCTTGAGCCTTCTCAATCAACAAGACGGGCCAGTTCAGCAATGCCAGAAAGATTTGACAGGGCTGATTGCAAAATTAGAGCCTGGGCAGGCGAAGAATAAGATGAAGCCATTTGGGTTGAGAGCTTTGAAGTGGCCTTTTACCAGTAAAGATGTCGAGAAGCTCCTCGTCATTACTGGAAGACACAAAGCAACGTTCAATCTAGCGTTGACAGCCGAGCATGTGTAAGCTGAGCCATACATATTTGCTATAAATACACACTGATGGCCATAAGAGGTCTAGCTCGAAGCCTGAATGATGATGTAGCGGGATTGAGTGATGGCGTGGCAGAATTGCAGGTCGGGCACAGAACACTTGTTGCACGCGAGGTCCAGCAATGGTTGTCATCCCCAGACCCTTCTTCAAACCACAACGCTGCCTGTAAAAAGCGGCAACCAACAACAGGAGCATGGTTCATCGGAAGCGTTGAGTTCGAGGAATGGAAAACGTGCCCAAATTCCTTCCTCTGGCTACATGGCATTCGTGAGTCCATGATCCACAGACGTCGGGCAGATGCCTCGATCGCTAACTAAGGACTATAGCTGGCTGCGGGAAGACTATTCTGTGGTAAGGCTTCTAACCAAGATTCGAGTATAACCATCGTTGACAGGATTAGCTCAACTATTATTGAACATGTCAAGTCTCTCTATGAATCAGATTCCGCGGTAGCAATCGCTTACTTTTATTTCGACTTTAATGACACCGAGAAGCAACGACATGAGAAGTATTTACGGTCGCTCATTGAACAATTCTCTGTGCAATCTGTGAAATCAATGGATGCCCTGAACATCCTCTTCGCTCGTAGCCAAGATGGGCGGCAGCAGCCGACAACAGATGCTCTCTTGTCGACTCTACAACATATGCTAAGAGATTTTCAGCAGACATTCATCATTCTTGACGTCTTGGATGAATGCAAGGAAAGGGAAGAGCTCCTAGGACTGCTAAAGAATAGTATGGACTGGAAGGTTGAAAACCTGCACGTATTGGCCACAAGTAGGAGGGAGAGAGACATTGAAGAGACTCTTGCGCCTTTGACTACAGGCCAGATCTGCACCCAAAGTGCGCTTGTCAATGCTGATATTCACATCCACCTTTGCGAACGGCTTCAGAACGACCCAAGACTAAAGAAATGGCCTGCAAATGTTCAAAGAGAGATCGAGAAGACATTGATGGATGGAGCCCATGGGATGTACGTTATAACTCTCCATCTACTTTACAGGTCCCAAATGCACTGACAACCTTCTTAAGGTTTCGATGGGTTGTGTGTCAACTAGATGCGCTGAGGAAATGCCTGAAACTCAATGCGCTACGAAAAGCATTGCAATTGCTGCCGAAGACTTTGGACGACACGTATACCCGGATATTGTGCAGCATCGATGAAGAATACCGTCAAGATGCTTTCACCATTCTACAATGGCTGGTATATTCCGCTCGGCCGCTCCGAATTGAAGAAGTTGCCGAAGTTGTTGCTGTCGATATAGATCATCTACGGTTTGATGCTGAAAATCGACTTCCGGAGCCTCGAGACATATTGACGATATGCTCCAGCTTAGTAACCACAGCTGCAATAACAGCTAAAGGCAATAATGGCGTCTCTTGTGAGACAGAAGAGCTCAGACTAGCTCATTTCTCTGTCAAAGAATACTTAATCTCTGATCGTGTTCGAGCCGGACCAGCTTCCCAATACAATATCCAGATATGCGCGGAAGATCGAATAGCTCAGACGTGCTTGATTTATCTTCTCCAGTTTAAAAGATCTATATTGCTAACGCTAAATGATATCGATAACTTTCCACTTGCAAGATATGCAGCAGAACAGTGGACTCGCCATACTCGAGCAGCTACTGAGGAAGCAGATCGAGTCAATCAGCTAAGTATGCAGCTTTTCGTTTCGGAAAGAGACGCCTACATCAATTGGATTCGACTGTTTGATTCAGATAAGCCATGGACTGGTGTAAATATGACAAAGAGCATAAGGGATGTCGCCTCTCCATTATACTACGCTTCGCTTGAGGGCCTACTTAAATCAGTTGTGCGTCTGCTTGAGGAAGGCGCCGACATTAATGCCTGGGGTGGACGGTACGGCAACGCGCTCCAGCGGCTTCAGCTAGAGGGCACGAAGCCGTCGTCGCGCTCTTACTTAAGAAAGGGGCCGACGTTAATACCCAGGGCGGAGGCTACGGCATCGCTCTCTATATGGCTTCAGATAGAGAGCACGAGGCTATCGTCGCGCTCTTACTTGACAAAGGGGCCGACGTTAATACCCAGGGCACGAGGCTATGGTCACGCTCTTACTTAACAAAGGGGCCGACATCAATGCCCAGGGCGGATACTACGGCACCGCTCTCCAGGCTGCTTTAGATAGAGGGCACGAGGCTATTATCACGCTCTTACTTAAGAACGGGGCAATACAATTATAGAGACGCGATTTAAGATCAAAAGTTTACTATTAAAAGTTCAGTAATATAGATCTAGTGTTATTTCTAAGGACAAGCGATATCCGAAGCGCCTTGGAAAGTCTACGGACAGGATCCGATGCATATGGCCAGGCATACAAGGACGCTATGGAGCGAATTAAACAACAGCACGCAGAGGGGGAAAAGCTTGCCAAACAGGCTCTGTGGTGGATCACCTGCGCTAGGCGGCCTCTGGTCACGGCAGAGCTTCAACACACGATTGCCGTCAAGCCCGGCAAATCTGAGTTTAATGAGAAGGGTCAGCCGGACATTGAAGACATAGTCTCCGTGTGTGCTGGGTTAGTCACGGTTGATGAAGAAAGCAATATCATCCGCTTAGTCCACTACAATGCCCTTGTTGCCGCTATTCTGCTGACAGCAACCGAGAACTTGGGGTTGAACACAGTCGGGGGCGGACACAACTAGTTCACATTAGCATACCCTCAAAAGTGGGAATATTTTGTATGCATAAAGGGTCGCCTACCAGTTCTGCAACCACCGCCTACTTTTTTGAGAATGCTTGCGCAGCATACCAAAGCCTGGCCTTGCTTGCACGTCTGTTATTGACGCATCTCCAAGTCGTCCGTGGGAGTAGCGGATACGGCAACTACGGTTGCGTGTTTCCAATTCAGCGCCGTGTCAAGTGTGACCCCGAGGTATTTACTGCTTGTGGACGGGCGGACTGCCGTCTGGTCTACTTGTACTTGGCGGTCGGTTTCTACTTGGCGTCGTCTTGTATGATGGGTGAGCTGAAACTTGTTTGGTGCGAACACCGATGCATGTCTTCTTGCCCACGCGTTGGCTTTTTGCATGGTTCTCGTTAGCCCATTGCAGGTCTCTTCGGTTGAGTTGCCCCATCGCAGAATGGCAACATCATCAATGTATCCCGTGGCAGTAGTGTTGGGCTCCTGGTTGCAGATCTCTACCAAGTCGGCGTTATAGAACAGGTACAGGATAGGTGACAGCGGTGATCCTTGGGGGATGCCGGTGGTCGTTTTATAAGCTTCTGATCTGAATGTGTCAAAGCTGATGACCGTGTTCCGGTCAGCCAGAAAGCTGGCTATCCACCTGACAGTTCTCTCATCTATTCTGCGTTTCCGGAGATTATGGAGCGGTGACTACAAATAGTTGTATCTGCTCTGATAGACAGTTAGATGAATATCACACTTGTATCCTCAGTTCAGAGCTCCAAGTGTTTCGGGACGCACGAGACCCTCGAAGCCTTGGAGTTTTGTTTCGAAAACAACATTATCCTGTGTCGCCTCCCCTCTCATACCTCCCACAAGCTCCAGCCCTGTGACGTCGGAGTGTTTGCCCCCTTGAAGGAAGCCTACCGCGACGAAGCTGATGGGCTGTTTCGAGGAGGTGCAAATACAGTCGGCAAGCAGCTTTGAAGACCGTAGTGGAGATATTGGTGGTCTAAGCAATTATCCTCTTGGAGACCTCAGCTGCTTTAAGAAGCTTAGATATATCGAAATGGACTCTGACATGCTGGTTGGCACGCCCGATTCTGCTGTGGATGAGGAGGATACAGGCTTTAAATCAGAACAGAACCTGGTTGACTCACTACCCTCGTCGCTTGAACACCTGCATATTCGGGATACCTATAACGATCTGCTTGGAGATGCTATACTTGAGCTTCTATCTCAGAAGGAAGTCAGGTTCCCTGTATTCAAACGTCTTGATTTGAGATGGAGCCGAATAGGGGGGAGACTGAAACAAAAGAGAATTGGACGATTTAGGGAATTTTACTCTAGCATGCTCATGAATGCGTGTGAGAGGGCCGGTGTTGACATGGTTATCTTGACGGCTTCGCCCTCGCCAAAGTTTGTGTTCTTTGACAGGAGTGATAAATCGGCTTCTCAAGTTTTTCTTTATCCGTACATTGGATATGAGGAGTTCTGTGAGAAGCACGGCTGTGACCCAGCGACTGGCAAACATCCCTTGCGGAGTAGGGTTCTTTATAGGACGTAGCATATAGTTGAGGCATGGCTGTCACTCGTGGAGCTTCTGCAGGCGGTTGCTTGGGAGATGACAATGCAAGTGATTAGCCTTCCTGACCATAATAATTGATCGACGCACTCCCAAAAGTCGAGGTCAGTTGACCATTTCTGCCAATCGTACATCTGGTTAATGTATAAAAATCGCCGATCGAGAGCCGCAGTCCAATTAGGGTTGGCAATGTCCTGGATCGGGTTGTTTACTGGGCCGCGCATTGATGCAGTATCAACAACACCGTCATTCTGCCCAGAGGGGCTGAATGGTGTGACCCCACTCATACCAAGGGAGAATATTGTCAGGATAGGAAGCATATCCTCCCGAGGAATTCGCCCCCCTGGACTTCGGATCCTGACCTGGTAACCCAACGCACTGGCGTGGTTGTTAATGACCTTAACGGCCCATTGTACGAGATCAATATCACTAGGGGTTCCCGGGATGGAGCTAAAAACCCCATGGAGCCGGGCGCCTAGAAATGAGGCGACACTAGAGTGTGAACGGGCGAGCCAAAAGGGCCCTTCCCCCGGCACATCTATGAAGTCTTGGCCTGATAGATTTAGATTTTCCCAGGGGAAGAGCCTCGTGGCGTCGAAGGACATGGTGAAATAATAGGTACTTGGAGACACTAGTGGAGAAAAATAGTTGTTCAGCCTGGCGATTCCGAGTGAGGACCAGGGGTCGTGGAATCACGGTTGCTGTGGCCAGCAGAGTTGCAACATGGCTTCACTGTGGCCGTAGCCCACTAGGTATCTAGGGACCGCAGACACAGGAGGACAGTTGGTCGCCGAGTCAGAGCCTTATACCAAAGTCACAAACGAAGAACTTCTGTCAACGGATATGTATGTATACGTAGATAGAAGCCAGACCGCTCAGTGGAGGAGGTTTCTGGTCACACGAGTGTGATGAAGTGAGGTGCGTCTCCTGAGGTAGACGCAGTTCGGCAACTGGTGCCAAAGCTGGGCCATTCCGGCATACAACGTATCAGGCCTATTAAATGTAGCGAGAGCAAGGGTTTTAGGGCGATATCCCGTTAAACTGATCACTCGTTGCACCGTGCCAGCGTTGCCCAGAGCAATTTCGCTACATTTAATCGGCCAGACACGTTGTAGCTGTCCAAATGGATGGCTGGAACCGTGTATGAATAAATCAATCAATCAATCCACTTCAACTCAGCTTAGCATTCACCTTTCCCCTTTAGTAATACTGCCTTACCTGCATACCAAAAGCACTGACTCGAATATAAACCCTGTTATATCAAGAAGCACGCCTGAATTGCTTCCAGCAACACGACAGAGGCAGTATCCGGACGTGACGGGATTGGTCGGAGGTAAGGTTGTCATAGGCTGAAACGGCATTTTTTTATTGATCACACACGGCTTTTGGCCTCATCCAGAAACCACAAACAGCATTCAATCTCGTCCAGAAATAGCATCCAACCTTTCCACAAATGGCATTCAATCCGATCAAAGAATCTCCACAAACGGCAGTCGGTCTATGATGCAAAAAAAGATGCTGTTATGTTATCTCATCACAAATGTGACTATTCCCAAACCGGGTCACATTTTGTCGCGTGGCGGCGGAGGCTCAGAAGTCACGGGCCCAAAAAATACCCGAAGCAAAAAGCCAAAACATTCGCAGGAATTCCTCAACATGCGCCCATTCGTGTCGACGATGACAATGATAGCTCGTATGGGGATGATGAGAGTGATCAGGCGAGTGATACAGCGTAAGTTCTCAGGGGAGTGAAAGATCTCCTGTTCCTACGAGATTCGGGAGTCTTGCGGTCCTAGGAATTGCGCAAAACCATCGAGATGGGAGCAAATGCTGACCGACGATCCTCTTTCTGCAGCTCATTATACTCGGCGATAACGAAATACGTATACCGGAATGGAAGAAAGACCGAAGAGAAGTGGAAGGTGAAAGATACATCTAAGATCCTAGGCATTGCAATTGATGTCCCGCCCGGATTCGTGAGGGGATGTGATGCCCGAGGTTAGGAGGATGAGAATCAGAGTGCTGTGGTAGACAGCATCATGGCTCGCGAGTCCGCTAACACTTCACACGTGACGATGCCCAGTCCGGAGAGAACCGGACCACATCCAGATGTCGCATCAAAATTTCCCTCACAGCGGGTCTTTATCGTATAGTATGGGCCAACATGGCTGTAGGACATGTTTGGGGTGAAGGTAGCCTGTTCCTGTAGCCCTAGCGACGAAGCGCCGGAAGTGGCTGTTGCGCCAATTTCTTCCCCACTTTATACCAAAAGTATTTGGCTCCTGCGTACTGCTGGGCACTTCCGGCGCCCCATCTCGGGGCGCGTTCAGTTAAATCTTATGACAACGGCTCTTTTATCTCCTGCTCTTCTAATCCGACTATTTCATTCGCCTCCGATCAGATTATTTTACAAGTATAAAACTGAAGACAGATGAGTTAAGACGAGAACTATTTCAAGACTGGTTGCTAAGAATTAGCAGTTCCTAGCAATTGCGCAAAATTCTTTGCAGTTTACTGTGCTCTCCTCAACGGCTATGGAGGTTGGGGTCCATGGCGCATGCAGCATGACGCATTTCCAGACATGTTTGCTACACTATGACATGAATAAGACAAGGTGCTCAGGAACGTTGAAAAAGGGCGGCAACTGCGTCAATAAGGCCTCAGGCCCTTTCAAGCCCGGCATGATGCCCACATGTTGCGTACATCGAGGTCAACTAAAGAGAACGGGTTGGTGCCAAGCACTGTTGTGTTGTGGTGTCGAGTGCGGTCGAATTTGCGAATGGAAGGTCCATGGATTCCAGCTTTGTCTTGACCATCGCGAGCACCCGATGACCTGCTACTTGCTAAAGGTCCCCATCGGGTTGTGATGGGCGAGGAGTCTCTTTCAGCCAGGTTATCCGACTTATTACAAGCATCGGCCATGTTGGGAAGATCATCGACTTCACGATCAAGCCGTTACAGCAACATTCGTTCCTCTTGACTGGCTTCAGCCGGCATACCTCATCCCGGCTCTCGTCAAGTGGAACGATTCTGTCGACTGTTGCAGAGGCAGACCCTATCCTCGACGACGCGCCTTCAACCATACTCTAGCATGGCAGAACCGTTGACACCAGGACTGTTACACAGCAAAGGAGTGGGCCAGCAAGCAGCGATGATGACAGTGGTTTAAGTGGCGATGACGGTTGTTCTAGTGAAGATGAGCAGAAGTATTCAAGCACGAGGATGAATATCCCATGGGAAGCTGTAGACGAGCAGCGCTTACTGGCGTACAAGAAGGAGGACAAGTCTTGGGACTGGATCTTCGGCAAGTTCCCAGGCAGGACTCCGGCCGCAGTACGCACGCGCTGGACCATGGTACAGCGCAAAGTCAAATAAGCTTCCTCCCACAGGTGGACAAGCAGTAGCTCAAGCTCTACTTGTTGTCCTTTGGTGTCTGCCGGAACGAATATTTGAAAGGGACCATTTCCCTCTGTCGGCTAGTCGCATCGCCGGGGCAGGTACGGCCCAGGAAGCGGCGTTCAAAGTGAGGCGAATGAGGGGGATCAGATGCATAGGTGGAATACCACAAAAGGAAATGGAGAGGTTGTCATCGAAAGCAGACATGAGGCGCATCGTCTTTATGGGAAACAATTGATGTATTATACAATAAGTCGCGCGTTCATTGACATTCCTGGTATCATTGTATTGTACAGTTTCCTCAGACTCCTAAAATAAATATTTCAAAAAACAAAAGTACCAAACGCCTCACGATGCTGAAGGTCAGTCCTCGCCTTGCCTATGAATTTGCCTGTTACTCCTTTCCCAAATGGCTGATCGCCTTGTATGCATTGACCATCCCATTGTACATGACACTGCGATCCTTGTATGTTCCTGTGAAAGGTGCCAGATCTCGGCTGCGAAAAAGAGTGTTCCTCAACTCCTCGGCCAAATCCTTAAGACCGCAAAACTCTGCAGGGGTCAGTGGAATAAACATGGTGTGACTGACGACAGGTGTGGCTGGACGACGGGAGGGTTGGATGATGGGAGGGTTGGCTGAGTTCCGAGTTTCGAAAGTGGACCATCTCAATTCACCTCCATGACTCACCTGTTTTTGGGAGCAGCCGATTATGGCTACCTTTGGTGGGAAGTCCCCACCGAAAGACCTTAAAATAGGCGGCGTCCAGTTTGGGCTCTCTCCTATACGCAGGAAATTGCGACGTTCTGACCAAGCTTTGGTCGTGCCTCCAATGCTGCCCAATACCGTGCACACAGCGGGCAACGATGAGACAGCCGTGTTTGTGACTTCAGTCCATGCGATAAGACCATCTGCCCCTGGATGCTTTCTTTGAAGAAATAAAAGACGAAAGGCGAAGGGGCGTCTCTCGGGCTCGTGCGCCAATATTCAGGAAAGCGAAGCCCGAAAATAGAGACTTTAAACCACATCTCAAAGGCAAGATATTCCATAGCATTGGTTTGCTGCTGAGAGCCAATCATAGAATTTGCCTCATTATTGACACGGCTAATGCTCACGCCTGACTATTACAGTTAAAAGGGGCACTAGGAAGGGCAACTGAATCTGCCATCCGCTAGGTGCTGAACATGCATCACATTTCAGCCACTTTAGAAGTTGGGCCTCAACAAATGCACAAGCCACACTTGTATGTACTTAGGTTTGAATGAAATATTAGACTTTTGCTGGAGATCCATGAGATATATCTCCACACCCTTAGAATGGTCGTCTTTCTGAGGATTCTGTACAGGAGGCATGCTGTCGGAAAATGTCAAAGGACAGCCGGTCTTTTTACTGCGTATGTGAAGTGACGCTAAAGCACTTGAAAAAGACGTGCAGGTTTAGCGTGCGCTAGCGGGGCGCCTCCGTTGATACAGGTCTGAGCAGGAAATATCTGGGTCACGAAAGGCTGTATAAGATAAGGACTGCTCCATAGTCTGAATTTGTAGTTGTCTATGGGAATGACCTTTGGACGCGGCTTCCTTCTCTGTTTATCAGATTTAGCGAAATGTGGGAATGGACAAAGTTGAGCGTGGGCTCCTCAGTAAGACGCTGATGATAAGATTCTGGATTGACTCTGACCGCGACGTCTTTTAGCACGGGAAAATAAACTACTTGTTGTATATTAGACAATAAATATGTATGATGGGAGTAGGACATTCGCCTCTATTCTTAACACATAGAGTGTGTTTGAAGATGTATTGTATTCAGAAATGATAGCTATCTTAGGCACCTTTTTAGACACTCCTCTCTCCTCTTATCCTAACCTTTGAGTATCGTTGCATTTATAGCGGCCAATATTGTGGGTGACATGATGCAATTACCTGAATAAAGGTTAGCTGAGATACTCCTCTGACTGCTTGGGGTGTTGTCTTGCCAAATCGAACTTCCAAGGAAGAAAGACAATACCGCCGAAAAGCCTTCACTTAGAATGGTACACATATACTGAAGACCGCATCTATAATTCCAAGTTTCGACCAAAACAAACAGATACTAACAAACTCGCTGTCATTCACTTCAACCGATGCTTTTCAATTAATCCCCGCACTAACCACTACTTCCTTATTTCTTTGTAGTCTCTGTCGTTTTCTTTTTATTGGCTGGATTTGAGGCTTAAGGATACGGGGTCCGGCTTTACCAAACCGCTTCTGCTCAACGCCCACCATAATATAGTCTTCAGCATCAGGGTCGTATGATTCATCCCCAGGCATTACGAGCGAACCTGAATCCTCCTCCTTAATAGGTTCTGGGGTAGGAATTTTTGGGTCTTCTCTTATCTCTACCGCCATCTTCTCAGTGAGCGCTGTAACACTGGCTCCTCTCTCGGGGGCCACTGTTGGAACTTGTGAGGACAAAGGTCCACAAGGGTTTATTGGGCTTGGAGGCGGTAGCAGTGTTAGAAGAGGTGTTGGCCGGTTAGACTCGCTTGTTTCTTTTAGTTGTTTCTCAGCAACCTCTGCGAGTATTCCTAGAGCCTTATATTGCGTGTCCTTCAGCACACATGGCAGGACTTGTTCCATGAGAGGCGGGAGACTCTCACTTTCCAGACGGGGGGATAGAGAACTCTCCAGTTGTCCCAAGGATATCACTTGCATAAGGGGGCCTCCTGGGGAGGTTCGCAAAGGGTATGGTGGATGTCCGTGAGGCGCGAGGCCTGCTAGTCGGTCGAAGTTCTCAATTCCTGGAAGGCCGATTGATTCCCTCATTGGACCCAGTCGTTGACGCATAAGAGGTTCTCCCCTTCGGTCCAAGATCGGCATCACGGGGTTGGGAAGGCTTGATGTGTCGAGTGTTCCCAAGGTTGTGGAGCTGCGCGCCTTACTGTTGTGAAAGTCGTCAATCCCTACACGGGCCGGGGGGAGACATTGCGGATTCGAGGGGTTTAGGAGCCAGGTTTTCGTCTAAGGAAGGATTAAAATCCTCGATCCCATTATTCTGAGGTACGATAGCACTTGAGAGCAGCCTTGGGCTGATAACATACTTGGAGGCGGTGTTGAGCTTGGAGGATGGTCTGGATGCCCCCCACTGTTGACGATAACTGGACTTGGTGGTGGGGCCTCAGGGTTTTGAACACTGGGTGTATTTATTGCGGCTGGAACCGGTGAGTGCTCTTGAAGATATTGGAGTTTGATGGCCAAATCCACAGCATGTACCGGGTGTTCCCGTGGAGGTTGGTGCTTACTAGCCGAGTCTGAAAGTACCGATGACTGCCAGTCAATTGGCCCATGAGAATTTTTCATGTGGAACTTGCGATAGTACGAAACGTATTCTTGAGGCGTATCCTGGCTGTCGTCACATACCATAGTTTGTCCCACATCATCATTCTTCAGAGTACCCGACAAACCGTTCTGCTGTTCTCGACTATTTTGCTTCCTCTTTCCATGTTGCTCCAATTTCCTAGTCGGTCCATGACGTGGGGGCCAGTAGGGCTCGTGGCGCTCACTAGGCTTTAATTCGGGTGCCGCTTTAAAAAAAATACGCCATGGAGGCACTCGCTGCCAGATGCTGACTGGGGTCCAAGGACTAGGGTTTGCCGAAAACTTCCCCAGGTTTGAGTCTGACCACCACTACCATGTCAAATTCCCCTTGTCTTGTTTGAAAACCCCTTGAGAATGCCAAGACCCATCGCTTTGGCGTTTATGATCGACACCACCTAACATCAAATCGATATGGTCCGATCAAGACATTATCTTTGTGGCGCGAATTATCCTTTGATAGATGAGCGGACCCTGACCTGTGCCGTTCACGAACACAGTCTGTTGCTCCTCGGCGCGAAACCCTTCGGGGGAAGGCTTGCACGGACACGAACCGCACTTGCGCCATGTTGAGCGCGGGTCTGTTGTCATGCATTGGTTCGTTCACTTGCGCCATGTTGAGCGCGGGTCTGTTGTCATGCATTGGTTCGTTCACTTGCAATCGTAAATCAACAGCCTCGCCCTTAAGGCTGTGCTGCCTCCTTAATATCTGTAATCGAATATCCGAACGCGAGGAGGCTCCTTTCTTATCCTGCATCGCTAGTTTAAAGATGGAGACAGACAAGAATCTAGGACGGCGCGGAACTCGCGCCAATGGTACTCAGAGCAAAGAAAGCCGAGATGCATTGCTTAAAGAGCCTGAGGGCGCTGATGGACATCAATCTGGCTCTGGCTATGGCCGTTCCCAGAAACGGCGAAAGAGGTTTGAGTGTCCCCAGGAAGGGTGCGGGCAGAGCTACTCAAGAGCCGAGCATCTGTAAGCCATGGCTCCGCATAACCTTTCTGTTGTACAGTTACCTGATTCGGAATCTTCCAGGTATCGTCACCAACTAAATCATACCCCCAAGCAAATCTACAACTGCGACTTTCAGGGTTGTGTTCGGACGTTTGTCAGGCAGGACTTATTGAAGAGGCACATGGATCGACACCAAGCGAGGCAGAAACCACCAGTCATTAAAGCACTGTTAGAGGAGAAGAGCCAGGAAATTGCTGATTTGATCAAGGAACGATTTAACCAGACGGATTATGCACTAGTTGCAGAAGCTTTCCTCGAGGGTGATCGTAATAATGACAGTCACATGATGAGCTGGAAGATGATGCAGACGTACATCAGGAGCTATTGGGTTCATTTCAACGACCAAGTTCCAATCTGTAAGTTGCAGTAACTCGGCTCTCCATTTAGATATTGAATTCTGACAAGACATAGTACACAAGCCAACTTTCTTTCCTGACAAGGCACCGAATCTTCTCTTGATCGCTATGATGGCTATTAGTGCTTCTTTTCTAGATAAAATTCATAGCTCCGAAATGATTCAAGCTAATGCTGAGCTTTCGAATTTCTTGGCTTGGCACCTGAGATAGGAGATTTTCAGCGACTGCCATTTCCGACCTCTAACGAAGTTGTGGGTGTTCCAGGCTCTACTACTCTTGGAGTTATATAAGAAGATGTATTCGACAAGAGTCCTACACGAGCGAGCGCACGTTAATCATATAACTACAATCACGTTAATGCGCCGCGGTAGCTCACTCATTACAACTGCTCTAGATTATAATGCTCCTGGGTGGTGGGATCGCTAGGTCACTCAGGAAGCCACGCGCCGCGCCGCCTTCGCAGCATTCGTCATTGATTCGACACATGCCACAATGTTCGGTCATTCTAGCGTAATGGTTACTCACGAAATGCGGCTGCCACTTCTATGTTATGAAGCTCTCTGGTCTGCTCCGAGTGGTGCCGAATTTGGCAGAATCATGGCTAGTCTCTACGATAAGGGCGTAAAGCCAGTTTCCTTTATAGAAGGCCTTAAGAGGATTCTTAATGCCCAGGAAGTTCGCACAAACTCGTTTGGGAGAACGATTCTAATGGCTGGGCTACTTTGTACGAGCTGGCATATGAATCAGCGAGACCTCCTAGTCAATTCTCTATGTGTCTCACAAGCTTCTGTTGGAAACGAATGGAGAGGATCAATTACCCAAGCATTTGATGTATGGAAACAGGACTTCGACAGATCTTTGGCTAGAGCCTCCGACGAGTCAGAAAAGAAGGACAATGTTGTCTTTCAAAGCGGGACTGTTCTGTATCACTTGGCTTATATAGCAACGCATGTCGATATTGTGGATTGCCAGATATTCGCGGGTGCTAAACGGGTTCTTGGGCGTCATATTAATAGCCAGGATCTGAATGGTGCTCAGTGCCGTATAGACAAGTGGGCTCCTACTGCAAAGGCCCGAGATGCCACTTGGCACGCTCTTCGATTCCTATATAGCGTCTTGATCCCCGAAGAAGCCGTGGCTTTAGCTGTTTACGCTGGTTACGACGACCCCCCTTTCGAGTACTCAGCTCAAGACGACGTGGTACTCAACCGGCCGTGGGTCATGTATTTTGCTGCACTAATTGTTTGGTGCTACGGATACGCGTTGGAGGGACCTGCTAATTCCCCCGTACCAGCCGCCAATGATTTTAAGGAACAAGTACGAGATATGCGAGTATACCTGCGGAAACTCGGCGGTCTGCCATCCCCCGAGGATCTCAAATCGATGCGAGGATTTAATGGCTGTCGTGGCATGCTGATGGCTCTTCGCACGGTATTCGAGAAGTCGAGATGGGAATTGCTTCACGAAGCTGCTCTCTAGTTAAATAATTGCATTTAACTTATTGGAGATTAAGCTTGAGATAGATAACAGACATGAGATATAGGTGCAAACGTACTGTTTTATATTATTGTATATAATAGCCATTAGAGGTAAAGGAAATAACGATTTGTCCCTGGACATGTTAGGTAGGGCTCAATAGAAGAGTACCTGTGACGCCTACTAGTAGATGTGGACGGAACAGCTTGCTTTTCCGTCCATAATTGCCCATGCATACTCTCCCTATATGGCTTCCCATGCATGCCCTAGAGAACCCGGGGATTGGGGAAGCCGGTTTTCTCTATTACGCCATGCGACCATCAGCCGTCCACTTATGCTCTCTCTGGGTTTTCTCCTAATCGCCTCCTCAACAAGCAAGCCCACTGATCATAAGACACTGTAAGTCGAAGGCCATCAATATATTCACCACAAATGCGCTGCCATCTATTAGAGGTGTCTCCATTTAAGAAAGGTTCAAGTTGGCCTTACCAGCCCAAAGCGCGATGCTTTCTGTGAAGGTTCGTCATGGCTGATGAAACAGAGTAGCAGGTGCAGGAAGGGATATGTATTTTTACCAAAAGTCACAATGCAACGCATGTATCTTCCGACGCTCAACAAATGCCCGAAAATAAGTCATTGATCTAGCCTGCTACTTAAATAACTTCCCACAGAACAGAAAATTTCTCCACACACAACCACAGATCTAAAGTCTTTTTACAAATAAAGGTGCTGCACCCGTAATGTTTCTCAGTCCGGAAGAATGCTCCTAGCAAAATTTCCGCGGTCGAAAGGAAATACAAAAGAAATTACAATGCATTCGCCAACCAGCTTTATAGTGATCTTCCCGTTAAAAGACTCACTTCACTAGTGACGTTTAACGTTGCCGTGCCCGAGAGCCGGAAAAAAAAGCATCAAGCTTTGAACGTATCGTTCAGGGGCTGAGTAGCTATCAGCTAATGGAATTTGGAAAAGCAGTAGGTTGATTCACGAACGCTAAAGAATCCTGATCTATATCTATAGAGCTAAGGGCGGATGCTGAATAAATACAACAAAAGGATTCCGATAGAATTGACGGACAGAAGCCATTTGATGTCTTGATAACACCGATCCGGTTACTGTTAGCCCGTGAACTTATTTAAGAAGTGAAGATTATAAATACCATATATTCAGGATCTGCCAAATTTTGAGAATGTATAGTCGCTCAGAATGAAGCTCGGGGATAAGAGTTTGCAAGGGATTCTTTGAAGATAGAAGAAGAATTTCACAAGAAGTGCGGCCAGCTTCCCTTTATGCTTTTAGGAGGAGGGCCATGCCTTGCTTTCAACCAGTAGGTAGGTGGGCTAGTGGAAGATAGGCAGAGAAAATTTTCAATTAAAGCAGGGCAAGATAACACGAGAAGATGGCTTGTACAGAAGCAGGGCGGAAAAACAAGCATATAGGGGCATGATAATGCAGTCAAATCGGAAGGACAGCATATTCACCGCCTCGGATGCATCTAACACGCCCAAAAGAATGGAGACTCACGTTGGTAGGGCAGGAAAGTTGGGTGCTGCCTTGATTCAAGTTTCAAGGCTCTGAAATGAGTGGCTATCGGCTGTCTTCCCCCTCGCATGCGGAGGAGAAGCCAGAGAAAAGACATGGGGGCTGTCTCACATGCTGGAAACTTGCAGGCCGGAGGCAAGGCGAGCTGTCCGGATGCCTCCCGTGTGGTAGACGGCGCTAGGAGCATCGATATGCGGGTAGGATTTATAGGCAGAAGGTCATGAGGGTAAATAGAGGCGTTTTCGATATATGATATGCGGGCATCAAGTGTATGGTGTGTAACTCTACTTGGTGGAGTTGCGCTTTCGCCCGTTATACGAGATGACTCTTGGTTTCGTGGGGGCTTACCAGAAACAAGGCATGCTCCCACGCCCTCGGTTGACACGCATATCCACTTCTGGATTCAAATTTCGACGTAAGTCTCAACCTTTCTTATACATTGCGGAAATTTACTCCCAAAGTCCCTCATGCAATGTCTTTGATACTCCAAAAGGGAACCCTCCAGGAAGGAATTCCTGTGTTTGATGACCTGAAGTCTAACACCATATCTTTTTTCAGCTTGCCACCTGAGTTTAGAGCCAGCAAAGATGGGATGTCCCATGCTATCAACATGGGGAGTGGATATGTCAGCCTTCCAAGACCATACCTAGAGAAACTCTCTATCGAAAATATACCTATATCTTCAGACAATATTTGGCTTCCAGTCTTCCCGCTCTTGCAATATGCAGGGCTTCGACAAGAACACGACTCCTGGCTAGCCAAATGGAACAAAGACAGACCTGAGGCCGTCCCCGAGATACTGGAAGAAGTCATCTGCGAATGCAAACACACTATTGAAGAGCTTCTCCTTGAAGCCTTTGGTTCACCTCTATTTTTCGAATACATCAACACCTCCGAGCGTGAGACGCCGCTGCGTTAGAACTGTTGCTGGCGATCTAGCTTCCTACTTCCAAGACGGAGAGATCTACGTGTTCACTTTGATCTTAAACAGAGATCAAAGCGACATTTCCAAATCAAGGAATTCCCTCGCGGCCATCTCAGGGGCAACGCACAATCCTTCTCCCTGAGTTCTCACTTCAAGTTTAAGCGAGCCACAAGACTATCATCCACCCGACTCTCCCGGAAGTGCGGTACTACCCCGCTTTTCTACCTTAGCTTTGGATCCACTGCCTTTAGCGGGCTTTTTAGTGAGGAGCTTGCACCAGGTTGCGTCGGAGAATTTTTGATTGAAGGAGGGGCCAAATCCTGCTGGTGTGTGTGGAAACAATGGAGCTGGCGTTTTGGGTTAAATTGGGGTGCGTGTGTGGATTGCGTTTGCGTGGAGATGGTCATCATTGTGAAGCGTGGGGATATTGTGAGTAGCCCTTCATATATTTGTTGGAATAGAGATCGACTTCCGGCCAGGTCATGGGGCGTTGAGGGGGAATTAGGGAATATGGGGAAGATAGGAGGTGGGTATTTGGGTTCTGGATATCTGGCCACTGTGGCGTGTTGTCTCGTGGTTCAGCTTCTCCACATCAAAAACAAATTATAGAGGAAGCTTGGTGTTGATATCATGCCACGGAGGACGAAAATTCCTAAAAGCAGCACTTCTCTCAATGCCTTGCTCGTGGCTGC
Source organism: Halenospora varia (assembly GCA_020726485.1). Taxonomy (NCBI): domain Eukaryota; kingdom Fungi; phylum Ascomycota; class Leotiomycetes; order Helotiales; family Solenopeziaceae; genus Halenospora; species Halenospora varia. Next base: position 127,989 of record JAHEWH010000022.1, on the reverse strand, counting down.
CTCTTTAGCTACCACTACTCTTGCTACTCATATCTTTCCCCGAACAGCACCAAACATTCCCACTGCAGCAGCTGCCAAAACAGCCCTTGCAGCACTTACTGTTGCGGATCAAGGTCCTCAAACAGGTTACAGCCGTGACCTCTTCCCTACTTGTAAGTCTTTGCCTGAATTTTGACAGCCTTTGAGCAACATTGACAGGCACAAGGGATCACTATCTCAGGAACATGCAACACGCGAGACATTGTCCTGCTGCGCGATGGCACTGACGTTATCGAAAACTCGGCTTGTGAATCTATCAGTGGAAGTTGGTATAGTGTGTACGATGGCGCGACCTGGACTGCTGCTAGTGACGTTGATATTGACCATATGGTGCCATTGAGCAATGCTGTAAGTCATCATGCAAAGATTCCCAACCACCAAGGCGCCCAAACAACTAATAGTTTTACAGTGGAAATCTGGTGCGGCATCTTGGACAACAGCTCAGCGTCAAGCATTTGCAAACGATTTGGAAAATCCACAGCTGTTGGCTGTGACTGATAATGTCCATCAAGCGAAGAGCGATTCTGGGCCTGAGGACTGGAAGCCACCTCTTAGTAAGTGGGAATTAATCTCTCGGTGGTGTCAATGTACTGATTGAAATCTAGCCTCCTTTTACTGCACATACGCTCGCATGTGGGTTAAGGTTAAGAGCGTTTATGCACTCACAATTACGAGTGCCGAGAAGACTGCTTTGACTTCAATGTTGAACACCTGCTGATCTGATCCAGCTTGATTGTTGTATGGGGAATAGTCAGTGGTATCGAGAAGATTAGAAGTTAGGAAGTAGAGTCGCGTCAGGAAGGCAGATTGCCAGTGCAGGCTGCATGCAAGCGGGAAGTACAGATGGGAGACGTGGCTCATTTGTGATGGTTGTCCGATGATTATGAGCAAAGATCGAGGAAATATTTATGTCGTATTTTATGAGATATGAATCAATATTCTACACATGAATTTATGCATCATGGTAGGCTCTTCCACGGGCAAAGCATGTCACAGCCACCTGAGTTGCCTGTTCCTGCTCTAGCTCTTGATGAATCTCCCCAAGACCCGGGGTTCGGGAATGTTGTGATTCCGTGGTAATGGTTATGGGAGGGATTGTTGGCTGCAGATTCTGTAGGAGCTGACTTGTCCTTCGTTGATCATCCTTGTCAAGCGGCAGGAGAGTTCGGCTTGTCGGCGATTTTTGGCCTGAGGTAGTGATGAATATTGATCTGCAGGCAGACATCTGCCACCAATTTCTTTGTCCGCATGATTGGGTCGCAATAAGATCGCTTGGCTGCCTCTTGCATAGTGGCCAGTCTCTCTTCTTGACCTTCGTCGCAACACTCTGCAATGGCGTCCACCAATTCCTTGACCGTTATTCCTGGTGAACGTCGTTGGCTCTGTGTTTGTCACATGGGTGCAATTGCGGAGATGGTACGGCATAGCGGAATGGTATGAGTGGCTCAGACTGGATATGAGTGTAAATAAAGCAGGGTCGGTGTCTTCATTCTGGGAGTTTGTAGGCGCCTGGGATTGTTTTATCTTCGTCTATATTCTTTCTCAAAGGCAAATTACCAGAGGATCGCGGAAGACCAAGGTCACATCTTCCAGCTCAGGAAGGGCGGCGAAAAACCCGACATTCTGCTCGTTCACCTATGGAGCAAGGGATCGCGAGTGATATATTACCGCGGTTCGCACCTAATCCCGTTGAAGAGTGTTCGTGCAGCAAATCGCATGTGGGAGATCCCATTTGCTGCCCTAGCACGAGCAGGCAGCGATGGAACGGAAATTGTCTTCGAGAATGGCGGATTGTAAGTTATCGCTCTCTCTTCCGTCCACCTCTTCTGATATATTTTCAAGGGCTATCCTAGATGCGCGACTCGCCTTCGAAATGAGACACGGATCTCCCATCACATGTGGATTTGCTGTGAAAGACGAGTTAAGAAAATGGCCGAAGCTGGTCCCGCCGGAGTCAGAGGACCCGGCTCAAATGGTTGCGGAGTTAGAGACCGAAAAAATCGGTGTATACTTCGCAATTCAGGATGAGAGCCAAATAAGCGGAGGCGGAACCGGACGATGAGTCCTAGAATACAGTACTCTATATATCACTGACTTGTAGTCCTGAGCAGTCACTTGTACAAACTGGAAAACTGAGTGATAGTGGTCTTCATTGCCGCATACAATAGCTCGAACACCAAAGGCTAGTAAGTCCATGCAGTCTAAAAAAGCCTATGGATCTTCCTATGTGATTAGGATAATGAGCGATGGACATGATCGTTGCTCTCTTAAAAGAATACTCTAGATTATAGCTATCCGTGACCATATAGTAGCACGCGAGATCATCCCACAGTCTCGGTAAACGTCCACCCGCCGTCGTTCGCAGGCATCGCCGGCGCCGTCTCAGCAAATGTCCACCCGCCGTCGTTCGCCGGCATGCCTATGGTTGTCTCGGAAGAAAAGATCAATTCGGCGTTGTTCGAGGGTCTCATTGTGGCTGCCTTAGCAAACGTCCCGTCGGTGTTGTTTATTACCGTGACCTTCATTGTCTCAGAAGGAGATGTTAACTCGTCGTCTGTTGCCATGGAACAAGCGACAGGAAGATGGGATTGCAAAGATATGTTTTCCGGCAGAACAGAAATTTGTGTCGTCTTGACCATCTTCTGCGGCCTTGCTTACAGCCGATACGTGTTTTGACATGGGGGCGGGGCAATGATTGCGGGATGTGGGGTAGAACTGGAGCAGGTGGACCGGAAGCGGAAATCGCCCAAAATGACATGAGGTGGAGGGAAGCGACCTCCTGTCTCATTTTTTGTTGTTTTCAAATCGGTGCTCGATAAAAGACTCGCTCCATTCAAGAATCCGGGGCCGAGAGTGGAGATATAAGTCAATGAAGAGGGACTGCATTGAAGTTAAGGTAAAGTACTAGATTCACCACCTCAGCTGGATCGAACAGGTCACACTCCCACACATCGAACAAAATGGCCTCGTCAGAAACCAACCAGGCACTCTGGCTCTCGTCCTACGATGAACCCCTTTCTATCAAGGAGCTGCCAATCCCCGAGGCCGTATCCGGTACGGTCGTAATCCGCATCCTTGGGATGCCCCTTACGGCCGTCGCCCACCTCTTCCATACAGGCAAACTCCCATCCAACATCAAGCCGCCATATGTCCCCGGTCCGAATGCGGTTGGCCGCGTGCATGCCCTTGGTCCCGACGCTATCCATCTCAAGCTGGGCGACCTGGTCTATGCCGATTGCACCGTCCGAGGGCGCGATGACCCGGACGTCATGATCATGGCCGGCCACTTATTCGGCCCTGGTCCCGAGTCCCAGAAACTAGGGCAGGCGTGGCGTGATGGCTCGCTGCAGCAGTACCAACGATTGCCACTCGAAAACGTATATCGTCTGGACCAGCAACGTCTCCTAGGCGAACTCGCCTACACACCCGCAATGCTCACAAGTATCGCGTACTACTCTGTCGCAGGCGGGGCACTACTGGAAGCGGCCGGTCTCACTATTGGCGAGACGGTGATTATCGGGCCATGTGGAGGTGCCTTTGGTGGGTTAGCGGTCGAACTTGCTCTCGCTATCGGTGCGAACGTCGTGGCTCTCGGACGCAGCGAAGACAAACTCAGGATGATGAAGCAGAAGCTGAACAACAATCCCCTCTTGACCTACGTGGTCATGACAGGCGACCAGACGGCGGATACGGCCGCGATCCTCAAGGCGACTCCCGAAGGCCATGGTGCAAATGTCTACAACGATTGGACGCCCGGCGGATTCCCAGCGCCCTTGTTCCTCAGCGCCGCAGTCGGGACATTGAAGCAGGGCGGAAGAATCATTCTAAGCGGCGGTGCGCAAGGAGCTCCTGACGTTTCGTATTTCTTGTTTATGATAAGGAGTCTTTCCATAACAGGGAAGTGGATGTGTTCTCGCGAGACCTTGTTCAAAGTGATCAAGATGATTGAACATGGCCAGCTGAAGATGGGCACCGAGACAGGCTCAAAGTATACCGTCTTTCCTATGGAAGAATACGAGCAGGCGGCTAAGCACGCTGCGGAGAACGGAGCGTGGAGGCAGTACACAGTTGTTGTCCCGAATCCGGAGTAGGGCAGTGGACGTTTCATCCGCACTGCTATCTGTATCTCGCTTTGAATTCAGTGAAAGTAGGCTATTTCATCACGGTTCTAGCTAGATATTATAGGATACACGCGAGATGAGGCATATGAGTGAAAAGGAAAATGCTCATAGCTTCGTCCATCTGGCAATTGCTTCTTCCTATGTCAAACAATACAACTACTGTAGCGTGGTTGTTCAGCGACCCGCCACTTGTCATAATTCTTTCTAGGTGGGATCGGAAGCGTCAGGTCTTCAAATGATGGGGTCTCATGAATCCTCCACCCAAGCGTTTCATCAGAGCCGTGTCTTTTAAAACAGTTTTGGGTGGTCGCACATATCACTCACTACTCGCTATTGCCCACCGGACTACCGACGCGCCGCGCCTTGCAGCTGGGAGAGGGGATTCGTAGAGTAGACGGGCAAGTATTTCAATTCAAGGAGCTAAGCTACAGTTGTTCTACCCTAGGAGCTGATGCCTCCACGTCTGACTGGCTCGTGACTTCCCACCTTTTCACTAACCACACCGGTATATACCATAGGTGTAACACGTGGAGTAACATCAAATGATACTACCATTTGTGGTTCAGATCCTTTCTCCAAATGTGGGCGTCGATGTGTTTCTGATCGACTTTACCAAGTGGCTGACCAAGAGCTGCTCTATCCGCAGCTATCTTTTTATAAGAGGGCTGGCTAACCAAGAGAGAATTCCATTTTGCGTAATGGGGATATTCCTTGGACGGGTCGTATCCAGGAAGTATTTGGGGAACCATCTCGTTGGCAAGAGCAAATGTCAGGTCAGCGAACGTGAGCTTGTTGCCGGTGAGATAGCTCGTGCCGGTCTTCCTGAGATGATCATCGAGCACGCGAATGGTGCGCTTGATCGTCCATTCATAGCGGTCGAAGGCAGACTGGACATGCTCTGGATGCTTGTACAGAAACCATGCCATTTGACTGTAGTACATGTGTTGTTCGGACACATTAAACCACATCCACGCCAGTTCCTGGTACTTGTCTGGACCTGAGAGGGAGTGCAAGGTGCCAGATTTGTCGTAAGTATCAAGAAGATAGAGGATGATAGCGCCTGCCTATTTCTCGAATTAGTCTTTTAAAAGTCGCATACACAGCTAGGACACACAGCCTACCTCCCACAGTCTCATCCCAGTGTTGGGATCCTCAATGGAAGGAACTTTGGAGTTCGGGTTGAGCTCCTTGTAGGCTTCCGAATTCAATTCTTCGGTGCTGGGAAACTGGCTCTCATAAGGAATCTTTAATTCCTCGAGTATAATCGTAACTCTCCACGGGACAGGTCCTCTGTCAATGGTGTAAAGAATGATGGGTTTAATGTCAGACATATTGATTTCTTGATGGTGATGATGACTCTGACGAAAATGATAGTTTCGAGTGGTAATCAATGGGGTAGAGATGATGTGGAGCGAGTAGTGGACTTGCGCTTGGAACATATACCATCGCATACACCACTAGCACTTGAATTGATCACTTACGTGCTGTGGGGTAGATGATCTTCGTGCGGGGAGAGTTTCCACTTGTCTTTCAAAACGCATCAAGTCTAGGTCGAAGCAGGCTTGTGGAGAATCAATAAACATGCGGCTTGTAGTTCTCGGTAGATAAACTTTCCGTAGTGCCGATAGCTCCATAGGGCCATCCTTGGCCATCCTTTTAGAAGTCCCGGCACATAAACAATTCCGGGGCCGAATGTCTCGCTCTTATCGGACAATTCACTTCCTCGGACCTTTGGTGAGTAAGATGTGACAAAGAGGACCCCTTAGTGAGTAAAGTGTAACAAAGAGGGACCCTTGGTGACTAAAGTGTGACAAAGAGCGGGTAAGGCTAACTTAAGTTATTTAAACCCTTTGACATTTAGCTGCATCCTTATTTTCGTTCTTCGCGGCCGAGCAAGTCTGAGGTAGATGAAACATCGCACTACCTGTGGAGTTCGGAATGTGGGCGTGGGATATGTCATCCACTCATTTGTTTACTTTCCGCATCAAATTGGAGAAACTGTATTCAAGGTTCCAGTAGAGGCAACAAGCGCTGAGGCAGCTTGCGCATCGCGTGACTGGTCATCGTGCAAGTCGAGCGCCAGTGCGGAATATAAATATATAGAAATCCGTATTGAAAGTAATCCCTCTCAAAAAACAACAAAACCATATCAGTTCACATACCACTTACTGCACTCACCACGTTGATAGACTTGCCACTCTCAACAATCTCTCATAGCTATATTCTTCAGCGACATCATGACTGTACCATCTGAATCAACCACAGATGTGGTTATCGTTGGTGCCGGGCCCTCAGGGTAAGTCCACTTTGAGCAAACTACCTTCATCTGTTAGCTTGTTTTCTGACTATTCTTGCCGCAGTCTTATGGCAGCCTTATGGATGGCGCGGTGCGGTGTGAAAGCACGCATTATCGATGCCAGCGCCACAAAGATCTTCAGAGGCCATGCTGATGGAATGCAGACTGGTACGCTGGACATCCTTGATTCCTTTGGCATTGTAGATGAGCTCTGCAAGAACGCTGCTCCCGCAACGGAGATGACTTTCTGGGTTCGTGAAAGTTACCTTCTGTCTAGTATCTAATCTAACTTTGCGCGCATAGGCTGGAAGCAAGGACGCCCCCTTTAAACGCGTCGCTCGCTTTCCAAAATGGACTCCTAAACTCGGGAAGTACCATCTTGTTCACACTAGCCAAGGTTTAACCCGTTCTCTATAAATTGCTAGCAAGATCTCTAAATATCTATAGGCAACACAGAGCGTGTTATGCTGGATGCCATGAAGGCCTTCAACGGACTCGAAGTTGAACGAGGAGTCGTAGCAGCAGCTCTTGACATTGACGAGTCGAGCATAAATGATCCTCAAGCTTATGCGGTCAAATTGACGGTGAAACATCTCACGGAAGAAGAAGTGGCTACTTCTTATAACAAGGATACCAATCCTGTACCACAGCCCGGAGATTTCAACTATAATCCAGCGGACGAGCCATATCGGGTGCGCAAAATTTCTGGGAAAGAAGGGAGCACTGAAGTTATCAACGCAAAGTTTGTGATCGGCGCCGATGGAAGCCGAAGCTGGACTCGCAGCGCCTTGGGGTTCGACTTTGTCGGAGATGAAGAGGGAGATGAGCAAGTTGGGGGGATTTTAGACGTTATTGCGACTTCAGACTTTCGTAATACTACTGCTCCTTTTTCTAGTCCCTTGACTTATGCTGACAAGATTCAAAGCGGACATCCTTATTCAATCGGGTATTGTCAAAGACGGGCGGGCAGGTGGTTTCGTGCCAAGGGAGAATGGGATAACACGCATTGCAGCTCCCGTGGCCAATAGGTCAGAAGCGACCCCAGAAAACATCATCAAGTCAATAAAGGATATCATTTCGCCGTACGAGCTCAATGTCACTCGTATTGATTGGTGCGGAGTATTTGGTAGCCGCCGTCGAGTTGCCAGCTCTCCTTCAAAGCACTCCCGTGCTTTCCTCACTGGCGACGCACTGCATGTCCATTCACCTCGAGCGGGTATTGGTATGAACTTCAGTATGCAAGATTGTAAGTACTATATCTCTAATACGATATCAATCTTTGCTAACATTCTTTAGCATATAACCTCGGGTGGAAAATTGCACATGTTGTAAAGGGAATTTCTCCACTTTCTATTCTGAACACGTATGACGAAGAGCGCGGATTGACGACAAAACAGCTTGTTGCTTTCGATAAAGCTCTGTCGTCCGAGTCGAACTTTGAAAAATTCAACCTTGAAGCAACCCGCCAAGGACTAGAGCAAGCTCTCCCATTTTCAAGCACCGTGGCAATCGAGTACGAGGCTGGATTGCTCGTCGCCAAGGAAGGTGGTGGCTCCGTCGTTTCCAAGCAGCACTTGGCGCCTGGCATTCCCGTGGGCCAGCGCCTACCATTGCATGCGGTGGAGAAGCACGCGAGTGGAGAACCTGTTGACTTTGGAAAATCCTTTCCTAGTGATGGTCGGTACCGCATTGTTATCTTCGCGGGCAACATCTTGAAAGTAGAGCAGCTGCGCCGTGTGGAATATCTTAGCCGCGTGCTGGAGCTCCCTGAAGCTTTTCTCCCTCGTCTCGACGAGCGTGGTTTCAAGCCTTCAGATGTATTCGAAATTCTCGTCTTGCACAGCGCGAGCAGGGATGCTGTCGAGATTGCTGACTTACCCGCTTTCCTCTTCAAGAATCGTGATCCTTTGAGTCAGGTTTTTGTAGATAACGATGATGACAGGACCTGGACCTTAGGCGAGGCATATAACAAGTATGGGATAAGTAAAGAGAGAGGATGCCTTGTACTAGTCCGGCCTGATAGGCATGTCATGTATATTGGCGAGTTGGAAGATGTTACGGAGCTGATTAAACTCATAGGGTCAGTTTTGGTTAATTGACAAAGCTTGTACTATAGATTATAGAGGGAAAATTCAATGTCGAAATCATCACATATTGATTCTGAGACGGAGAGTGGAAAACCATTATGAAAGAGTTGGAGCTGGAATGGTTCAGGAGGGCTATATATCACGACAAAGGCCTGGCGTCCGTATTCTTTGAAAGGGTTTACACTGGGAATATGAACACAAACATACGCCATTGATAAATAAATTCTAAGATGCAGGTCAGGAGAATACTTCAGTGCATTGTATCCAGATATCAGCCAAAAATGGCGAAAGAGCCGAACAGTGGTCCAGGCTTCCAATGCACTTGTGAGGCCTGCCTTTGTACCGTACCACAATGAACAATATAACAATCAAAACCGTCATCTGTGTCCTCGTGAAGGCATGCCTCCTGTCGTGGTGGTGATGAAAGCGCTGCTCCAGTACGACCCGCTGTTCTGGTCCTCAGACTGGTCGATAATAGAAGGGATCCGCGCCTTCAAGTGATATTAGTGTTTATTACTTCAGATGCGCTTAGCTTTAGAGTATGATCTTGAGTGTGACTGACATTCTTCCAAGTTGGGTGGTTATCAGGCTGAAAGACGTAAGTGGCAGAAACCATATAGGCCCATATGGACAGTAGACAGAGTGCGAAAGTGACCATCGTGCCTCAGCTGCTCGGAAGTTGAAGTGCGGACTGATACTGCGCCGTTCTAGGTAGAAATGCAGGTTTTAATATTCAACAGGTGACCCCATATATATAGGGCATTTTCCCATGGGCCTGAACAGAACCCACGGTGGCTCTCGGCTTACATTCTTCGCCGAAGCGCCGGTAACGACTTGTTGTGCCCTGAACGCCTTTCTATCCGGGGAAGTGGCATTGATGGAACCCGCAGTCAGAACTACCGAGATCATTGTGTTCAACCTAAAAGTACTGACGGCGGAGTTTTGGCCCGCTGGTACTGATCCGGGAACGTCATGAAGTACCTTCCTCAAGGCGTCTTGAAGCATGATTGGCTTGATGTCAACAAAATGCGTAGTCTCGTTGCTCTTCTTGTCTTTGGGATTGTTAGCCTATGACTTTCGCTTATAGGAAACACGCCAACCCGCCCACGAACTACAAATACGTGCTGATCGAGCATGTCAATGCATGCTGGTTTTGGGCTTTCCAAAACCGTGTACCTTCTACCCTCTCAGCATATCACACAAGAAGGGCCTGGCCGTGACGACCAGTCTCCTACACCCCCAGACTTTCAGCATCTTCCACGAAAAGGAGAATTTGGCTACGACGACCCCGCTGACCAGCTCAAGAACGTCTCCGGAGAGCATCACGATAAGAGCTCACTAGCTGCTCAACAAGAGCTGGAGCAAGGAAGACCCCGTTTGGCGTTCTCGCCTAATTTTAGCGTGCGTAACAAATCTTGACACCCACTGGTACGGTGCAGGATGGTGCAGGAAGAGAAGCGATCATCCTGTCCTAGCGCTTGCCAGTATCGGCTTTCGGGGGGTTGCGGTCCAGGAAACGCCGATACAGTATTATGGAGGAAAAGCTCTCGGTAAGCCCCCATTCATTGGTTGAAAAGTGGGTAGAGACTTATGCCTCTATAGATAGAGCGGAACATCCTCTACAACGGAACGAATTGGTGCACTCCTCAAGGGCAAAGAGATCACAAACGACCGACCTTGGACTCTTTTTAAGCCAAACACTTTGGTGTACGCCACGTGCCAGGGACTACTTGAGGGTATTCGAAAGGAACGGAATCACTGAGACAAAATGCACCGGCTCTGAAGTTGTGCCACATCCGATGCAAGCCTAATCATTGCCAATTGAAAGCAAGCTTGCAAGCCAGTTTCTCAACATGCTTTGAGTGTTTCAATTTGTTGGGTGAAGGTCTTTGTCAGCGTTTCGAGTTGATTCGCGTGCTCCTCCTTCTGTTCCTCCATTGTCTTCAACAGCGACTTGACCAAGTCGGTGAGTACTTTGATCTGCGCATTCGCACTTGCATTCGCCTTCTCGTGTGCCAACTGGTTCGGGGTTGTTGCCATTGGTCGTTCCCCGGCCTTCGCCGTGAGGGCCTTGACCTTTGTCGCAACGATGCGCTCCTTGTGCTGATCTCCGTTCGTTTCGACTACGGCGCCGCCGGGACTGTCTCAATAACTTCAATCGTATCCTCTACGTCACTTGACATCGCTCTGGGTCTCCTCTTGTTCCATTCCAATGCCTTCGGCGTCTGGACGCGTTCTCGGCTCGATCGACGCGTCGAGCTTGCACCTTCCATTGTCCCTCCTCTGCACCACTACCGACTCGAGTACTGACTGACTTGATTGCTGGCTGACTTGATGGCTGGCTGACTTGATTGCTCCCCGATCGAGTTAAATCCGCTTCCATTCAATTGCGATGGGTAGTTATCAATAGTAACAGCAAACCTCATCTGCAGAGTACATTACTACTATACACGTAAGGTGCGCGCCAGGGTCGCTTATCTCTTATCAGCACGTGATCTCAGAATGTGTGAAAAGTCGTCATCTGACCAGGACTGTCACATGGTAGCCGTATATCCCATAAGCTGCTGCCAGGAGTCCCTTTCGCTTAAGGCCTGCGACGACTCTCACCTCCCCGTGTTGCAGGCTGGGAACCTGTAGTCCTCTATGGAGGGTCTGCAGAGCTAAGATAGAGTCACGGCGGAGCTGGAATGGTGCGTTGGGGCGGTGGTTGAGGCTTTGTCCACCTCGACCACCACCACGACGTGAGGCCATCCAGAACAGAGGACTACCGCCAAAATGGGTATGAAAACCATCCGACGACGAGTACTCGTGTCGAGAGCGAGACCCCGACTAGTCGTGAGCGACTAGAGGTCAGTGGAATCATGGCCTACTTCGTCGACAGGACACCTCTGGTGCGGGTGCAGAATTTTCACGCTAAGCTTACAAGTACGGATCTGCGATCTGGAGGTATTGCAAGGCAGCCTACCCGTCACTTGTTAAGGGGTAGTACTGGGCATTTGTTAAGGGATGGACTCGGGCACTTGTTAAGGGAAGGTGGAACGGAAGGGAGCTGTTGGATGTGCGTGGTGATGCAATAGGAGCTCGAAAGCCGCGGGACGCTGGTGCTTGTTAGGGGATGGGAGTTAACAAGAGCACGATCCCTGGGTAGGATTAGTATGGCGGGCGCGGGTAGGAGACTTGTGAGTGTGTTTGGGCATGAAGAGTAGGATTGGGATGACTGGTGACTCAACGCGATACCGACCGCTCTACGAGGACCGTCCGAACCACGATGATTGACTCGAATATCACGGGCACGACTATTATAGCGCTTAAGCGATTCCGGTCAAGATCGGCCAGTGGCCAGATCCAGCGTGCTTTTTCGAATTTTGGAGCATAATTACGGCACCAGTTGCTGCTGACCTGGCGACTCAGTCCACAGGCAGCCAGGTCCTGGTTACACAGAAAGCCGGTACTACTTACACACAGGGAGACAGTGGGTGAAGATGAAGCGGCGTATTGGTTAGTAGGGGGGAAACGCCATACTACGCTGCCTGGCTAGGGGTGTAGGTACAATAGGGCAACCTCTGCGAGACACGGTCGGCCTTGCTGTGAGGGGAGACCTGGCCAGGTAGCGCGAAGTGGTTCACCGCCATGGGGCGCAGCATATAATGGAGGTGATGGCCTGGTGGCAGGAAACAACACGTTCTATATGGCTCGAGAGGACGGATGCGCGTGTCGGTTCATAGGGAGAGCATATAGGGCAGTGGGCATGGTGTGCTGATACGGGCTTAAGGAGCGCACAGGGCAGGGGACGTGAGGGAAGGTTGTGCTCCGGGCCGACCCTTCGAACCAGGGGAAATATAGTGAGCCAGTTGGCAAAAGCCTTGATCACTGGGGGAAAGCGTGGTAGGGAGGTCGCTGGCCCTACTTGTATTGTAGTTTACTTGTAGATTTGCAATACAATCCTGTGCCTGCAAAGGCATTGGAATGGAACAAGAGGAGGCCCAGAGCGATGTCAAGTGACGTAGAGGATACGATTGAAGTTATCGAGACAGTCCCGGCGGCGCCGCAGTCGAAACGAACAGAGATCAGCACGCACCTCAAGGAGCGCATCGTTGCGACAAAGGTCAAGGCCCTCACGGCGAAGGCGGGGGAACGGGCCGCAACAATGGCAGCAACCCCGAACCAGTTAGCACATGAGAAGGCGAATGCAAGTGCGAATGCACAGATCAAGATGCTCACCGATCTAGTCAAGTCGCTATTGAGGACAATGGAGGAACAAAAAGAGCAACACGCGAATCACCTCGAAACACTGACGAAGACCTTTGCCAAGCAGAAGGAGGAACACGCGAACCAGCTCGAGACACTGACGAAGACCTTTACACAACAAATAGAAGCACTCAATATCAAGTGTTGGACATTTATGGATGAAATGGGTCATCTATAGTACATTGCTTCTACATAAACGATGCAATGGAACAATATGCAAGCTCATCTCCCTCCAGCAAGGGATGATGTGGCTTGAAAAAGCACACTTCAGGTGCCTCCGAAGCCGCCGGTAGGGGGGCCGTACAAAAGATTAGCCAGATCCCATTCCACGTAACCGGTGAAAATCGGAGCTTGGTTGTAGAGGTTAGGGTCCTGGGGTAAAAATGCAAACTCGTCAGGCAACGAGAGCATGTCGCTTTCAAAATAACTTGGAGCCTGGTGCAGATATTGTGGATCTATGAAGTTTTGCCGAGGTATAGATGTGAAGGGAGATATGATGGACATATCCGATGTTGAAAATTGACTTAATGGATGGCTGGTTGTGGGCATCTGCGACAGTATAAGAAAATATCAAAAGTAATGAGAACAGATATGAACGAAACGGCCAGGGAAAAGGTTGTGCAGCTGCCTACTTACCATGAAATCTGGCAATGCCGAGTTGTGTTTCGGATAATGTGAAGAGTCGACAACGTCAGTTTCCCTTGGACATGGTCGTCTCTTAGCGTTTGCGACATCGACTTTCTCGTAGACACGCTTTGACTTCTTCAGGTTACATTGTGTTCTCTCAACAAAGCTCGAAGCGACACGGCCCAGCTCTGTAAAGAGTCGGCTGGCATTTGTGGGGGAAAAGGGGCAGCGTTGGATAGCAATTGCAGATATATGGGATAGGACAACGTCCATCAATTCGAGATCAGCAGACGCACATGCACTCTGCGGATTTTGTAGAGTATTGGCAAACAGCGTTAGGAAACCGGTAACTGGATAGTACAGCGCCATCCTGATACGTAACAATCAGCTGACCGGCGATAAATCTAAGAGAAAGACGAAAAAGATAGAAGTGAGAGGGTCAGCTAGTAGTGAGTTGAGTTACGTGGCAAGGGAGAAGTGGAAAACTGGTAGCAGGATACGAACCATGTTAGATTGCCGGGACCTGAACTATACTTTTTATCAAACATGTTCAAAAGCTCAATTGATTTCCTCGCAGCCGTAAGACAGATAGAGTAGCTCGCGTAGACGCGAGGATTGAGGCTCGGATCCTGAGATATTGCTTCATCGTTGCAGGCGCCGTCGCTTGTCCATGAGCCATGATGGACGGAACTGCGGTGGATTGTGGTAAGACAGTTAAAGTATGCAAATTGCATCATCGCAAGTGGTATAAAATGCTCTTCAGCATATTGGATGGGCTCCCCTGGTCGAATTTCCTGCGGCAATGCCAACCGCCATTCTTGAAGTGCTTTATCCAGTTCGCCCACGGCCGCTAACCTGTTGGATTTCGACTTACTCCGAGCTCGTACTGAGTAGAGCTGAGAATATACCCTACCTCTAGCTGGGCAAGTTCAGCGTGATAACGAAACATGTTATATCTCTTGAGCCCGTCTGAATATTCTTCAAGTAAGCTGTCCTGGTGTGGCAGATCGATCCCAATATCATCGTCTCTCATGACTGATGGATGCCCAAAACGCAAGGCAATGGTTTTGTCCATTACATAGACTATCCAAAAAACATTGTACCGTTGTTGCACCTCTTGTTGACTGAGCCCAAAGCCATCCAGTTTATGATGTAGTCCTATCGCGTAGGCTAAGCGACTTGCTGTAGCGCTTAGTATAAAAATGCTCTGCGGTTCTAGATAAAATTGCTGAATTATGGCCTAATCGACAAGTCAGGTCGCGCCAATATATAATTGCTAAAAGAGTTCTGACCAATCCACATATCGCCTGCAGTGCCATGAGATTACTGCCCTTGAACATCAAGTCGATAAAGCAGCCGCAAGCGTTACGGAAGTAACCTCGGCTTTGGCATTCGTCAACTAGAAGGGTCATACTGCCTAAGCATAAAACAACATTGAGAGATGCGTACCACCCAACGCCGCCGAGTGGCTGGCCAGAGTACTGATGTTCGAGAAACTCATCGAAGCTCGCCCTGTTGTACAATGGGAAGATGCTATTAAAGTGGTCGAAAAAGCCTAACCAACCAGGATTAGAAGGGGTGAGTGTGAACTTGATAGCGACACGTACCCTGAACATATATATCCGCAAGCTCTCTGGATGGAAGAGGCTCCCGATCACATGGGGGAATGGGATGCCAAAAGTTGACCTTAGACTGAGACCAAGGACCGCCAGCACCCTTACCAAAGCTAGTAATGAGTTCAGAGAGTTCATTGCTTCCAGTTCTCTCCGATATCCATCTGAGTCCCTGGGGGGAGAAGAGGGTGAAACCGGAAGAAGCCCCTAAAGGTGGAATATAGCTGTTAATGATGGATAGATCCAACATTGTGATGGAGAGATTTATTCTGTCAGCTGCTGGAGGACGCACCGATGAAACGAGAGCTTCCTGCATCGTCAATAAGCAGGTCTGAGAGTTTATCAGTCAGGTCCGATTGGATCTCGACAGTTTCGCCAGCCTTATCTGGGCTGGAAGACTGTTGCTCATTAATGCCAGACAAGGTGAGCACCGACTCGAGATGCTTGATACGTTGCTCTATCGTTGAAATTGACCTGTGATATGATGGAGAGTCAGTATAGTGTATCTTTGATGCCTCATACTACAGTATTTCAGCACAAAGTAACGGTATCTAGCAGATACTACTTTTGACAGGGGCGCTCCATAATCGACCCACCTTTTTGGCCTCTTCTTCCGTACAACCAATGTGGTTTTACATTTGACACCTCGGTCGATGCAGTGCACGCAGCTGTCAGCCCTCCTTTCGCATCTGATCTATATCGGACTCTTTTTTAGCTTTCAAACACATGGCCTGCGCCTTATCTCGCCAGTTGAAGACAGTGGAATGAGAGTAATAATACCTTCATGCGCTTGCACGTGTCGCAAGATCTTGTGTGTGGCGGGCGTGTTGTCCTTTGGGAGATATCCTCTAGATCTTCTAGATCCCCTTGTTTCCCTTGTCTCTCTTTGCCTCTCTGACTGGAGGGGGAGACTTGGCGCCAGTCTCCATCCGGCAACTTAACGTCCATGATGATGTATGTTGTATATTGTATAATGTATGGATCGGGCCTGGACGGCTTTGGGAAGTGGCCCTTCTAAGAAGCAGAACTGGATGCAGTTGATTAGTATTGGCGCGCGGGAGGAAGGGGGAAGCGGGGGACAATGAATCTGGTGCAATGTCGTGTGAGATGTCATGTAGAGAATAGTATGTCACTAGATTTTGACGGAGAATCAAAAAGTAGCTTTGTGTCGTCACCCGGCTTCATCCAATCACAGGGATTGTGATTGTGGGTGGGTAGAATCTAGAGATTTGGGCGGCGCAGTAATTAGTCTGCAGGTAGCTCGCTAAACCTTAGCCTCAACAAGATCGGTGGTTACGGAAAATAAAAACCTCCGAATACCATTTGATGTCCGCGAAAAAAAACTACCTTTGAGGTTGGGACCATCTTCGGTGCTTCCGGACACACAACACCACCGATCGGGATCTCTAGGGCTACAGAACTGCCGTGTTTTATTATTATCCTGACGCATCACAGAAGATGGCCCTTGTCATTCCGGTGCCAGATTTGACTGATGTCTTCCACCACCCTGACGATGGTCTGTCTTTCTATGATGAGTTGGGTATCTAAACCCTAAAAAAGGACCCGGTGCTTTTACAATCCCCCATACTCCGCCGATACGGTCATCTTTCGTCTGTGCAATGGCTCTCCATTCGCAATCCTGCATCCCATCTGCAAAGACGGCTCCACTTTGCCGGTATTGTCAATGTGCTGTTGATGGGATGCTAATAAGTAGTCTTTTACACGTCTCGCTCCTGTCTCCTTCGTCCAAATTTTCCTTCCTTTCCCTTGTTATCCCCGCAATACATTCAACGTTCAACAATCAACACTCAGGCCCTTTACCATGGCTCAGGTGGGGTACGATGTGGTAAAACAGCACCTGACAGGCGATGAGGAACTACACGCGCGAAAGCAGCTGGGCGGTCTAATACCAAACGCCTCACTTGGAAGCTCAGAAGAGGAAATCAAGCCATCTGCAGAACAAACTTCCCAGCACACAGCTGTCAATCTTTCTCAAGCCATAAAGGAGAACTCAGATCCATTCAATACAACAAGTCCGGAGTGGAACCTAGAACGCCATTTGAAGTATCTCTTAAATCAAGGCGATGGATATGGGTCGCTACCATCAATACCTCGGACCTCAGTCATGTTTGACGGGCTTCGTGTTATTGGAGGGGGAGCTGGTGCGACATATCAAGAGGACGTGTGGATGAGCATGCTGGGTCCGTACCATGCTCTCAAAAAAGTCATTACTAAAATGCGGGAACCACAAAAGACTATTCTTCATGGTATTGATGGAGTTATTCGGGATGGAGAGATGCTACTAGTGCTGGGTCGACCTGGGAGCGGATGCAGCACGCTGCTCAAGACCTTGGCTGGCTTCACAGCTGGATACAATCGATGGGAAGGTGAGGTGAAGTACAACGGAGTCGATATCAGGATCATTGATAAATTGTTTCGAGGAGATATTGCATACAACCCTGAAGGTAGTCCCTGTTCCGCCTTTTGAAACATAAGATGCTAATTTTCGCAGTTGATACTCATTTTCCACATCTTACTGTTGAACAAACCCTTCAGCTTGCCGTCAAATCTCGAGCTCCTGGTGCCCGACGGGAAGGGCATGCCAAAAATCACTACATAGCACAGAATGTTGACATGCTAGCCACAACCTTTGGTTTGAGGCATACTTTGAAGACTAAAGTTGGTGACGACTATGTCCGGGGAGTTAGTGGCGGGGAGCGGAAGCGGGTGTCTCTGGCCGAAATGGTACATCCTATCTTTTTCCAGAACTCCAAAATTCTTGCTGAAATGCCCACCTTAGCTTGCTGGCCGTATTTCTGTAGGCTATTGGGACAATCCCACGCGTGGCCTGGATGCTTCTACAGCATACGAGTTTGCCAAGGTCTTGCGAGCAAACGCAGATGTCCAAGGGACAGCGGCTGTCGTTGCTGCCTATCAGGCTGGAGAGAATCTGACCGTCGAATTTGACAAGGTCACTGTCCTCTACCTAGGTCGTCAGATCTTCTTCGGAACCCTGCTGGACGCCAAAGAGTTCTTCGAAGGCCTGGGCTTCGCCTGTCAGCCACGGCAAACGACAGCAGATTTTTTAACCGCCATCACCGACCACACCGGAAGACGCGTCCGGCAGGGATTCGAGCATAAAGCGCCTCATACACCAGATGAATTTGTACGGGAGTGGAAGGCTTCCCCATACTACGCCCAGCTTCAGAACGAGATGGCTAATTTTCGGCAAACGTTTGGAACAGGAGAGGCTTCGCTTCAAGCGTACAAGAAAGCACAAGCATCCCAAAAGGCCAAAGCGCAGAGGAAGGATAGTATCTACCTTGCAAATATAAGCCAACAATTTCGCAGTACTGTCTTGAGAGGATATCAACGGATTATTGGCGACACGGTTTATCTTGGGGCCTTCGCTTTTTCTTCGATCTTCACGTCTGTCATCAATGGTAGCGTCTTCATCAAAACATCGTCTTCCACTTCCGGCTACTTCTCCAAAGGTGGCATTATCTTCTTTTGTGTGCTTTTCAACGCTCTGCAGACTATGTCCGAAATCGCCACTCAATACGCTCAGCGCCATGTCGTCCAGAAGCAATCAGCATACGGCTTCTGTCATCCATTTATAGATGCGCTATCTTCCATCTCTGCAGACTGGCCATTTAAGATCATCAACATCCTCATTTTCGACATCATCATCTACTTCATGGTTGGGCTAAAGCAGACCGCGTCAGCATTCTTCATCTTCTTCCTCGTAACTACCGTTTCAACGTTTGCCATGAGTGCCCTGTTTCGGACTGTCGCCGCTGTGACGAAGCGGGCTGAGACTGCCAATGCAATTGCAGGTATCTTGGTCCTTGTGTTGACTATATACACTGGCTATGTGATACCTATTCCCAGCATGCATCCTTGGTTCAGATGGTTGCAATATATCAATCCAATTTCTTACGGATTCGAAGCCCTCATGGTTAACGAATTCCATGGAAAGAATGGAGTCTGTACTGGATTGATCCCATCTGGGCCAGGGTATGAGAATGCTAGCATCATGAATCAGGTTTGCGCCGTGACTGGTGCAGTTCCCGGACGGTCAACCGTTAGTGGTGATGATTATCTGGAAGCTTCCTTTGAATACTCGTACGGACATCTTTGGAGAAATGTGGCTATCATTATTGCCTTTACTGGTTTTTTTATCGTTACCTGCGCTATCGCGACAGAATACAACCAGCTCGCGCCCAGCAAGGGAGAATTCCTCATATTCAGGAAGGGTCATGAACCGGAACATGTCAAGAAGGCTCTTGATATGGGTGAAGCCGTCGAAGATATTGAAGCACAACAAGGGAACGGAGAAATACTCGTTGGTACCAAGACCAACGTCTCGCAATTCGGCGGGCTTATCAAAAGCAAAGATCTCTTCACGTGGGATAACATCAACTACGACATCACCATGCCGGATGGTGCAACTCGTAGATTGCTCAGCAATGTCACCGGGTATATCAAACCGGGAAGTCTCACGGCCTTGATGGGCGAGTCTGGAGCAGGAAAGACGACTCTTCTGAATGTTCTCGCCAAGCGCATCGATACTGGCATTGTTCTTGGCTCAACTCTCGTCAACGGCTTGCCCATCAGTAAAGCGTTTCAGCGCCGCACTGGATACGTACAGCAACAGGACTTGCATCTTGCGGAGTCAACTGTCCGTGAAGCACTCCGATTTTCCGCTCTTCTCCGACAACCAAAGGAGGTGTCGATTCAAGAAAAGTACGACTATGTTGAGAAGGTCATTGAGATGTTAGAAATGGAAGACTACGTTGAAGCTGTCATTGGATCCCCAGGCAATGGACTCAATGTCGAACAGCGCAAAAGAACGACTATCGGCCTCGAGCTGGCGGCGAAACCGGCTCTCCTTCTCTTCTTGGATGAGCCTACCAGTGGTCTAGATTCACAATCTGCCTGGTCCATTGTTAAACTCCTCCGTAAACTCGCCAATTCCGGTCAAGCTATTCTTTGCACAATCCATCAGCCTTCATCAGTCCTCTTCACACAATTCGATCGACTCCTACTCCTGAAGAAGGGAGGCAGAACCGTCTACTTTGGAAATGTCGGTGATACCGCCCAACATGTCATCGAGTACTTTGAGAGTAACAATGCCTTCAAATGTCCGAAGGAAGAGAATCCCGCTGAATATATTCTCAATGTAATCGGAGCAGGAGCTACTGCACATGTTGATCGCGACTGGGGTGACGTTTGGGCTAATTCTCTCAACGCCTCCGAGATGGAACAGGAGAAGGAGGCACTGAAGTCTGAGTACAAAGAACTCTCGTTAGATATGTCAACTGGCGAGGCAGAAGATGCAGATGGCAGCTTCGCAGTCGGATTGCTGACTCAATATATGGCTGTGCAAGCTCGTCTTTTTCAGAACTACTGGAGGGCTCCTGATTATATCAACAGCAAAATTCTCCTCAATACGGTCGCTGGTCTTTTTCTCGGTTTCACCTTCTATCAGGAAGAAAATACAGTTGCTGGGTTGCAAAATAAGGTACAATTCCAGATATTCTTCGAAGAACACACTCTAACATCGCTTAGCTATTCGCCATATTTATGGCCGTGATTCTGTCAATGCCATTAATGAATCAATTGATGCCTCGCTGGGAATCGCTGACAGCTCTTTACGGCGTGCGCGAGAAGCCATCGAAGATGTATCACTGGTCCACCTTTGTACTTTCCAACGTGGTTGCGGAGATCCCGTACAATCTTGTCGCTGGGACCCTCTTCTTTATTCCATGGTACTTCACTGTGGGCTTTGAGAATGCTTTTGACGGTAGCTCCAAGGCCGAGCGTGGAGCATACCAGTGGCTGATGATCATGTTGTTTGAGATATGGTGGTCTACATTCGGACAAGCAGTAGCTGCCATGTCACCGAATGTGCAGACCGCTACAACTTTCACCACACTGCTCGGTGGTCTTGTCATCACCTTTAATGGCGTTCTTCAGCCTCTATCTCAGCTGGTGGAGTTTTGGCACTGGATGTACTATGTGTCCCCCTTCACTTGGCTAATTAGCGGCCTTTTGTCAAATGCTATTTCGGGTAGTGTCATCACTTGCGCTACTAAAGAGATCAATATCTTCAATCCACCAAGCGGCCAAACATGTATTGAGTACGCTGGTGCCTTTGTAAAGGTGTCCGGGAAGATCCTTAACCCCGACGCTAGCGCAGACTGCGAATACTGCCGGTACAGCGTTGCTGACCAGTACCTAGAGTCAGTAAACATGGCATACTCCGAGAGGTGGCGGAATGCCGGATTCATGTGCGCGTACATTGTTTTCAACACGTTGATGGTCTTTGGAGGTTTCTATTTGACCAAGGTAGCGAAGCCGGACTTTGGTTGGATAGTAAATAAGTTAAAGAAGAGAAGAACGAAGAGTTAGTGGGCTCAGCACCCTGTAGCGCACGCTCGTTAAGAGTATCTGCAGAGCCAAGATTTAGTCGGTGGGGGTGTTTTGATGGACTGTTGTGGTTGTGGAGGAGTCATGATGGATTGCTATTTGATTTGGAGGGTTCGGATAGCCTGGAAAGCAGAGATTTCACGATCGCGTCGACAACCACGAACACAACCACCCACCGATATAATACGAGAAATGGTCAAAGTGGATAGTGAAGGGAAGGTAGAAGGAGTACTGGCTGATCCCCTACCTTGGTGGGTTCGAGGATACTGGGACGGACTCAAGGAGGACCTTAGGGGCAAAAGGATTCGAACAGCCCAGAAACTGGAACTTCACGACTACAACACTTCGAGTATATATCGAGGATAGCACAAGATTCCGTACGAACTGGTCGACCTACGGATATGCTACACTTCGACGACGTTATTGATAGAAGCTAGGTGTGGACCAAATAGAGGATACTTCATTTGGGATTGACCCAGACGATAAGTGCCCCAGGAGGGAAGCAATGTGACGGACGGATATAACGGATAGGAGGGCAGATTGAAGAAAAGGAGAAAGGGAGTAGGAACTGGACGTCTGTCTACGGGGCTAGACCGCTAACGTCCCCTAGATACACTGACTCTGTATATATTGGAACAACCCCCACCGACGGCCGCTTTATTGGCTGAAGTCCAAGTGTTGCTTGGCCGTCCTACTATAGTCTTCGACTTATAAAGGACGCAAATGGAATCATCATCAATATTGTCTGTATACCGTCTGGCGCAGCACGCGCAGGCTTTTCATGAATACCGAGTATGGCGCGATGCTCGACTGCGACCCATAAGACCAACCCTCCCCCAAGCTTCCCTCCCTGCCTTGTCTGTCTCTGCGATTGGGTGCCAATTGCAACGCAACTTCGACGCTCCCCAAGCTCGCCAAGGTCCTCTGCCTCCTCTCGCATTACAGACTGGTCCCCGGAATTAGATTAGTTATCAATTCAGTACATAAGTACCATTCTATCTAAAATGGTGCAGTGGTACCCCTCCGCATTCCACTCTTCCCCGTGCTGCGATATGACTTGTATTATTTATTAAGGTTTTTAAAAGCTAAGGAAACGCAAATGACCTAAAAGTAATCTATGATATCGCCCTTTTCTTCCAGACCTGCAGTATTACACAGTTCTGTTCCTTGCCAAGTCTGGCATATATATCGCATCCGCCTACGGGACAGGTAGTCCAGGTCCTGCACCGCTCCGCGTCTTCGGCTCCTCCATCCTATCTGTACCTGAAGTTAAAACACTGGACTCATCTTGGCTGCTCATCAAGTCCTTCTGCGCAGCCCTATTCCTCTTCATCGACCCGAAAATCGCTGCGATCGTCCCGAAAACCTCCCAAGTAAACAGCACAGGCAAAGCCCGCGCCAGCTGGTTATTGCAACCCCCCGACCAGACCTGCCACAAGATGCTAACGGCATTGTAAGCTGGTAATGTATACCCCCAACGATAAAACCCCGGGCTGAACTCAAAAGGCATTATAGTGCTAGTGACGTTCAAAATAACCCAAGTGAGGACAAAGAATGTCAGGAACGAAACGGGAATGAACGCGGTAGCAGTATCAAGGACAACAAAGTTGACATGCATATACAACCACATGACCATCCACGACAGCGCGAACTGATTCCCATTCACGCCCCAATCTTCGCGGAAAGCCCAGATGTAGCCGACCAGGCTGAGGGAGGCAAGGAAGGTGTATGTGATGGAGAGGAAGAAGCGAAGGATGCCGATGCGCTTGCTGTTGAGGCGGCCGTAGACGTTGAATTGGTTCGAGATGCCGTTGAGAGCCATGAGGAAGAAGAATTGTTGGACTATCGGCATGACGATAGATACAGAATTGTACACTACCCGAGAGCCCTGTTCAGTAGGCATGACGTTGATGTTGGAGGACGTAATGGGGTTGAGGAGTGCGAGAACAGCGTTGCGATCGTTGGTGTTGATTGTACTTGCTGCTGCGGTCCCGTTCATGGCATTGTATACTCCAGTTGCGGCGCCGATTAATGTCTCCATATTGGCTCCGATATATCCTGTTTGCACCGTTGGATACCGTACTCCATTCCAGACGTAAGTCAATGTGTTGCTGGCATTATAGTCCCTCGCCGCATCGCCACCACGCAACGCACTAGCTAAACGAGTCGAAGCCCCGTCCTGAGCAAAGATCGCACCCCAATAATCTCCTTTGCACACAGCGTGTCGAATGTCGTCAACAGTGGCAAACTCTGCTCTGCTGTGAAAGTGTAACGTCGGAAAATCGTCTCCTTGGAGTGCGGCATAGGCAGTGGAGAGTGATTGTCCGATTATGCCCTCGTCGAGATCAACCGCTAGGATATTCAACGCCTTTACTCGAGAACCGTCGTGGTATAGTGAGCCGTAGAGGTATGACATAGTTCCCAGAAAGAGGAGAAGGAGCGAGACAGCTGAACCAACCACGGCGATAACGAATGGTTTTCGTTTCCCGTTCCAGAAGGGGTCCCGCCATAAAAGACGTCCCATTATCGCCATTATCGCAGGAGAGGAGGGGAAATAAAATTAAATAGAGAGCAAACAAATGCAAGCAAAGCAGTGGCTTACTTTGTGCGGTTGCACGTCGACAAAATCGAGGAGACGGGGAGAAAGATAGTGATGATGATAGGACTCAACTGGAGATCAAACCCCTATAATATATATTTCCCTTGTTTCGAAAACGCAGCGTGGGCCCGGCACTTCTCCCGTTCGGGTCGTGAATAACATCCGTGGCGCTGGTAGCACCGCCCAGACATACTTAGTATTCCCAGGCTAACACGGCATGGTTGAATAGTTCACCATGAAATTAGAGTAATAGTCGCGCTGAACAGAATAGTCCGCGAAGCAGTCAGCATGTCGGCCAGGTCAGGTACCCGTCGGGGAGGGCAGAGGAGCGAGTCCCGATTCGGCTTCGGAAAAGGGGTGAGCCTTACCAGTATGTGAAGTGAAAACGGAATATTCAAAAGACCGAACCCCGAGTCAGGGTTAGTCAGCTATTGGAGTTGAGTTTGTTTGAACAATTGTATCTCGACGGCTGTCTCGATAGTACGATAGCCTGTAGTTACCGATTTTCAGGATTCAAAGTTTGAGCGACTGCCAGAGATCTGAACAATTCTCAAGAGTCCAATGGACAGACGTTGCGCACCTGGTTTCCGAACTGGGTCGAGTGTGAGGTCGATGTTCCACACAGCCATGGGACTCGACAAGAACCACTGTCTACCGTGCATCCAACCATCCCAGGTCATCCCAGCCATCAACCATCAATATCACGATCATTGACTATGACCAAGTCCAACTCCTCTGGTTGGTCAAACGAGCCGCGATTAATCTTCAAACTTCGTTAGCCCCTGCTTGATCAAGTCTATCACGATTATCCGATCATGATCGACTATCCGACCATCACGACAATCGACTATTGTCCTCTGGATAGTTCACTCATGGCGGTGATCACCAGGGCCTTTGGTGCTCGTCCTGGATGGCTATCGCAAAGGAAACATCTTCGCGTACCAGACACTGCAAGTCCAGTCACCTGCTCCCAGACTGACTAATGAATTCACTTTGCTCTGGGGCGAATTCGAGGGGGAAACGCGTGGGTTCTGTTGGTCCCACACTCAGCTAGGTAGGTAGTGTATACACACAGCTGAATCGCCCTCACTCGAATTAATCGGTAAGACGAATAACTGTATTGGTATATAATGGTTCTTTTTTTTAATTAGCTACGTGGGGGATCCAGAGGTATAAGTAAAGAGTGAGGAAATAGGGTTTACTAGCTGAAACCCTGAATCAAGCCATACCCCTGAATCCTGACTCGCGTAGCCGACACCTCCACGCGAGTGATACCGACAGGTTCATATAAGGTTCAGTACACTTGACGTGGTAGAATGCATGAATGTCCCTTGGGGAACAAGACCTATGTTTCACTCGCGACACCCCCAAACTAAGCCAAGGGCCAAAAAGGGAGCATTCGCTGCTGGCTAATCGGCGTGCCGGAGCCTACAATTTCCGTCTATTCACGCCACGAAATGGATAAGGCTCAATTCTCGGCTAGTTCCGGTACAGGTCTGGTGGACAAAACATTAATTGATACCCTTGTTTTGTCTCGGAGTCCGAGTTGTTCTGCCATGGTGCCTGCAACAGATGGGGAACCGACAAGCAAGAGTGGTGATCTGCACAAGAGATACAGTATAATATAGTAGTGTTGACTTTTCGAACAGGTTGTACGGAGAGCGGAAATAACTCATATCCGAGCCACACCATTTTACTCGAGAGAGGGAACATATATAGAGCTCGGATGCAAATAAATCGTATTCCCTATCATCATCGAATTCTCTAAACCGACACAGACCTGACACAGACCTAACACAAGACGCTTGTGAAAATGACTCATGCAACTCCGATAAAGGGAGCTGAGAAGCTGCCGTCACGATGGGCCTTTACTGAGGACTTGGCTGGCTATGACATGCCAATCCGCCTAGAAGGAGAAATTGGCGATGTCATCGTGCGAGGAACTATTCCTGATTGTGTTGATGGGACTTTCTACCGCGTCGGTTCGGATCACTTCACACCCACGCCGAAAGGGCACAGTTCCCCTCGGTGGTCACGGGGTTGTAAGTGCTTTTAGAATCCACAAGGGCCGTGTCGACTTCAAGATCAGATATGTGCAAAATGACCGCTATAAGGTTGAGAGACAGCAAAGACAAAGTTTCTTCGCCAGCGTCCTGAACAACCCTTTGGCCGATCACCCTTGTGTGCGCGCTGTCATGAAACAGTCGTCCAACACAAATGTGATCTATTGGGCTGGCAGGTTGCTGGCTCTAGGGGAGATTGGGCCCCCCTATGCAATGGATCCCGACACGCTTGAGACCACCGGCGTGGACCCATTCGGCAACCAGATCATCACGCCTGCTTTCACAGCGCATCCCAAGATTGACCCCCATGTCGACCAGCTTGTCACATGGGGCATCTTGAGAGGTTCAGACCTTGTATCCTACTCGATCGATCGACAAGGGATGGTTAAGAATGAGCACCGCATTAAACCCCCTCGTCCGACTTCATGCCATGACATCGCCATGACTGAGAATTGGGTTGTCTTTTGTACATGGCCAACCCAGCTCAACTTCGACGGCAAGCCTGGTGAGCCAGTAGCTGCATGGAACATGGATTTGCCGCTCACCTTTATTGTGGCTCCTCGCCGTCCTGACCAGCCCCTGGCGGGTTCAGGCTGGAAGCCGTACGAGTCTCGTATCTACCACCACCCTGTGAATTCTGCGATTATTCACACAGCTGGTGCTTGGGAGGAGGGTAGCAAGATCTTCTTTGAGGGCACCTATCCCCACGATACCATCTTCCCATTCTGGCCCAGAGCGGGTCAAAGGAATGCCCTGAAGAAGACCGTCGTCGACTTGGTCCGACTAGAGATAGACACAAATTCGCCAACTGATACACAGATTCCAGATCCTGCAGTCCTAGTCGATATTCCCAATGAATTTCCCCGTATCGATGAACGCTTCTTCTGCAAAAAGTACGACTTCATTTTCATGAATGTCTACAAACCTGAGTCTAACGGTGTCGATCTAACTAAACATATCTTCGCTGGTCTTAACTCCACAGCGATGCTTGATAAACGCAGTGGGGAATTAAAGATCTACTCACCAGGGCCAAATTGTCGGTGCCAGGAACCGGTATTTATCCCGCGCTCCGACGATGCTCCCGAGGCTGATGGTTACATCATCTTCGCCGTTGATCGCTTGGACATCAACCTCACCAACGTGGTCATCCTGGATTCGAGGGACTTTGGGGACCCCGTTGCAGTTATTGAGTTACCCTTGCGTATGCGCGCACAAATCCATGGTAACTGGGTCGATGCCAGAGAGCTTAATGGTCGGCCTCTAGTGGCTGATCCTCCTCTTCACAACATGGTGTGGAGACATGGCCCTTCCCAACCCGGCATATTGACTCCTGTCCAGCAGAGGGCCTGAAGAGGCCCTTGTTTTATCCGATCAACGCCACCCACAGCAATAGGTTGTTGAACGCGCTGAAGAATAGTAGATTACTAAGCCGTGTCTTGCAATAGCTAGTCGGAGGTGCGGGGTCTTTGCCAAACCTCACTGAATCACTCATTTAGCTTGCTTTGTAGTTATAAAAATGCAAATGAGCTTAACAAGGTGTTCGCCATCCACAGATCAACTAACGTAGTCGGTAAGCAGGCGCATGCTAATAACCAGTTACCGCTGAAGCTATGACTAGGGGCAATTGCTGTTGAGATGGGGGCGGGACCGGAGGGTTCCAACGGGCCTCCTTTGCAGGTTTGACTGCTTCCTGTTTGGACGGAAGCAGGTGAACATTAGCAGGTAGGTCGTACGAGCAATACAGTCCTGAGAGAACGCTCTTAAGAGCTATATGCGCCTGCGAGCCCCCCTAATTCAGTGGTGAACGTTGGCTGGCTTTGCCGACCACAGTCTTTTACTGCGAGGAAGGTCCAAAATATCGGGTCGCCACGAGAAATTCGCTAAATTGAACTCTCCAGCCACAGCCTCAGCCTCAGCTTACCAAATCTAAATGCCTGTGAACAACCACATACTAAGTTGGCTGTCCCATTCACGGTTCGCAGGAAACTATAAACAGTAAGTTGCACTTCCTTTTCCGCCAAACCTATTTCCTTGCGTTTCCCCTCATCCCCATTTCTGAAGACTAGTTCAACATCTAACCTTCGCCATGACTGCGCTCTCCACAGCTCGAATCTTCCATACATTCCACAGCAATACGACGGTTGTCCCTGCTGAGATCACAACACAGATCTTGGGTTATATCGTTGCGGACGCTCGGCCACTACCGCTTGGCGGCGGTGTCACAACGCATAGCACGCATCACCCAATTGCATCGGTATCACAGAATTTTCGCTCGATCTACCTCGAACACCCTTACTCAACTTCGACGACAGGCAGAGCGACTGCGCCAGTTAAACTCAGGATTGGCGAAGCCCTCGCATTCAGCCACCTGAGAACCCTGGCAGCCTTTTTCGAAGACGGTCCTGGTCGAGATGCTACAACTCTGCACAACGTTCGGTTCCTCAGTATATCCTATCTCGACCACCATGCTGCCACAGGCTGGGGGCGGTGGACTACCAACTATGCCTACGAAGCTTTTGAGCACCTTTACAAACATTGGGACTTGATGCGAATATCCTGGCTTCGACTCTGCCTGCCTTGCTCACAAGCGATATCCTCCGTCGACGACCCGGGGTTATGGAGCCTATTGAAGATTCGTAACCTTCGTCATTTGACTGTCCTTGGCCCACGCGGTTGCATCGCATCTGATGTCCGCAAATGTCTAAAGGCGCGCACACATATGAAGAAACTGTTCCCATGGCGCCCACTTGGCCTGGAGAATGCTGGAGGAAGAGATTGGAGATATTGTCAAGGGCAGGTGAAATGGCAGGAGCAATACAAGTTGCTCGATTCTCGGTACAAGTACTTGCACCACCGAGAAACCGTCACCGAAAGGCGTAAAAAGCAACGACATGCCTATCACAAGCGGCGAAGACGGTGGCCTATGCTATCGAAACGAAGGAGGAAGAGAGGTCGTGTCTGACTACTAGGTTTAGGTAAGACCACAACCGTCGAACTCTTCCCACTCAATTCTGTGGTCACTCGACCTTGATTGGAAACACATGACTGATTGAACAATGCAGCTGCATTCAAAGTTTCTGTCCTGAGCTCGAATTGAGGGCGCTGAATCCCTGCCCTCATCACGCACCCAGCGTCCAATATCAACGCCTCTAATAATAACGTCCCCCAACGTCACGCCCAGATTCGGGATCTCCTAGCGGGATGTTTAGGGCTTTCCTTCGATACACCCCCAGTCATTAGCAAACCTTGCTTAATGTTGTAGTGCGAAACTCGACCACCGGAGTCCCGCTACCGCATCACCATCATCCTCTTTATAGAAGACATCACTTTCCTCCAAGTACTGCGCTCCCTATCTTCGGCGACCGTCTCAAATCCCTCAAGAAAGCGCAACCTCTCATCCCGGTCCTCTGTTGACAAGTGAGGAGGCACGAACGGAGTGGTTAACTTTCCTGACCATAATGTTTGATTAACGCACTCCCAAAAGTCGAGGTCAGTTGACCACTTCTGCCAATCGTACAACTGGCTAACGTGCAAAAATCGCCGATATAGAGCCGCAAGTCGCTTGAGCACGAGGTCAAGGTTACGCGTTGCGAAGATTGTCTGGATTAGGTCAAGGTTCGAGGCCAAGGCGTCGTATGGGGCATACGTCGTGTAGTGAAGCTCGATAACGCAGAATCTGCCGCAATACTTCGTCAGAAGACTCCCGAGGAGCTGCGACGCAAGATTAACGACGCACTCCAACTAGTCACAATCAATTCCAACAAGGCACCTCTGATAGTAGCCGCGAAGCAACTCAAGAGCGGAGACATAGCTATCTATGCAGCGAACGCGAGAGATGCATCCGCACTGAAAGAGAATTCGAATATATGGGTGCGCACGCTGGGAACTAGGGCCTGGGTCCTTAAACCCACATACGGAGGGCTGGTTTGCAGGGTACGGACGAACAAAGAGAACATAGACCCGAACAACGAGGCAGAATCAATCGAAAAGCTCCAAATCGAGAATGCAGCCCTTCACCCCGGCTCCAAGATCGCATACGTGGGATGGTTGACGAAGGCGGGATCATAGAAGGCAGCTTCGTCCCTCAGGGTGGAATTCGAAACCAAGATACAGGCAAACAGCCATAAGGGAAGGTCTGATGATAGGCGATTGTCAACACGACTGTCGTACTCTGTGTATCGCGGACGAGAAATGCGGATTTTGTCCAGAACCCCACAATGCGAGACAATTTCAACACAGAGAAGACTCGAACTTTAACCCGAAGTGCGCGAACGAGGACTTTGACGTAATCGCACTCCAGTAACCCTGGAGGAACAATTACATCAACACGACACACCACCCGTGTGGCCGACACTTCGAGCTAGCATATCTGGACCATCCCGAGACAAGAACCTGCTTCTTTATTAACAAGAGGATTCTACAAGCCAGGTGGACCGTAACCTTCCGCTCTCCCGACCTCTGCACCCTTGCCGTGAAGCCAAGAAGGAACACAAACGACATATATCCATAATAGAAACCACCCCACCATCGACACCGGACAAGGCACGCTCCCTCTCCTAGGCGAAAAGCTCATCGAGACGATTGAGAGAGACAGTCTTCCTGCCGCATCATCAGTCTCTTTATAGAGGACATCACTTTACTCCAAGTACTGCGTGCTCTATCTTCGGCTACCGTCTCAAATCCCTCAAGAAAGCGCGATCTCTCATCCCGATCCTCTTCTGGCAAGTGAGGAGGCACGGGCGGAGTGGTTAACCTTCCTGACCATAATGTTTGATCAACGCACTCCCAAAAGTCGAGGTCAGTTGACCATTTGTGCCAATCGTACATCCGGTTAATGCGTAAAAATCGCCGATCACACTGAAGAGGATGAGGGATCGTTGACTGAGATGATGACCGAGTATAACCCAACACAACCATCTCGTCCTGATGAAGCTGCATACCAGAGAAATGTAAGCTTAATCTAGTGAAGTTTCAAAGGAAGAACTAACTAGTTCCAGCAATTTTGGAACTTGAGATTTGAGGTGCAGAAGATTCAGCCTCCGTCAGGATAGGATTCGCGTGCCATGTATTAGAACGCACTACGGTTTCTGAAATGTTCCATAAGATTGCGAGACTAAGGAAGACATTGTACATAGTCACGCTATTTGAGAAGGTGCTCTCCCCTCGGCCCGTGCCGCCATACGACGTGCGACAAAAAAAATTGCCTTTATGATACGCTTCACCTAATCCATTATCTGGCATCTCTTCCAAGTACCATGGTTTCAACTCTTGTTCCCCTGTGCCTTCCGTGTCGTTGAGGCCCTTGGGATATAGAGCCTGGTTGAAGATTTATGTCGTCAGTTCTCTTACCATTCTCCAGACGTTTTAGCGGAGATACCCACCGGCCCGGCTTCGCCCCTAGGCGGTGCACCAACCAGGTTAATTGAAGATTACCATCCAACATTCCATATGACGTATGCAATGTCTTTTGCAGCGTTCACAGCGTCAACCACCTGGCCAAAAAGTGTGCGGCGCAGATCGTCATGCGCTTTACCTCCGTTATTCTCCCTCGAGGCGTTTACCTGTAAAGTATCGTGTGATGTGGAGCTGCTGTCCTTGTGGTTAGCGAACATACTGGACGGTTGCCACGATACGTCTGCATTTTGGTCGTGATTGTTAAGTAATATTTTCGTAGATAGCTCTGATACTCCTGATGTCTCTTCTGTCGTTGGCTCGGTTAGCTTCGGAGCGTCTTCTCGGTAGTTCAGCGTTGTCCATGGTAGAATTGCTATAGTGCTACTTTCAGCACGGAAGCTGGTCTGAGGGGTGCTTCGACTGCTTCGATTTAGAGCCTTCGGTCTTGATGACCCTTTCATCACGAGAAATCCGTCGTCTGACGAACTATCATCATCATCATTATCGATGGCACAGCTCCCTATTCCATCCTCGTCATCGCCGCCGTCTACGAGATCCACCGCTATCCACTGCTCCACCTTGTTACTAAAGTGAATATGTTTCCTCTCGTTCGTTGCTGGCGATTGCTCTCCCGATAAGGTGACGGAGGGGATTTCATAGCCATCGTCTCGTCTCAATAGCCGTGAAGAGAATGGGGATGGAATATAGCCCGAAGCAGCCCTGCCCATGCTAGCCGTATCTGCCTTTTGCGGGGGTAATGTAGCGTTGCCTCGTGGGGTTTGTACGGCTGCGGGATTCGGGGGCGATGGGACGGATAGCGACAGTTGAAGCATGGTCTCTAACGCGCCTCGTTTCTTTAAAATAGGCTTCTTCTTGAGAGAAGAGTCCACATTCGATATCCCGACTCCAGCTAGGGACGTAGGCGTCGTAGACGATTCGTCGGAGCTTGCCTGGAGAGGTCCATATAGCCATGTCACATCGCAATCTTTCAGCCTGGTGTATTTTAGCAAAGTTGTAAAGACGCCTGCCACTGTAAAGTGATCATGGATTGTGAAAACTTGCCAATTCAGAGTTTCAGGAGGGATTGTCTTCAACCGATACTGCGACTTAGTCCACGTTCGCCATAATGCGTTCTCGAGTCTCGCACTATTACTGTAGGCATTTCGTTTTGAGACGATATGTTTCCACGACGACCAGATATCATCCTCTTTCCAATCGGGAGAGAGATAGTCAATATATCGTAAAGGCTGATCTCGCACCATAGCGTCGTCTTTAGCGCGCTCAACGTGTTCAGCGGGCACCGGAGAGTCAGGTCTCGAATCATTTGTTGAGGTGCTATTGGACGCTGTTAAGACGGTGCGAGAGCGTGGACTGGCTGGAGGTACCATATTAACGACCTGATTGTAGTATCTGACCTTGCCGTAAGATACAAATACGTCTCAGCGTTCTTCGTCCTCATCTCAACTTCTGTAAGCTGATTGGAGGTGTCGGTATATGCAATAGTGAATTCAAGTAGTCAACCTGAGGAGTTCGCGGTTGGAAAGAAGCGGATGAGCGAGGGGAGATTGGCACTTGATTGTTGAACTAAGTCCTACGTAGAGCTCTGGAGCAGATTGCATGCACGGAGGCTCCACGAGCAATGACGGCTGGGAATACGAACCATGAAACGCACTCAACGAGGAGGACAGGTTCCTTTCATGGTAGACAGGGAAAGAAAATTCCAAGACCGACGACGCCACAACTCTTGTGCCGCCGATCGAAGCTCAGGATGACCAGGCCATTTCCGCAGCGAGTAGCATCTATGGAGTGACATTAGATGCAGAGGATGAAGCAATCGCGGTTGATTAAGGAAGAATATTGGCACTTTGAGGAATTTCACATGAGAGTGGGGGAGAAGGTATGCAACATTTGTTACTGATCCAGGTTTGCTGTTTTGGACACAGCGTGCAGTAGTACATTTAATAGCAAGCGTTCTCTCGCACAGACCATTACTCCCCGGAATGGGGCGCTCGCCAGCACCCATAAGTCCATCAAATTTCTACGTCAAACGGTGCCGTGTTACGCCAGGGTCAACTGACTTTTGAAACGTCGGTGGAGAAAGCACGGCTGCGGCAACCATGGATGGAAAACGGGAGCTGCTCTCCAGCCTACAACTCACTATCAAGGTTAATATATTGAGATACAAACCGTATTGATGGATCTCGCATATTGGGTCTTTTGGTGTTTGGGTAAACAATGTCCTTCCTCCTAGTCGTTCTGTGATCGCTTCAAGGATTTTCAACCCTTACTACAATCCGGATGAGTTTGTATATCCAGCCCTATCGTGTTCATTGACCACCCTCCCCGACCTATGAGAAGGCTCTACAGCTTCCTCCACAACCTTATCTTCAATTGTCAATCTGTTGTGCACACGCATTATCTCTCTATGGTACATGCCGGCACTAGGATGCTTCACCCGGCCGCCGAAGTATGCGCTAATGCTGCAGAGCTCTAAGAATAAGGTTAGCGCTCGGAAAATCCTCTCTGTTCCCCACATCTACTTGGGAGGGAAAAGTTGCCGATGAAGCCGATGATGCTGATGATGCTGATGAAGACAGGTGCTGATGAAGACAGGTTCAGATAAAGACAGGTTCAGATAAAGGCAGATGTACTGATCACCGACATGCAGCTGAATGTGATGGCTATGGCGGGGTGCGCATCTCTGCACTTAGAAACCCTGTAATCGTCTCACTCTGTCCATTTCTAAGACTTCTAAATCCATTAATTTTGATCTAGGTCGATTTGCCTCGATTCTTTTGCGTGTACATTCCTTACTTTTTTCTCATGCCTTGTTTCATCCCTTGTACTTTTAATTCTACCTCGCCTCCAGCGCGTCGGCCCCTTGCTTTTTTTCTTCTTCCCCCCCAAAGGTGTAGGACGATGCTCTATCTGCATCTGGATGGCATGTCGATTCCGCACAGCCGTGCAGAGGCGTTATTACTCGAGCAGCCAAGCGTTTTATTTTGAATCAGTATTCTGCTGAGATCTCGTTGTCAAATCGACCAAGCTCCATCGTGTCTATTAATCTCAACGCTTTTCGGATTGTCCTTAGTATAAGATGGGCCGCGATCGAACTGATGCCCGAAACCCATCCCTTAAAACTAGTCGTTTAACATCTCGATATTTGCTACCATTATACATTTCTATACTCCCCGCCGTCATACTCTCTGATTATGGCTTTTCGGTTGACGAAAGCCGAACCATATCCTTTCGAGCTACCTCCTACACCCCCACAGCGTATCCCTCTCCCACTCTGCAATATGCAAGACTTCACTTTCATGCAAGGCACCCACCTGAATTTCAAGAGCAAGGAGGATGCCATCCGGTTTACAGAGAAGCAGGGTTATGAATACTTTGTGCAGGAGCCGAATACCAGGAAGATTATTCCGATGGCGTATGCGAATAACTTTTTGTGGAGTGATAAGAAGTTAAAGCATATTCGGACGAAGTGAGGGGTTTGAGGAGAAGACTTGTACATAGATGGAGAGCTCATATCAATTGCATCCTGACGTAGCATTTCTGATGGCGTAGCAGGCATTCAAATACGTAGTCCGCTGGCTACGGAACAAGAACACAACCCAATACCTAGAAGACCACCCAGTCGCTCGTGATGCACTCGTAACAGCAGTCCAAGAACAATCTCACACAAAGAGCAACATCCCATTCCATCGACAACACCCTAGCCCCATTCCTCCCGATCGGGGACCCGGCCATCGCTCCTCACCCCCGACCAATCATCGCCCTCACCCCATCTCAAACAAGCTTTTCACCTCTCATCCCATCATCCCCTCGAGCACTTATACCATATTGTTGCACTTCGCATCGGAACGGTGTTCCGTCTAGCAAAGATGTGAATCGGAGAACACTGACTCTTTCATGGATACTACTTTCGAAAGTAGACCAGCGAGTTATGCCACCAAGCGCCGATCGTCCAGGTCTAACCATCGGCTTTGCTCGTCCTCGCTCGAACATCCGTCATCGCCGCTGCTGGGATAAAGATCGCTGTCACCCTGTCCGGAAATACTTTTCGTCTCGTAACCACCCTTACTACTAGCGAACATCATTTCGAGTGAAAAACAGCTCACCCAGCCAGGCGAGTGCATCTCGTGGTCCCTCCAGGACTTTGACGCCATGTCAGGCCAGCTCCACCTTACGAGGAGGTTGCAGCTGAGAATCCGGCCCTATTAGGACCATCCTCAGCGCTGGTTGTTCATCTGCAAGTATGGCACTACAGAAGCGAAGGGAGAAGCCCTGCTAACAACGATGGGCTTGCTGCCCTCTTCCGCAACCACAACCTCCAAAACTGGGAAGTGGTTCCTGTTGGGATTTTCAGTGATGTTCCATTTCTACAGTGAGAAGTGTGCTATATATATAGGGGTCGTAGGTCCCGAGTCTCCTGAATCACATGCTAGGCTAGGCCTATATTCCCTGAGCAGCTGATCCTTCGGAGCCTCCGAATACCCTGAACAGCTGAGTATTCGGGGCTTCCGAGTGCCCTGAGTAGCTGAGTCTTCGGGGCTTCCGACGCTAATCCTTCCAGTGCTAAGTGCCCTATAATTGCCTGCAACTATAGGCCTTCAGGCCCCTATATCCAACAGTTCCGCTAGAGGTTGATGGAATCACGGGCCTGAGCTCCCACGATCAATATGTTCCAGTCGAGGTAATTGAGAGCCTCCCCCTCACCTTTTCCCAGTTTCCAACTCATTCTTGTATCAAGAATCCTAGCTCACCTACAAGTCTAAGGTGCGATTCCGTCACCGGATTTGGGCGTATAACGACCTAGGTGAACATCCTATGGCCGACGTCCGAGAGCTCTTCTTCACGGTTGCACCACAGTTCATCTACCAGTTCTTTATCCGGATCGGCAGCACCCCCCACAATCTGAACATCTTTCCCGTCGGTGTCCCGGAGGAGTTCTTTTCGCGGTACACGCATGCATATATCCTAAACAGACTTAGCATCCGTGTCAACGCGTTTTTCGTTCCCGGCCCGGCGATGACGAATGACGTGCAGTCCTGGTGGGAACAGTCTCCTATCCTTTTATTTGTCCAGCATCTCAGCTATCCACTAACTAGGCACATTCTATAAGGTTGCGAGATGCCGTCAACACTGCCGCTAATGTCTTAGAGATCCTGGCTGCGATCGTAAGCCTCTACCTCATGTACAGGCACGACCAAAACCAGGGAAATGGAAATGATCAGGCTGGTATTCAGTGTAACAGGTGGCATTTCGAAGCAGCCGCTCATCTACTGGTACCGGGATGCATCGACTATCAAAGGACTGCGGGGTTGGTATACTGGGACGTACGCAGAAATCGCCAACACGAAGCGTGGCCACATGGACAAAAATGGATTTAAGGATATTATCGCAGAATTTGCACCCAAGTTCGAGGGACGGAAACAACTGGCTCGAGAGCTTCGAAGCGTTCTCTTCCCGATCAAAGATGGGGCAATCTTCACTGGTACATTCCGAGACCATGATATAATGTACGATGGGATGATAAATGCATTCAGTAGAACGATAGGTCGTTTGGGGAAGGAGGAACGGGCAATTGCATAGGCGAGGCCAGGCCTGGCTACCAGCATTGCGAGGCGTTTGGGTTTTTTTGGTTTTGCTGTAAAGGGTCTGGGGAAACTGTACAATACAATGATACCAGGTATGCAATGAACGCGCGACTTATTATACAATACATCAATTGTTTCCGGTAAAGATGTTGCGCCTCATGTCTCCTTCCGATGACCTAATGAATCACTATTCTGAAATCATACCTAGCCCTGCGCAGACGTGGCCTTCAACTCATCCAGACCACCGGCGTTTCTTTATACTCTTGGACGTCTCTGGGGCGTAACAATAAGCGGATGAGCTTTTCGGGCTTACTGGCACTCTAACACGAGGCGATAGCGTATTTTCCCAAGTAGTGGTGGGGAGACCCCTAAGTGGCTTGAAGAGGAATGCAAGGCTGTCTATCCCTCCGTATCCGTTAGGGCCAGAAATCCATCGACGTGACAATATATTTCGCCGCTTCCTCTGACGTTTAGCAAGGGACACCTTGCGTGAATTCGAATTCAATTTTAAAAATAAATAAAAAGTTCTCCATCAAATCTGATCTTCACGTTGAAATGAGCGAACCAAACCCGAAGGAGAGAAACAGCGCCCAAAATATACAAAGTTCAACATCAATTTCGTTCAAGGCACAGGAAGCGGATGGCGGCAAAGGGTCGGAAGTCTCAAGCGTAATAAACGGAGACGACTACAAAATCGACAGGCACAGAGGAATCACAGTGAGAATTAACCGGTCCATAGTGTGAGGATGTAAAATAATTGTGGCAACAGGGAGAAAGGTTCGAGAGCATATATCTGCTCTAGAAGCGCAACTTGTTGAGAATCTCCTGGAGTCTGGAATCACCAGTTACCAACCTGGCAAGCTTTCGCTGATGCATGTCTTTTTGCCCATGCATTGGCCTTTTGCATGGTTTCTGTTAGCCCGTTGCAGGTCTCTTCGGTTGAGCTACCCCATCGCAGAATGGCAACATCATCGATATATCCTGGTGCAATAGTGTTGGGCTCCTGGTTACAGATTTCTACCAAGTCGGCGTTATAGAACAGGTACAAGATGGGTGACAGCGGTGATCCTTGGGGGATGCCAGTGGTGGTTTTGTAAACTTCTGATCTGAATGCGTCGAAGCTGATGACCGTGCTCCGGTCTGTCAGGAAGCTGGCTATCCACCTGACGGTCCTCTCATCTATTCTGCGTTTCCGGAGATTATGTAGCAGTCTGACATGTGAGACATTGTCAAAGGCTCCAGAGACGTCAAGTAGGAGAAGACTTGCCACTTGTGGGTCGGGTGAGTTCCAGGCTTCATATATCTTTTCAATAATGACGTGTAGTGCATGGTCTGTGGACCTCCCCTTGCGTCCCCCAATGTGAGTGTCCGGTAACAGTTGGTATTCCTCTGTTACGTAGCTAATTCTCTTTGCGATTATCGAGTCCATGAGTTTTCCGATAGTATTGAGCAGGGCTATCGGTCGGTACGCTTTGGGTACAGTGTAGTCGCCCTTGCCGGGTTTTCTGAGGACTATGGTAGTTGACTGTCGAAAGTGTGCTGCACAGTATCCCAGACGTAGGCTCCAGTTGAATATTTTTGTGAGGTGGGGGGCTATTTGGGCAGTGGCAACGTGGAGGGCTCGATTTATGATGCCGTCAGGTCCTGCAGCTTTCATTGGAGGCGTTGAGGTAATGGTTTGATATACCTCCTTCTCTGTGATATCCGGGAAAGGGATCTGGTCCTGATATTCGGCTCCGTTTATGTCCTGAAGGTCTGGTTCCGGGGGGTTGGGAAGAACGTGGTTTTGAGGAGGCGTGCTTTGTCTTGCGCTTCTACGTACTCGGCGTTTGTTGTGGGGTCCTTCAATGCTGGCGTCGTTGTCGTGGTCACCCCGTCTCGGTTTCTAACCCACTTTGCTAGTTTCCACATACTCTCCGGACTCTTCATAGCTCTTTCGACCTGTTCTCGGTGACCTTGGAGTAGTGCTCTACGGACCGTCCTTCCCTTCCGGTTTCGAGCTGTGCGGTAGGCCTCCCAGCTCTCCTCTGTATGTACTCGGCTATTCTGGCGCTTGAGCCTTCGTGCCTTCAGCTGTATC
Source organism: Halenospora varia (assembly GCA_020726485.1). NCBI lineage: Eukaryota > Fungi > Ascomycota > Leotiomycetes > Helotiales > Solenopeziaceae > Halenospora > Halenospora varia. The sequence continues at coordinate 88,787 of JAHEWH010000022.1, read as the reverse complement.
TCCTTACATTCGGTGGTCCATCCGGCTCTTGCTCTTGGGGACCATCTTTTCAGTGGCGTGGAATAGTCAATAGCGGCCTGTATAGCAGCTGCCACCTCTCCCACATATCTGTCTAGTGCAAGCTTTGTCTTGGGGCATCGAAGTGGTGGTAGCTCACGTGTAAGACTCGTTCGAAATACTTTCTCATCCATACTAGACCAATCGTATATATCCACTTCTGGTCGTTGCATTGTTCTGAGGTCTAGCGTAGTCGTGATAGGGAGGTGGTCAGAGTTGTGGTCCATGCTAGGGTCTGTGTTGCAAGTGATGACCCTGTCTACAAGGTCTTGTGTGCCATAGCAAAGGTCTATGCAGCTTACTGCGTTTTTGTCGTCGTATGTGATCGTGCCAGCTGGCAAGAGACTGCCTAATTGAAACTCTTCGACGAGGTCAATTAGGTCGTCCGATTCCGGATCACTTGCCCGTACCGTTAGGCCACCCCAGGCTTCGTGGTGCAGATTGAAGTCTCCTAGGATAATCTGTTCCTCTCCATAATGAGCTGAGAGTGCTGTTCTGAGATGTGGTAAGCAGCTCACCCGGTGGTCTGATGACCTCGGGGGATTGTATACATTATGTATTATAATCTTTGATATTGTATCTGCATTTGAGGTTCGTGTAGTGATTTCTAGTGTATTTATGTCTCGAGTGAGCTCTGTAAATTTCCACTTATTTGGGTCAATCCTTTTATTGACAAAGAAGCAGACTCTCACTGGCGATTCTCTACTGTCTTTGGGGAAGCATAGGTGAAAGGAGTGTGAGATTGGGTTGTGAGTAGTTGAAGTAAAAGGGTTTCTCCATGGCTCCTGGAAAGCCAGAATGTCGTAGTCTTGGATCTTGGGGTCACGAAGTAGCGTTGCCATTACTTCATCCCTTGATTTCATGACATTGTACTGTAGGATCTTTAAGCCATCTTTGCTGCAATTCATGAGTCTTCTGCGCTCCATTGGGAACTGCGTAGTGAGTTCGTTGTGATTGACTCTAGTGCTCTCCTTGACGGCATGTGCGGTCTTCGTGGTCTTTGGCTATTCTCAACCATAATCACATCCTCATTCTCATCCTGTGTGCTGTCTATGCCACTTCCCAAGTGGACTCTCTTGGGAGCCCTGCCTTTGGTCGGAGACCTGCTCCTGGAGTTTTGCCTGTTTGGTGGGAGTGATGATGTGGGGGGTGGCAGTACCATCGAGGATATAATTTGTCTGCCCCTCTGGCTTCCATTAGCCATTGCTGCTGATTCTGCTGGTGTCATGCCAAACGCTGCACGATCACTGGGTTGCTGTTCCTTTGTTGGCGGGACGAAGTGGTATGGTTGTCGGACATCATAAGCTGCCTTGACCTTGTTCAGCTCAATTTTACGAACTGGGCAGCGGTTGTTCCAGGCCTCGTGTGCTCCTTTACAGACAGAGCACTTTCTCGTGGCGGACTTGTCGACCTTAGTAGGGCAATCTTTCGAGTTGTGCGCCTCAGAACAGTAGCCACATGCTGTGTTGTTGAGAGGCGGGGCAAGCTCCTCTCCGTGTTTCTGTGTGTAGTGATAAGTCGTGCAAATTCCGTAACGATGTCTTCAAATCCGTTTTTATCCATGTCCCCTAGCTTGTTTCTGTTGACTAGAACTGTTGATTCTTCATTCTATGATACATGAAGCCTACTTATAGGTACGAGTGTGCTAAAGTCTACCAGGTTCCAGCAGTGGTTGCCTATAGGCACACCACAGTGCAACCTATATTGACGAGTCATAACTAGGCTGCAGAGGCATTAGTCCATTCGTGATGGTCGGAATATCTGGTCAACAGTTTCGCGCAATTTCGGCGTACGTACCAGTGTACCATCCTCGTAGTCGGCTTAATGATATTGTTTTCGGAAATGTCTCGATGAAGAATCTTCCCATCCTCAAGAAGTGACTTGTGGCCACGGATAGCATCACGCAGCGCCTCTAAAAGCTCTCCAACTGACCTGTATGCGTGGAGTGGCTGGCCCGCTGGGGAAACCCACTAAGCAACAGTGGATCCGGTTGCCGTAAGTCTCGCTCTCGCAGCCTGCCAGACTGTCAGGCTCGGCTTCTTGAATGCTGCGATGGCCGGTTGTGTCTGGCTCGCGTTTTTCAGCGTCAACGGTAATTTCCACGTCTGTCACAATAGACCGACTCTCGATCGATCTGGATCTCTTCCTACTATTGCCATCGACGAATTCTTCGTCCCTTTTTCCTTTCTGCCCAGAAGATGAGATTGTGGTACTGCTTGTACTAATTCCAAGCCCTGTCAAGCGAGCCGCACTGCTCCTTGACCTTCTAAGACTTCTTGTTCTCGAATACGCCCGGCTAGACTCCACGCTACCATCGACCCAAAAAGCCTTACTCGAGAGCTTCCTTGGTCCCCCAAATTTCATGCCTCTTCGGAAATGTGCGATGGTGTCCGGGTTCCCGTCGATAGTAATCTGCTCATGATGGAACCACTCTGCAATGCCTTTAACTCCCCTTTCCTTAGCCAACTTCAATAAATCACCCTCTCGTTACCGTTTATCAGACGGCCCAGCGAACTTCACCACATGCTCCCATTCTCCTGGGTCTCCTCTCCTTCCTCGATAGCATGTAGATCCTCACTCCAGCACGACGATATACTTGCTGTCATGTTGACATAGAGACTTTCTCTGCTCATCTTCATGAGCACGCAATGGGGGCTTGATAATGGCCTGACTTCCATCACTGGCATTTGTGAGTCAATGCATGTGATAGCGGAAGTTCGGAGTTTCCCACCTCTAACCGCCCAAGCCAAACATGTTTATACCCCACCAAATGGTCAAGACTATTCTTGGCAGTTTACTTCGTCAGACATTTTCCAGGTCTAAAAGCCATCATGCAGTCATGTTGAAAAAGGGGTAGGCATCTACAGCGGGTAAAGAGTCATTCAAGTAGGCTTCGATCCCGTAAATCTACGGCCTTAATCCAGCTCAGAGGCGGAATCTTCCATAGAGTCTGCCAAGATAGGGCTCAATAACAGTAACTTTCCTAGGCGCTCACATCATCGGGTCACACATAGTGGCGTGGGATATGAACGTAAGCAAAAGTCAGCGTATTGGTTTCAGATCGTACATTCTCATTTATACTATCTTTATATCAATGAGTCATGCCTTACGCTCTTCCCTTAGCATACAAATTCCCAGAGGATGGACACCTTGCTGCTGCAACCCCGAATCCACAAAATTCTTTGAGGATCTCTATATCGATACCATGCAGGCAAGAAAAACGACAACTCCGCGTCAAACATCATGTACCGAATGTTATAGGAGGAAACAAAGGGTACCTTTAGTAACTCCGATCTAGATTTAGAAGCTGTTTGTTAATTTCTTCTAGTGCACTCCAGGGAAAGGCGGTTCTTGTTACAATTGCACAAGGCGCTATCCTCAAGTGGAGTGTGTTAAAAGGTCAAATGCCTAAAAACCTAACAGAAAATGATAATTCGTTGGGACTAACCAAAGTTTTGCAGACCAACCTCAATCACGAACCGGATCGGAGATAGGATTCAGGGTCCTAATATACGCCAAGGCAGTTTTTTAGGTTCCAAGTCGGAACCCCAGCTCGCCGCAGATACTACACATCAGCGAACAAAGTCTTGAGGGGCTCGGATGCTGATCGCAAGCTTGATATTTTCCTCGCTCCCGCCGACGCTGCCTTCCAAGACGGCGAGCACGACTGGTCAAATGTTCTTGTTATTGGGGAATACAAACGGAATCCTGACGAGGATGGCTCTACAAAAACACTGTTGCAAGTCCTGTCCTTTCGCTTTGATTTCTTTCCACGCCTGTTTCTCGCTTGCAGTCGAGGACACATCTCTCTCGATACATTTCGACAATCCAGAAACGAATCTCTTAGACGAGTTCCGTGTTGCAGATATAATGCGTTGCTTTATTCCAATCACTTGGCGTTGTGGAGCCCACATACCTCCATCATCCTAGGAGGAAGTACAGCCTGCCTTGGTACCAGCTATTCGACACGAGAATCCTTGGCTTCCCTACAAACCCCTGCGGAATATAGCACAGGGAAGTCAGATAGAAGTAGCCTGTACAAGATCTGTACCCATTAGAATAGTAACCCTAACCAGAAACGCAGCAGTATCAAAAACGCCGTCTGATATAATGCCGCGACTCCTTCCTTCTTGAATCTTTATCCACACGACAGAAGAGCCGCCTCCCGGTGAGGTATCCAGCGTCCCACCTCACCTCCCTCATTCGGCACGTGCTCATCCAACCTCCTTCCCAAATCCGCGAAGGCATGCGCAATGGCTGCAAAAACACAACAAGCTGGAACCCTGTTTCGAGACTGCCCGTTTCCAAAGCTCTCCGGAATCGAGAATCCGCATTCCGGGCGATGTGCAACAAAGTTGTTTTTGGCATTTTAGGTTTCGGGGATGGAATTCGATACGGCAGGTACACTGGTACGGTTCGGTACTAAGCTGATGTAGCGCCCTCTTTTCTGATCCTCGCTTGCAGGACGAGGAATGGAGGATCTTGCGCTGGGATAATTTTTTGAGTTGCGATGGTTTGAGTTTTTGGGTTTGGGCCAGTCGGGGAATTGATGAGAGGCATTTGGACCTAGTATTAAAAAGGTTGTTTCTATTGATTGGATGGAGAACGTGAGGTTTGTGACGTCAAGACTTTTTTATATTGAGGTTGGATATTTTGGTAATTGCTGAATAGCACTTTCTTGATCTATTGGCACTGGAATTGATCCTATAAGTTCAAAAACAGGTCCAAAGTTACTCGTAGCTTGTTTCATACCTTCCTGATAAAGTGTACAATAACTTCGTCCTGTTGGTCGGGGCTTCCAAAGTTCTCTCCGGTGCCTTATTATCCGAATTCATCGGGTCTATGAAATCATCTAAAAGCTTACTTGCGAAGTGGATATTCCAGTTCCACCTCAAACTCTGTAGGTCTCTTCAAGCTATCTGACAGTCCTTCTCCTAAACTACCGCACTCGCGTATCCTCATGACTGAGCATTATGTAAGACCATTCGATACAGGGTGAACCATGAAGAAATCCAATACGAGCAGTTCAATCTTGGGATTCAAACGGGCCGTTTGACATATCCTTGCTGCAATCCTCCGTAGGGTCCTCTCCCGAGGCCCGGCAATATACCTCCGTAACTCCCGGGCTTCTTCCCCAAAACCTTGTAACCTGGTATAACCCCACAAATACTTCCTAACTGACAAACTTTCGAAACGGAGCTTACGACGGATCAGGGTCCGCTGAACCCAGTTGGCCACATAGCAGTTCAATGCGGCCACAGTGCGGCCGCAGCTTGTTTCCGTCGCTTGGAAACCTCATGCCATTATTTCTTACCGCAAGAATTTTTTTGGTACCGATTTGCCAATTACGTGCGCTGTGGATCCACTCACACTCCCAGAGAGATCACTCACAGAAATTTTGACAGATAGAGCTTCTATCAAGGCATTCTTGCTCCCCTACTATCTTGCACTAACGTAGAGCGTATAAACATCGAAAGACGAAATAATGAGAAATCACCAACTCAATCCTACCCCTCCGATTCTCAAAATACACCGGTCCCGGCTAGAAATAACCGTTCATAGCTTCCTTCGGCTCCGCGCCCTTGAAATCGCATTCGAAATCCTCGCATGCGGCAATAGCCACCTTCCAGATGGGACATGTGCTGTCAAGATCTACATGTTGAGAGGTATTGCTTTGAGGGAAGAGGCTGTCCTGAAGGGATAGCATACTCTGCCTCGCCATCTCGCTGTGCAGTCTTATTGACGGTGCTGATTGCCTGCATCCACGATTTGCGGGAATAAAATTTAGAGGTGGATATATTAAATCTTGACCCGGTATTGATAAAGACCCCGAAAAAGAACCAATTTGGAGATTGATAATGAATAGGGAGAAAGAAGTTAAGAGCGACGCCTGATATATTCTACGGCCAGGACCAAATACCTAACCATTTTTGTCGGTTACGATTTTTACCCCCGCCAAAACAGCGCGGTGCTTGGTTAGTTTCGCAAGCGGGTCGGCCCGGCCGCCATCGATCACCGTTCCCAGCATGACTCCGAGTTCCCAAATTAACCCTTCCAGCCACAGCGTCAGCCTCAGCTTACCAAATCTAAAAGCCTGTGAACATTTCTCAGCGTTTGTTCAACATCCAACCTTCATCATGACTGCACTCTCCGCAGCCCGAATCTTCCATACGTTCCACAGCAACACGACTGCTGTACCTGCTGAGATCACGACGCAGATCTTGAATTATATCGTTGCGGACGCTCCGCCACCACCGCTTGGCGGCGGTGTCACTACACGTAGCGCACACCACCCAATAGCATCAGTATCGCAGACTTTTCGTTCGATCTACCTCGACCACCCTTACTCAACTTCCACGAAAGGCAGAGCGACTGCGCCGATCAAGCTCAGGATTGGCGAAGCTCTCGAGTTCAGCGACCTGAGAACCCTGGCAGCCTTTTTCGAAGACGATCCTGATCGAGAATTCGAGATGCATGTCGCAGGCGCCGTGGACTCCAACCTCCATAGCCGTTGAGGAGAGCACAGTAAAGTGCAGAGAATTTCTGCACAATTGCTAGGAACTTCTAATTCTTAGCAACCAGTCTTGAAATAATTCTCGTCTTAACTCATCTGTCTTCAGTTTTATGGTTGTGAAATAATCAGATCGGAGGCGAATGAAACAGTCGGATTAGAAGAGCATGAGATAAAAGAGCCGTTATCATAAGATTTAACTGAATACACCCGAAGATGGGGTTGCGGCACCGGAAGTGGCGTCCAGCCCAGCCGGTTGTGGAACCAGCTCCTGCAAAGTTTACGTTCGAGAAAGCTGCACGCTTGGTAGTTCTGATGAGAAGTATTCGGTTTATAGCAGGATCTGGCCCGTTTACAGAAATAGGTATGCGTGAAGGGATAGAAGCCGATTCTTTCTTTCCTGGTGCCTCTTGAATGCTCTCTTGTTCTTTCTTCACGCAAGCCATCGGTGCTCGGACATCTCTCAAGCGTCTCGAGTACTTGAGGTATCAGAGTTCTGGATCCGAGGAAAGATTCGAGGTCCCCATTATGATATTCATCCCAATATTCCGAGAATTTGTGCGACGCAACTTTGGCAATCGTTGATACAGTTTTGCCTTTGACGATTAGAATATGTTCTTCTGACTCTTCGTAAATATGCTGCAAGCCCTTGGAACTTGAAAAAAGCATACGGGCGTCATCAATGGCCATCTGCTTGAAACGTCTGAAACTCCAATCCGATGCCCATGACGGAAGGTCTTCCAACTCGCCAAAGCGTCTTCGAGTGAGAATTTTTAGACTTCCCGTGTTTTTGATTATCTCTCTTGCAACCGCTAGAAACGCTTTCGCCACGGAGAAGCTGTAGTCGACATTAATGATGTAGGATTTATCAGACTCATTGACGGCCAGCAAAGAAAATATCCGATCGCGCTGATCTCTGCACTGGTAGTCGCTCTCCCAGATATCCCAGAGCAGCTCAAGTAAGTTGGCGAAGCGGCCTGTCAGGTATCTACTTCTGTGTATATAGAGCAGGCCAGGCCGATGCCAAATAAGGCAAAGCCATTTTCGACGTTTCTTCGCTAAGGCTGGGAGCCGGTTCTGCCATCACACCTTTGCACCTCTTCCAACAAGCAGCCAGTTTTGCTGCCACACCTTTGCCCTCTCCCAACAAGAAGCTATTTTTGCTACCACACCTCTTTCAACGAGCAGCCAGTTTTGCAGTCACACTTTGCATCCTTCCCACAAGCAGCCAGTTTTGCTGCCATACCTTTGCACATCTTCCAACAAGCAGCCAGTTTTGCTGCCACACTTTTGCACCCTCCAACAAGCAGCCAGTTTTACTACCACACCTCTTCCAACAAGCAGCCATTTCTACTGCCACAATTTTGCATCCTGTGAACAAGCAGCCAATTCTGCCATCACATTTACATTTTCCTTCCAGAGGCCACGTCTGCCACTGTTGCTCAGGTCGTGACTGGTCGAATCGCAAGCAATTTTCCTCGTTCGTAATGACGAATGCCGGGGGCTCGTAGTCGTACCTTATTCTTGAAAGGACATATGGGATTAGATATCAGATAACTCTGCTTTAAGTGAAGATTTCATTAGAAATTGTCATGGTTTTAATAAAGTCATATAGAGTGTGTCTATTACTAGATTCCTTTTGATTTCTACACTGCGGTTGCTTCGCGAAGTAGAAACTGTCCTCTCTTCCCCTGAGGCTTACTGTGTAAATCTCCGCTGCCCTCCTTGACCACCTAAATCGCCCCTAGACAACTTCTCTAGGAAGCATTTTAAACTGTACTATAGATGGCATCGATCAAAAATGCCACATTAGACTGAAATTCTGTATGTTGATTTGGACAATTGTTGAAGTTGGTGGCGAGGGCGAAAGTCATGGGCAGGATGAGGACATAATGAGGCGGACTAGGGACGGGGATTGGACACTTAGCGGCATCACCATCATGAGAGGAGGAGGCGGAGGGGATGGAAAGGGTTCATATGAAAGACTTGAGGACGAGGGAGAGCAAGGAGAGGAAGTTTCGAGAAAGGAGCGTCGAGATATCTGCCTCATTCGTGTGGGTTTCGTGGCTGGCTTTGCTTTCGGGATCGCAGCTGCTGGGATTGTTATGCTGCTTTTGAAGATGATGGTCTTGACTTCGAAGTGTCCATAGAAGGTATGGTTCTAGACAAACTGGGAAGGACCGCACTTGGAACTGCTCTCTGCTTGCCTATAAGGTGCGATGAGTTTTACACTGCAAGCGTCAAATGCCCAGCGAGAGCGAAACACTTTGCACAAGAGCTAAAAGCCACCCGCAGGGTCTAGCTCAAACCACTAGAGAGAAAAAAATTGAAACCGAGTAACACCTTTGAGTTCTCTCATGCTATCTAATCAAACATGAATTTGAGTTCACTTTTCTCAAACCACTCTCGCTTTCTTTCCCAAGCATTGACCACAATGTCTCCTCCTATCCTAGCAACGTCTTGAAGCTGCTGAAACTTTCCCCACCCCCGGTCCAACGTACCAAAAGCCAAGAGATGGACGCCCAGTTGAAGAACAGTACGCCATATATCATCCTCAGTCTGGTCCCCCAAGCCTCTACAATAACCTTGCACCATCCACAAACCTGCGCCAGTCTTCTTGAGTAGTGATAGCAGATACAATTCTCCAATCATCATTCCGTGATCCATTGCTGGCACCCCAAGCTGCGCATTCTCCCAGTCAATGACAAAGATAGATACTTCTGTTTCTTCTTCAATCAGAGCGTTGGGTAGAAGGATACTGGAGGAATAAGCATGGTCATCTCCAGAAAATCATGTGACTAAGACAGGCAACACTTACTTGCCAGGCCAGAAGTCCCCATGGATATATTTCAAGTCTTCTGGGCGCTTCAGTTCTACTAGTGCTTGTTCCTTGACTTTAACAAACACCTCTTTTGCCTCTGCCAGAATTTCAGGAAATTGAGTCACACGCTCAAGCAGCCAGTCGTAATTAATCATGTGCTTTAGATCTTGCATCTGGATGTTGCCTTTCAGCTCTTTATATAAGTCCGGAATGCTCTCGGCCGCCTGATAGAATTCAGTGATATAGAGAGACAATGACTTTCCCAGTTCATGGCATGCGGGTTGAAAGAATGGCAGCGCTGGGGAAGCAAGACTTTTGAGCAGATATGTCTTCAAATCAATGCCGTTGGGAAGATATTCCTGGATTGCAGTATGAGCCGCATCGTCGTAGAAATAGGTCTTTGGTGTCTTGACGATGTAGTTGGGTATGTCTGGTTGAACTGGGGTAACATTATGGAATGTTGCAAGTGCTTTTAGACATTCATTCTCGATTTTCTGCAACTTGTGAGTGATTGAAATGTGTGAAAAGAAGGATATGACCGTACGCATCGGTCTACTGTCACTTTATTTTGAGAAGCAACGGCCATATAAGCTTCGCCATGCTTGACGACCACATCTGTCGTTCCTTCTGCAAGAGCCTTGGATAGGTGTGCTTTGTAGATAAAGTTCGCTGAGCCGCCTAATAAGGGTTCAAGTGAGGTAGATGCATATGGTGTGCTTTTCAGCCATTCGAAGACGTCTGACTGTATCTTCATTGCCAAGTCCTGAGTTACCATTGTCTTTTGTGAAGAGAGTTGAAATGCAAGATATGGTTTCCTTATAGGGACTCCTCGGTTTTAAGGTACCTTTATTTGCTTAAATCTGATGCCTAAAAATTAGGCGGCATGGTTTCCCGGGTTTTTGTCTGTGAAATGGATGCCTAGGATGATCGATTCGTCACTGTATAGGATAGGCACCTTGTATTTGTAGGTTCCGATGAAGTGGTGGAATAGCGGCCCGAAAACCAGTAGTTTTAACGATAAACCCCAAATTTGAGGGAGGTTACCCCTGAAAGTCTAGCGAGGACTTAGTGTGCTCAATAGCGAAATGCACCAACCGCATTCGGTATGGCTGTTGCTGACATATATCTTCGTCTCACTTGCCATCGATGTGCACTCACATCAACCATCAATCACATCTGCGGCTTGCAATTTCCCGTATCAAAACCATCTCCATTTTTGTCTTCCAAGATCCGTAATTTTCAGGTCCCTCAAAGGCGGACAAATCCACCTCTCCGAAACTTTACTCATATTTTTCGTAGTCCCTGGACGTGGTCGTACCGTCCGTAACACGAATTTCACGAATACAGATTCTACTATGTCTCCAATAAAATGACCTCATTTTGCCCTAATAGCAAGTGCTCTAGTGAATTTTGGATAGCAATTCGAGTAAGACTCGTTCAGTTAAAGAGACTGAGCTTCATAAATAGGGATAAAACTTGGATTTATTTCAAAAGAATGAAGGTTGACTTAGTCAAGCGGAATATAAAACTGTATGGCGGGGTAGGTGGCGTTGTCCGGCAGCGGAATAATATTATACCGGGCTGCTTATTAAAATTCGTAAATTTCATGAACGAATTGAAGATGAAGACTTTCATATCAAATTCGACGAATTTGAAGACCTTGGTGAATTCGATTTGTTCGCTTCAAAAGAGCCTTGTTCAATTCGTGTTCGTGGTCTTCAAGTATCAATCGTAGTTATGGACCTCCCTCCAATTCTGGCATCTCGGTTCGACCTTTCTTCACTCCACTTTTGGCTTCTCATTTGATCGGATGTGGTTCGATTTTAGCAATTTTTCGAACGTTTTTGATTTCAATCTATGCATTGGCTCTAATTCCGGCCATGCTTTCCCTTTTCTGGCTGTTGCTGGTCGTTTTCTCGCTATGGGTGCTGAGCGTGGGAATATATTTGAAGGTCAGGTATCTCCGAGGGCAGGGAGTGCCGGGAGAGATATTCGCAAGGTATACCAGAATATGCTCTCCTTGCAGAGACATTCATTCAAACTTCATCCAAGGGATGTCTTCTATTGTCATTCTTCCGTATACCCGCTGACACCTTACACGACGACGTCTGTTGAGCCTATCCTGCTCGATAGAGAGGCACACGTTTGAACCGCAGATGTTGTCCCTCGAAAGAAGGCAGCTTGGACCTTGTCACCTTCAGGTTCAAATAACTCTTTTTGTTGGTTATGATTTTTCACCCCTCCAAAACACAACGAACAACAAGGCGATCGGCCATTTGGGAAAGGAGTAACAGGCAAATTCATAGGCAAGGCGAGGACGGACCTTCAGCATTGTGAGGCGTTTGGTACCTTTTGTTTTTTGAAATATTTATTTTAAGAGTCTGGGGAAACTGTACAATACAATGATACCAGGGATGTCAATGAACGCGCGACTTATTTTATAATGCATCAATTGTTTCCCATAAAGACGGTGCGCCTCATGCCTGCTTCCGATGACAACCTCTCCATTTTCTTGGCGCCGAAGGTTGGGAATCCATTCCCGCTGCAGCTGGAAAGGGAAGTTCGAAAGATATCTGCATAAAGGAGAACTGTTACCTATCCTCTCCCCTGATTTCTGTCGAGGATGATGGTGTCGGTGAGGCTCCGGACGAGTATATAACTACGGAGTGTGTCGTTTGAGTTTGTCGCGATTTGAGAATGGTCTCGACGAAGATCCCTACTCCGAAGCTATATTCTTGAGTCTTGCTTGGTATATCTGTCCCAGCTTCGTCCCCTGAAAAGCCCTGGTAGCCCCTTTCAACACCAGAGAAGCGGCGGACGATTCCCTAGTCGTCGCCTTCACATGCTACCTCTCACTGCCTTTACTATTATTAAGCCGCATCTTCATCCTCGAAATGAGAGTCAAATGAGGGTTGCCCGAAAGAGGATATCGACTATGTTAACAATTAGCTAAAAAAGGTGCGAAGAGAGGGATTACAAATGCCTCAGTAATAGACACATTGTCCTGAACTAATGTACGCGGTCAGAAAAGTTTAGGTTATTAATTTGCCCTTTATGCTTGCCAAAACTGACTAGAATTGTAATCACTCCGCTACGATATTCGTCAAAATCGTCTTCACGCATGTGATGAGGTGAGGCGGAGAACATACCCACAATCGAAACAGCCGTCTTATATGATCGGCAATTCCATGAATACCTGAGAGAAGTGCCACGAGAAGTGTCATCTTGCTGATATGTTGAGAAGAGGTACTGGAGGATCGGAAAATTTGAAAGTCGTTGGCTAATTATCACATGATAGTTCTCGCTAGCTTCGGCCCGAGAGGAGGGCGATCAGCCGGGCCTGACACTAATCGGATCAATGAAGCCACTTCCGTTGGAACGCGCTTCAAGGTGTTCGAACAACTCAGAGTCTACCGGCATCACCTGTTTGTACTCACGATTCCATACCACATTCCGTGGCCTTGCATCCCGGTGCCCCACACCGCCATCCAGCATCGTTGTCCACCTGGCCGGTTTCCTTACCTTACATCTCGTGACATGGTCGACGTCAAACACTCCCGTGCATGCTTGCCCCAGCTCGGCCGCCTCTACGAATGGATCAGAAGCAGGAAGTGGGACAAATACAAGAACCGCATCTGCTACATGATCTCTGACCAAAGCGCCTAGGAATATCGCAGCTAGAGACTGCAACCTCCGCCATATCCGTCGTAACTTCTTCCCGTTAATTAATTCAGCAACGGGAGTCCCATGAATGGACACTCACTCACTCCGCGAGAGACTCCGGCTCACGCCTCTAATATCGTGAAGCGAAATGTAGTTTCGAGAGAAGGGTCTCCGCGATCACAGCCTCCTACAAGATTCTTGGGCCGTGTCAAGAGAAGATTTCATGGTAGCACAGGTGCTAGCAGCCACAGTCCAGGCATTGCGAGAGGTCTCTATTCCAAAAAAGTATAAAGAAACAAAACCTGCGCCTTGGGGTGTGATTGGAGTCTGCACGCTCGATGTGAAAGCTCGGAGCAAACCTAGTTGCAATATCTTGAACCGCCTTGTTTCCAAAGGAGAATTTGAAGTGATCGTGTTTGGTGAAAAGGTTATTTTGGATGAAGAGGTTGAGAACTGGCCTATTTGTGACTTTTTGATATCTTTCTACTCAGATGGCTTCCCCTTGGACAAAGCTATTGCATACGTCAAAGCCCGCAAACCATTTTGCGTCAACGACCTACCTATGCAGAAGATTTTGTGGGACCGGAGAGCCTGCCTTCAAATTCTGGCCCAGATCAGCGTTCCTACTCCGGTGAGGTTGGAGGTTAATAGAGATGGCGGTCCAAGCATTTTGACGGCAGATATGGCCCGATATGTGAAGGATGCCACGGGCGTTACTCTGGAAGGACGGGAAGATGGTACTCGTGGCCAAATGGCCCCACCCAGAAAGGTCGAACTTCTCGATGACGGGGATACGCTGTGTGTTGATGGTACGTTGTTGGCCAAGCCATTCGTTGAAAAACCGGTTAGTGGAGAAGATCACAACATCTGCATTTACTACCCAAAAAGTCAAGGCGGCGGGACTCGAAAGCTATTCCGCAAGATAGGAAACAAGAGCTCCGAATGGGTAGACGGCATGACTATTCCCCGGGCCATTCTGGAGCCCGAGAGCAGTTATATTTACGAGAGGTTTATAGGGGCCGACAACGCTGAGGACGTGAAGGCATACACTGTCGGACCTGACTTCTGCCACGCCGAGACTCGCAAGTCGCCTGGGGTTGACGGGTTGGTCAAGCGGAACACGCACGGCAAAGAAATTCGACACGTCACAAGCCTTTCAAAGGAGGAAGCGGCCATGGCAAGTCGAATTGCTGTGAAGTTTGGTCAGAGAGTTTGTGGGTTTGACCTACTCCGCGCCGAGGGCAAGAGTTATGTCATTGATGTCAACGGCTGGAGTTTCGTCAAGGACAACGATGAATACTATGACCAGTGTGCGAAGATTTTGAAAGAGATGTTCATTCGGGAGAAGCAGAGACAGCTGTGAGTAAAGAGTCCTGTCAATACATGAACTCCAACAGGAATGTAAACTCGTACCAGACGATGAATTCGTACCAGAAGATGAACTCTGCAGAGCTATGCTCTCTTCGGCAAGCAGACGAAGGAGAAGTCTTAGCGACGAGACGAGGTGGGATGAGTCAAATAGAGATTACAGACTCATAGTCAACCATTCCCGCTCCTGCGGTCCTGACTCTTTGCTAACAGCAAATAAAAAGGGAGCCCCAATCATTATCTATTCCCGAACTATCATCCATCCCAACTGTCATCCATCTCAAAAATACCCCACAACCCAATGGCAAACCTTTCACGAACTTGCTCAGTCGATGTATAGGCTTCCAAGGGAGAGGATTTCTTTGGCACAAAGTCCAATATCGTCTCAACTTTGTGAGATGGAGGCCTGTGACGGCAAATGACTTTCAGTGGATCTTGTGATCTGTCGATAGATCCTCTCTTAGGGACCTTGGTAGTTGGGACGGAGGGCCGAGGGCTCTTTGTATAGAGGTCATGGATGGGTGGGTCGGTGGTTGCATCAGATGCGCTAACGGGGCAGGGAGGAGGAATAACTTCCCAGACATCGGAAGTATTGTATAATGCAGACGAGGAGGAGTTTGTATCGACCGAGGTGGATGGTATTACCTCCCAGTTTATGAGACAGTCATGGATTTGTGAGTGTCTATAGAGATGTCAGTTGCTAGGGGACGTTATAAGGAGTGTGGTAGTATACGTGAAAAAGAGATGTCGCTCGTAGAGCATGCCTGCTATCTCTGCTTTTGTTTTATTATCATGAATGTAAAGCTTGGTGATCCATTGCCGATGTATCGAAAGGATGTCGTCGATCGTTAATTCAAGGCTTTTTATCTCCATAGTGGTAGGATTATCTGTCTAAAGTACAGAACAAATGAAAATCATAACCTAACGACGGCGATTTGAACGTTAATATGCACAGTCCACAGGATGTTAGGGATGAATTGTCCAAATCCTTTGTATATGGGGGTGATCCAGTACGCACCAAATTTCAGCCAATCTTTCCCTGATATAGTTAGTACCTGTTGAAGCTCTTTATACTTAATAATTGGCTCGATAGCCTTTATTTGATAGGCAAATGTCCACCCCACGTCATTCACAACTCCGACCCATAAACTGTAATGTTCTAGGAGTACGGCTTCCTGCTGTCTTTCTAGCTTCGGCAACCTCCTTTGTGATCGTGTTTGTCTTGGCTTTTGGGCTGTGCGCAGCCAATGAACTTGGCCCCTCCTGGGGTTTATATGTTGCGGCATGATAGCGGTTGAGTTAGTGCACGGCTGGGCCCGGCGTGGCGTACTGGGGTTTGAAGTAGGCGTTGGGTTGAAAGAGCTCGCATCTGTAGTAAACCACGTTGGCAATCTACTCCTAACGAGCACTTAGGGCTCAAAAGCTTGAGCGCTGGATGCCTAATATGTGACCATCTCCGCATTTGGGTAGAATACAACCCCAAGGCGGCTCAGTTGCGAGACGAACCTACTAATAATGCCATAGCGGACCTCCTGTCATTGGTCCCGAGCAAACGGAGGCTCGTCTTCAGCGCCTATATCGTCGTCTCTAACATCGCAGTAGAAGAGGGTGTGAATGCGAACGCCTACCTTCGCATTAAGAATTAAGAAGACCGCGACCTCGACTCGTGGATGCAGCCATAATCCCACAACGCACTTTTATCTGCGAAGCAGGCAGGCAATTGGTCACCTTAGGATCAGGGAGGGCAATGAAGACTCGGTCCAAACGAGGCCAAGTACATGCGATGAAACAGCAGGGGAAACAAAAAGAAAATGCATGTGAAAGGCATTGCGTAGGCACTCCACCACCCTACTTTCTTCAGCCACATAAATATCCTCTCGAATGACGACAGAGGGTTTTCCGCGGGACTGACCCCCCGAGAGCACCCATCTCCCCAAGTTTTTTATGTCTCGGTAAGCTCCTACCAGTGACGGCTTTGAATATGACTGCGAGCATTGCTTCGGATGTCATTCGGCACCCTATCAAAAATGCAGGGGGTTGGGGAGCGGGATGTCAGCACTGTTCACATCTTGTTCACACCTTTTATTCAACCCTTCACTTCGCTCGCGAGCATCCAGACACCAGACGAGCGTACCACTTTGCCCAGTAGCAGTCTCCTACAAGATGTGCTATTTCGATCAGGAGCTTTTCACATGTAACGACTGGAAGTGGTGCTCATTCAGTCAGCCTTGCTCGAAAGCGTGCCGCGGGGGTGAAACATGCAGCGTGAGGCTCATTATGGCTACACGGTACGTGAGTCAGAAATGCAATCTCTGCAAGCAAATTGAGGTGAAAAGGCGCCGCATCAGCAAGTTGGATGATAATATCAGGCGCTGGAGTGCTGAACCAGAGCGTTGGAGGGCATCGATAGAACGTTCCAAGGACGACATCCGCCACTTACATGACCAAATCATTCAGCGGGAGATGGCCCGATCTATGAAACAGAACAACCTCCGTTGAACACAACGACGTTGCCATTGTTTCTGCCTTTATACCAACATATATTAGCGATAATCACCAGCACATTATATCCCCATCAGTCGACGCTCCTCCTTGATCCAGCCCTTTCACACCTTTCCGGTCTCGCCCTTGCTCATTGTTCCGCCACCATCCAAACGCTTGGATTCCTCCTTATCTCAGCCTCATCATACTCTGCCTCCTCTGACAGAATTCACGGCACCTCCGCGTCCGCGGAGATGACATCCTCCGTAGTTCCTCTACTTCCTCCATTTCAGATACTCGGCGTGTGATATTCTATGGGAGGAGCGCGCAAGACCTGCCAATCGCTAGGATTACCGCAGGAATTTATAGCTGGCTCTCTAGGATCTTCGAAATTTACGCTCGATAGAGCCATGATTTGTTCTTGTCGCTGAAGGAGCATCTCGAATGGAGGTCGAAATCGCAACTCATCGTCTGGACTACGCGGCTGCTCATGCTCTTGAGCGCGTAAAGCGTTTTGGTACAATATAGGGAAGCACAAAGAGGATGAATCAGAGAAGCGGAATAGTCAATTTGAATCGAGGGTCTAGGGGACAGCAAAGTGGATAACAGAAGTCTAGGTGCCAGAATCTGCCTTCGATCAGCCGTTTAGGTGGTGTCCGAGCTTCTGGCACTTTGCGGAGGTTCTAACCTTAATCCTTAGGCAGATATTCATTTTCAAGTCAGCTTGCTCAATTGAGTCGGCAAACGCGGGGAAGGGCGGCGGCGGGACCTGTTTGGGGGGAAGGCAGCCTGTTCCTGCAGCCCTAGCGACGAAGCACCGGAAGTGGCTGTTGCGCCAATTTCTTCCCCGCTTCATATTTGGCTCCTGCAAACTGCTGGGCTGGACGCCACTTCCGGCGCCGCAACCTCATCTTCGGGCGTGTTCAGTTAAATCTTATGATAACGGCTCTTTTATCTCATGCTCTTCTAATCCGACTATTTCATTCGCCTCCGATCTGATCATTTCACAACCATAAAACTGAAGACAGATGAGTTAAGACGAGAACTATTTCAAGACTGGTTGCTAAGAATTAGCAGTTCCTAGCAATTGCGCAGAAACTCTTTGCACTTTACTGTGCTCTCCTCCCCAAACTTTTATCAAGATTGGCATAAGGCATGTAGATTTTGATCAATAGCTATTCTCTCAGGATATTCCAAGAACACCGCGTTGAAGATCAATTCCGAAATGAAGAGGGTACAGGAACCATAGAGGATGGCGATTCTGTTACCAGCTGCCCGATTGACATATGGCGTCAGCCACTGGTGTCATTTGCTCCAGGCAAGCACATCAGGGCTGAACATTCGATTTCCATTGGCACTTTCGAAAATGGCGACCAGGGTCGGTTTAGCGTCGTCCGAGTCCCTGTCGGAACCCCTGTGGCCACGAGCAGATCTTGGCAGACGAAAGAGGCTGCGGCGGCCTAGAAAAGGGTGGCACTGTCTCCCACCCACTTGCTTAGGATTAGGATTAGGATTCTTCCCCAAATCCTTACCTTACCTTAGATGGCTCTTTCTCAGCCTACGCGCTCCATCACCTCTCGCTCCCAACTTCCTCAAACATCCGCAGACTACCTTATATCCCTACAAGAACGACCTTCCACTACCCATAAGGGATCGACTACTATGCGTATTACCCCTTCCACAGCAGACACCGCTGTTGCCGGAGCATGCTCTAAGGACACCTTAAATCGTCAAGGCAATAATCATAAACATCGTCAATCTACGCTTTCTATAAGTTCTTTGAATCAAAACCGAACTAGACTGTTTACATTGGTTGCAGTGGTTCGTGAGAAGACAACGAACGCAATTGCAAACTTATCCGAGTCGTCAGTACGTTCTCAACTGCCGTCGACTAGTGCGCATCGCTCTGGACAAAGCTTACCGACCTCTGCCTCGCACTATAGCAAGAGCCTTCCCAAATCGGCAGACGCACAGCCAAGCAGTCGAGACAATACTGATTCATCAAACACAGCGGTTTCCTCTCTTTCGCATGCGAGAGCCGAGACAGCAGATTTAGCCACGTCAGGTCCTCTGCTGCTTCAAACGAACCCACCTTCTCGGGCGTCCTCAAATACTGCTACTGATCCACCGGCTCCGATCACGTTCGTTCTACCAGGAAACTACAACAAGATGCATTAGACGTCTTCCCGCGTCTTGCGCATGACGAGCGATGGCCGGCCATTTACAAGGGTAAAAGCACTTGAAGATCGATCCGTGAGGCTATAAAGCTGACGTTAAGAAGGATTTCGAGGATCTATTTGCAACACTAGTTGTTAGCCTTCCGCTTAAACCACATCGCATACGATTAACCAGAGTGGATCATTCATTCTTGTCTAAAGAAGCAATCAACAACTTGGGCTCCCTGAAGTTTTCACAATCCAACCGAATGCTAGACCCCAAAGATCCTTCGCGGATAGTTACTACTACTACGACAACAACATTCTCTATAGCGCGTTATATGGCTGGATCAATGTGTCAACGCTTTTTGGACGCGAGCTTCATCGAGTCTGCGGATAGTAAGCAAGCCAAGGAATTTAACATGAAAGGCTCCGTCTGGCGGCTGACACCTAAGGGCATTAATGTCCTGGAAACATTTTGTGCAAGGAATGGCATCTAGCAGAAGCATATCACCGAACTCGTCAGCTCTCTAAGGAATACAATGCAGCTAGTCATTCTTGAGCGAGATTCTGCCACTAACAAGCCGTCTTCAGATCGTAGTACTGTTAAGGTCATCTTTCGCAGATTCGTGGGTCGAAATGGCCCGAATGTCACTAATAGCACCAGTTCTGCCGATTCTGACTCGTTGAGCGAATATAAGGATGGAAGAGCTGGCGTTAGAATGGTGAACGAGCGCAAGGTCGGTTCACCACTAAGGACTGTCTATCAGACCTTTACAGGAAAGGCGGCCACCGATTGGTTGATGGATTGTTGCACTGCAGTTGATAGGAGGGAGACAGCTGAGATCGCAACCCTGTTTCTAGAGCAAGAGTTGATCTGGTGTGTGCAATCCGACCGCTCGTATCTTGCACAGCTCGCACAAGATAAGAAGAACGAGGTGAGATTTCAGCCAACGAGGCACGCAATCTACTAGCTGTCACAGAATGGCAAGGACGTTGTTAATATCACATCCAGGGAGCGAGCCTCGGAAAACGCAATCTCTAGTGCCACCACTACAAGAGCTGGAGTTTCGCGCGATTCTAA
Organism: Halenospora varia; assembly: GCA_020726485.1. Taxonomy (NCBI): domain Eukaryota; kingdom Fungi; phylum Ascomycota; class Leotiomycetes; order Helotiales; family Solenopeziaceae; genus Halenospora; species Halenospora varia. The sequence goes on along the minus strand of JAHEWH010000022.1, from coordinate 68,646 downwards.
TACCTAGAAGCTAGATAAGATCCTGAGCGATGCTGCGCTTCGATTGCTCTTTAGAGAGAGTTTGCGAGATACACATTGCGAGGAGAACTTGTCGTTTTATTTGGATGTTGAGAAGTTCCTCTAGTCCTACAAGATCGTGATCAAGGCCAATTCACTATCGAGTGGCAAGAGCTCTTCGGACAATCTCGATTCCGCAAGAGAGACTATGGCTTCGGCCTACGGTATTTATAACGCCTTCCTGGCTGCTGGCTCGCCGTGCGAGCTCAACATTGACCACTCACTCCGAAATCAGCTTGCTATAAGGATGACCAAGGCTGCGGGACAAGATGCGCCAATGATCGAGAGTCTTACGGAGGTCACCAGGCTGCTCGAGGAGGCCCAGCTCTCAGTATTCGAGCTTATGGCTAGCGTGAGTCGAAGTATTCCTTTAGGGTTCCGTCCATTTCTAACATCTTTGCTTAGGATTCTGTCCCCAAGTTCATGCAGAGTTCAAAGTATGAACAGACACTTAAGAACTACGATTTCGACTCCATTTCTCCTCGGCACCACGCGATGAACCTTCTCGACCGCAGTATGAGCGGATCTAATCGATGACTTTAAACAAGATTGTTTTTATCTACCCAAAAAGCTTTCTCGCACGAAGCCTCGAACGACACAGGTGGTTGGCAAGGAAGGATCCAGCATTGTATGATCTGGGACCGGAGATCTTTCGATCAGGCCGGATAAGCAAATTGCTCATCAAGAGCATAGGTAGGCACGGGCGCAAGAGACCCTGACCCTGACCTTGATTCGGTACGTCTCATCCCACCTTGCAAAACCATCAATAATATAGATACGATTTCTTTGTATTAAGGTAGTTAATAGCCCGTTCGCCATTAATACGCCACACCTGCACACGAGATTAAAGTTGACCCCAGCACCCCTTAATCAACCTAAAGAAAGCTTATTTGCGAACGCAATAGGCAGGTCGCTTCGGATAAGGTTTGAAACACACACTACTTGTAGTACAGTACTGCAGCACTGAACGTAGATGTTTCACAGTGGCGTGATATGTGGTCTGACAATGTAAGCCACACGGAGGTAAATTCAAGCCACACGGATACACCTGGATTATCTTGCTTTCCCTTGATAAGTAATAAATGACAATTGTCCACCCAATAGACGCAAAATTCTCTCTTACGCCAGGTCGAAGATGAAGTCTTTTCTCGCAAATGTGCGATATACCGCAGTTCCAGTGCCACCTGATTTGATACCTTCACTTTCGAAACCACAAGAGCAGATCCTCTGGGTCGGTTGCTCGGACAGCCAGATCACTGAGACTGATGTGCTCAATGTTCCACGTCAAGAGATTTTCGTTCACAGAAACTTGGGCAACAAGCTATCAAATGGAGACACTAGCAGCCTCAGCGCAATTGAACTCTGCGTGCAGGAGATGAAGGTATTTGCGCCTTGCACTCTTCTGTGCAAGATTCTTAGGCTCACCGTTCTCTTCAGGTCGGGCATGTGATCATATGTGGACATTACGGTTGTGGCTTGATCAACGACACTAATGTGGACCTTAGCTCTGTCAAGGGTTGGCTTGCGTAAGTCGTAAGCAAATGGCGGCGGGCAAGACGCAATATCTGACAACTCATCAATAGCGACCTGACCGAACTACGAGAAGTGAGCGAACGCTGGGTCGCGCAAGACACAGGAGTAACGCGAGAGGGGTATGAAGGTTCATGGTTTTGTCTACAATTCAGCTGTGAGGTCATGTGTGCGACTTGACATAACTTCACCAGCACCAATTGTAGTAGAGATGTAGAAATGCGATGGCCTCTGAGTTTCCAATAGTAGCTTCCGCCCGAAAATTCAGCTGGCCAGAGCTCTTTCCGTTTAACAACGAATTATTTTCGTGTTGGTTCCTCTGAATTGTGCCTCCTCGTGATGAAGCAGCCTCTTCTCCCTGTCCGTCTCCGAAGCTCCCGTGTTGTTTTCGCTCCACCTGCTCACTGTGAACGATTCAGTTCTCTCGTGTCTGCATACATGGTATTCAAATGGTGATAGTGGCTTGATATCTGATGATTGAATCTTTGACCACCCACAAAACTTTTAGAGTGGATTCGAGTTCGCACAGGATCCCTGTAAGAGCACCGTGGTTTTCCATTGGCCCAGGAGATTTTGGCGCGTTGATTGGCTCTGATTGTTTATTTTCTAGGTGCCAGCTCAACCCGTGCCGTACCCCTTCTTCGGTATTATCCGTACAGTGTCCCTTCGGCGACGCATCCATTGCTACTGAATGGCTGGCAGCGATACCTCCCTTGCCAGGGCGACGCCGCAAAAGTTAGTTTGCCTCGACAGAGTGAGTTTAAACTCAGGCTGAACTGGATGCACAAAGGACTGAGCTGGGGTTCCAAGACTCGAGCGACGAATATCTGTGAGTAATTCGCCTCTCGATGCGATAAGTTGTTGTCCTAACACGGTTATAGAGCCACCAACTTTCGCGCTTTGGCTGACGAATGCTACATGATCGCAAAGAGATTCTTTCGCACCCAACTACCACAGGAATTCCTTTCGGTACATTGCGGAAAAACATTCTCATCTTGTCTTCCATGCTAATTAGTGTGTAGAGTGACTTTTGGGAGGAGCTGGAAAACTCTGGATTTATTAAGGCTGGTCCTAAAAAACTCCCCTTGTCCAACTCCATTCCAGCTCAGTGCCTCCGTATGGCGACGGCAGAGAGAATCATAGCGGATAAGCTGTGCATTCATATTTTCAGAAAGTACTATCTGCCTGAATCGAGTCCTGCTCGAGCGGTCCTAAACGACGTATTGACACGCCTTGGCAAAAGCAATTCCAACAAAGGGGCCATTTTCCGTTTGCAATTGCTTGCTGCGTACGAGCCCGATGAGCATGGCTACGTTAGTAGCCTCGTGAAATCCACAATAGAGGAAGTCGTCACAGTCCTTGATCCATTGCTTTTTGCTCCGAGTGCCCGAGAAGGGTTTCAATCCGCCCTTCGGAAGCTCTTAGACGAAGCCGTAAAGCTATGGAGATCTGTTCAGAGAAGCGCGGCAAAGGGGTCGGTTTTAAATGATCCGGAACATAGGGGCTTTAGCAGTGTCCAGAATCAGGACTGGGACATGAACGAAGAGTACGACAATGCAGTAGAGTTGGCTGCAGATCAGATGATGTACGTCCCCGACCAGTCGGAACCTGTCATCTCCCTATTCCCTCAACTGTCCGTGGGCGGAAATGTGATATGTAGGGGTTGTGCCCTTTGGTCAGATCAGAACACGGTTGTTGCTGCAACTATCGAGTTCGGTCAATTGAACTCCCGTAACCCAGCTCAGGGTCGTGGGGCGCTAGGACGACGGGATAGTGACAGGCGGAAGCTCAGCTTCAGCGGGTCATCAAGCCTGGGGAGGAGGGGGGAAGATCCGTCAACGTCGCCACGAAGCCCACCGGGAAACCCGTCTTTTTTAGAGCACGCGAACAGTTATACCAACAGTTGGAAGATGCCCCTCCCAGCGGCACGGTCAGGAGAACTCAGTGGAAACGTGGGCGTAAGCAGCAAGACACCGAGAGCTCGACTCGGAGTGTATCAGAGGGGTCGAGGCCCCACTCCCTGCCCGAGCCTTTGGAGAAGGGAGTTGAAAGATCGAGTGAAGGCAACGACCTTGAAAAGGACTTTGAATTTGCTCCAGCCGAGTACGAGAAATCGCTATCGGCCATCTCACTCACATCCTCACGCCCTTCTCGTCGTTCCACTGAGCCGTCCCAGGCTCAGATTGTTCGGGTGGACGAACAAAGCGGAACTACCCGCGGTAGATTAGATGAGCTGGGACGTGGCACTTTGCTTCGTGAGCAGGACGACTGTGTCGTGGAGCAGCAAGAGCAACAACGACAACAGGCAATTGAAGACTGCAGCAATTTCTCTGGAAAAACGCCTAGCTTGCTTTGGTACATGACGTGATGAGCACCAGGATGTTTATCAGCGCTGGAGCGTTGGTCGTTGTTACGAGGCCGCCTCTTCGTGGGAACGTAGTTGTAAGGGATGACTCTCAAAGAAGCCATTAGAGGTAGGAATAGAAGTAGAATGGAGAATTTTGAGTGGTAGGGATTGTGACATGTCGCACGTGCCCTTCACGCCACATAATGCGCGTAAGTTACGCGGCTGAGTCAGCGCCACATGCCGCATTCCCTCGCCGCCCGCCAATGGAGAACTGCAGCTTTATCGATAAGAAACATTGCAGATCAAAGGAAGGCTAAATTTAGGGACGGCTTGTCCCGACGCTGAACCCTTTTTGACTTCGCCTCACCAGTCCACAAGTGCAAGGGTCAGGACTTTTGGAGCGAACCTTCGTACGATATGTAGTGATATGCACAACCTTTCTATTGAGAATAGCTTGGTTACTATAATACTCTGTGTTATTTCCCTATGTCTTTCCTTTGTCAGTCATAGTCAACAGGTAGAGGTAATTCTATTTCTGGTGTTCAGCTCGGTTGTGGCGTTTGCAACCAACAGTATTGTTATTCGTTAGCAAGCGCCGCGAGGCTCTAGCATTTCAACCTCATCTCTCTCTACAGTAACGGCTACGATACTCCTGAGATCCTGTTCCTCGAGGAATATCAAGCGCTTGATTTCTTTTTGTACCCGTTAAAGCTACCGAACTCCACAGGAGACCCTGCGACCAAGCCGATCCGATCCAGCCTAAAACCGCCCTCTGAAGCTCTTGCGTCCGATCTGTTTCCACTCCTCTGCCAGTCAATATGGCAGATCCTATAGACTATACGGTCGGCTGGATTTGCGCCATAAGCACGGAGTACGTTGCAGCACAGGCTTTTCTCGATGAAAAGCACGACGGGCCCGAATACGTGTCCCCGAATGACAACAATATCTACACATTAGGAAGAGTTGGGAAACAGAAAGTCGTCATAGCTGTCTTGCCTGACGGCGAGTACGGCATAGCCGCTGCGGCAGGCGTAGCGAGAGACATGCTGCACAGCTTTCATAATATCAGGATCGGCTTAATGGTTGGCATTGGTGGTGGGGCGCCAAGTCGAAAGCATGATATCCGTCTAGGGGACATTGTGGTTAGCGCTCCTCGAGATGGGAAGGGCGGTGTGTTTCAGTACGACTTTGGCAAGACGATACAAGATCAGAGCTTTCGAACAACGGGGTTCCTGAACCAGCCTCCGAAGCTCCTGCGCGCCGCAGTGAGCGATATTAAAGCGGAGCATGAGGGCGAAGGCCATCAACTTGAAGATGCTATTAATAGCGTGCTTGAGAGAAAGCCAAAGCTTCGAAAGAGGTATAAGCGACCGGATAGAAGCAGCGACAGGCTATATCAAAGCGGATATATCCATCCTCTAGACGATGAATCAGGTTGTTTAGCAGCCTGTAGTGAAGATCCATCACACCAGATATTGCGAGCAGAACGGACTGACGAGGACGATAATCCGGCAATTCACTACGGCCTAATTGCTTCCGCAAACCAGTTGATGAAGGATGCTTTGATTCGGGACAAGCTTGTAGCGGAAAAGGACGTTTTATGTTTTGAGATGGAAGCGGCAGGGCTAATGAACCAATTTCCCTGTTTAGTAATCCGCGGGATATGCGACTACTCAGACTCGCACAAGAACAAGGAGTGGCAGGGGTATGCAGCAATGACGGCGGCTGCATATGCAAAGGATCTGCTCTGTCGGATTCCCCTTAACAAGGTGGAGGCTGAAAAGAGGATTAGTGATATTGTTTCGGGTAGTTAGTTATTTTCTAGCTTCTCGCGAGTCTTAAGAGTGTTTCTAATAATTTGTTAGTTGTTCTTCCTACCATATCTAGAATTGATACAAATGTCGAAATGATGAGGTACAAGTTGGACAAGGAAGAAGATATTAAGATACTCCATTGGCTCACTCCTATTGACTACGCTGCGCAGCAGCACGATTCAATTACTCGGCGACAAGAGGGAACTGGCCAATGGCTCCTTGACTGTACGGATTACCAACTATGGCTTGGTACTGACAGACAGACATTGTTCTGTCCAGGCATTCCCGGAGCGGGAAAAACAATTCTCACATCTATTGTAGTAGAAAACCTCACTAAACGGTTTTTTACCGATCCAACGATTGGTATTGCGTATCTATACTGCAACTTCCGGCAGAAAGACGAACAGAAGGCGCAAGACTTACTCGCGAATCTCTTAAAACAATTAAGCCAGCAGCGGTCCTTCCTTCCAGATAGTGTAAAGCTTCTCTACGACAAGCACAAAGAGAAGCGAACACGACCATCACTAGACGAAATTTCGAGAACCCTCCAATCCGTAGCTAGCATATTTTCGAGAGTCGTCATTATTGTCGACGCACTTGATGAATGCCAAGTGTCCGATGGCTGCCGGACGACATTCTTGACGGAGATCTTCAGCCTCCAAACCAAGGCTGGAGCAAAACTTTTTACGACTTCAAGGTCTATTCCAGAGATCACCGAGATGTTTAAACGCAGCATGTCACTAGAAATCCGTGCGAGCGAAGAAGACGTACGGAGATACCTGGAAGGCTATATGTTCCGGCTTCCAAGATTTGTGGTTCGGAGTCTCGAACTACAAGAGGAAATCAAGACTAGAATCGTCAAGGCTATAGATGGGATGTATGAGGTTTAATTCGAGCCTAACCGAATCACGCTAACTCTGCTAGGTTTCTACTTGCACAGCTACATCTTGAATCCTTAACCGGGATGAGATCGCCAAAGGCTATCCGAACCGCTTTGACGAATTTAGCCACAGGATCTAGAGCATATGACCACGCATATGCGGATGCCATGGAACGAATTAGTGGCCAGGTCAAAGACCAGGAAGAACTTGCCAAGCAGGTCCTCCTATGGATCACCTGCACAAAGAGGCCGCTTACTACTTTGGAACTTCAGCATGCGCTTGCTGTGGAGCTTGGCGAGTCTCAACTTGACAAAGAAAACCTTTCAGAGGTCGAAGATATAGTCTCTATATGTGCTGGATTAGTCACAATCGATAAGGAAAGCAATATCATTCGATTAGTTCACTATACGACTCAAGAATACTTTAACCGGACACGCGACACTTGGTTTCCAAATGCAGAGACTAATATTACGACAATCTGCGTTACGTACCTCTTATTTAACGAATTCAAAAGTGGAAGTTGCCAAAACGACGAGGAGTTCAAAGAACGGCTACAGTCAAACCGGCTTTATAACTATGCCTCACACAATTGGGGACATCATGCTCGCGAAGCTTCTGTGTTAATCCCAGAAGTTATTAGCTTTCTCGAGACAAAAGCTCAAGTCGAGGCCTCAAGTCAAGCATTAATAGCTGTTAAGCGATGGTCGGGGGGTGTGGACAGTCAAGACATCCCAAAGCAAATAACTGGGCTACACTTAGCAGCATACTTTGGAGTCGATAGCGCGGTACAATTCCTAATGGGCAGCAACAATCCTGATTTGAAAGACAGCTATAGTCGAACGCCGCTCTCGTGGGCGGCTGAGAGCGGACACGAGGGGACAGTGCGGCTGCTCCTCGAGAAGGGCGCCGATATTGAGGCGAAAGATAAGAAGTCCGGCCGGACGCCGCTATCGTGGGCTGCTCTAAACGGGCACGAGGCCATCGTTAAGCTGCTGCTCGCGACAGGTAAGGTCGAGGCCGACTTGAAGGGTGCTAACCGTCGGACGCCGCTATCGTGGGCTGCTTATAACGGGCACGAGGCTATCGTCAGGCTGCTGCTCGAGAAGGGCGCCGATATTGAGGCGAAAGATAAGAAGTCCGGCCGGACGCCGCTATCGTGGGCTGCTCTAAACGGGCACGAGGCCATCGTCAAGCTACTACTCGCGACTGGCAAGGTCGAGGCCGACTCGAAGGATACTGACCGTCGGACGCCGCTATCGTGTGCTGCTTATAACGGGCACGAGGCTACCGTTAAGCTGCTGCTCGCGACTAGTAAGGTCGAGGCCGACTCGAAGGATGCTAGCCGTCGGACGCCGCTATCGTGGGCTGCTTTGAACGGGCACGAGGCTATCGTCAGGCTGCTGCTCGTGACTGGCAAGGTCGAGGCCGACTCGGAGGATAGTTATTGGGAGACACCGCTGTCGTGGGCTGCTTTAAACGGGCACGAGGCCGTCGTCAAGCTACTGCTCGCGACTGGCAAGGTCGAGGCCGACTCGAAGAATGCTGACCGTCGGACGCCGTTATCGTGGGCTGCTGAGAACGGGCACGAAGCTATTGTTAAGCTATTACTCGCGACAGGTAAAGTCGAGGCCGACTCGAAGAATAGGAGTAGTCGGACGCCGTTATCGTGGGCTGCTAAGAACGGGCACGAGGCTATCGTTAAGCTATTACTCGCGACTGGCAATGTCGAGGCCGACTCAAAGGATGCTGATTATCGGACGCCGCTATGGTGGGCTGCTAAGAACGGGCATGAGGCTATCGTTAAGCTACTACGCGAGCATGTTAATTAATACTTTACTTTATATTATATATACTTTTATAACTTTGATAGAGAGGGGCTTAGGGGAGGTAATGTTTATGGATTCGACGATAAGATCGCCCTCAATCACATCGCAAACGAAATACAGGCCGGTTTCCAAAGAGACACAAGAGTTATACCTGGATGGCGATGCCATGCCGATCATGTCAGGCATACTTCAAACGTGCGTGAAGTATCATGAGAAGACAGCTGACTTCCAGGACGGAGATTGCTTGGTCACAAAGGTGCTCAATGGTATGGGCGCGATCATGAAGCCTCCTGCAGATCTGACAGCCCATTTCGATCTTGCTGTGCGCAACAGAGTAAAACAGAAATTGAAAAAGGAACAAGCAGGTCTCGAAAGTCACCAGGCGAGTAACTTCTGAGGGATATCAGGAGAGTGGTATCTATTTGGCGTCTGTACCGGTCTAATCGTGTCTCCAGTGCTTCAATTTCATCTTCTCTCCAGACACTGTTCAGTGCCTGACGAAAGCTGTTCCATCTCATATGAGGCCCTTTGGCCTTGATTCCTCGGATGACATCCAGCAGCTGTCCTGACACAGCTTTGCAGCCATCGCATAGCTCTTGAAGTTGGTTTTCAGTCTTCGTCAATTTCCCCCTTTCGCAAATTGGAAGGACCAACTCATTGCTGAGCACTTGAAGGCTGGTAGTAATTGTCTCGAGCTCCAGATTCTCGACCAGAGTTCCATCCGCCGATTTATAGATCTCACGACCTTTGGAAATAAGATCGCTGGTAAACGTGACAAGCTGGACAATGTTCGATGCAAGACCCAAGGCCGTGAGTGGATCGGCCATCTGGTCTGCGAGGAGCAGGCTCTGCAGCGGCGTAAACAATCTACAGCTACTCAAAATCTAAAAGATTTTGCCCTATATCATTGGGATATTCGATAGTGGTTTAAGCAACGGAGCTACGTGGAGGTGGCAAGCAGCTGAACAGCCCAGTGAGGCTTAGCGACTCAGTGGGCTGATCGCAATTCGCCTTCGGCTGCGCAGCCACCAGCCAGCATTTAAAGCCCAAGATGCGAGAGAAATTGGAACAAGGGTATTTGCCTTGTTTCAGAGCCCACGGTTCGCGACCACGTTGTACGCTATCCACGTGTTCTAACAGTTGCATAGTTTGCGGCGGATTTGATTTCCTCTAAATCGTTTGTCGTCGTTGGGAGTCCAGGTAGAGCTTTTCAGACAACCGCTGGTACAGATAGAGGACCCTTAATTTTCGGTAAGGAGTGGAACATACGAATAACTTGCGGCTAGACAATCGATCGGCGAGCGAGCTTGGCTGGAAGCACGGCACACAATTGAGAATAGAATTGTGGTGAAACCGGAGTTGAGCTGGTCTTGAGAATGGAACGGTGGCTCAAAAACATCGGGCGGATGTACAGTATCCCTTCGTCTGGCAGCCAAACACTCACGCTAGCAAGGGGCCCCTTGAGCACCAACTTGTGGTGAGGCCCCATGGCCCTGGAATTGACCTTCAGCATCTGGAACAGCCAGCTCTTAACAAGTCCCCGATTAGCCTGTATCAAGGAGAGTCATATAGAAAGAATATGAATTTCACCTTGTGGCATGTGTTTCATTAAACATTTATTTGGGCCTGTACGAAGTACACAAAATTCACTGAGGATCTAATGATGGTGACATAGATCGATTTGAAAATATGAAATAGTTAAGAGCATGTAAGAGTGATATGCTTAAACATAGGCCATGGATCATTAAATGTTTCCTACGCTATAACTACACCATACCAGATCATCCCCATATGTCCACCAACGGATGATGGCCTTACCTTCCCTCGACCATACCTACTCCCGCGTCGGATAAGGTCCCTTTCAGACGTCCGTCCCAGCAGATGCCAAGGGACAAGAACAAATCAAGGTGTATGCTCCATCTCCATTTGAAAGACATGCTCTTTAACGATTTAATCTAGGACGGTCGACGAAAATATAGCAATAATAAATGGTAGTATAGAAAGGTTCGAGGTTATTGGCAGAGGTGTTCTTGAACTGGCCTTGCAACCGTCGAACTCGCAGCCACCGTACGGGTCTTCATCTCAGCCGTAGACCTCCTCTGACCCTTTACCGTCCAGCCAACATGCATCCCAACAACAGACCTCTTCAACGCTCAGAAACCAGATAGCCAAGGGCCGAACGTCATTCAGCTTCCAACATCATTTATCCCATCATTAAACCCTTCGCAACGCCCTTTATGCTTCACCACCGTCGCAAGCTCCAGACTCATACTCAGATCCGAACTATATCGACGAGACACTCTTGATAATCGTGATGGCTTGTATGACTTCATCCGCTAGTATGATTGTCCCATTCCACGCCCTCTGGTAAAGTGCCAGTTCCGCAGACCTTTATAATGCGCCAAGGCCAAACAGGACGCTTGTAAGACCAATAAAGACAGGCAGACCGCGTAGGTGGTATCGGCGAAAAGAGAGAAGGAGATCGTGAAGATGCTATTAGAAAAGGGAGCCGATGTCAATGCCCAGGGTGGACCGTTCGGTAACGCACTGCAAGTAGCATCAGGGGAGGGAGAGAAAGAGATCGTGGAGATGCTGCTAGAAAGGGAGTCGATGTCAATGCCCAAGGCGGAGTTTACGACGCTGGGGTACATACCTCTAGCCTACTACATATCTAGCGTTCAATACGAGTTTGAAATTACTCTCAACGAAAGCCAGAAATGGCGATCTCCAGAAACGGCTCCCTACCACACTGCCTAAATGCGCTTAGAAGCCACAATTGAAGTGGAAGTAGAGTCTTTCTTCTTCTCGGGAAATGGATACCCGCAATGCATTTAGAGATCGACACCGCCGTATCAGCTTCCTACCAATACGTAACATGAGGAGCCGTTTTTGCACCCTGGAACTGGGATATCTAATTTTAGAATATCTCTTTCTAGCTTCTGTTGCTTCAGGCCGTGAGACCCAAGTTTCCCGCTCAAAGAGGAGGCTTCAAAAACTTCAGAATTATTCCTGATCAATTTGAGATAATTCTTATATACGGCAGAAACCGGGAAAATGCCTAAACTTATCTCATATAACATATATCACTTTTCATCTATTTACTGGTAAAACGCGCTCAGCACGCCGACGCCCTGAAACCAGCAGATCTGGGGGTGCACGTGATAGCCATTCAGTCGTCACTACTCGGCTCGCTCCCGGTCTCCCCAGATTCGTCGTCGTACCTGTTGAAGTGGGGTTCCGTTAGCGTGACTTCGGTTCCCGTTAACGTGTTTAGCATTCCTTTTCTATAAAACTATGCTTTCCCACTCTCTCTGGAGAGAATGCTCAATAAAGATAATTATCAAATCATGCCTATTTTAACAGGAACTGAGTCTTCTCCCAGCACACTTTCTGCTCCCCGTGCTTCGTACAGCTTGCAAACATGCTGAAGTATCTTTCTTTCCGACTGCAAACGTCTCGGACTAGCATTTAGCCTTAGTCTTCGCACTTGCATTACGTCGATAGGCGCTCCTCCCTACACATCTAGATTCCGCTACAAACGACGATCTTGGTCCATCATTCGGCTTCGCGTCGTGGAAGGAGCTCTCCACATTCATTCTACTACCCTTCAGTCTATCTCTATCCCGCATCATATCCCTTTCTCCTATTCAACAACGCGCGACAACATGGAACCTCACGTCCCCCCTTATTCCGTCTTCACAGGCCCTCAATATGGCAAGACGCAAGACCTGATCCTCTACCTTGGATATCCTAAAGACTCCAAGACTCGGAAACATCACCTGTTCCGTGGGACCGTCGCCGACTTCCGAAAAAACTTTGTGGAGCGAAATGGCATGCAGGAATTTCCTCTCCAAGAAGATGCACCAGAAGTGACGAAATGCGCGGACGAATTTCTCGAAGCGCATGGTGCCGAGTTATTTCCTTCCTCTGAAGAGGCCGATATCAATGGCTGGCCAATATATCCACCGCATGAACAGAGGTGAGTCTGTACTCACATGATTTATTAATACTGTTTCGCAATTGATCGTACTCATACTGATGATTCATAGAATTAAGGATTGCCTCAGAAAGTTGATGTGTAAGCAAGAGACTATCTACCGGAGAAATGTCAACGCCCAGGTCCGACGAACAGTATGTCCTCCAATTCTTCTTTCTTGCCAGAAATTGGACTGACGATGACAGTGGAACACTGATGAGATTAAAAATGAGGGGAATGCTCGAGGTGCTTCTTTGTCGCCGTTCAAGGTGAAATCGGACGGAGAAGGGGGCGAAGATGACCATCGCTATCCGGCTGAAGATGAGCAAGAATTGTTTGTAATTAAATTCTCCCAGAAATTGCCTGCGTCTGACTTGATTGATAGTATCGACAGACATGTTGCAGAAAATATTGAGGTCCACATGGATTATGCATATCCACTTCACGAGGAGGACAAGAAAGAGCACAGTATACACTGGCTTTTCAATGTAAGATCATACATGAAGTCGAGATTATCAATCCTCTAACTTTAGTGTGCAGACGAAAATGAAAGTCGATCAAATCGATCCTTTCGCGGTTCGATATCTTCATGAATTCAGTATTTATCATTCTCGCGCCACAAATGCCAACGCCGTCAGCCAGTTCCTTGTGGACATAAAAAAGCACTACCAAGTTGATGATCCAGGCTCAAGCATGCATGCTGGAATCGCTCCTGAGTCATTGCGAGATGGACAACTTCGAGATCGTATCAAAAAATTCATCACGGTGACTGTCCCGAAGTGGATGGATTGGAAAAAAGGTGGCTTCGGTTTTCTTATCGACAAAGCAGGCGAAGCACACAAATCTCCAGTGTTTGAAAAGGAGTGGAGAGCTCGTAGACTGGAATGGCTAAATCAAAAGCATGAAGGATCAAGCGAATATCTTCTTGAATGGAATCGTGCACTGGATCTTCCACCTGCGGAGGTATCGGGGAGAAAGAGGGGTTGTTGATCATTATCTGAAATTACAAAGAATATTGCTGACGTTTCATAGAGCTTGGATCCAGATCGTCAAGAATATATTCCATCAATGGGAAGTGGTCCACTGCCAAAGCGACACAAAGCTGGACAAAATGGAGAGAAGACCTTGAGTACTCCTCGCGCCAACCCAGGAGTCACAGCACAACCATCTAAAGATTTGACAGGGGAAACAATAGTTGTAAGTTTGAAGCAATTCCGTTCGAAGGACAGCGACAATTAACAAAATTCTAGGTCGAGGATGAGAACGTTGCAAAAGTACCTACCCCTCCCGTTGTCGCTATTCGCAAGACAACTCCATCCGCACCAGCAGCCGGTATAAATCGTATAAAATCACTTGTTGCAGTTGCACAACGAGCATCAAAAGAAATAGAGGCAGGCGGCTCTCCTGCCCCGGCGAAGGAATCTAATCGTCATCTACTACCTGATGTCCCGGAGAGTCTTCTGCTACGCACCCATTCACCACAGACATCGCAGAATCCAACGAACCCGCCGAATACACGGCCAACGTTCACAGCAATCGCGAGCAACACGTCAACAGCTCGTCTCCCGCCCGCCGCTGCCACCCAAGCTGCCCAGAGCCAATTCGTTACATTAAATCAGCAGCCTCTCTCCGTCAACACGCAGAAACCAGTTCCCAAAGGCGTGGCATCGAGTGTCGCCGGTGTCTCAGGAGTCCTTCCCAGTAGACCTCCCACACCTACGAGCCCATCAGAACGTCTCGAAGTCGGCGCTAAAACATCGACAAAGTCAACCTCTCGCCTTTCAAGCCCATTTAGCAGGAGTGCCTCATCAGAAGTACCTCCTCCCAATGTTGCTGGAGCTCCACCTCTTCAACCACAGAAAAGCCACCAGAAGCCTAGCGCAGACCCGCCATTTCAACGGCCGGCGCAGCAGGCAGAGGGACGAGTAGAATCACCTGCTCCAATGCATGTTAGAGCACAGGTCCCTGGATCTAATCCTCCACCACCTCAGCATCAACAGGTCCAACATTACGCCATTCCACACCAGCAATCACCATATGGAGCACCACCGCCCCATCAACAATCACCATACGGAGAACCACCATCTCATCAGCAATCTCCTTATAGAGCCCCTCCACCACAACACCAAACTCCCTACGGTGTACCCCAGCCTCATCAGCAGTCTCCATACGGAGCACCAGCGCATCATCAGCACTATATGCAACCTCAACAGCAACAAATACATTCCCCACACACACAAACGCCATATCGACAAGCCAGCACACCCGCGCAAACTCACATGCCCCAACCCCAAGAGTCAATGACACCTCAACCTACCGCCAGCTTCAAGTCCGAAAATGCAACCTCAACATCAACGCCGAAATCCGGTACACCAAAGGAACCCCACCTCTTCGCCATCGAAGATACCTCCGGAATGCCGGACGACGATCCCAGCACATTCGTTCCTAAATCTCGCCTCGACACCTTATCTCTCCCCCAACTATTCGCCCTCGTTGCAGCACGATCAGGAACTCACGAGGAAAAATTAATGCACGTGACCTTTCGGTATGAGTGGAGAACGAAAATCGCGTTGGTGGTGAGTAGGGAGGGCGGCGAGAAAGGCTGGAAGAGCGCGAAGGGGAAGATGGGGATGTTTTTCAATGTTGCGCAAGGGGAGTATCCGCGGAAGAAGAAGTTCTTGGTTTTCGTTGCTGTGGCCGATACGACAAGGTTGGTGGAGGAGGGGAGAGGGGATGATGAAGAGGATGATGATGATGAATGAAGGAGTGAGAAGGAGGAGGAGTTGTTCAAACGAAGTTCCAGCAATACATTGTAGTACACCTGGCGTAGGTATGCATCGTCCACACACAGCCGATAGCACTTGAGACTGAGCGCCATCTTGCTCGATTGTTGAGACACACACAACGAACCGTCAACAAATGGCCTCGTCGACAAACAGTGTCATTCCACAGTATACGAACTGGAATAGATACGTTGCCTTCATGCGTATCATTATAATGGGCATCATCGCTGAATTTCGGGGCGAGATGGTGGATGTGACGGCCAGCAACAACATCCTTGGCTACGATCTAGACGCCACTCTTGCAGCACTCTTTGAGGGCACACCAGACCACAAGGACATGGCACGAGAGTACAAAACCTTCCTTCTGATCACGGCCGACAAGGCAAGCAACAGGCGAGATGGCGAGCTCTTCAGGCGTTATGTGAACGCGCTGGCGCAATCACCAAAACACTGGTTCCGCATGATGCACCACTTAGAGCGCAAGCATTCATCCCTAAAGGCTTCGGCCATCCTCTGTATGCCTGCAGACTGCCGCCAGCGGCGCTAGGCTGCTGAAGTGGTAACTGTAAGTGGCGTAGTCAAAGCTCTCGGGTTACACCATCCGACACAAGTCCAAAATTCCAGCGGCCCAACTTCAATCAGTTTTAGCGATGGTGCGATGGATTTTCCATCCAGCAACCCTCAGCATGGCTGGAATCCGGCTTGGAATATGCAAAGCGGCCAACAATCAACACCTGCAAACTACTTGCCGCCCTCTGGTGGCCAGGGCCGGCCAATAATCCGGGATCCCGAGATAGAGGATGAGGAAAGCAACATTCCACGGGCCTGTGGCTATAGGGACACATCGACAAACTCTACCCCTAGTAAGCTGATGGGCAATACTGCCAAACCAAAATGGGGGAACTCAAAAGGACCACGCAAAAAGCACGAGCTGAAGAAGTCTGTTGAGGGTTCCTCTCGAGGGAAATCCGGCAAGAAAGACCATCGCAGAAATTCGAGTCATTCTTCTGGATCATCATCACATCACCAACTACGAAGCACCAAGACTGCCCAGAAGATTTCGTACGCAGAGCCCAACAATCCATTAAGTAGCCAGTCTTTAATGAACAGGAGGGCTTCCCACAATCTCGTGGAAAAGCAATATCGGAATAGACTAAATGACCAATTCAACACGTTGTTGTCTTCCATTCTACCGGACGTTGTTGGGAATGAAATCAATGGCTATAGAAGGGGGGACGGTCCAGAAAGGAGAGTCAGCAAAGCAGGCGTTCTTATGTTGGCCAAAAGGCATATTGAAGCATTGGAGACAACCAACGCGGAGCTTGAAAGCGAGAAAGAGGAATTGAAAGGAAGTGTACAAAGATTGAAAGGGGCATGGGTGAATATAGGAGGAGAGATTCTCCCTTAGTTTTGATAAAGACTTCCCCTGATGAGCTAGAAGGCTTTTTGTGTCATTGACGTTTGCGGTGGACTTTAATATCTGGGGTTTGGGCGTGAAGCATAAAGAGGGGCGACTACGCGAGGTGATTTTCTACCCCGACTGTTTGGGGATGCATATAACAATTTCATTATCCTTAAAAAAAGTTTAAAGCATAATTCGCCTGATAATCTTTCAAATATGCAAAGGTGGCGTACAACAAATTATCTCTTTTGACCCCTGGCAGTCCTTATAGCTTGGGCAAATGAGAATAACAGCAAATGACGAATGACAAGTTGCATTGTGGACTTTGTGGGGTGGACCCCTTTTGCCGAACCGATAGTCGGGTCGGCAACTCGAAAGATTCCCATACGCCATGAAGCAGGAACATTAAGCGATTGTAGACTTAATGTAGAGTCCTAGGCAAGCCTTCTTGATCACCAACTCGAATCATGCCAAAGTTGGCCTCGGTCACTGTTTCCTCGGCTCTCTCGAACCGCATATTCTTGTCTTGAAGCTGTGATCAATCTGCTTTAAAGCCGCAAAGGTTTCTCGTGATTCACCTATTATCCAGAGATAAATTTGGGCTTCTCTTACACGTTCTATTGCTGTTCTGCAACTTTTCAATTACAACCTACACGCAAATCAATCATACCTCCACTCGCCCACCATGCCAATGGATACCCGAACTGTTTAGATGCCGGAGACATACACAACTCCCGCAAGCAGCCATGTGCGTATAAGCAACTACCTCGAGTCCGCGAGCGGCGTCACTCCGATTCTTATCATGTCACTCAACCGCCCTAAAAGATTTAATGCCATGACGGGTGATATGATCGACGCCCTTGAAGCATTTTTCCGCCTAGTGGACCTAGACAGCCGCGTGAAGTGTGTAGTCTGGACCGGTGTAGGCAAAGCATTCTGTAGTGGCATCGACTTGAACATAGACCTTAGCGAGATCAAGAGCATTCCGGCCACTGAGCTAAGAGATACCGGTGGCAGTCTCGCGTTGGCCATTTATAACTGTAGTAAGACGGTCATTGTGGTATATAACGGTCTGGCTGTGGGCATTGGCATGACCGCTTCCCTAGCCGCTGGAATCAGGTAGGAGATCCATTAAATGCCGTCGGAGGAGAAGCTTACACCCCTCAGAATCGCAAGCGCCAAATCTCAATTCGGCTTCCCCTTTTCCCGCATCGGACTTATTACGGAATCAGCCAGCTCCTTTTTCCTCCCTCGAATAGTAGGCTATAGCCGCGCAACCTACCTCCTCACAACCGGCAAAAACTTTCCCGCAGAATGGTCTCTAAAAGATATGGGATGAGGACGTCTAAAACACATCTAGATAAGCTTCCTGGCCGATCTATACTTAGGGTAAGGGTGCGATAGGTATAGGTTGTGATCAATCTATACCAATTCCTCCGAAGATCGTCTCTTTGACTCGGAGTCAGATAAGTTGACCCTGATGCTTGTAAAATCATTTGCAGGGACCCTTTGAATTGGCCGGTTTCAAGACCAGTTGAGACGGGAGATCGAATATGGCTATATGCAAGATAGAGCACGCTGGGAGGATTCATATATGCTCGTCCAGGTCTCGTTGACTTGTCTATCTGGCAAATGTAGCTGGCTTGTACAGCCAGGGTGGAGGCATGATCTATTGTCCATCAGTCATCGTAGGATCCAACAAGCTTGCCTGCGTTCATATATCTTGCCCTATCTTGACGAGTGGTGAGAGGTGCCGAGTATCTTTGGGCATAAAAAGGTAGAGTCGGGATGAGTGGTGGCCTAACGCGATATCGATCTACGATCTGGTCCAGGAGACAGCTATGACTTCACACCAGGACGAATTTCTCGAAGATGGAACTTCCACACAACTGTGCTCTGTCCTCCCTTTGCGGTTAAAGCACTTAGTGAGGATGTGAAATAGGAATTGAAGGGTTTGAAAATGGAGTTCAGAATGGCCTTTTATTTCCTTACTATCGAGTTTTTAGGAGAAGAGGTGAAAATGATATTCGATAAAGCTATTTCTTTGTATCTATCTGTCTTTCCCGCTTTCCTTCCTGTCTTTTTACTAGAGCTAAAGATTTCCTCCCCTAATATCCTAGCCCCATCCTACGAAAAGGGCTTGCAGTCTGCTATTGATTTCTTAG
Source organism: Halenospora varia (assembly GCA_020726485.1). Taxonomy (NCBI): domain Eukaryota; kingdom Fungi; phylum Ascomycota; class Leotiomycetes; order Helotiales; family Solenopeziaceae; genus Halenospora; species Halenospora varia. The sequence continues at coordinate 49,865 of JAHEWH010000022.1, read as the reverse complement.
ATGTGCTCTTTGAGGTCGAGGGTTGTGTTCGTGAGGATGTCCTTACATTCCTGGAGGACATTGGCCGTAGCTTGTTTAGACGACATGGGACCTCTTGTGACGCTGACGTCGCGACGGAATTCTTCCGAGAGGTTAGATTGAAGTTGGCCTATGTGCTCCAAGGCCTTGATGCAGATAGCAAGGCATTGCTCGGTGCTCTTCTTCTCCTCTTGTAGTCGTCCTCGCTCGGCTATAACCTCGTCCGAAATACAAGGTGAGGAGTGGATTTGCAGTTTGTTGTCGAATTCTCGGAGGTGCTCTCCGGCCTTAGCGCAGATAGCAAGGCATTGCTCGGTGCTCTCCTTCTCCTCTTGTAGTCGTCCTCGCTCGACTATGACCTCGTCCGAAAGACACGGTGAGGATTGGATTTGCATGTCTCGGAGGTGCTCTTTAAGGTTAGTCGTCCTCGTCATCGTCTCTCTATATTCCTCAAGGACTTTCGAGGACACGGCTCTAACTGCGCGATGTATTATTAGCTTAGAAGAAAGCTTGTATAAGGAAACATACAAACATGCGTTGGCAAACGCTAATACTAAATCACTTCCCAAACCCTATAAACGAGTCCTGGATCTACCAGAACTTGTGACGTAAGTAATTTGCCTTTCGCAAGATCTGTAAAAGCTGGCTAGATCGAGAGATAGGGGCTCTCCTCTATACCGTTGGCTACTTAGAAATCCACGAATGTCATTTTCGAGCAGATTAATCTGAAAGCAGATATAGCTCGTATTGTAGGTTCAGCTAGCTGCGATCGAAAACAGCCCGTGTAGCGCTAGTGGATAATTTAGCAGATTATGACCTCGCGGTCGAGGTCTAGATGCTCCCTCTAACTTGTCTACTAGTTCTGATCAGACGACAGGAGCTAAGGCCCCACAAATGCGAGCGTCTTGGCTCTTGGCACTTCTCTTAAGCTCTTTGTTTCTAGCCGATAAAGCAGTGATACTAAGGGCAGCTAAGGGGTTGGCGTCTTAGGGAGCACATGTCAAAGACCGCTGTATCTTTTCCATCAATATCTCCTTTTTACCCTCAAGACTCATCTCCCTCTTCTCTAATGCCTCTATATGTCTCCTTGCCAAAACCAACACTGCTCCCTTACTAACCACCTTCCCCGGACTTCTATCTCCCCTGGTGTACCCAATTACATCAGCCGCTATAACATCCTTCGGGATTGTAGAAAGGAGGGCCGCAAAGAGACCGTTGGCATCACAGCCCATCTTCGATGTAAATACTTCTCTAATTTCTGTTATCATCAATTCCAAGCTCTGCATTCTCCTACCGAAATTGCATATCCCATCGCTACGTTTAATACGAGCTCCTCCTACTGCCAATCACAGATCTAACAGGCGTATGTGACGATGTGGGTCATATAGGGGCGGGAGAAATCCCGGTTTAAGGTCGTTCTGTGATACCATATCGTTAAAATGGTTATTCTCTCTAAAGCGAGCGCCTAGTCGCCGTAGGAGTTCTTATCGATCTTCTTTTAAACCCGCGAAATGGGATTTCCGGGTAACGTGCGCGATGGTAGAGAGGAACGAGAATGTTTTTTAGTTCGACGACTTTAGGTCTGTGTTCTCGATTACTAAAAAAAGAAACTAGGGGTTCTTACTCGTTTTAGCCTTGAGTTTACCAGGCAGCGATTTTGAGCCATACCATCTATAAAATCACACAAAGGTAGACAAATCACTAATTTCATCGTCTAGGAGCCTGCTTGTGTAGACCGCTGCTTTGGACTTCGCATATCACTTGGGAGGGATGCAGGAATGGGTCACGTGATAATTTCACGACTTTAATGCAAGCAATCAGGTCAAGACGTGATTGCATCCTTCTTAACCCCAAACTTATCAAAGAGTTGAGGCCCCCTTAAACCGCATACTAGGAAAGAGCACCTGAATAGAGAACAATGCATGGCATTCTATGGTAGAAAGCCGTTCCTTCTTCAAATGTGGTAGAGCCTCTAAAGTTCTAGCTTGGCTAAGCCAAGCCAATCTGGGAATAGCGTTAAAAAGAGTCAGGTGGTTCTTTGGCTAACTGTTCTTGGAGAAAGCTTGGCAGCGTTTTGCTTGTGGACACGACTCGTAATTGGGCGCGCTCCGTGCGACCAGGGCCAACTGTGACAACACGTGGTCATGTGGTTCCTTGCCAGGCGCTAAACCACTATGGGTGAAGCTCGGCAGCGTCTTGCTGGTGGGCACAGCCGTCGGCCCACCGAGCGGCACACCACGGCTCAGGCCGGCGGGGTTAGTTTTCCCTTTCACTTCGTTTTAGGGCACTAGGTTTTTTCGATCTTCGACTCCGACATGAACTGGCAAGCACGCTGAATCATAACTTTCGCCCTATATTGTCGCCGCCACCGCGTTCAATTAGTATCAGACGATACCTCTCAATCTAGGCTATCTAAAGACGATCTCAGGACCAGATTTGCTGTTCCTTTGGTTGAATAATTTGATGAAGTTGTCCTTGCCAAAGTGAGTTGTGTGCGAAAAGTCAAGTTGGATCACGTGATCAAACCCAACCCACTTTTGAGCTAAATCTGCCTCCGATTATGGACCTCCTCCAATTCTGACACCCTAGTACGGCCTTTCTGTGCTTCACTTTTGGCCTCTTATTTGATCAGATTTCTCGATGCTAGCGGCCTCGAGCCATTTTTGTAATTCAATCTAGGTGTTGGCTCCAATTCCGACCGTGCTCCAAATTCCTCTTGTTCCGGCTGCTGCACCCAGACGAGGTAGCGAGTGCAAACGCCTAATATGCTGCAGGGACGTCCCCCGATAGACACTCTGCACTGCTAAAGTTTGAGCTCCCCTCACTCTCTATCATTTCAGCCAGTCGCAATTTGTTTGATTTGGGCACGTTTTCCGAGCCCACTAAGTTAGCGCTGGGAGATGCAGGGACCAAATTCTTAACCGTTCCTGTCGGTTAGGAATTTTGACCACCTTTTAGCAGGCAGATGTTTAAATGTGGCAAGAATACAATCTCAGATTGATAGGAGGTGTATGATCCCAATAAAACCGGTCAGGTAGAAGATCGACGCCATTATTCCAATCCCTGTAGAATCTATGTTCTACTTTGTTGGGTTGCAACACACTAGTCGCACGGTTCCCTCTCCGAACAAACGTTCCCACCACGATTGGGGTTTTGACAAACCCCTCCCTCACCTCTGCCCTAATGGTGTCCCTCTCTAGCATCCCCTCCATTGACCTCTCCGCCGCCACCACCGTTCGCTCGGTTGCGTTCAGCCGCCCTGGCTGCAGCTCGAGCCTCCCGCGACTGTATAAGTTAAGCATCCTCTTTATCCTCAGCACGCGGAAATAGGCAAACTTACGCCTGGCTTGTTTTTGGCGATCCTAGTAGCCGATTTCTCATCGTGTTTGCCTCGTGTTATGTTGGAATGCCAAAGAAGAGAATTCGAAAGTGGTGAAGAGGGTCAGGACTCGGAAGGGATTAGATTTACCAACCTGAAGAATGGTTTGGTTCTAATTATGAGTGATTGCTGTCTAGCAAGACAGATTCTTTAGCAGAGTTCCTAAGTGCTTATATATTAATGTCTGTGACGCGGTGGAGTAGCAATTGCTTTTTCTGTTAAGGGGAATAGACCTCTCAACGTCGGTCTGGTCACGATAAGAACCAACAACGTGGCTACCCATAAAATAACAAGTGATTGCTTTTTTATTTTGCTAACAATCTAAAGTATTTTAGTCAGTCGTCATTCATTATGCTATCTTGTACTATACTCTGCTTCCGGATATTCAACTAGAATACCTGAAATTACTAACACTCTTGGCACCACCATGACAACTAAACATATTGATTGCTTTCTCCGACCCCTTCTAGCTCGAGATAATTCCCCAACACTCGACGCTTCTACCAGCTCCGGCCGTACCCGCGTCGATCAGCTCAACCTCATTATGGGTTTCTGTTCCTTATTAGACTTGAAAAGGAATATTTCACCGAAGTCAACCGCATCACACAGACCTAAGGTTGTTCGCGGACTTTCAACCACCCGGTGGTGGCTTAGTAGATCAGTGATGATCCTGTAGGTACGTACTGGCACAGACACTTGCATTTGCTCTTCTTGACAGCCTACCTTACCTGCCAAAAGTGGTAAGATTTTCCTTAGAGATTAGATTGGAAGATCTACTCGAGCTCGCACATAGGAATGTTGGCTTCTTAGATCCTGACTTTCTGCTTAATGAAGTTCGGATAGCTTTCTTCTATTAAGAGGAGCGGCTTGGCAATCGCGGCAATGATGTCTGGGATGTTTCGAGGGGAATGGGCTGGGATTGGTTATTTTCGAATCGAGTGACATCGTTTATGTCACATAAGTGAGGAAGTTTCCATAGCGACGGACATTGCCGGTTTCAACCACGGAGGCTAGGGTTGGATGGTTGAGACACTCGTCCTGTTTCTCCAAACGCCGCCGCCTTCTTCCGCCTCCCTCCACTTCATGATAAGATGTCACATCTTCTTATCTATTGGTGCCTCTACAACATTAGATAAGTCTCCAAGATGACAGCCGGCTATCTAGAGCACGGCCCGCAGCTTCTTATAACGACACATGAGTCTAATGGCCAAGTACGTGCTGGTATGACCCTTGGCCCCTCCCTAGACAGTATATCCCCACCGCCACATGCCGTCTATTTGACACTATAAAGGATTCCTAACCTAGTGAATGGGAGTATAGAGTTAAGATTCCGTGTTTCGCTTTCGGAAGGGACATATGCATCGAACATTTAAAGGTTATTGTCCTCTTACACGGTGTCGAAGTGTGGGCGGTTGAGCATGCCGTCGAGAGTTTGGGAGAGGGTCGACATGATAGAGTTTGTGACCAACCAATCTCGAGCCACTTGGTTCGTACACACTATTTGGTTTGTACACACCACTTGGTTTGTAAACACTACCTAGTTTGCAAACACTACCTAGTTTGTAAACACTACCTAGTTCGTGCACACTATTTGGTTTGTACTTCGTACACACCACTTGGCAAGGAGCGGGTCATCTCTCGCATTGGTCAGACCGATAAGACCATAAAATTTGTCTCTCGGATCTGTCGCCGTAGTTAAAACGTAATTTACGTGTACTTGACATCGATGCGGCTCAAAATCGCGGGGTAAACAGGGTGGTGGGAGCTTTTGCTCCATTTAGTGCCCTGGTGAGATTTGGCCGAGAAAGAGGAGGAGTGATATGCTCCGGAGGAAGTCACCATGACCATGGCCGGTACCCGGGGTTGCGGATGCTGGAACCAGCCGAAAACACGGAATCGTGGTGTGCAGCAGACGAGGGGCGGCTAGGGCATGCGAGATCTCACGATGTTTTCTTTAGGTTGATACTTGTGCTAGGGACACTCTTGCGCTAATCCCTCCGTGGGTCGGCTCTAGCCCAAGTCTCGTTTGCCCCCACAAGGATCCTTCCTCCAGCAGCTATTTGACTTCACAGGATCAGCCCTCATTTTCTGCCGTTAGGTTCCTCCACGCGCAGCCAGACAAGCCTCTAGCTGCGAATCCTAACATCCCACTCTCCTAGCAAGTGCTGCCTCCATCACACACCGGGCTCTTCTCTTGGCCCGGCCTTTGATGCCCACCGAGACTGCTCGTAGCCGGAGATCGTGGTCCCTTATGCCCACGGCATCGAGCTTTGACTTCTAAAGTTCTATAAGATCAAGCTCACTCCCTTCTAAATCCATCTCCGTCATTTCCTCTTTTAGCAAGGCAACATTAGAAGCAGTACTCACCTCCTATCTTCCTTATATCAATACTTCACTCGGATGACTTAAGTTCTATTAGAAGAACCTCTTATCTTTGTTCAACTCTATCTCCTCAAGGCTATCTCTTCTCTCTAGATCTATCACATTCTCTATAGGATTTTGTCATGTCCCCTTCTGCTATTGTCGACCTTGTCCTGCCAGGGCAAGAGCCCGCTACAAGCCACGTCAAATCTGCCAGCCATTCAAGTGGCCATACTAATGGTTGTACTAATGGGTATATCAACGGTCACGCGAACGGTCATGCAAATGGCCACACAAATGGCCATACACATAGAACCAAATGCCCGAAAGGATTTAAGCGTGCCGAATTTCATCTTAATCGAAATATCAAGGAAGCATTTCCTGTGGTAATCGGCGGCAAAGGCAACCATCTCCAACTTGCAGACGGACGAACTATCTTCGATGCCAGCTCTAAGGCGGCTGTCTCATGTCTTGGTCACGGCAATACTCGCATTAATGATGCCATCAGTGCTCAATTAAGTACCGGCACACCGTATCTCTGTTCTTCTTTTTGGAGTAGCAAGATGGTCGAAGATCTCTGCGAGGAACTTATTAATGGAACAGAAGGCAAAATGTCTAGAGCCTACTTGACTGGCTCGGGTTTGTTTCTATATAACTTTAATTATAACATGACTGCTAACATTTTAAAAGGATCCGAGGCAATGGAAGCCTTAATCAAACTTGCCAGACAATACTACTATTTGAAGGACCCGGATACTCCGCGAGTTAATGTCATTGCACGTGAGGGTTCTTACTACGGCAACACAATCGGAGCTCTTGGTGTGTCTGGTCACATTGCAAGGAGAGCGCTATATGAGCCTTTCCTTATAAACGTTCATTGTGTGTCAGCTTGCAACGCCTATCGACAGCGACTAGATAGCGAGTCCGATGCATCATTCGTAGCCAGGAAATCAGCAGAGCTCGAGGCAAAGTTTCAGGAATTGGGGCCAGAAACTGTTATTGGCTTTGTATGCGAGCCGGTTGTTAGAGCCGCGCTGGGATGTGTTCCGTGCGTTCCTGGCTATTTGAGAGCTATAAGAGATGTTTGCTATAAGCATGGCGCACTCTTCATTCTTGATGAAGTCATGAGCGGCATGGGCCGATGCGGCACTCTGCATGCTTGGCAAGATAAGGGAGTCGCACCTGACCTGCAGACTATTGGCAAGGGATTGGCTGGTGGCTACCAACCTATTATAGTAGTTTTGATCTCAAAAAGGGTCGTTAATGCACTTCTAAATAGCAGCGGTCAGTTTGTGTATGGGCAAACATATTAAGGGATGCCTGTCCAAGCTGTAGCCGCGCTCGAGGTTTAGAAGGTTAAGCGAGAAGAAAATTTGATTGAAAATGTTCGGATCCAGGGTGTATATCTGGAGAAGCTGCTAAAGGCTCGTCTTTCAGATCACCCGAACGTTAGTGACATCCGTGGAAAAGGACTCTTCTGGGGGCTGGAATTTGTGAGAGATAAGGCGACCAAAGAACCGTTTGAACCGAAGTTGGGCATTACACAATAGGTGTATAATGCCGCAATCTCAGCACCATTTAACATGACCACGTACCCGGGCACAGGGACAGTTGACGGGACTACAGGAGATCACGTTATTATAGCCCCAACGTATATCTACACCTCGGAGGATATTGATCACATTGTCAATGTGGTAGTGGGGGTTGTCAACCAAGTCTTCTACAATTTATAGAGCTTGGAAACTTTTGGTCGCCATTTCTTTAAGTTACGCCGACTTCTTTCCTAGTGTACCTACTGGCAGGGACTATCGGAAACTTGGATTGGTGGGGTTTTGTATGGATTCCGAACTTGCTGGTTTCGCTTTGACTTTTTTCCTTTCACTTCGTGGGTTATATTCTTTCCACGGATGATTTCGTGTGACGTCACATCAAAAGATGACCCTCGAAGTCACGTGCCAATTCTACTTGATCCCGCCGCTCCTTACCCTAACCTTTAGCGGCCATCAGGACTGTATCAAAACCCAACCGGTAGATTAGGTGCGTATATTGTTGCTAAGACGATACCACTAATAGACAAGATACAAAGAGACCGGGGGATGCGAATCGAGATAAGATGGGTCCCAGCCCACACTGGCATCTGGGGGAATGAAGCAGCAGATAAGGCGGCCAAGCTGGCAGCCAAACAACACCCGGGAGCTAACCAGGAAAGCCCGAATGTCACACAAACAAAGACATATCACCTGCAAACGACCTTGAAAACTTGGATCATGAGATGGACAAGAGCTGAGTGGGTATATAAATGGGAGTCAGAAGGGAGAGGAAGAACTACCAACAAGCACACACGGGAGCCCACCCATCGGATTCTACGCCTGCATCACGGCCGAAGGAAATGGCAGAGCGCTTTACTTATTCAGATGCGCACAGAAAAGATCGGCCTGAGGGACTATCTTTGGAGAAGAAAAGTACCTGGATTTGATGATCCCGGATGTGATTGCGGCGAAGGGCGACAAACCGTGGGCCACATCCTGTTGAGCTGCCGGAAATATCGGGACCTACGATGGAGGGAATTTGGTAGAGGAGGGCGGGTAGACCTGAGGGCAATCTTGAACGAGCCAAAATCAGCCACAAAGGCAATACGATTTATGGAACAGACGCATTCTCCTTGGGCAATTTCGGAGTTGCGGTACAGCGCAAACAGAAGAAGCGGAACGCCGGGGGGAGACTGAAGGTAGGAGGACACGTGATGGCTAGCAGTAGCGGCAGCCAAGGAGCCTGATAAACGCTCAGAGAACAAGCAAAGCACTCCTTTTGACGCCTGTATATATAGGCATAGATAGGAGCCAGACCGTTCAGTGGAGGAGGTTGCTGGTCACTCAAATAGTGATGAAGCGAAGTGTGGCTGCCAAATGCGGTAAGGCGCACTTCGGCAACTGGCGCCGAAGCTGGACCATTCCGGCATAGCAGTCCTTCGGACAGCTGGATCCGTGTATGACATAATCAAATCAATCAATCAACCATAACCTTTATCTGAAAAACATCACAAAACGCGAGAACGAAATTTTTGGAATTGTGCACCACCAACCACATCTAGCAGTCCTAGTTTTGGTCAATCGAGAAGCCTGAGCTTGTGCGCATCGCCCAGTGCGACATAGGCGTGATGGCATCAACGGCCCAAAGCAACTGCATGGCCGAACGACCTCCGCGAGCATGCTACGTACCTCAGCAAATACCTCAGAGACGCCCTCCTGTGTATCGAATCCGCAAAGGAGCAGCCTGTCCCCACCCCGCTGGTAAAGACCAAAAATCCGACTAACCAACCAAAACTACGACTGGGAAAAGCGGACAGCTAACCTCAACTTTTGCGAGTACATCTCACATTATGGATAAACCAGACACGGTCACAGCGGCGGCGATTTGGAATGACAGAATCTTACAGGCGAAGTCAGAGTTTAGATTAGCAACTCAAAACATTATCTTCAGAATTTTGTGGCCAGCCAACGCCTCGGCTTTGGTCGCTTCAAAACTAGTTCCTTTTGCCTATTCTCGACCTCACGGTCGGGCACTCGGGTGATCTCCCCGCTCGCTGGGTGGATATACACCTCTGATGACTCGAGCAGGGTTTCCGCAGGCTATAGTGTAAGGTGGTACATCCTATACGATTCGAATTAGCATCTCTTCAATAACGAAGAAAGTAGCCGTCAATTGGACTGGACAGGTCAAATTATACAATAAGAAAAAGGGTCAATGTACTCTAGTAACAATCGAGCCCGCTCCTACAGTGCTACCCTGACCAATGCTTCGGCCCAGGAGAATGGTAACACCGCCACCAATCCAGCAGTCTGGATCAATGGTGACCTTCGTACCCAAATTCGGTCCCTTAGAACCCAGTCGCCCAGAGTCAATAGGGAGTGTCGTAGTGTAAATGCTGACGTTAGGTCCGATATTGCACCTATCGCCAATCTTGACCTCGCAGGCATCAAGAATAGTGCAACCACTTCCAATTTCAACATCTTGGCCGATGCTGATATTGTACCCATAATCACAAATGAAGGGGGACTTAATGACGAGATTATCGCCGACTCGGCTCAACGGTAAGACTGGTGACGCTTGCGTTGGAGAGAAGACAAGTTCGCGAGGTTGAATGATATCGCGGAAGAGACACGCACGCTCCTCGGGTAACACGCCGTTATTGGGATTTGTGCTGCTGTTGAAACGCCAGCAAGCTCTGCCGCAACGTTCCCGCTCGAGGACAAGCTCTTGATCAGAAGGTAAGTAAGGGCGGCCCGCAAGCATTTCCTCTTTCTGCGTACGCTGCCGGCTTCTGGAGGCGAGACTGGAGAGTGCTAACTGTGCGGCGGCTTGAGGGTTGGAATATGAGGGCTCTGAGGAAGTCTGCAGGTAAGGTACACGGGCCAGATTTATCGACTGGGCTGATTGAGGAGCACCACCCGCGAAGTCTTGACTTAGCTCCTGCGAAGAAAGATCGTGGAGAGGCCCAGCAGAAAGCCCCACCAGACACACTCGAGCTCGCAGCCGTTTGTCTCCTCCTATTCTCCATTAGCAAAAATTCTCATTTAATTTCTTCCCCCCTCCCCTCTCACAAAGAAAAGAAACAGAAAACCCACCCTCTCTCCATAACTGCCAAAATACTCAAAACAACAACCAACCTAAACGCCTCCCCACCCTTCCCCTCATCACTCAAAACCCTCAATTTCCCCGCCAGCCTCTTCGGGTTCAAATTGCGATTAGGTTTCCCCCCACAATAAACCGCCACCACCTCCTCACTCCCCGCATCCACCAATTTCAAACCCGTCTTCACCTGGCTATAATCCTCCTCCCCCACATTATCAGCAGCAATCTCCCTCACTTTCGCACTCGCACTATGTCTCCACTCGAAATTCCTGCGTACAATACTGCTATCTTCCTTATTTATATTTTGGTAAAAAGAGTACACGTCAGTCGTCAAAGCAGTGTTATTTAATAGTTCGATATTACTTTCGGTTAGATAGGGAGAAGATGGGAGATTTAGGGCGTAAGGGTAGAGAGTTATGTCTGAGGCGGGGGAGAAGCGGAAACGCACGTCTCCGATTACGGGGTAGGTGGCGTCGGGGCCGTAGTGCAATCTTATTTGGGGAATTTCGCTTTTGATGGAGAGCCGGTTGTCCATGTGGATGGAGATGTGGAAGAGGGGTGGCGGTGGCGGTTTGTTGGATTCGTAGGGGAGACCGAGGATTAGAGAGAGGTATTCTAGGCGGTAGAAGAATATGTCTCTGTGATGGGTTAGTTATGGAGGGATGGTGATCACGTGGGGAGGGGCTTCTTAATGTGGGAATATGGAATATTCGGAAGGGGGCTGATTTCGTGATGGGGATGAGATTCTAGATTATAGGACTGTGACGATGAGAGATCTCGGTAGGGTGTGTAGGGTTGTGATGAGAGATCTTGGTATAGTGGTAACTTGCTGCTAGCCTCTCCATTGTTTGCGACGGCATTATTTTCCATCTCTCTGTTTTTTGACAACCCTTTTGGAGTCCCAGGCCATGTTGCACGGCCAGCGTTATGTAATTTCTTGAAAGATGCATAGAGGTCGATATTGAATTCATCTTTGCAGCAGAGCTGCAGAGGGAATAATATATACAACTCAACTTCGGTATATAGAGCCACTATGAGAAAGATGTCCGTCTGACGTGACGCAGCCCCGCATCAAAACTTTGGGATCAGGTGGTTTTAGTCGGGCACAGTTTTTATAATTCAACGGCACAGTTCAAGATTCGGTATCTCCGATTCCTTGCTATTGGCGCGCATTAAGCCTGGTATTTAGCCAGAACCCCTCATCACAGCACAGCCCCGTGTGTCTCCTCCGAAGTCTTTGCCCTCTGTCTCAATCTCTAGCATGGGCTGCGTTGAAAAGATCATCGTCCCGAAGAATGGGGAATTCGAGGCTCATAATCCGTGGGTCACGGGAGAGGAGCTCAGTAATGGCTTGGGCCCGTTTCTGGCGACCTTCAGAGGTCAGTTATGTCTGAGTGTCGGCTCCTGATATGAATCTTCCCCGTGGTGGGAGATCTCGTCACGCCATCACTTTTTCACGACCCCAACTAAAAGTCGGCGGTGGAGACTTGAGTAGGTGTTCGGAGGGTGACTAGAGCATCGAATGGGTAGCGGGTCCCCAGAAACCAATGGGTTGGGTGCTAATGGGTCGGATGTTGGGTTGGGTTCTAGACCTCAAAAAAACTTGGGGAACCACCCCAAAAACCGCGGTTTTTGGTGTACATCCAACTTTGGGTGGCCCATTACAATGGGTTATGGGCTTATAACCCATAACCCGTTTGCAATGGGTCATGTGACCGTAGGTCTTCAAAGATGTAAAGTCTTTATAGAAATCTCGATCGTTTGATTAGGTCAATGGTAGGAGAAATCACTTCATAATAGATGAATTGTAAAATTAAAGCATAATGTGGAAACTTTAGTCAAATTATTCAATCTAACTACTTGCTACGGAGCCGTTTATGATTCCCAGCAGCCTTGCTGAACAAGTCTGAAACCTTTCGCTGTTCTGACTTCCCTGCAATAAAGTTGACTTCATTCGGCTCAGCTTCAGCTGTGACTGGACTGGCTTGGGTTTTTGAACTGGACGTTTAAGGGAACCACAAGGCGCAGGGGATTTCGAAAGTGGTCGAGAGGCGCTGGTGGATATTGGAGTTACTTCAGCGAGTCCCCGTTGACGCGGAAGCGGTGCCGAAGGCGAACGGCGAGATTGAGGTAAAAGGCTCTCTAAAACAGGTGGTGATGATCGCTCGTGTGGTGGTGTTTTATGACTGCCTTTCGCCAAAGAGGAGTCCTCTGGATCCGGACGAGTCCCTTCATTGTCGGGATATGGATAAGCTGGTGATTCACTATCACTAAAGATACCGTCGTCCTCGTTCCTATCTAGCTGTTCTTCAAATTCGAACATATGGGGATTAGCCTCTAAGTCTCGAGTAGCCTTCATAGCCTTCTCTTGACTAAACTTTGCTTGTGCCATTCTCTTCGCTGCCGGTCCTTTTCAGGGGTACGGTGGAGAGACTGATGTTGTTGCGCTTCCTTGTGACCATAGGCTTCTACCAACCGACGCCGCTTGCGAAGTTTCGAGGCAATCCTAGAGGACCATTTCTGCGGACCAGAATCACTCATATATGGCTCGTCATGAAGTGCACGGCTAACTTCATCTTGCCGCTCTTCTTCTTCCGCGTCCAAGTCTTGTCTCTGCTCATCCGACAATCCCTCGAGTCTCTCACCTTGTGTCCAGATACGAGCTTCCTCAGCTGCTGTATGTCTATCGGCAGAGAACGCCGTCGGATAACGTCGTAGTATAGGACAAGAAGTGGTAATGGTAGCAGTTATGGAGATGGAGATGGCGTTAATGTAGCTGTTGAAATGTTTTGAGGATCTGACGATTTTCGCGATTGCGCCACCTCGAAAGCCCAGTCGGGCGGCCAACCCCACATCCCATCCCGCGTGTACAGGCGTCTCCCTCGACCCCGCCCCTGACTAAGCTAAGGGTAAGCGCCGGAGAGCGGCTGCCTCTCCATCTCACCGATTTTTACTTTCGACACTCTCGTATTACGAAAAATGTCGCACAGAACGAATCCAATCAAAAGGCGGAGAGGCAGCGCTTTCCTCACCAAAAATGCCTGTACAGAATGCAAAATGAAAAGGGCAAAGGCTAGTGTTCCTTGCCACACGAAGATTACTAAAAGCACATGCTTATTATCAATAGTGTGACGGACAGAGCCCATGCGCGCGATGTGTAGCTCATGGTAGAGGAAAGTGTCATTATGAAGTCTCGGTCCGGGTTAGCAAAAATATTATGAAAGCGGAGATCGAAGAACTACGAACTTATCGGCAGATGAGCGAGTCCGTCTTGGGTTTATTGGTTTCTGGAGACCGATCGGATCTGATCGTACGACAACTGCGAAATGGCAGAGGAGTAGAGGATATATACAAAACATTAGAAGGTGAGGCGGCGCTTTTACAAACTAGCTCAAACGATTCATCGGCCTGGGACAGGGAACTCAGCGCGAAGTCCTCTAAGAGAGGGAGCTGGGTGAGTGATCTCGGCAGTCGCACCGGAAGATCTCAAGAGGATCCGCATAGCCATGACGGAGATGGCGTGGTAGAGCAGGAAGTCGGAGAAGAGCATAGCCCCGGTAACCATACCGAGCCGTGGACAGCAGTAACGTCAGACGATGCCCTTATCGAGCATCTTCTGTCGCTATATTTCTGTTGGGAATACCCGATCTTCGCCAGCCTCTGCAGGCAACACTTTCTCACAGACTTCAGGACAGTGCGGCGCAGGTATTGCTCGTCGCTTCTCGTTAATGCCGTTCTAGCAGTCGGATCTCTATTCTCAAGCCAATCTGGCGAAGGGACAGACCTCGACAATAGCGAGGGGTCTGGCCAGCAATTCTTTTGTGAGGCAGAGCGGTTATGGGCGAGTGATTATGGCTCTCCGTCTCTGACCACTATCCAAGCCTTGGGCTTGATGTCCATTTTCGAAGCGAGTCGTGGAAGAGACAAGCAAAGCATGTTCCACGCCGGCCAGTCAATCCGTATGGCTGTTGAAATGGGATTGCACTATAATACGAACGACGCTGAGGCCTCCGAGACTGAACGAGAAGTCCGTAGTGCCACTATTTGGGGTACCTTTGCATTGGACAAGTAAGGAAGCCCACCCTTGTACATGGCAATCATCCTGTAGTCATTAACTTAGTGAAGTGCCTGGTCACTCATCGTAGGCCGGGTCCCTCACCTTAGTCGCATCGGTGTTCGTACGGCGAAGCCTGCAATACTTGGGACAGAGGAGCATACCGAATGGAGACCATACATCGGCTATGGGACTTCTGTTGGCAATAGTCTGTTGCAAATGAGTAATGCCCGTTCGGTATCTGTAGCCATATGTGAATTATTCGAGGTTGTACACGATTCGCTCTACGTACTCTACATGCCGGGGAGGCTGCTCAGTCAGCGGGATATCCTAGACATCTATACTCGATACTTAAGTTGGTACAGCGCCCCTCCTACAGCTCTACGGCTTGGAGAGAATTCAACGCCATCCGTGCTATTTATGCAGTGAGTAACGTGGCCCCACATCCAAGAATTTGCAAACTCACGGTGTAAAGTATGTACCATCACTTCGCAGTCCTCCTCCTCTTTGGCCCTTTCATTAAACTCCGCTTCCTAGACTCCACTGTCTTCCCATACGAGATATGCATCCAAGCCGCTAATGCAATCACCTCTCTTTTGGACTCCTACCGCCGACTCTACAGCGTACGGCGAACACCCTGCTTCGTCCCCCTTCTCGCCCTTGCATCTAACTCGATGCACGTAATACGAGCGGAGACACTACCACTCAGCGCCTCCCCGCTGATCCTCCAAGGTGTTGCTGACCTGCGAGAAATGGCGTTCTCTCACAGATCTGCAGCGCGTGGAGCAAAGAACCTTGAGGCCATAGGCCAACGTCACTGCCTCCCAGTCTCGCTTCCGGGCAACGAGGCATATACGGAAGATCCAGATGATCTTAACAGGCACTTCAAGACATCGATGAACCTTTTCCATTCTGACGTGGAGAGCTTCCAGCATGCTAGTGATATTGCACCCAGGCAATCTATTTTCTCTCCATTTCCTAGTCAAGTGTTGCCTTTGCCGGCATTTGAGAAGCAGTTGAAGATGGCTGGGTTTGAGTTAGTAAGCCGAGGGCCATAGCGCCTGCAGGGCAGCTTTGGGGATGAATGGGTGCTCCAAACTGCGCATTAAACCTCCAACTACAGCACTGAAACGAAAAGCAGTTTATTTTCATAAGAATAACGTCGACAGATGGAGACAAGCATGGGTACGGAACTAGGAAGCGGGATGTACCAGAGCGAGTAAATCGCGGAGGGGATTTCTATAAAAAGACAAGATACATCGCACATTCGGTTAGATTAATTGCTCGTTAAGTATGAAATTCTTTCCATCCTTTGATTATCCCATCTTCGTCAAAGTCTATTCTCAAACCTCCACTGCAACTGGCGCAGCCCACACCCGCAGCGCTTTCCATCCAATACGCAGCGCTTTTCACATGCAATCGCCTTCTTGCGATGTGCAACAAAACTTGAAGTGTGTTAGTGAAAGATGTTGATTGGAAGAGCAGAGTAGAGGAGAGTAGAGGAGGCGTTTGCGAAGTAACCAAAAAAACCCCCTCTAAAGCTCACCTGTGATTATTCATAGGAAACACAGTGAACGTTCAACGGTATTCGCCGCCTAGTGCACATTCACTATTGGTGAAGCTGCGAGGGAGGCTTTTTTGTTTGCACATCGCAAAATTTACAGAGGGCCTCGTTCGCGCATCAGACCACTTTTCCCTGACCTTTAAAGAATGTCTGTATTCTCGTTGATTTCACGTGACTATGGCAGGCGAGTGTGTGAGTCAATATGCTCTGGTAGCATTATCAGGCACCTACTTCGTACATGGCCAAAATAACGTATGTTTCTTGTCCGTGCGCCTCTCGAATATTCTATCAGAACAAGGGATTTCACCCAATTAAATCCTGAGAATCTTCTACTTATTACTAGATCCAGTTAGAGGGATCTGGAAAGCTCAGACAGCAAAAGTACGTTATTTTGGCCATGTACGAGTTATGATGCCCTATTTGTTGAGAGTGAAGATCCCAACAAAGCGTACTGAAAGTACACCAAACAAAATAGCCTGCCAGATCATCTTGTTTGGGTGGTCTCCATCAAGATAATGCCTGGCTATGCCGAGTGGTCCAGCTTCGGTGCGCTTTACCGCATTGGGTGGTCTTCTAGGGTCAGGGGAGTCAAAATCGGCTCTTGCTTGATCGACAAAAATAGGCCGAGTCAAGTCAGACACCCATGTACCCCGTAAAGTAGAGCCGTATTGGCAGAACCAGTACAACTAGAAGTAACTGACTGGTCACCAGCTCCACGTGGAACCGATTATGGATGTCGAAGAGCCGTTTGTTACGCCTGACAGCACCAGGAGCCATTTCTGGCTTTCTCCCATGACCACCGCTCCCACGCCCCGCTACGGTCCGGGGAGAAATGATCCTGAGAGTGCCGACAAAGCTTTGCTTCAGAGAATCCTCATCCTTGATGTTCAGCCATAATATCGCCGAGTCGTGGTCCTTGTGCCGCTTCGCGTACGCAACAATTAATTGCGTCTTGCTAATTCCGCCTAGACCGTGAAGAACAATGGTTCGGCGGGAGCCATCGCCTCTGAGTGTCCTGTGCATTTCTGCGAGCTCCTCGTCCCTTGTTACAAATTGTTCAATCCAGAAAAGTCCTCATGTTTCCTTGGCAATTAACGCCTCTCATTACCCCGCCTATCATAATGGTCAGCAGGCTGAGACCCCATAAAGTTCATTGGGTAGATAATCCACAGCTGACCAACGAATGCATACTTCGCACTTCTGATTGAGTGTTCGTTGGAAGAGCGATGTCGCCTTCCATGGGCTTGAAAGCGAGACAGATGAGGTCGGCCATTGTCATCAGGTCACACAGCCGCATTAGCGGGATTTCTCCGTATCGTGGGTCGAAAGCCACAGTTGATATACTTCGAAGTAACGTCTGGGTCTACGAATCGCATGTTTATCGTAAGATAGAGAGCATACAGAGTTGCAAATATAAACGACGAGATTGTTCTGTTGTAAAAGCACACATTGAGCACCCCGCAAAACAACGATATAGCGCTCGTCGATTAGTATAACCTACTGTACCCCCGAACAACGAGAACAACGAGACGCGTCCTACGAACAGCTAAGCATAATATACTCATAGCAGAGCGGACGGCCAGCATGCCCTGCGAATCAAACCGAAGCCAGAACGGTGCAATCACGAATGCACGTCTCCGAGATGATACGATAAGTACGACCGATGAGACTAGATGTCATGACGATACAGTACTTATTACGGAGGACGAAGATACGCCTTCGGATGCCGAGTTTGCGGCGCTGAGAGATACGCTGCCAAATGATGCAGGAGAAGGCACCACGCAAGGCTTTCCAGATGGTGGAGAAGGCGATTCGATAGTTCCCGAGGACGCAACCTCTGCATACTTTTCCAACAAGGTGGTTATCCTGTCGGACACTCTCAGATACATGCAGTATCTTGAAGGCCGCAACCAGCGTTTGCGCCAAGAGAATACAGCCCTTGGCTTGATAAGGATAATATATGCTTGGAGATTGATGACCGGAATTGTAAGTTACTCCCTATACGTGTTTAGCGTATACTAAGCCATGTAGAGTGGGAACGTTGAAGAGCACGCGTTGAGCTGAAGCGGGTTGATTCCCACAGAAAGAACACCGCACCGCGGAGCGGTTGAGAGATTTCTTTCGCTACACATGTAGCTACGTCTCTACACATCTCTGTATGTAGAAGCGCTATCAACTTATGGAGGTGGAGCAGGCGGCGGATTGCCGGTCTATGTATTATCGGCCTTATTGTTGGCTGTAGGTTTTGAAGACTGGCGCGCAAGGCGTTGATGTCTGTGGAGGGAAAGGGAAGCACCTCGGCTGTGTCATTGTTTTATTTCGTACCAAAGCCTCATCGTCCAAACCTTGATAAAGGTACTTGAACAGAGGAACGACTCTTAGGCTATTTTTAGAATTAATTTATAACGTCTTACCATGTGATCATTGGTTGTGGTACCAGAAATTATCTTGTGCTCTAAAATAATCAGGTGTCACGGGACCACGCGCTTTGACATCATTGTGATCTCGGTTAGATTCTTCAAAACGCGAGAAATCCTTTCTTCTTTTTGATTCCTCGCGTTATGTCTTGTATCCAGAACCAATATATTGTACTAAAACTCATTGAGCACCATATATAATAGAGTACCAAACCGGGTTTGTGAGATGAAAAGTCTCGAATTGATTAGATACCATCCAAGGTTTAAGCAGTTTCTGCCAGACACGAACGCCACAACCGTACTCTAAATTTAAGCTTAAATTGAAGCTATCCTACTGGCTCGCTTTCTGGGCACTGCCTGACGCGCAGAAAGCAGGGCTAGTAGGGCCAGCTGGTCTCAATTGGGCTTACAACCTCCCAACCTTCACGAGCACGCGACTCTACCAATAGCAGAAGCAACGGTCCTGCCGTCTCTAGAAAGAAGACGACACCAGAGATCGCCAGATCAACTCCTCGATGCCTTCATTAAGAGCGTCCAAACCTACACAAGGAAGACCAGAGAGAAACCGACCTCCAACCAAGTTCTCGACAAGTGGAACCAGATCCACCCCCTAACCAAGTCAACCACCCCAGAAGACGTCACGCTCGTTAAGAATTCAGTCCGCAGCCGCACCTCGGTCGGGAAACGCGTACACGCGTTGGCATCACGGGGGAAATGCACCCCCGTGATGGCGGTCAGCACCGAGGATTTGCCCGCACTTTGGTCGCCCACGACCACGATCTGCGGGAGCTGGATGTTGGACGAAAGGCTCGAAGATCGCAAGTCGTCAATTAGGTCAAGCAGGGCTCTTTGCTCCTGGCCGAGAGTGTGAGAGGTGAGAGTCTCGTAGAGGGACGATGGATCGGAGCTATGGTATTGTTAATGTGGAAATTTCAATAGATGGAGACAGGAAGGGTTGACCCACTGTGCTGCTGCTGGTGCCATCCTCGATAGGTCGATGTCTCTCTCTCATAAAACTAGAGTGATGAAGAAGAGACGTGATGCTTAGCCTACTGCTCTAGAAAAGAAGCCCACTTATAACGCCCCACGCCAACCCTCCATCTACCTTACCTTATGTAGCGGAACACGTAAATAAGCCCGATTGGACATAAACCTCGCTTAGCGCCGCGTGCCCTCACCAGACAGCACTGTAGCACCGTTACAGTTAAGGCCTAAATATCCCTCGTACCTTTTGCGACGAAATAGTATTTTATCGAATTCCCCCGGCATCCAGCGGTATCTTGTACGGCGCAAGCCGATGTTATTGCCTACACACAAATCTGGTTGGCTGCCTGATCCGCAAGGCGAATTTTGCAACTCCCGATTTACTTACAGTTTCGGAAGATCAACCCCAACTAACGTCCATCCCTGCGTGCCGAAAAACCCTGCGTGCCGAAAAAACTTCATGCTTTGGGGGTCTTAAATCTCCACCACGTAAATGTATAAAGTTATAATCAGTTTGCTATTGTTCTTTAGCTATTCCTCTATAAGCGCTCGACTTGCAGTTAGAAAAATACTATAGTTTGGCTATACTGTCGATCGTCCTGTTGATAGCGTCAAAAGCTGCTGTAGCTATTACCCCCTGCTCTATCATGACTATTGACCTGTCCCCGAAATTCGGGGCCATGGCATAGAGCTTCTATTAAGTTCAAATATAGCTCCAAGGTTTAAAGACACAGAGAACAAGAAAACCTGCCTGCCGGATTTATCCGGACAAAAGTGGGAGGTACACAAAATGCCAAGCGTCTTAATAAGCGAGGAAGGATTTATCGCCCTTACCTAATGTTGTATTTACAGCCACGCTAGTCGTATTTTATTACGCATTATATAGATGTCACGTGAAAGTATGGCGTTCTTCTCGAGTGGCGCAAATTCATGCAGTGTCGGCGCGCCAGTTAAGGCAGAATTTCACGTGCAGCATAAGTACAGTTTCTACCACCTTATTACGATACTGTACATGTCCGCGACAACAAGTTATGGCCCAACCCAACCATGGGCTTCTGCAGTGAATCCCTAGCGCTTGGCTGGCTTTGTGCGCACGCTTGCGGCGATGAACAACGATGCCACCATTCCCGCGAGGCTGCGTTCAGCTGAGTCGATTTAACCGCCAGCCTTCAATCCAACATCCTCTCCTAACTCGAAAACAACTTTGCATATATGCCGATTCGGCGACGTAACATTCACCGATAATCCTCTTTCCTTTCGGCGCCTCAAATCCGGGCCCAATAATGCGTCTTTTGGAGCACAAAAACGACGACGAGTTCACCCTTACCAAGGATATCATCGACAACATCCCCCACTATGCCATACTGTCGCACACATGGGGAGCGGATACAGAGGAGGTCACCTTCAGAGACCTGACAGATGGCACGGGCAAGGACAAGACTGGCTATAGCAAGATCCGATTGTGCGGAGAACAAGCCAGGCATGATGGTTTACAATACTTTTGGGTGGATACATGTTGTATCGATAAGTCAAATAACACCGAGCTTGCAGAGGCTATCAACTCCATGTTTCGCTGGTATCACAATGCGGCTAAATGCTATGTCTATCTGTCAGATGTTCCAAGGGATGCACCTGACAATGACGACGCGTTCTGCCAGCTGCCCTGGGAATCGGCATTTCGTAAAAGCAGATGGTTCACTCGGGGCTGGACACTTCAAGAGCTCATTGCCCCAAAATCAGTTGAATTCTTCTCTAAATACTGGGAGAAACTGGGTAACAAGGCATCCTTGGGGACTATTATCCACGAGATAACAGGAATTCCAGACAAAGCACTTCAAGGAGTTCCGCTCTCTGATTTCACCGTCGCCGAGCGAATGTCATGGGCAGAACAACGTGAGACTACTCGCAAAGAAGACCAGGCATATTCGCTACTCGGCATTTTCGAAGTCTATATGCCACTGATCTATAGCGAAGGGAAAGAACATGCGTTCAAACGACTTCGAGAGGTGATTAATGTGCATTCAAGGGGTAAGTAGACCATTCCGTTTGAGGTTGTCCCCCCCTTTGTAAACTCTGGTACTAATCGGCAAGCCAGGGCTCGATTCAGATATATTTCAACGCCTGCCGTATGCACTCGATGCACCATTTAATTCGTATATAAAGCAAGATTCGTCCACTTGCCTCCCTAATACCCGAGTTGGCCTTCTTGAGGAGATATACAACTGGGTGGATAGCGAAGATGAGCAGTGTATCTTCTGGCTTAATGGCTTAGCTGGCACTGGAAAATCGACAATTGCTCGGACCGTCGCCCGCAGATACTTTGAACAAAAGCGCCTCGGCGCCAGCTTTTTCTTCTCAAGAGGTGGAGGAGACGTTGGCCATGCTGGTAAATTCTTCACAAGTATTGCTGTGCAGCTTGCGCATAACGCACCATCGTTTCGACGATACATTTCGGAAGCTGCTGAAGAGCAGATTGATATTGCAAACCATTCTCTCCGCGACCAGTGGCGCCAGCTCGTCCTCCATCCATTGTCGAGGTCAGACAAGCGCTTATTTCCGTCTTCCTATTTGCTCATTATTGATGCCCTCGATGAGTGTGATAACGGAGACCATATTCGCACAATTCTGCAGCTTCTAGCTGAAGCTCGATCGTTGACGACAGTACGACTTCGAGTCTTTTTGACGAGCAGACCTGAAATTCCAATTCGACACGGGATATACGCCATCCCACAAGCCGAACACCAGGACTTCGTACTCCACAGCATACAGCCAACGATTGTTAACCATGATATCTCTCTGTTCCTAGAACACAAGCTCGGGATCATCAGGCAGGAGTGGACTCTTGGAGCAGACTGGCCAGGCGAAGCAGTTCTGAGACAGCTGGTTCTATATGCTTGTGGCCTCTTCATTTGGGCAGCAACAGCTTGTCGCTTTATTCGTGAGGGGAGGCGATTTGCACGCAAGAGACTGGATACAATTCTCAAGGGCAGTAGTAGCGCTATTACTGCACCAGAGAAGCACCTCAACGAGATCTACCTTACTGTCCTCAAGCACTCGATCTCCTCGGAGTATTCGGACGAAGAGAAAGAAGAGGTATGCGATATGTTAAAGCATACGCTTGATGCATAGTAGTATTGCTCTCACCTCTTTCCACCTCTTTATTAAGCAGGCTATTACACCTTCCAAGGGAAGATGTCGACCGGACATTTGAGGACCTTTATGCGATCCTTGATATTCCAGAGAACCCGACTCGCCCGCTCCGCCTCCACCACCCTTCATTTCGCGACTTTCTCCTCAACAAAGATCGATGTGGGGAATTTTGGGTGGATGAGAAGGAGGCACACCAAAATTTAGCTGCTAGGTGTATACAGCTAATGTCCCAGACACTCAAGAAGGATGTTTGCGAATTATATGCTCCTGGTTATCAAGCCGCCCAAGTTGAGAGCAGTCGTATTCAGAAATGCCTTCCGCCCGAAGTTCAATACGCATGCCTCTACTGGGTTCAGCATCTGCAAAGGAGCGGCTCTCAGGCTTACGACGGCGAGGAAGCCCACCGATTTCTGCAGGCTCATCTACTACACTGGCTTGAGGCGCTTGGGTGGATGGGCAAGACCTCAGAAGGGATTCAAGCAATATTATCCTTAGAGGCTCACGTTCCGGTATGCTATCTATCTATTATTTATAAGAGTCTAACTTGTCCTTAGGCTACTAAAAGCCCTAATTTACACGCATTTATCCATGATGCAAAGCGATTTGCCTTATACAGCCGATCAGTTATTGAACAGGTGCCTCTTCAATTATATTGTTCAGCCCTTGTCTTTGCCCCAGAGAAGAGTATTGTCCGAGAAACATTTGAGAAGTGTATCCCTACCTGGATAGAAAGAAAGCCTAGAGTTCAAACGCATTGGAGTGCGGCGCTGCAGACGCTCGAGGGCCATTTAGACTTCGTCACCTCAGTGGCCTTCTCACCTGACAGCAAGCAGGTCGTCTCTGGATCTTGGAGTCCGACGGTGCGGCTCTGGGACGCCGCGACAGGAGCAGCGCTGCAGACGCTCGAGGGTCGTTCTGACTCCGTCACTTCAGTGGCCTTCTCACCTGACGGCAAGCAGGTCGTCTCTGAATTTCACGATCGGACGGTGCGGCTCTGGGACGCCGCGACAGGAGCAGCGCTGCAGACGCTCGAGGGCCGTTCTGACTTCGTCACCTCAGTGGCTTTCTCTCCTGACGGTAATCTACTACCTACTTTACGTGTATCTGATTATTGGGTAGTAGAAGGTGAAGCGAATTTTCTCTGGCTACCTCCCGATTACCGATCTACGCGTAAAGCTATTTGGGATAAAACTATCGTTTTTGGACATTCATCAGGGAGACTTTCATTTCTTCAGTTTAGACAAGGGCCAAAGCTTATAGTATAGAACTAGTATATAATAAACTTTGTATTGTAGTCTTTATATTATATCTCTTTTTCTTTTTATCTCTATTTCATAGAGGGTTCAAGGGAGCGCGTAACTTTATAGTAATTGATAACTGGCACTCGGTTTCTAGAATCTTCTGCCTTCGAAATTTTATCCGTAGGGTAAAATAAGAAGGTTATTCGAAGAGAAGAGAGCGCGGTGCCTTCGGCGTTTCGTTTTCCCGGTCCGTGTTTAGTAATAACTTACGAAATCTTGTGGCTGGTAAATCTTGTGGCTTGTAAGCTGGTGGCTTGCCCCGCTGTTTTAGACGTCTCGCTGTTGCCGATGCTGCTTTCTTTTTATATATTCGAAATTGTTTTGCTTTATCCTGTAACAGCTACGTCTAATTCATCTCCTCCTAAATTTGTGCCTTCCGCCTGTTAAAGCTGTAGAGGTTGCAAGCTGGTGTTTCCGGTGCTTTAGCTTAAATAGTAGCCCAGTTACTAAACGGCGACGTATATTATAGCAAAGTTGCGTCTTTGTCTAATATATAGCGTTATGTAAAGTGTTTCTTTCGCTAACCTATTCTTTATACTGTTGACCGTGCACTTGGCTACTCACTGTTCACTGTCCACTTGACCCAACTTGCTGTTCCTGGTATTCTGTGTCACGTGCTCGGCTGGGTAGGGCGCTACTGTCTGTGTGCTATACTTGAAACTTTGTTGATTTTATCCACCTTTACACTTACCAACAGCTGATTCTAACCCTTCTGAACTGTATTTCCGATTGTTCTGTTCAATTTCGAAGGCTTCGTGTGAGCCGCAGGCTAGCACCCACGTAGATCGTTCTGTTCAAGATTTTGTGTGCGATTTTCGTACCTGGACCAACTACGCCAGGCATTAAAGTCATTACTAAGCTGGATGTGGCGCACTAGGTGGCACCAGGCACCACAGTACCTCTAGCCACTTTTGGCCTTTATGCCTAAGGCTTCACAAATGAAATTACAGCGTAAATATTAAGTATGGGACGTGCGGGGTCGTTTCGCTCTAACCTAAATATCATTAGTCGCTTCGACTCAAGGTACTGATCTGCGTGGCAACCTTACCTTAATTTACACGCCACAGCAGCCACAAGGCTAATGACGATTTCCTGCATAGTGGTAAGGCCTTGGGCTCGGATAAGACCCCTTTATAAAGTATTAGGGATAGTATGAGCTCGGTGGTAAAGCTGTGGTGGAGGAACTCTGTTACGCTATAAAAGGAGACCCTTTGCAAATCAGGCGTGAGGGCGACGATGTGAACGTGATTTTCTAGTAGGAGGAGTTCAGGGTGTCCGGGAGTAGCCACGGAACACAACGTATATAAAAATATAGGAGACATTGAGGTGCGCACAAATTTTAAGATACTGCAAGTCAAAGTACCTATCATTTTTTTCGGCACACAGGGTTTGTTGGAATCGCTCTGTATATTGGTTCACAATCAAGTGGTCAATATGGGGGTGGTTTTGTTGGTTTCAATATGCATACCGAACGCAGGGTTCGGATGTGCGTATATATATATTGTCAGCTAACTAGCTATTCCTAATACGAGGGCTTCGCCTATTGAAACGACTATTGAAGCAACAGGGTTTTTCGGCACGCAGGGATAGACGTTACGCCAGGCTAAGCATTATCAAGGTAGTCAACAGCCGCTCGAGTGATTCCAATGCCATCGATGTCTGAGCCATGACAATAGATGATTCTAGAATGCGTCGAGGCCCAGCAGAAATCACAAATGTGGGGTTATGTCAGGTACGCACGCCATTTTTCGTCACTGTTGCAATCCTCGGTGGAGTCCAGAACCACTTCGTAAGTATAAGCCTATCCCTAAACATTTCCCCCAAAAGAAGCCTGAGCCTGAACATTTCCCCCAGAACCAAGCCTTAGCCTAAATAGTCTCCAATTTTTGAACTCGCATCCGGGTCCTCACCTACGTTGGAGCAGATCCAAAGTCCGAGGATTCATTTTAGCTTCAAGGTAGAGTGGAAGATGGTCACGTGAGTTTTCATTTCTCTCGCAAACAACTCCTTTCAGCAGGAACAAATTCATCAAATTACGCACCCAAATCCCAAGAAAATCTGGTCCTAAGACTATCACTGGATAGCCTAGGTTGAGAGGTATCGTTTAATACCAATTAATCGTGGTGGCAGTCAGAAGTTTGATTTCAGTGTCGAAACAACGATCGAGCAATCTGATCACAGACATGCCAAGTTTAAACCAGCGGCAGAAAACAGCGATACCCCCAATATCTACCTGACAAACACTACAAACAGTCGAGATGGAGAGGGATGCTGCGGTGTCGGGCGCTGAACTTGATTTGTGGGATGCTGAGATCCGACCAACGGTTGATGCGGGCCCTCCAAGTGCTGGTTCCTGGACTCCCACTGCTCTGTGACAGAAGGACAAGGTCCTCTTCAAGACATTCGTCTAAGGGTGCGTAGTCTTCCACCGTTTCTCGAACGTCCTTTTTGCCGAGTTTGTCGCGAGCTGCTTCGCTCCGAAACCGTTCACCTCTAAACATCACCGGGCTCCCCAACACGTCACTTTCGACTGCGTCCGTTACAGTAAACTTCGAACCCGAACGCAGACACGAGGGACCGCCAGCAAACCCTAGGCTCCCACAGACTGTCCATCAGGAACCGATTCATTTTCAGGGGAAATGGCTCGGGAACGGCGCTCAAGGCGCCGGAAAATCCTGGCGAGGATCCTGATGCAAAATGCTGACACTTGGCAAGCAGTTCCATTTTCTAGACAGGTCTCACGACCGTGAAGGCTCCTTCATTCCGCCGGCCAACTATCGTGTTCCCGCCGAAAATCTAGGCTACTCTCCAGAATCCAGGGCTAGCCTCCGAAAGCCGGAGCTGGAAACCAAATACGAATCCCGACCTCTGAATCCCTACATCTATTCTCCCTTAACCTCCAGCTGGCATCCCTTCAAGCCAGTACCTAGAGAGGGGGCCTCAGTCAGGGGAGGTCACTAAGAGTCGTCTCCTGGAACATCTATTTCGAGGGCCCAGATCTCGAAAGTCGCGGTTCGTCAGCCATGGCCCGCCCGAAAGAAATTTTCGGGGATTCACCAACCCCAATGGTCATTATTCTCCAAGGGGTGCACCACCAGTCGCTAGAGGCTATCTGCGTAAACTTGTGGATCAGGGAAAATTTTGTGTTATCAAATGTGAAAGCTCCCCAGCCCTGCTTCACCCTTGTGATGGCCTCTCGAGAGATCCAGGCCGAGAGTTGGTTTCGCGTCACTTCCCCATTAGAAAGAGACGCTCTCGTTGTTGACATCCCAATCTCTTCTCTTTGAGGACCAGCTATACTCCCATCCTCACTCTTCGGAATCACAGAAATCTCAGTTTGTTCAAACCAGCCCCCGGGTTTTAGATGTTCTTAGATTTCGGAGTAGAGGGAGGGGTAGTCGGCGACGGACCCGTAGATGGAGCGCGCGTGGATGAAATCGAAGGATTCTTTACGGAAGGTCGAAGTCGATGGCCCAGATTCCAGTTCCTGTGCCTAAATCGAGGACGCGTTGGGGCATACGAGATTCGGGAGTTACGACACTTGGGGGTCTTGCGGTCCTAGGAATTGCGCAAAACCATCGAGATGGGAGCAAATGCTGACCCACGATCCTCTTTCTGCCGCTCATTATACTCGGCGATAACGAAATACGTATACCAGAATGGAAGAAGATACTATAGCTATCGCCAGGGAACCTACTGGTACGCCTCAATCACCCCTCCTCCCCCAAACTTCCTCCCCCGCTGCCAGAACGTACGCTGAGCCTCCACCGCCACGCGACAAAATGTGACCCGGTTTGGGAATAGTCACATTTGTGATGAGATAGCATAACCAGCATCTTTTTTTGCATCATAGACCGACTGCCGTTTGTGGAGAGGTTGGATGCTGTTCCTTTGATCAGATTGAATGTCATTTGTGGAAAGGTTGGATGCTATTTCTGGACGAGATTGAATGCTGTTTGTGGTTTCTGGATGAGGCTAAAAGCCGTGTGTGATCAATATAAAATGCCGTTTGTGGAGAGTGTATTCTGTTCGGGACAGCTGCGGGGGCGCTTTGTCCAGGGTCCAAGCTCGCTAGCTTCGATCATCACCATCACCAGCGGAAGCTACCGAGTAGCGCTTCAAAATGATGCTGTGATGAAAAGGCCAATCAAAAGCTTGGAAGTTTCGAAGGGGGGGGTTGGGGCCTGCATTGCAAAGTGCGCGGAGCCTCCCTTCCTGTGAACTTCCACCTTATTTCATCTATTTCAATCAAGGTAATGTGGTAAAACGTTTCATCCAGATTTTTTAGCTAGCACAGTGCTTAATGCGCGACTCAATATCCCCGTCATCTTTGTAGGGAGGTGATCCAAATTTGGGGACAAAAAGTCTTTACGTCTTTCTCCTTACCAGTCAGTCCCTTACAAAAAACAATATCGGTGCTTTTGCTATCACTCTGCCTGTCGAGTCACACAAAATGTCTCATCTGTGTGTCTTGTCCGATGATGGATTAAACCCGCCCATTCGTTTGCTTATATCTGTCCCTTGCACGATCCCGGCGTCGATGACAGTTTGCTCTTCGACATTGTCCTTGTAAGATTGCCAATATAGTCTCTCAGGGACTTGTTTTCTCTCTCGAGTTTTTCTTGGCCCCGTTTCAAATCGTCGATTCGCTCTACCAGGGCAATGAGTGACGATTGAAGAGTCTCGGCTTGTCTGGTATAGGCCAGGATCGCGTCAGCTATCACTTAATATATGGGCGTAATAGCGGGTTGGGAGAGTACGGAGAGGTTGTTCACTGGCATACTCCTTCAAAGCCTGCCTAGCCTCCTGCACCAATCTCTCCACATCCGCTGAATTTCTCCTTGGACTCATGGCTCTTGCATCACCCGGCGGAAACTCTTCTTCTTGAATCTCAATCTCTAGATGGTCTCTCGGTACAATAATTGATAGCTCTGGACCTGTCAATCCGGATCTTTCAAGCATTGCAAGTCGACCTCGTTCTAAGTCAAATGATGCGGGTGATGCCGAGACGGGCGGAGACGGAGCGACGTTGGATCGAGCTGGAAAGGAATTTGGCGTAGCAATATAGGTGGTGGCTGGCGAGGCCATAATGGAAGGACTTGCTGAAGGCCTCAAATTTTGAGGACGCGGTGAAATTGAGCTCAGAGTTGGGGGAAAGTTCGGATCCAGAACAATGACTCCCAAGTGACCTAGGGGTCAGTGATGCTTATTACGGTTTGGCAGTCTTAGGTGGAGGTTAAGGTATGACCAAGGTAGGGCCGTGCTACTTAAATCTGCAAAAGCATAAACATAAAGTTTTCTTTGATCTGATGTTTGCCAGATGGATCAGACTTACCACAGAAGGGTAGCGAAAGTTTGATTACTCGAGTGGACCAGTAGAGGAAAGTCAGGATGGCCATTATCTGAACTACTTCGAAGTAAAAATGGGGTCGGCCGGTTTTGGCTGGGTAGTGGAGCAGGCCCCACTGGTAGCCAAGTGTAGCTCCCTGCCCGTATGGAAGGGAAAAAAATTGGGGCCACCTCAAATCGGAAGGGATCTGTGTTGGGGGGATGATGGATGATGTCACTTGGCTCTTGGCTCCGGAAGTTTCTACCGGACCAGAGATTTAGCCAATGAGCTTTCAGATTTGTTAATTTCCTGATGCGTTATGATGTATCGAAGCATCTGAAATTCGCCGCTACATTGTATCTCCTTCAAAAGCTTCAAAGTAGTTTAGATTTCTTCGATAGCCAAATTCTCCGTGTCATGGCCAGGCATTCCCAAGTATGCCTTGCGAGTAGAACCAAATTTTAAAGTGTGCTGAGCATAGTCCACCCCGTAGTGGTGGGTTGAAAATAAAGTCGTTATTTGTGGCGGGGGAGAGGCGTGGGGCGGTTTCTGAGTGGACACCAACAACCCCTGTCAGCCACTATCTTATCGAAAATATCAGCACGAAAGGTCGCATCTCCACCGTCGCAACCACTAGCACAACTCGTCGCCATCCTCCCAATCTTTCCAATGTAATCTTGCTATCAGTATCAACTCTATTAGCTAATGCACTAAACATATCGATAGCTACTGTACATCAACAATGGACCCTCAATCATCAACTTGGAGCAATGCCATCAGCACGCCCGTCATCTAGTCCAGGCGCGTTAAGTCGGACGACTCATCGCCAGCAACTGCCGTCTGTATCCGATGGCACGCCTCCTTCAAGCCCCTTCGTGCATCCTCTGCGGATGCATAGAGTTCTAGAGTAGGCAAATCGTCCCTTCAAGCAGTGTGCAATCTTTGCCTAGTCCCGCCAAACGTAGCCAGCGGTCAGCTTGCCGGAGAATGGAAGTCTCCACTCTGGTCCGACACCTTTCGTACAACCCAGTTCCATTCTAGCTTCATGATTCTATGTATTCTTAATTCATTCTCCGACTTAGGGAAATACTTCTTAACATCCTGTCATTCCAACACTAACATGTGCAACCAGGACCCACGAAGCAAAAGTCGAGAAGGACTCTGTTACTGGATGGAAGCTGATAAATCAATACGAGATCATCACGAGTCAACAATTGATCTGGTACTTGCTTCAGTGTGGTCAGATCTTGCCTCCGTGATATCTAAGATCTTACCGCTGCAGCCACCAAGACGAGGGTTAATCACAGTTTCACTCGATGGGAGATTTCTTTTCTTCACGTCCTTGCGAAGGCCAAGCTTTGAAGTAATGGTCCTGTGGTCCAAGCTTTTCAGCTGATTTTGGTGAAGGTGGGCACGAACCAGCACCATTACTTTGGCTTGTAGATTGGCGGTCAACTTTTTAAGACGAGGATAATTGACTCTCAATAAGGCGGGACGAACTTCCAGATATATCTACAGATGCTAATTCGATTTTGAAGCAGACCTTTTGTCTTTTCCTCCCTTCCTACGATTCCAAATATAAAATGGGGTGATTAGCGACAGCGACGGTGGCCTTGGCTTGATTCAACACTGGCAGGCAGAAAAGAAGGAATATATAGCGATTTTATAGTCAATAAATACATCACTATCAATATGCAGTTCCAACATCACTGCAGGCTACACAAAAAATCCAGGGGCGACAGCGAGCATGGCGACGACGAGGTGGTACCTACCACTATTGTGTTTAGTATAAATTAACCTTTGGTGGGGTGGCGATAACCTTAGGCGATTATGAACAGGCAGAATCTAAAAATGTACGGTTCATGCTGACGGGTCTGAGACACTTTAAAGACAGAAGATTCAAGAAGAGTTGCAACTGTCATCGCTGCAAATCAGAATCTCGATAGCGTGTCATACTGTACGATAAGCTGAAACCAATAAGTAATATCATCCTAGCAGCCTTATCCGTAGCTTATACAGGCCTTAGCCCAGTCATTCTTCAACGCCTGAGGTTTGTCGCGCATTTTGCTTGATCACGAGCCATTGCTTTTCCGCTAAGCCCCCTCTGATGACGCTTATTAGTGCAAGACAAGACGAGCCACAAGTCCAGCCTGAATGATGACCTGTGGCTGAAGCAGGCAACATCGTATGTTCATAACTGTTTATGATGGTATCCATCGTCGCAAGATAATGAACACTACATCGGGGGATTATACACATTATGGATTGCAATTTCCCTGGCCTCTCCCTCCCCACGAAGTACTTTACCACGAGTGTGCAGACATCTCTTGTTCGCTCTATGATTCGCCACGTTGTCTTCGAGTCTCTTGTTGTTGAAGAAATACACCCTTGCTGGTGCGTCTCTAGTGTCTTGGGGGAAGAAAAGGTGGAAGAATACTTATTGTATAATCCACGAATTGTTTCCGATAAAGACGTTGCGCCTCATGCCTCATCCTGAGCATCGGAAATTTTTCTAGAAGCATTTCCCATTGACAGTCCTCGATCTCCAATAATCCTTGTGAAGGCATGGCACCTTTAAACGATCGGGAATTGTTGGGTATATTTGAAGAAGCGCCGGGTCTGGAGAAGCCTCAGAACAATCCACTTTGGGCTCCTAGATGTTCGTGCAAGTGCACACTGAAAGAGACGGAGGGAGCTTCTCCGCCAAACTACTGCATCTCAAAGACGTCCTTTTAGGGTCTGAGTGCGTTCGAGACCGCTTGAAGCGCTTGCCAGTCTCTCGGAACCGGAGAAAACCCAGGTCTTCACACGTGACCCGCCTCCTCGGTTTCCAATGTTCATTTGATGCTTATTCCAACGTCCCGCAAATGGTTCAGTTACAAAACGCATGAGTAACACGTGGAAAGGATAGTAGAGTTGACCCAAGCTTCACAGAACACAGAGAACTTCGGAAAACTTGTGTCCTTCATCTCCATCACCCTGCTTCCTTGGAAACTAAACAATTGTCTCCAGGTTCATAGGAGCCCAAGAGGCTTACCTTGAAGTTCCTCAAGTCTGCAACAGTCGAATTATGCCAGTCTCTAAACTTCGCCTCCGTAAATCCATTAGTACGATTGAGATTCTGAATCGGGTGCAATTTCTCGCCTTTGGAACGAGAGAGTATTGGTTTTTTGATTCTGCTGAGTTCACCTCCAGCGCTATGTAATGTTGCAATTATTTGCATTCAATATCAGTTCTCCGCGTCTTCTCAGAAGAGTGGTAAGAGCACCATCTTAGGGTGCATTGTTGCGAACGTACGTTGATTCTGCAGTCTTGTCGGTCGAGACAAGGGGGACCGGTTCGTTCCAACCATTTCGAATCTATCTCGTGTTTTCGTCGTCTTTGGTACCAATATATACCAGTTTATCAGCCCAACCGGCCAGTCGCCAGTTGAAAAGCTCGACCGAATCTGGCGGTCCACGTCCATGCTCCTCGATTTGACGTCCGGACTGTCCTATGAACTGGCACTGAAAGCTTGAGCCACAAGTCGCCCATAAACCTCTTGTTCCAGAATATTCATTCCATCCAGGATGTGGGAATGGTCAAATCGAAGTTCGAGTGACAGAACTTGGGACCAAGTCCGTATGTAGCTGGTTAATGGGATGGATGGGGACTATTCCAACCGCGCCTCAAGAAAGGGGATCTTTCATAACGGCCATCGTAAACAGCTGGATATTCGTTAGGAGGCAGGTTCTCTGGTGGCTGATATGGCCAATATGCATGATGCTGATATGCCTGGTATGCCTGATGCTGATTTCTTCGAGGCTGATATGTTTGAGGCTGATGTGTCTGAGGCTGGTATGTCTGATACGTCTGAGCCTGATGTCTACGCCCATATGTATATGCTGCAAGAGCGTCATGAGAGTTGACCTGATAATTCGCATGAAGATTCATGGAAGGCTGTGGATTCGAGCCCATGCTCGGTGTAACGTTGGCTGATTGGGGATGAAGTTTCATGGAGAACGCTGGCTGAACATACCCCATCTGGCATGTCTGCGGAATGGTCAATGGGCCGGGTGACCCCGCTTGAAGCTGCGGCGGTAGACCCCAGTATGAAAATCTACTCTGGGGTTGCATCAGTGGCGGTTTCCCCGGGACTGCTTGAATGGAGGCGAAAGCTTGTAAGTCCATAGCGCCTTGGTGGCCCTGTTCCAGGGGTGAATCTGCTGGCAACTTTTGCAGAAGGCTTCTTTGAGCAGCGGCAAATCGTGGATTTACTCGCTGCCTGTGGTATTTGTCGCGGAATTTCATCGGCGTTGGGGGTAGGTCCCTGAGGTAGAGGCTGATATTTTTGAAGAACTTGCGTTCATTGCATGGAGTTTCATCCTCCTGATCCGCTGTTAACGGTAAACAAACGAGGTAAAGGTTAGAAACGTACCTTCCAGGCTGCGGGCGGTTTGAGCGGCCTCGGGAGAGACTGTCCTGAAAGAAGAAACCAGCCTTGGCACTGAGAACTATTCCATTATAAGTATCTTGTCGTCATTTCCGTTGTCTTTACGGGAAGGGACCGACCATTTCTTTGCACCTCCAGATAGGAACGCAAATTCCCGAGAAGTGCAGCCAAGGCGCGGACAACGCTGCGACCCTGCGTACTGACCCACGATAAAGGTCATAGTAATCCACATGCCTGGAGTCGGGCGATATCCCGCGGCTCTGATTGGCGTCACATTGACTCCAAAAAAGAATAACTCATACTCCTGCGAACGAACTTTAGTGTGCCCGGGGCCATCCTTAAATCTCGTATGAATGATGGCCTCAAACATCTAAAAATCAAAGCGACCCAGTCAGCAAAGAAGAAACATCGCAGGGCTTTGAAGACATACATCCCAGTCGTATTCCGATGGCACAGGAATGACTCGACCAAGAGCGTCTTCGAATCGGATCGGCGCTTGCGCCCAAGTGTGATGCAAGTCCGGCGGTGGCAGTCTGTCTAACGCTTTCATAAATGTTTCCATCATTTCTGTCTGAGTCTTCCTGCAATCCTCTTTAGTATAGAAGGACTCATGTCCAAGGTAATATTCACTGACCATACGTTTGTTGCCATCGCCAGTAGAGATTGGAGGGTGGGAACGGTATCTCTATCCATAAAATCAGCCTCTGATGACTCGAATTCCCACCGGAACCCTTACCTATCCGGTATCAAGCTAATTTTCTCACATATGGAAAGAGTCTGGGTGCTCAACTGCTTTCGGATATTCTCGATGGATGTCTCGTGCTCTCTGTGGGATTCTCGCGACTCTGAGTACAACTGGGAAGAAAGTTTACTGTACAGGGGGCCACAAGTTAGCTTTTGCACAATGAAACTCTCAAATGAATTCCTCACAGCGAAGCAGTGCTCAATCGCAAATTCAAAGACCCCACGTGGGCTACCAGGTAGCTTCGGAACTCAGGTATGTCTTTCTTGGTGAGAATCTTCCATCGCACCATTCGCGGAGCAGCTCGCAGCCTCGAAGCCTGTGATCCAACCCCAAGGCTTCCTTCAAAGGGCTTAATCTTATCGTGGAAACGCCTTATGGTATCCTCGCAGAGACAGGCTGCAAATTTCAGGGCCACGATCTCATGTACTTGGCCAGGCTGACCCGATATGGCATGTATGTCGTTCAGAGCGCGTAGCAGGCCTGCCAGCTCAGATTCTAGCTCTTGGAAATGCTCCCGGGATCCGCCGACACTCCGCACACTGCTGATGACTTTGTTTGTAAGTGCGATGGCCGTGACAATGTCGCCGGCGCTCCATCCGAATGACATCGCAGTGTAGGCATTTATCGAGCTATTGGTGAGTTAGGGATTCCTCAAAACTTTCATTCAACCTCCGCAGTGCTCGAGAGGTTCCACTATAAGTAATGGGGGCAGCACCTTGACAAAAGCAAAACGTTACGACACGACGAGGCTGTAGATAACGGTCTGTTGTTGGCAGTCTGCCAAGGCAGCAAGGCTGTCTTGAGCCCGTCCACCTGCGTCCACTTTGCTGAGAGTGTGGGTATGAAATGAGATGGCTATAAACGTCGATTTAAATAATACAGTGCTAATAGATCAATTGAAGGTTGTTGTTAGAATACAAATAAGTTGTAGCTCTTCATGAGTATCTAGATATTAAAGGCAACTCTCGTGGCTACCCCTTCAGACATTCCGGGTTTCGACAAGACCTTAGAGCTCAAAGACTTGCAGAAAAGTCACGATGCGTAAGCGTAAAGTATCGACCTTGGGGTTTAACATACTTGCTCACAATTGCTATCACGACGCAGATCTTGAATTATATCGTTGCGGACGCTCGGCCACAACCGCTTGGCGGCGGTGTCACTGCACGTAGCGCACACCACCCAATAGCATCAGTATCGCAGACTTTTCGTTCGATCTACCTCGACCACCCTTACTCAACTTCCACGAAAGTGACGGGTGGTCAAGACTGTTGTGTTCAGACACCGACCAGTATATATGCATCGCCGATTTATCCGTCAGATACCCCTTCTAGGTGACAATACGTATCTTCTAGGCTGCTGTGGTGTCGTCCATGCAGTGCTTCCTGTGGGATGCTGCAGCTGGCAATTAATACGAGGCCACGATGTATACATTTGGCGGTGCTGGATTTTGGCTAAATAGCAATTTGTTAGTATAGCCAATCACGAGGGGCCCGAGGAACTGGATCTCTAAACTGCGCCGCTGGGTTACCTTTTCTTTCCAGAAAACTGTGCGAGTTACAACCCCACCTGCTGTGGTGGGGCACGTAACCTCGTAACACCGGGCCGGTTTCTATTTCTACTTCAAAGTATATGGTCAACCATCAACCTCTCTCTACACCTCTCCAGAAGTTTCTGAACAACGACTTTCTCACACAATATGGGCGAAACCCCAAAACATGAAGGGTTATACAAAACCCGAGAGATGGAAAATAACACTTTCGCAAACAATGGAAAATCAAACGATTTACCAGCTTACCAAGGTTTCTCGTCACCAGCCTATGTTGCAGTTGAAAGGCCTGAAGTTCAACCCGAACTCAATCCTCCCTCTGAATATTCCATTTTCCCTCAGTAAGAAACTCCCCTCAAAATTCCCTCGTGCGAGTCTAATCCTCCTTTAGAGACATCTTCTTCTACCGCACCGAATACATCTCTCTAGCCATAGGTCCCCCTACGAGGCAAACAAACCGCAACCACCACCACTCTTCAGCGTCTCCATCCACATGGACAAACGCCTCTCAAGTAAAAGCGAGATTCCTTCCGTAAGACTCCATTACGGCCCAGATGACACCTACCCCGTGATCGGGGACGTCCGCTTTCGAACTTCCCCAGGCTCAGATATAACTCTCTACCCCTGCGTGCTTGGTTCATCCTCCTCAGCATCCATAACGGAAACGCATATAGAACTCCTCAACAACACCGCAATGACAGCGGATGTGCATTTCTTCTACCAAAACATCACTGATTCATCCGGGTCAATCATCCGCAAGAATTTCGAATGGAGACATAGTGGGGGGCCTGAAGCCAAAGCTCTTGCGACGGATAATGTTGGGGAGGAAGATTACTGTCAGGTGAAAAGAGGATTGAAACTTATGGATGTTGCGACGGGGGAAGTGCTTGCTGTTTATTGTGGAGGAAGACAAAATCGCAATTTGAATCCGAAGAGATTGGGAGGGAAATTGAGATTTTTGGCGAGTGAGGAGAAATGGGGGGAGGGGTTTAGATTGGTGGTGGTATTAAGTATATTGTGTATTGTAGAAAGAAGGTGAGTTTGGTTCTTCGCCTGTTTGGCAATTATTGTGAGTGCTGATTTGGTGTGTTAGGAGGAGACAAGCGGCGCTTAGGACTGCTAGTGAAGGGGGAGGTCCTCCTTGTGTGATTTGTTGAGAATAGAGTAGACATGGCCTAATTCTAATCGCAACGGGCAAAGCGTGTGAGCCCGCAGGTCGTATGCTGCACTGAATCGCCTGTACTCGGGCCTGGTGGGTGGAAGCAGACACAGGTGGGGCATAGGATGAGCTGTGAGAGTGCTGATAGCTTGGCGCTGGAGAAGCAGGAGCCCTGGCAAATTTGAGGAAATCTTACTCTTTGGCGCCATCTTGACCCCAAATGCAACCTCGTCTTTAAATCAAAGATATGCAGTCTCCCCAATTTCGGTGTGCCTCGCAGGGCTGTAGCTCGAAAGGTCCTCTGCCCCTTGATCAGTTCAAAGTTAGGAGGGGCGGTAGACGCCAGATAACATGCTGCACGGCCGTGTGTTTATCACTGGCGACGCACTACACATCCATTCACCAAAAGCCGGGATTGGTATGAACTTCAGCTTACAAGATAGTAAGTACTGTATGCTTATTGGTCTAAAATCTCGCTAACATTCTTAGCGTACAACCTCGACTGGAAAATTGCACACGTTGTAAATGAAATTGCTACACCTGACATTCCCAAGACGTATGATGAAGAGCGGGGATCGAGACCAAGAAGCTCATCGAGTTTGATAGACTTCTCGCGGAGTCGATGAATGTTGGAGCGAATTTTTCAATTGAAAGAGCCCGTGAAGGACTACTCGCTAGCCTCCCATTTACAAGCTGTACGGCAACTGAGTACGAGGCTGGAATTCTTGTCGCCAAGGAAGGTTGCCCGGTTGTTTCCAAGCAGCAGTTGGCGCCTGGCATTCCAGTGGGCAGGCGGCTGGCCTCACAAACCGTTGACAAACATGCGACTGGGAACCAATGGATTTCGGAAGCTGCTTTTGTAGTACTTGCAGCTAAGTCCGCTAAGAATAGTGTCCTGGAACTTCATGAACCACTCAAAAAATGGACCTTGAAGTGAGGGCTCTGGTCACCCGCTCCAGCGACCTCGTACATACTGGCCTCTCGACTGTTCGTGCATATCCTTCGATTTGGTCGTCCAGGCCTTCCCTTCGAAGTATCGCTCGTGAAAACCCCGACATCGTAGTAGTCTCGCCCAGTGAGTTCCTCAAGTATTCGCTGGTCGACTTTGTCGTGTGTCTGTTCGATTCCTCTCTGAGAAGCTGAGCTGGATCGAAGTGGTGTGTCGAAGACGGCATTCTCGAAGGCCGTCGGTGGCGTTAATTGTTTCGGGCTGGTGAGTGCGATCAAGTCGAACACGGCACGCCATATCTCCACGTCAGGCGCGTTGTTGACAACCAGTTCCACCAAAGGGATCGTTGACTTGATGTCGAAATCGCTGGAGCCAGCTTTAGATCCAAGGCTGAATAGATCCGCACGAAGGCGAGTTTTGCGATCGATCCGCGAACGTAGGACACGAGCCGGCGGAAGGGTCTGCAAGGCCCCAATAAGACCAAGGACCAGATCTTCTATACACATTAGCAAGATAATTAGTTGGCTGTGCAGTGACGCTAACCTGAGGCAGATTCTGCAGAAAGGATGTCCTCAACAGCACGAGATGATCCTACGAAACCTAGACGGGCTTGAGTTGATTCAAACTGTGACGAAAAGCAACCAATCCTTCATTGTTCATTGATGGGATGGCAGTTGATTATATTTGCTTCCTCGGTAGCCTCCATCATGGAGCATATCGTGAAGCCTGCTGGAGATGAGGGAAGGAAGGCGGCGCGATCTCAGAGCGTGAAGAGAAACGCGATACGAAAGGCCCACGAAAATTGTGGATATCGTGTGGGCTAATCGCTGAGGCCTGAGGCGTTAATATCTTGCCGAAGCGCGAATTGGGTCACGTCACGGGCACGTCGGATGGAGGAGCGAAAACTCGAAGCCGATTTGACGATTTTCATGAAACAGGAAATACATCATGTGATAATTTAATTTCTGGAGACAACTTCAAAGAACTTTAGCGCGTAAATGAGTGACAAATTTCCCAACCGCCGAAGCCAATCTAAACACGCTCTCAGGGTTGGAGATCGATCCCGTGGAGCCTTCGCCACGTGTTTTGAAATGCATCAAGCTATTGAAAATCAACATCAGCTGTGGCCTAAGGCATGAAATCGCAGCTTGTAGCGAGGCTGGGGTTGTCAGAGTTTATCTTGACAATTCAGCCTGAAGATGGAAGATTGGGATGGAGAAGGGCTGAATGGAACGTTTCCGGAATTAGTCATACACGACAAGGTACGTGCAAACTAGTTCGCGACGTCATTTAGACACGATTCTTGGAAGGGTCGGTAGGTTCCATGTTGGTCATGGCTTGGGCTGAAACCCAGCATGAACCTGTGAGTTTGGTAGGCGAGGTATCATGAATCTTCTCGAGATTTGGGAAGCAGCGAGCATGTGCGGAGTTTGGGCAGCAATACGAGATCTTACCTCAGCAAGCTCAGCCCATTGGTCCAGCAGGAGTCTAGCCTTTTTCGGACAGTCACGTTATTTATTTGTCCCGTTTGTTTCAGTTAAGCATCCCAGCCACGGAAAAAACATCACAAACAGCGAGACCAAAATTTTTGGAATCGAGTAACGAAAACCACATCTAGCAGCCCTCCTTTTGGTCAGTTGAGAAGCCTGAGCTTGTGCGCATTGCCCAGTGTGACATAGGCATCATGGCGACACCGTGGCCTCAAGTGGCAGCATGGCCCAACGATATCCGCGAGCACGCTACATACCTCAGCGATTACCTCAGGAAAGCACTCGTCTGTATCGACTCTGCCGTGGACCAGCCAGTGCCAACGCTACTGGTCAATACTATGATCGCAGCCACAAGCGTCTTCATCACCAAGTTCCAGAATACCCCGGATACCACGGCAGTTGTGCAAGCCCTCACAGCCATCCAACAAGACCTGAAAACGACAGCAGAAACAGTACAATACACGGCAGCGAGAGTCCAAGAGAACACGATTACATACCAACAGATCGCCACATTGAGCCAGGAGACCAACCTATCTGTCAGGAATGCTGCGGAGGAGAGAAGAACAACAACCGCACTTATTCAAGAGACGAACGACATTGCCAAAGAGATGAATAACATCACCAAAACCACGAACGACATTGCAAAAGCTATCCAATCCACACCGCTCTCAAAGGCATCATACGCGTCGGTGTTGACTAGCAACGCCGCGCCCCTTAGCAAACCAATTACAATATCTACTCAGACATCATCATTCATACAGGCACAACGTGAGATCCTCGTGAAAATCACGGACCCAACTACCATTGAAAGCCTCCGGACTAAGAACCCTAGAAACCTACAGCACCACGTTAACCGTGCGATTGAACAGAGCGGAAACAAACACATTGAACGGATC
Source organism: Halenospora varia (assembly GCA_020726485.1). Lineage (NCBI taxonomy): Eukaryota > Fungi > Ascomycota > Leotiomycetes > Helotiales > Solenopeziaceae > Halenospora > Halenospora varia. Next base: position 9,459 of record JAHEWH010000022.1, on the reverse strand, counting down.
CGCGTAGCATCCGCCAACCAACTCAAGAGTGGAGACCTCAGTATCAAAACGTCGGGCAGGATTGAGGCGGAGGGATTGAGACAACTAAAGGCTTCTTCCACCGTCCCCGCCAGCTTCTCTTAATTTGAAATTGATCCGCATGTGTTCCCAACGACAGAACTCAACTCAATAGAGACGGCACTTAGCTCTAAACAATATGAGCTATTCATGGTGTTAACGGCAAAGAATATTATATAAAGGAAGAAGCAGCGCCTTGCTACAAACGGCCACTCGATATGTGTGGTACTCTTTCGGTGTTTTTAGGGGCATTCCAGGGCCTCAAGGATCTCTTTGTCAGTCTCCCTGGACCAGTTGAGACCTTGGAGTTTTGGCGCACAATAGCCCATCACAAGTCAACCCTTACCAGATTCGTCTGTCATCAAAGGACAGTGAACCTCAATGAAAATTCTTCTCATTTCGAAGAAGAGATGGACCTTCTGGATCTATCACTTCTACCAGAAGATAGAGCTGAGTTGGATCGATCCGGGTCGCACCATCCCTTTGCGGCGCTGAACCTAGAGTGCATTGGCTTGGGTTGTACGCCTCAACTTCTGGTATGACATCCAACACCGTGGCTAATCCTTCGTCGAGTTTCTTTTTTGAACAGGCTAGCTGACATTTTCATGCTCTTAAAGAAATCAATCTTGGCGTCCTTCACCACGACTCAGACGTTAAAGATCCTGCATATAAGAAAGTCCGGTTCTGATATGCAGGGTCCAACGAGGGCATCGAGGAGAAATTTATTCAGCAATTGGGATCTGGATTCTGACGATGACAGTATAGCCGACGACGTAATGGCCACGCTAGGAGCTGATCCTGATCCAGACCTCATGGCGGCTTGCGACAGTGCATCAGAGGACGGGTCACTCAACGAAAGGAAGTCGAATGGTGGGAAGCCTCCGAGTATCACTCATTCCACAGCTTCTTCGGAATCCTTCGACGACATAGCCGAGATATTACGCCTGCCGGGTGGGCTTCTACAATTTGCCAATTGGGCCTTTGGACCTGATGGTCTTCCAGCGTTACAAGTTTTGGCTTTTGGTGACTTCTCTTATGACGGCCGGTTCCACAACCACAATCATCTCTTCTGCAGACACACTTGGTCAATTCGAAACCCAGAAAACGACACCTTGCAACAGAGCGAGGATGAACTGATTCTGACATTTCGCCCTATAAGAGAGAACGACAGGAAGTTGTGGGATCTAATCGATCGGAATACCGAATTCTTGGAGGCTTGTCCAACAGATTCGATCATAAACGATTGACCCTGCACAGTGTCTATCATTGCACGACAATCACACGGCGTTGTTGAGCCCACATACCATCAACTAAATCAGCGACCAGTGTGCGTACTAGTTGTTCCGTGTCTTTGAACCCTTTCTCAAACAGACAGCGTTGTTGCGCTTGCAAATCCTCAATTACTAATCATCTTAGTTGCCTGGGAGTTCCACGACCTTGGCTGACAATTCTGTGAGTGGAGTCGACGCTAAAGTGTTCACCCACGGACGGGGTTATTGGCAGAAAAATCCTTGGCCGAACAAGGAATTTGGCCATCTCTCCTCAGCCACCATCATGGCTCGTCAAAACAAGCATCTGCCTCACTAAGCCCTACCCGCTGAACGACAACGCTACGGCGGTCTTTGGCTGTACTTGACGACCCCTGCGCCCGCCTTACCCCTCCTGATACACTAATATTTAAACTAGGGGGTTATATACCCACACGACTTCGATGATGCGTCATGAGCCGAGAATACAGCCGAAGACTCTCCATCACAGGTAGGGACGCATCCCCCGTTATAAATCAAGTTTTTTAGGAGTAACCCAAATCTTTGCTCAAGGGCACGTGATTCTATCCTTCACAGAAGTTTATTTCTGCTCCTAAGCTGACGGTCCCAGGGAGAAGACACGATGAAGCAGGCTATCAACATGATGTAAATCGCCTATTTGTGAAGATATCACACAGTATCAATGTCCTTGAGAGGGTTAGACCCTATGTAATTACGTAGACTTCTTTGAGGAAACTCTGGCGTTATTTTGCTTTTACTTCCTTGCGCTACGTCTTGTATCTAGAATCAAATATACATCTTGAACACAGACGGTACCGTACATGACTTTAGTAAGTTACGTCACAAGTGCCTCCGGGCCATGGAAACCACTATATCTTGAGGGGGGTTGGGTATTGATGAGGACCACCCAGAGCCGAAGCAGCCTTTGTCCTCTAAATTTCCTAGCACATTTTACTGAGGCAATGATAACAGTACTATATATACCAACTAATGAATCGACGGACTCGATGATTGCACGAACAAAGGCAATCATGGGTGCCAGATTGACTTCTCCAAGAATGAACTTGGCTGAAGCTCGTTGTTTCAGCTTTGCGTTGGGGGACTAGTTGCGGGAGGACGAACCAGACACCAGTTCCGGCAACATTTGGCACAGCAGACGAACGAGGGCGTACGTACCCATCTATGCTGCATTTCGGGTCAAAATTTTGATTTTCCAGCTGCGCCGGACAAGGATTCAAAGCGACCATAGCGGTCGGATATTTTACACTCCCTTATTTATCTGAAGCTGAATGAAGATCTATATAATTCAATTCAAATTCATGAAGAGTAGCTATAAATATGCTTCAATTCATTCAAATTGGTTTTAGTAGATTCAGCTTCAAATCCTTTGAATATCAGCCGTAGGTCCGTGTGTCCAAGACTAAAGCTCTAGACTACTCAAAACACCGGCATCATCTTATCCGCCTCGGCCGGACGAGTGGATTTGAGAAGAAACTCGAATTCTACGACTTGCGGCGAGCTTCAGGGAAGAGGTTGAAGGGTAGGTTCTCAGCACTTCTCATCCCACCCCTTTATAGATTCTTGTGAGTTACTGTTGAGCTTGGCTAATATGTGCCATCGCAGAAGCATTAACTCCCGAAGAGCACCGGCAAATCATGGGCCATCGGGGAGATGTCTATGAACGGTACTATATTCCGTCGTTCATCGATCGGGACTGTCAGGCGATATACCTTGGCTCTACACGACGAGATGATCTCATCCGAGCGGTTGGCAGGCTGATTTGCCATGAGAGAGCCCCGAAAGCTCTGACAGACGTGCAGAAATTTGAGATCAGCCGACACCCCAAGCTCCTTAAGCTTATCGAAGAGCGTGCTCAATGTGTCCAAGATCTCAAGGATCACGGCTACCCCACCATTAAGGCGGCCAAGAAAACGAAGTGGTTCGAGAAACATAAAAACATACAAGCCGATATCAACACCTTGAAACGCCACTTAAAGGACGGTTGGCTCGAGAAGACTATTGCAGAGTTCCACAAGACAGTCCATACTGCCGAAGTCGATCGACAATTGCGAGGCATCCGTCCAGCCGACAGTAGTGCTAATCCTGATGGTGGTTGGCCATTTCTGGACCTGCCGTATCCCTGCTCTTGTCGAATCAAGCAATGAAAAGGGTAAAATAGAGAGGACTCAAGTGAGGTCAGAATTGGAGTTGTTGTTATTGATTTCTAAGTGAAGTACTGGGTGTTTCTGAGGTAATGACAGTTTGCGGCTTAATGGCAGCGCTAGGCTAAGAAAAGCAGGTCCATGCGCATCGCTCATTCAACAGCTCTGTCACAGGGTCGCCAAAACTGGCCTTATCCAGCTAGAAACGGAGCACACGGCATCCTGTATTGAGGGGAACAATTTCTCTGAAAGGTGACCGAATGGCTAATCTAACCGACATCCCTGCGAGGCGAAAGTCCCGTAGTACAACTGAAAATCCGACTGAATCGCAAAATATCTCAACAGATACAAATATAAGTCTCTTTAAAATGTCCTGACCTTATATTTAGCCTTTTATAATCCTTGTTTACGTGTTTCTTTCTAAAGATCTTACGTAAAGAATTAATAATTATGTCTTAACCTATTATCTGTTTTGTAACTTGTTTCTTTACCTCATGTTCACCTCTTAGTAGCGTTCTCGAAGTTCAATATATACCACCGTAATTGATTCTCGATAAAAGCTTGTCGTTTACTGATTAGACGCCACGTGACAACCAAGGTATCAAAATAGGGATGGCCAATTTTGACTTGACGTAATTTACCGTAACGAACTCGACTTTACAATATTTGTATCAAAGTCTTTTGAGCTGTAATATTACAATGCATGTGATGAGCCACACGGTATAATCACGCATAATTCCGATGAAAATAATATCTAAAAGGTCTGAAATCGAATCCTAATCATCCCTGGCACTGTTTTGGGACTGGAAACATTGGTATCTTAAAAACAATACCTAAGGCACGAGGGATTAATGTTCGAGACGAATTCATAGAACTCCACATGTGGAATAGGACGAGGGAGCCTATCTGGCTGAACAAGATGAAGTAGATTGATGCTTAAACTCAAGAAAGACTAAAGATGTGGGAATGTGGGAATCGATTTGACCCTGAGGATCGTTTGTCGAGGATGCCGTTTGTCGAAGAGGTGGAGCTTCTGGACGCAGAGCTGAAGGCATGATTCGGAGCGTGTGCAGAATCAAACGAGGAGGTTGTGGTCAAAATTAGAGCCAACGCCTAGATTGAATGACAAAATGACTCGAAAAACTGCTGGAATAAGCCAAAATCTGATCAAGTGAGAGACCAAGAATGAGGTAAAGAGGGGTCAAACTAGGATGTCGGAATCGGAGAACGATCCAAAATCGGAGGCACATTTAGCTTAAGAGTGAGCGCTCTCAGTAGGCGGTTTTGACAAGCGTCATATTACTTCATATTATCCTCCAATAAACAAGCTAAAAACCGCTCATACGACTCGCACATCGTCTTTCAATTTCGATACATGACTCGCCTGAATTAAACCAATACCAACTCTTTCGTACTCTCCTCCCGAACCCATCGGCCGGACAACCAATACATAGTACTCGATGCTTGATCCTTTCCCTGTACGCCCAATAACAATGAACCGCTGTAGGTCAATGTCCGTACTGTCCTCAACGTCGAATTGTAACCACCCTATTTCCGTTCCTCGAGAGTCCAAGATAGCATGCTGTATTTCTTTCTGCTTTATTGTGCACTTCCAAAACTTCCCTAATGACCCTATTAAAGTATCTTTTCGCCAGTGATCGAATCTTATATCGTTATTCCAGCGAATATCGGACTGTTCGAAAGGAACGTCAATAAATCTAATACCTCCTTGATATGCTATCCAAGACCACGATGGAACCTTTAGATTGTGAATCCGCTCTATCTTCTGCTCGTCGTACCGCTGCCACAAAAGGTTTCTACACAAGAAGCGTTCTAGAATTCCATACCTCTCTTGACATCCCAACGTTCTCGCGATACGAGTTTGCAACCCAGATATTGCAATAAGCCTATCTGTTGGCTCTGTAAGGATCCTCTTTGAATAGTTTTCGAGGAGGCTGTTGATAAAGTCGACGGTACGTTCAGGACCTGCTTCGTGAAGACGCTTCGGAAAGATAGGATCTAGCAAAAAATAATGCTTCCACTCTGGACTAGGAAGCGAGATATTAGAGTTAGAAAAATAATAATAGCACAAAAATCTTAATGCTGGCCTCACCTCTTCAGTCTATTAAGATTTTCGCAGCAGACCCCTTCCCCGCATTCCCAGTATGTGTTATTAGCAGTGAAGTGAATAGTTCGACGTGACAAAGCTCTTTCTTGTAGTACCCAGCCCCTCGTGTTGAGCGGAGCTTTATCCACGTCATTCTCGAAATCGTCCATACCTTCACAGACGTATATCTGTTTTCCTAAAGCATCCGCGATCTGGACATATCTACTCCTACTCTCGCCTCGCCTTAGAAATCCCTCATGAGAGTTGGTAGCCGAACTTGCAGCGATTACACAGTAAGCCGAGGAGAAAACATCTTCCATACGGTTGGCTTCGCGTTTCCAATCTTCATTGTTACCTTGGAGAATGCAAAGTGAGTCGATCCAGAGATATTGTAGACCGAGCTCTCGAGTTACTCGGACAGCATCCCGGAAAGTCCTTGGTAAGTCATTGATACTGAATTCTGTCTGTCGGCTGCGGATATTTTCTGTAGTACTGCAGAACTTTTTTTTGTCTTCCGGAGGTAGTTTGCCCCAACAGTGCGACAGAGCAACGTAATCTTCGTTGCCGAGTTGGGTTGCAGTATGGAGAGCTAAGCTGTCCGGATTGGGATTTCCAACGTAGAGGAGCCTTGTCGGTAACAAACTTTCAGGTCGCGTATCATGGGTATTGCATTTATGAGATCGATCGCAGCTGCGAAGCCATGCACGGAGTAACTCAAAATATATAGGACTTGTAGCTTCAAGCAATGCTGGGAAACCGATCTGGATATCGTTATGATTATCACAGGAAGCTCCTATCGCCAAGAATATGTAGTTAGTATGGCGATATTAAACGCAGCTAAAGAAAGAGCATATACCTAGATCTGAGCATAGTCTCAAGATTCGCGGCCCGTTCACTTCTGTTTTCAAGGCTGACCCTTCTTTAAAGATATGGATTTTCTCATGATCGCTCTTGCCGACTCTTTCAATAGCGTAGAGAAGCAATTCGCAGAGTTGACAGTTGATCGCAGTTGTGCGAAGCTCAGAGATACTTACATGAATGCCGATATGAACGACGTTATTACATGCGACACAAAATTGCCCAGAGTTCGGTTGCTTCGAAGGGAAGTTCCACGGAGACATTTCAAACAAATCCTTGGCAAAGGTATTGTCAATAATATAGTCCCAATTTTGACTTTCCCGCTCCCGATAATGATAATACTCCTGCCCATAATTGTTCATATAAAAGCTGTAATCGTAATGCATCCGTTCATTATTATCATACCGCCCATACACTTCATATTCATCCAGATCCTTATCCTTCGCGAATTCCTCATCTTCCCAGAGCGATTTCAATCCCGTCAAAAGGGCCGACGACATTCCACAACCCAGTATTAGAGCAGGACCCTGTTTCGGGTTTGGCTGTTTTGTTATACCCAGAGCGTGGAAATGAGTAGAGGTACCAAAAAAGAGGAGGAGGGGGACGAGGAAGGAGACGGAGACGGACGAGGAGAGGCGCAGCGAGATATGGAGACGGGTGCAGATAGCGACGGCAAAATGGACCTGTTACACCAGTGTGTCAAACAAAGCGGATTAAAGGCCGCGGCCGGCACAAGCGACAGAGGATGACCTCCAACCACGATCTATCTCCTAGCAATCGACTTAGGTTGGATAGATGGTGCAGGGGAGACGTGTTTAACGGTAACTGGTTCGTAGCAGGACCTTATCAAGGCACGCCGCAGCAACCGCGGATATAAGCCGCTTAAGCTGTGTTGGATGCACATTGCGGGAGGCAGGAAGAATGTAGAATTTGCGCATCTGTTAGTGACCCCGCTTTTGTTCGCTTCCGTGGTTACGCATTCATCGCCGCCTTTGCTGAACTCTCGAAAACCCCACGCTGGCGTCTATCGAGTCGAGTGTTTCTTGCGTTGAAGTGAGGTAAAAAGATCATATAGGATTGGAACAGGTAGGCCAATGGTATCACACGGATTCAGAGCATCTATCTTTTTACAAACTACTGGACATTCAGTTACGGCCGTCACCGTCAAGGCATGTTGGGACTGTCAATCGACTTCATATCTCCTGCTGAAGATGGAGCTAGGGCCAATTCAAAGGGTATTAACTGCGATGCGATATGCCGAATGCCACGTTTTCCATCACGGTTGCTTCCGGGGCCGACCGTGCCGTCTCTTCTGCTGTTGAGCAGATGCATCGGCTCCTACCACCGCGTGCTCGCGCCGCTTCAAACCCGGTTTCTTCGGCCCGTTCTTGACTTCACGCTTTGCTAGGAGTCGGGCCTCGAACTCATCCACCAACTCCTTTGCATGGCCTAGCGAGGGCTCGGGTTCCAGTGTCTCGCACCAAGCCACCCAGTAGTGCAGCACACCATCAACATCCTCTTTGCCAATGATTCTGCGGACATCCCACTGCTGGTCGGCGTCGATCACCTGCGCAACCAGTTGGGGTTCTATAGGAAAAGCGGATTCTGATGCGGCGGAGGTAGTGGTGGGAGTGCTAACGGTCTTGCGATCGGCCGAAATGATCCGAGTTCCGTCCAGCTCGTCCTCCAAGGTTGGTGAAGGAAAACGTGGGGATCGTTTCTTGTGCTGGTTTAACGTAGCCCTACCACCTAGGGGAGCGGAAAGTCTCCGCCGCTTTGACCTGACATCGTCGTCTCCCGAATCGTCGGGATCGCTATAGTCAATATATTCCCGGTGGCTTTTTGCATCTTCGCTATACGGGAGCGGCGATGTACCTAGGTGATATACGGTAGGGCGAGGGGAAATGGACCTCCGTCGCTTGGCAGTAACAGTGTGCTCGCCATTGCTGACACTATGATCATTATCACGCTCGTTGGCCGTACCATCACAAAGAGTGAGCATGGTTTCCAAATTGCAGACATTATCGCTTAGTTGCCCACTACCAACAGTGCGCCGAGAGGGTTTAGCATCAACATTTTCACTGTCGTCGTTCGGCCTATTTTCGCTATAGAATATGATCGGCTTATCTGCGATGCTACTTAGTTCTGTGCACGGTCACCAAGGAGCTCAGAACGCTTACTATCGCTGCCAGAGGCACTTGATCTATAAGAACCATCTTCTCCCGTCGCCTCTACTGCTGCCTCCTGTTGTCGTTGTTGCTCTTGCTGCTCCACGACATAGTCGTCCTGCTCACGAAGCAAAGTGCTATGTCCCAGCTCATCTAATCTACCGCGGGTAGTTCCGCTTTGTTCGTCCTCCTGAACAATCTGAGCCTGGGACGGCTTAGTGGAACGACGAGAAGGGCGTGAGGATGTGAGTGAGATGGCCGATAGCGATTTCTCGTACTCGGCTAGAGCAAATTCAAAGTCCTTTTCAAGGTCGTTGCCTTTACTTGGAGTAGGCTCGTCGATCCAACGGTCCTCCTCAACATCATACTATAGACCGGATGTATCAATTGACTTGGCTGGCCCGGAGGCGAGTTCTGAGCTTGCGAGGGTGTTATGCGGACTCCGATCCCGTCCAATACGCCCAATATTGATATCACTAGAAGCGTCTTCGGCCTCATTCGTAGCACCTGCCTGGCCCAACTCGTCATCGAAAATCATATGTTGATCTGCGGATTATTAGCAAGCTGCTCGTTATGACGAAGGAGAGCCGATGCGCCTACCTTGACTGCCGCCCTGTCGTTCACCTAGCCCTGATTTTGTTTGGTCGATATGTAGCATTCTAGCCGCATCGAGAGCTGGTTGTTTAAGTTGCTAAAGAGCGGGCTCGGTTTTCGAAGCTTTTGTAGAGGTATTTGGAGAAAGCTCCTCGAGAGATGGAAGTTTGTCATCTGTTTCATCGTCATTGTTGGCAGAAGCGCGCTTGCGATCTATTTTAACAGGATCAGAAAGATTCATTTGC